>CM077030.1:107873647-108498647 GCA_039090855.1 Macrothele yani | reverse complement strand
CTGCTCTATGGTCACTACCTGTGTTGAACTTGTTTAGCACACTGCAGTCTTGTCTTCTATGACGAATTTTTTGTTACACATAATAAAATCAATTTCACTTGTCGTCCCATTTGGATGTCTCCAAGTCCATTTCCTGTGTGGCTTTTTCTTGACAAAAGGAGTTCAAGGTGAAAAACCCTTCTGCCTCTGCAAACTCTACGAGAGTATTTCCACGCTGGTTTCTGTTGCCGTGACCGAATTTACCTACTGAAGTTTCATTCTGTTGCTGTTGCCCTATTTTTGCATTGAAATCTCCGATAATTATCTTCAAGTGTTGCTCACCTTTATTATTTAGATGACGAATTTCCTCATAAAATTCTTCAATTTCTTTCTTCAGGATGACTTTTGGTTGGTGCATAAGTTTGAATAATCTGAGCCTGGTATCTTCCCGAGAGTTGGATAACGAGTCTTGCAGCTCTGTCAGAGGAACTTTCAACTTCTACAACTTTATCCTTCAGTTTCTTGTTTATTATAAATCCAACACCACTAGTTCTGCCAGTATCTGTCCCACGATAGTAGAAGCGATGTCCACTTTTCAGCTCAATGAGATCTTCTCCTTTTCTCCTTACCTCACTTAGCCCGATGATGTCCCACTTGATCCTTTGTAGTTCCTCTTCCAATTCAAGAAGCCTTGAATCAGAAGATAGGGAGCGTCCATTAAACGTAGCCAAGGTCAGCATCAGATGGCAGCCTAGTCCGGTCATCCGGGGATTTGAAGCACCCTCTGCCTTCATGTCGCACTGGCCGCTGCCTTGGCCAAGTACATTCCAGCTGCCGGAGACTGAGGACCATGATTTAAGTTGTGGAGTCATTTTGGAGGGGTTTGGCCATAACTCACCACGCTGGCCAAGCGGGTTGGTGAGTGTATGATAGAATTTCCTCTAATCCCGATGGTATAGTTATACCGCTATTGGCGGTCGTCAGAGCCCCTTTAGTGGGAACAGGATCCACCACGAGAAGGCGGGGTTGACATTTGTCAAGGAGAGGCTGTGATGTTACGCATCACCTGACCTTACATCCCTGGATGATGTACAGGTCCGTATATAATACCAACTTATGCCTTCCCAGAACACCTATCCATGTCCTCCGTAATGTGATGTTTCCTTCACAAAATCTGAGTTATTTCGTATGCAGGGTTCCCTCCAGATAAGAACTCTTCGATTGTCAGACTTCAGACTGAATCTCGACTCGTCAGAGAACTTGACTCCTCCCGTTGTGTCCCTAATCACGATCTTCCTCAGCCCAGTTTCTGCGGGCCGTACGGCGTCGTGCGGTCAAAGGGACACGCGCCATTGGTCTACGTGCATAAAGGTTACCACTGTGAAGATGATTGCAAGTACTTTGAATTGATAGCGTGCATCCTGTTGAGACGAGAAGCACTGGCTGGACCTGAGTAGCATTTTCCCCTCGCTGTTCCGACGGGCTGTTTACGGTCGTCCCTTGCTGTAATTGCTGCTAGGCGGCCTTGAATTTGCCTGTTTCGAACACTTCCCGTATCCTGGAATCGAGCCCTTGGTCGAGAAATGACAGTTCTTATTACTCCAATCGCTTCTGCTACCACTCCCTGTGTCTGACCTGCTTCCAGTCTACTAATAGCTTTCTACGCCGTTGATTCCGTTACATCATGCTGTTGAGACGTCGGTCGAAACTAAGACTTCAAGAAACAAAATGTCATAGTAAACGCGACAGAATAAGGGAACTCCCGGAAAATCTTCGTTTTTATCCTAATCATTCATTGTCGTGTGAATGGCTTATGCATTCACACCACACAGACGCTGATTTGCATAAGGATATTCATTATTCGGCTGTCTACGTCACTCTCAACTTGCGTTTTCCATGTGTCGGGGAGATGCCACATGATTCGCTTGCATAATATCGCCAGCCACATGCTCCCTAATTATCGCAAGCAGTGTGTAAAAGACAGCGCACGTACTGCATTCGCACTATCGTACCTCATACTTTTCGAAGCTCGTCAGCTTGTGAGAGATGTTGTAGAACATGTTGACGAACACGCTAAGCTACTTGGTGAGTTCAGAGACGTGGGGACCGATCAGTAATATATTAGCAGGATGGGCCTCAAGATTAAGTATCCAGAAAGTTCAATTTCTCTGGGATGATCATCTCTATTCTATGGCGACAATATCAGAAACCCGAGACTGTGTCTTGAAGACTAGACCCGTGCCGACCAAGGGTTACCACATTCCAAAAGATACGATATAGTATTTCCTTAACGGCAGAAAATACAAGCAGACAGCAGGACAACTCGCTGTCGAGTTCGCATGTTCTTCAGGCACCATGGTGTCAAGTAGACCTCTAGTCGGATACATTTGTCCGAAGGGTTTTGTATGCTAGAATACCAATGGTTTGCCTCTCCCTCTCTCAAAGAAAACTCAAAGGACTTGGTGCAGGCAGTATCACAACTGGATCGAATAGAAGTGGGCTTTTCGGCTCGTCAGAGATGAGTCCTGTTTCCGTCTGACAACGCATTATCCTCGTGTGCTCATCTGAACGGAATATGAAACTCACAACCATGCCCGCAACATCCAGGAACGAGACCACTCTAGAGGAAGAGGTTATGCTTGGTGTCCATGCGCCACTCCATGTTTTTGAGGATTGAGCAGTGCGTTCGTTCTCAAATATACCGAAGAAATGGCTAAGCCGTACATTCTCAAAGATACTGAAGATATGTTTATGTCGTGAGATGTCTAAGCCGTGCGTGAGATTTTTCAAGGGTTCCCTATGCCCCGTGATCATTCTTATAGATGATAATGCACTTCCTCACAAGGCTCGATCAAGGCCGTCTAGAAAGCACAGGGCCATGACATTAGAGAGATGAATTCCCTCCGTTGGTGACCTCACTCTCGTGTTACACTGCTTGATACGTCGGTGCTGTGGTTGACGTCTGTGGTTGACGTCATACACGACAGCGTTGGGAACCAATTGGAAGCTTTGGTTACTACGTAACGTCATTAAAAGAGGGAACTCGTCTCTCTGATGTCATGGCCTTGGGTTTTCTAGACGGCCTGGGCTCGTTTGGTTGCCGATTAAAACTAATCTGAAGGAATCCACAGCATGAAGTGTCCAGGAAGGTCACCAAAATGTAAATCCTACTGGACATATCTGGGACGCTCGCTGAAGACGCATTGCTATTTTTGAACTTCCCCTCCTCTTGGATGCTCCTAAGAGCTGCCATCTGGGCTAATCGAACAATGGCGCTTATTGCCGTCAAGCCTCGTCTGTCAGCTTTTCCGTAGCAAAGAAGGTGCTCAGGAGTGATTATGCTCTCTATTGATCTCCAGAAAAACACATTTCTGTACCATCCGTGAAAGACTTTCTTTGGCGCATCGCCCTTATTATGCCAACCCATCCCTGTGCCTCTCATATCCGTGCATCCTTTATTATAGTCTGATGTACCTCTCTCCTGAATTTCATTATATCGTTATGTTTCTACGGTAACTTTTATGTCTGCTACTTAACTTTTGCCCCATGGTGTATTTATTTTATTGAAGATAAATACACCAGAATAAGCATTGTTACTTGTTTCTAAGCAAGTAACAATGCTTCATTGTCCCTCAAGGTTGTTTTTCCAAGTTGCAAAGCAAATTCTCTATTCCGTAAGGCGTTCTTTAACGTCGTACAAGGGGGCGTAGTGGAGTAACGAAGTTTTTTCTCAGCTGGTGGAATAAGTGCCTCTCCTGCCGTATGCGATTTTCTGCATTGGGCGACTAATAAAGAAGCTTTACTGAAAACAAAACAAGGAGTGCTTTATAAACATGAACGTAATTCTTTGAATAAAGCTCATGTTGAAATTTGCCTTCCTAGTTTCTTAATTCAATTACTAATCAAAAACTTCTATTATGGGAATTCTTACTAGGAATTTTTTTATTTTAATTGCACATTTTCGGAGAAAACTCTTCTCTTTCTTCAAGATGTCTTTTGTTCTCACTTTTCCCCGTCACTATCGCGGTTACGGTTATTTTTAATCAAATCCTGCCAGATGTTAGACAGGGATAATTTTCTGCAGTCATTGATGATGGAATTCTGATTTTTCTCAATCTCTATTCCTTCTTTTAGCTTTCTTTTTTGAAAATTGCTTTGAAAACTGATGACTTTAAGGGAATTCCAATCCATGCTGTGACCAGTTTCTCTAACATGCCTATCTAAACCAGTCTTGTTGAAGCAATTTTTTGTAGCAGCTTTATGCTCTGCTATACGAGTTTCTACTCTGCGACCTGTTTCACTTATGTATGATAGTCCACAACTACATTTTACTTCATAGACAACATCTTGCATTTTAAAAATATCTTCTTCTCTATGAACTATTTTAGGGAAGAATTTCTTAACATTGTTCTCTAAAATTGGAGCTAGTCTAATATTGTACTTCTTACAAATTCTCTTTAAGGACTCAAATAAACCTTGGAGATAAGAAATATTTTTTAAAGAATTTTACTTGTTGCTTTTGATAGCTCAGAAATTGTTCCAGAAAGAATTCTAGACTCATTCAACGAATTAGATGATTCCCTTAAGTTCACTATGGAACTTCAAAAAGAAAGAAGAAATAACTTCTCAGATATTACTATCTATTATGAAGATGGGAAAATTCCTCACTAGTTGGTATAAAAAACCAATGAACACCAATAAGCTATTGGATTTCAATTCCTTTCATCCAGTTTCTATTAAGAAGAATGTGGCAAGTCAGTTTTTAGAAAAAATATATAAAATAGTATCTACAGCAGATAAGAAAGAAGCCCATAAAGAAGAATTTAAAGTGATCCTTGCAGAAAATAACTATCCTAAAGGAGATATTGAGAAGCTTCTAAATTTTACTGGTTCCTTCTTTCAGCTTTCAGAAGAAATTGAGAAACTGCTTTCAGGAGAAATTGAGATGCTTCTAAAGAAGCCACAACAGCAACAAGTCAAATTCACTAAAAAATTTCTTATCGCAAAGGTTTATTCGAGTCCTTAAAGAGAATTAGTAAGGAGTATAATATTAGGCTAGCTCCAAGTTTAGAGAACGAGGTTAAGAAATTTGTCCCTAAAATAGTTCACAGAGTAGAAGATATTTTAAGAATGCAAGATGTTGTCTATAAAGTAAAATGTAGTTGTGGACTGTCTTACATAGGTGAGACAGTTCGCAGACTAGAAACTCATAGAGCAGAGCATAAAACTGCTATAAAAAATAGCTCTAATAAGACTGGTTTAGATAGGCATGTTAGAGAAACTGGTCACAGCATGGGTTGAAATTCCCTTGAAGTCATCAGTTTTCAAAGCAATTTTAAAAAAAAAAAAGCTAAAAGAAGGAATAGAAATTGAGAAAAATCAGAATCCTGTCATCAATGACTGCAGAGGATTATCCCTGTCTAACATCTGGCTGGATTTGATGTACAATAACCATAACCGTCAAGGTTAACCGTAACCACGATAGTGACAGGGAAAAGTGACAACAAAAGATAGCCTGAAAAAGGAGAAGGGTTTTCTCCGAAAATTTGCAATTAAAATAAAATCTTTCCTAGTAAGAATTCCCATGATAGAAGTTTTTGATTAGTAAATGAACGCAATGATTTCCAAAATGTTCACTTGTAGTACTTGGTTATTGTAACCTTTTAAGTCGAGAAAACATTAGATATCTATGTGGATTTTGTCTGAATGCTTCAAAGTGAGGTTATCTGTTAGCTTCCAGGACTTCATAGACCTGACTGGGGAATATTTTCTTACAAATAAGACACATTGGTGTTTGTTCATTATCGGCGACAAAAACAAATGCTAATTTTAAGCAATTTGTAGAATAGTAAAGGAACTCTCGACCTCCTATTTTTTCTCGTCTATGTTTTCACAATACGAACGTCGCGCAATGTCTACACGAAGTAAAACCCAGACTTAAGGTACAAATAAATCAAACCTTTCCCTCAGAGGAACACACACGCAGAATGACTGTTCGGAGTTAAAAACGTGACTGTGGTCCTTTGAACTCGGTTGGGAAGAATATAGTAAGAGATGTGGAGAAGAGAGAAAGAGAGAGAGTCTCTCTAACTTCTCCCATTACAGTTTAGAATATCATGCGACAGCCATCATTCAGGCACCTTCCCACCATGCATTCGCAGTCAAGGTGCTCAGCTTCTGTCTTTATCGCCCCTGACAGAACAGAAGACCACATGGGATCGTATCATTCAGTTCGGGTAGTGACCAATTGAACCAGCACACCAGGTGATGGCAACGTGCACAATGCGCAGGCTTGAAGTTCCACGAAAATCGGCTTTGCGTAAATCATTACACTGTGTAACACAAAAATTGTTAATGTTGATTTTTTAGTGTTTCTTATACAATTCAGAGTTGCTGATTCCAACAGTGGTCTTAGTTTTTTTGTATCATCAAAAGCTTTTTAGTTATCTGAAATTTTGTTTTTTATTAATACACTGTTATTCATCATCAGGACAAAAGGTTGGAAGCGCTCTTTCCGGACTCTTTCTGCCATGTTTGTGCGTGCTATTTTAGTCCTAATCACGCAATGCACAAAATTTCCAAATGGACTAAGTTTTCCATCGCATATCAAGCTTACTTCAGAATGCCTATGGTAGACCAAGACAATATTTGGGCACCGCATTTTTTTCTGTGGTTGTTGCAGATCAACTTTGGAAGTTTGACTTCGTGGTGCACAAGGAAAGCAATGCCATTTGCCATTCCTCCAATTTCGAGGGAACAACCAAAGCGTCATCTTGATTGCTATTTCTTGGGTATGGTGGATGTTTCCAAGTACAAGAAGTCTAGAGACTGGAACGCCATTACATATCCTAACGTACCATCATCTACTGCACCAGTTCCGCATTTCGATGAGCTTCCCATTGGTTGTAGAAATCACCAAAAAGTGTCGAGACAGTACAGAAATATGTCCAGTCTGGGGTGATTGTGAGGACGACAAAGATATTAACACCTAGGTGCATCTTGCAGTGCTCAGCCACATTTTCCAAATCAACAAGAACTAGATGATTTAATAAGAGACACTAACAAAATCAAATGCAGAACAATTGACTTCTCGTTTGAAAGAATGGAACTTATTGGATCTCAGCTACAAATCGACAACGTACAGAAAAAGACCTGAAACATATGCACAATATTATGTTGTATCTGATGCTCTTTACTATTGTTTCTATATAAATGGGCTCTTTAGGAACATTGGCATTCCACACATATCTGAAGAACGGAGACTTAATAGACAGTTTGGTTAGAAGTCTGAAGGCAGTGCAATTGTACAACGAAATTATACCTATAGTATATCCTTCAATTCCAGCAGCACACTCCATCCACATGAAAGAAGACTACACCAACGTGAAG
This sequence comes from Macrothele yani, assembly GCA_039090855.1. Classification (NCBI taxonomy): domain Eukaryota; kingdom Metazoa; phylum Arthropoda; class Arachnida; order Araneae; family Macrothelidae; genus Macrothele; species Macrothele yani. The sequence goes on along the minus strand of CM077030.1, from coordinate 108,491,279 downwards.
CTTTTTCTAGAAAAAAATGAAATATCATGAATACAATTTGGATGTCTGTGCTGATTTTAAGATGATTGGGTTCCTTTTGGGACTGTAACCTATCTTTACAAACTACCCTTGTTTCTCTTGTTTGTGGGGTAGCATTGGCATCCGAGAGTTGAGTTGCAAGCTGGTGCACAGAATGTTATACACAACGTCCTCGTTCCAGTACAAAAAATCTTATTACCCCGCTGCACATCAAGTTGGTACTGGTGCAACAGTTTGTGAAACCATTGAATTCTGATGAACAAACATTCAAGCTCATTCGCTCAATGCTTCCAACTCTCTCGAATGGCAAAGTAAAAGGTGGTATATTTCTGGGGTCACAGATAAAAGTAATGCTGAACTCAGATGAACAAGAGAGCAAAATGACTGATGTTGAAGAGAACTCATGGCAGTCATTCCGTCTTGTTTTGACTGAATTTCATGGAAATAGGAAGAGCACCAAGTACAAGCATCTTGTGGAGAATTTAATAGACAATTTTGTAAGAATGAGCTGTCGGGTGTCAGTGAAACTTCATTACTTGCACTCACATCTCGATTTTTTCAGAGAAAATTTGGTAGCAGTGAGTGATGAACATGGTGAGAGGTTTCATCAACACATACAAATTATATAAAACAGGAAGATGGGATGATGGGAAGCCATGATGAGAGACTACATCTGGAATTTTGTGCGCCATGCTGGTAGTGTTCATAAGAGACAAAGGCGATCCAAAGTTACTTTTTAGAACCGATATACATCTTCTCTTTAATTGTTTCAATTCGTGATGTGTATTGATAGTATTCAAGATTTGTACTCTCTTACATCCCCTGTCCGATTGTCCAATGCATTGTAATACACATCGTACGCTATACAAGTGCATACATTTTGTAGTAGAGTGTGGTTAAAGTATTGATGCTATGCCAAAAAAAGCGTCATGAACAAAAGTATGAGTAAAGTTTTGAAACTGGTTAATATTTTTCTAGACCATCGTTTTCCAAACTGTGATTCGATAGTCGAATTTTGTTTGGTCGCAGAAAGTTTTGGAATTGTGAAAGTATTGTAACATTTAAAAACAGAAAATCCTGAAGGAACGAAAAAAAAATTAAACAAAAAGGGGGGCGGGGGTGTGTAAAGTATGCGGATACGGGAATCAGGTTTCATGTTCGTGCTGTGGCGCCTTCCACAGCCCATCATAGTGTTGTCATCTAACGGAAGCAGCACAAATCTGGATGAGCAACCATCCGTAGCTCAGTGCGTCCACTTAACGACCACAGCGAGTTTCTAATTCGAGAACCTACAGGACGCTTCCATTTCCAGACGTTTCCATTGCTAGAAGTTTCCTGAACTTTCCATCTTAATATTTAAGCAAGACCATCTTCTCTCGAGTCCCGATGGGATACATTAGTGCTTGCGTTATCTGCAAAGCAAATTAAATCAAAGTTTGTCTTTTTCCGTAGACACATAGGACACTTAGGACACGTGGATACGTGGTTTACAAAGAAACCGACGACGAAGCATAATGCTAGAATTAAAGAAAAAAATGAAACAACCGGGGCGGACAAAACGTTAGATAAGCGGAAAACAGTAGAAGTCGCAAAAAAGGAGTCCTTTAAACGAGGAAAAGTGCTGCGAAAACATGATTCCTCCTACTTAAAAATTAGATTTCTGTGGAATCGAGACGAAAAATGGCTCGCATCGGCGTGGACGTCATGCTATCATCAACAGAAACCAGAAACAAACACATCCTTCGCACACGCCTCATTGTGAGAAGAAGATCAGTTTTTTCTTTTTTTTTTTTTTGTTTTTTTGTAAAGTTATACTCAATAAAATTAAAAAAAAACTAGTTAAGTAAGTAAATTCAAAAATCCCCTATGCCCATTAAAGCTAGGTTGGTCGAGAAAGTTTGTCAATTTTAAAATTGCTTCACGGTACTAACAATTTTGGAATCACTGGTCTAGAGTCATTGCATAGAAATTAAGTGCGACTGACTAGGTGCTTAGATTTGATCTACTTCATGATTCGTGCTTTGCATTCGATTCTATCTAAGTCGATCTCAATATCTGTCTGTAATCGTATCAAACGCACAGTGTTTAGACCTCTGTCACTTAACATTTATATTTTAATTCTCACATTCTCGATTGTAAAGTGGAAGCTAATTGATATTTTGAATCCCATTGATTCTGGTTGCGTAAATTCCACAAAAATTTCTGAAATCGACAAAACCATGGCGTGAAGATATCTAAAATGAAGTTACAGTAAGCAGGACCAAACTAGCTCTACTTTAGATGTTTTATGAGATTTTCGGTATCGGCCATTATCTGCATTGCGGTTTTGTAAATAAACACACGGCATTCGTTTGCATGACATACACAATTATTTGAGTCCAAAACGTAAGAGCGAGACTAAATATCTCAACTGTAGTTGTCAGCTAAACTATGAGGAGTGTATCTGTAGGAAAAACACAGCGTACAATTGTCTCAAATACCCGCGAGGAAACCCGTGTGTTCTCGGCCAGAGATAAACACGAGCCTCGAATAGTTTTGAAGATAATGTGACATCTGAAGGCTTAATAAAGTCATTACATTTCTGTTATGATCTATATCACGTGTTAAAATAAAACTTTACGTAGCTATAATTTTTGGAGTACTACCACCTGGACAAAGTTGTCTTCCAAGTGGTGTCGTGTTACCATACAAATACATCTTCCAATTTCCAATGAAGCACAGTCGGCGTAATGTTTGCATTTTAGCGCTAGCATACGGACTCCCGCTATTGAGATGTATACATTCGTGTAACCTAGGAGGCATGGGATTTTGTGATTGTTCAGAAGTTCTGGCTCATTCTTTTTCATGCTGTGGGGCCAATAAAGAGTAAATCTATTAAATACATTTCGTAATGCTACGATAGCTAAGTGTTACTCTTTTAGAAAAGTTATGCCTATTACATCAGCTTCCAGGTCTCTATTACGCTGTTGCCCACTTTGGCTAAAGATAAGTAAAGTGGGTCTGGTACGATTCGTCCAACGACGATTGGTCCAATGCCGATTCGTCCAAAGGGACGATTCGTCCAATGGACAATTGGTTCAAAGGTACGATTCGTCCAATGGAACGATTGGTCCAATGCCGATTCGTCCAATGGACGATTGGTCCAATTCCGTCCTATCTGTCCGAAGTGCTACTCGTGCTATAAAAGTCTCATCTGTTCTGATTCTATCTCCGATGTTATACGAAAGTACCGGTAGTCCAAAGAATGTAAAATAATGTTACATTTCATACGTAATATTGTGGTTACAGATTTCTTTTTTTTTTTTTCTGGATCGCGTTTTTTGTTATACTGTCCTTGCTGCCGTATGAAGTTACTGATGTACGAGTCGTTCTACCAACTTCAATGTTTCTCTTTTGCATGAAATAATATAAAATACTAGTGTTTCGTTTCTGTTTGTAGAATGCAGTGGGGCTTTCCGCCAACTGCCCATTGGAAACAACTGGTCGGGGTTTGGACAGAGACCTTTTCAACAGTTTTTATTCCAGCGATGTCATATTCATAACGTTTACATATTAAATCAAGTTAATAATATTGCGCTTTTACTTAAACACGAAATATTAATTCATAGGCCATAGGCCTAGGCCTTTCTAGGACTTTTTATTCTACCGATGTCATATTCATAACGTTTACATATTAAATCAAGTTAATAATATTGCGCTTTCCCTTTAGCACAAAATATTAATTCATAGGCCTGCGGCCTAGGTGCCTTGCAAAGATCTCAGAAATGACACGATGAATGCCTTTTATAAAAAAATTTAAAATGTTTACAAATACCAAATATCTAGGTTGTAACTTAAAATCTTATAAAAAGGCCCGGGGCCTAGGTGCCTCGTAAAGACCTGAGGAATGATACGATGAGTGCCTTTTATAAGGTTTTATAGAATGTTTACAAATACCAAATATCTAGGTTGTAACTCAAAATCTTCTAAAAAGGCTCGGGGCCTAGGTTCTTCGTAAAGACCTGAGAAATGATAGGATGAGCGCTTTTTATTAGGTTTTATAACATATTTACAAATACTAAATATCTAGATTGTAAATTAAAATCTTCAAAAAATGCCCGCGGCCTAGGTGCTTTGCAAACAGCTGAGAAATGCTCCATTGAGTGCCTTTTACCAGGTTTATGTAAAATGTTTACAATTACCAAATATACGGAAATTATCTTTCTAAAAGGATATAAAGAGGAGAATAATTTAAATTATTATTCCTTTCTGGAAAATAAAAAAGTTTACCGTTGGTAAGATGATACCATTGGACGAATCGGCGTTGGACCAATCGTACCATTGGACGAATCGGCATTGGACCAATCGTACCATTGGACGAATCGGACATTGGACGAATCGGACATTGGACGAATCGGACATTGGACCAATCGGCATTGGACCAATCGTCCCTTGGACGAATCGGCATTGGACGAATCGGCATTGGACGAATCGACATTGGACGAATCGTCGTTTGACGAATCGTCCGGGACCGAAGTAAAGTACGTACAGTCGACTCTCGAAAATTCGAACGTCGATAAGACGAAATTCTTGATGACCCGAAAGTAATGTTCCCTGCACATGTCCGATGCGTATAATGTTTTCTTGATAACTCGATTTTTTCGTACTCCGTTCGGATTCGACTTATCAAAAGTCGACTGTACTTGGATGTCAGTAACTAAACATCGTCAGCAAACCGACAAAGTTACGTTTCCCAGGTAATGGCTTGAAGAAAAGTGTCAGGGACATCCCGGATCAGTGTAAATTACACCTTGTAAATCTCATAGAACATTTCTTTTCCCACGAACAAGTTGGAATTGTTTATACTTAGCGGAAACTTCGTTGTTAAGGGAAGCTATGTCAGTTGTCTGTTTATGATCTTTCAATGATGCGAAGACACTTTGGTTGAGCAGATTATAATGAAGTAGACTGGAGTGTTACTTATTATCTCGGTTTTACAGAATTCAAGACGAAATGCGGATTCTGATTAAATGAAATGAGCTACGCTCCTGAAAATTTAAACGTTAACCATATATGAAATCAACAAAAATACTCTGAAGTGCCAGAAAAACTGGCACACCAGTCTAATACTTGGTAGGTCCCCACGGGAGCGCAGGACTGCAGAAATACGACGGGGCATGGACTCCACTAGCTTCTGGAAATATACTGTAGGCTGTGTACACCATACTTCCTGCAGAGCGTTCCACAATTCGGGTGTATTCCGAGGTCTTGGATTCCTGTGTTCGATAGCGCGTTGCATGGCATCTCAAATGTGTTCTATCACGTTCAGATCTGGGGACTTGGGTGGGAATAGCAACACCCCAAACTCAGATGAATGCTCCTCTAACCATAATGTGGCGTCCCGACACTTGTGTGGAGGTGCATTGTCCTGTTGGAACAGGCCCAACCTATCAGCATGAATGCAGGACATGAACTGGTGTACCTCGTCAGAAAGAATGCGCACATAGCGTTGGCCGGTCACAGACCCAGTGAAGTCCAGCTAAACACACCCCGTAACGTTACGGACCCCCACCAGCCGGTACAGTTTCCCTGTTCACAGGTGGGATCCATGGCTTCATGGGGTTTGAGCCACCCACGAATCCTTCCATCTGCCCGATACAGTTGGAAACGCGACTCGTCAGACCAGGCTACTTATTTCCAGTCATCAATTGTCCAGTGACGGTGTTGCCGTACCCAAGCGAGGCGCATAGCTCTGTGTCGTGTATCAAGGGGACTCGAGTTGGGCGTCGGCTCCCATAGCCCATATCGTGCAGGATACGTTGCACAGTCCGGACGCTGATGCTTGTTGAGGCTCCAGCATTGAATTCCGATTATACCTGCGAGAGTGTTGCACGCCTATCGCGTGAAACGATTCTTGACAGCCGACGATGGTCACGTTCACACAATGTCTTTTTACCGCCACACTGGTATCGTAGGTTAGAGGTTTTGCCGGAATTCTTGTAGTCACGGTACAGCCTTGCAATGGTCGTCCTTGAAAATCTAAACTTCGTTTCTACCTCCGAAATACTATGGCCCATCTCACGAACGCCAACTATGACACCGCATTGAAAATCGCTTAAATCGTTATTACTTGTCATTTTCATGCCGAAAACAGCTCTGACAGCTGGCAAGGATGTCTATCGCTTTATACATATACGTACTGGCGGACGCAACCGAGTACGCGCATAGGTGACGTTGCTATGTATTTTGCATAAGCTCGTCTGTACCAGTTTTTCTGGCACTTCAGTGTATATTGAAGTTTATATCACTTATAAAACAAATTTGATGAGTAAACATTTCAATTAATAAAATGATAAATGCGCTGTAAAAGTTATGAGATTAAAATTTAACATGTTGAAGAGATGTTGAAGCTTCAAGATAATTCTAGGATCCCAGTCCCCGACAATCCCATTGTACTGTATGTATATACTAACTGAAATTTGTAGGTAATCCGTGGACAACATATTACGGACAAAGATCTTCTGGCATATGTTATACCTCTCGAAATCACCTCGCATGTTGTACATTGCGTACTTCCGCAATTAGATTTAAAATATCTTTACTCCACAGAAAATTATTTGATATTAAATTATTCAAAGCGCAAATGGCATTGGGAACTAACATATGCACATCCATCCACTACCATCCTCGGCATGCACAGCAACTTCCGAGCCATTAATTTCGCCGTAATAATGAGGGCAATGCGCAGACTATATTTCTTCCGCGTAATAACATGACTTACAAAGTTTGGTGTTTAGAACACCAGCAGATGTTAACGTGTCTGATGGCACTTTGTTGCGATGTGAATGATGTTGTTCCGTCATGGTTTACTCTAAGTTGATTTCGTAAAATTAGATGATAGCTGTCTGGCGTTGACGGTCGAACATTGAAAGCATTACTACATAAGAAATTAAAATTCCAGGAACAGAAAATTGTAAATCTAATAATCATTGTTCAGCACCGCAGTTTTTTTTAGATGCGGCACAATTTGTTTACTGTTAACTTCTGTTAGCTGGTTAACGCGTTTCTTCTTAAATGAATTTTTTTGTTCCATTCTCGAGGCTTTCCCAGAAATTGTGAATTCTGAGGACTTTAAAGTAGCAATTAAATGAACTCTACAGAGGTTAAAATTTAAAAAATACAGAAAAATCGTTATTTATTTAAGCTTGAAGATCAAATTCGATCAAATTCAAGAAGAGAATGTTTTTGTTACGCAATATGAAAAGTAAAGAAGTGATGTGATAATTTTACTGAAAGCTATTATTAAAATATCAAAATGAACGCACGAAGATAAAGAAGAAAAGATAGTTATGAACCCAAACATTATTTTCTTCCGTCACACAGCGTTTCACGCATTCATTGCTGACACGTATACCTATGCAAACTATTTCTTTCAGTTCTTCTACACAACATGCTGCTTTTATGTGAAATCTTTACTCTGAGCTGCCAGTCCATTGGTAATGTTCTAAAGAGTGCAACATCACCTCTTGTTTTTATCATAAAGTCTCGGATTCCATGAGCAAGTCTTGTGGTAAGTGATTTTGTCAGAAGCAAACTTTTATACCTTGATAAAGTTGGCGGTTAAACATTGCAATATTTGTAGCAAGACTCATTATTACCAATTTCAGCTTGAAAAATAGGCTGTGAGTTTGATTTATATTCCCTGTTACACAAAGTTTAACACTGATGCTACGGTCACCATTCTGAAAATTGACACCAGGTGAAGATTATTTGCATAAAATGAGGAGACTCCCATCCAAACAGAAGATAAAGAACAAGAAAGAGGCAGGAAAACGCAATTGGAGAGAGTGGAACTGAGTAAATTGGCCCTAAAGCAGACGGACAAAAATTTTAATAAACAAAAAATATAACCATCTGAAAAATGATATATCGAAGGGAGCATACTTTTCATGCACTTATTTCTCCAACTGAATAACTTGTACAATACTTCACTTTTCCTTAGAGAAGAAGATATTGATAAAACCTGATTTTATCTTATCAAACAAGGATTTTTCTAATGAATTTTCTAGAAACAGAAAAACGGCGAAAAATATAGACGTACATACAGCGCAGAGCTAAAACATTATGACCACCTACCTACTATGATGCTGGTCCTCCATGTGCCTTCAAAACAGCGCTTACCCGGCGAGGAATGGACTCTACAAGATTTCTAAGGGTGCCTTGTGGTATCTGGTTCCAACACGTTTCCAGCAGATCTTTAACGCTGTAAATTCCGTGGTTGAGTAGCCGCGCTGTTCCAACACAAACCACAGATAATCGATTGGATTCATGTCTGGGGAATTAGGTGACCAGGGCAATACCTGGAAGTCTCCCTCACGTTCAGTGAACTATTCTCGAAAAATCCCGGCAATGTGGCATGGCGCATTATCCTTCAGAAAGAATGCATTGGTAGAGGGAATACCGTTGCCGTGAAAGGATGTTTCTGATCAGCAACGACGTTTAGGTTGGTAGTAGACGTCATAGTTTCCTGCATATAAATGACGACTCGGGGTTTCCCAGCAGAATATTGCCCGAAGCATTACACTTCCTCCATTTGCTTGTTTCCGCCCTATAGTGAATCCTGGTTGTAACACTACCGCAGGTAAACGAAGCACCAGCACTCGGCCGTCCACATGATGCAACAGGAAACGAGATTTATTCGACCAGACGACCTTCTTCCAATCATTTAGGGTCCAAGTTTGATGCTCGTGTGCCTATTATACGCGCTTTGGACGATAAAACGAGGTTAGCCTAGGTACTTGAAGCTGCCTGCGGCCACGTAAGCCCGTGTTTAACAGGGCTCGATGCACTGTGTGCTGTAACACAGTACTTCCATCGCCAGCATTCAAATTATTATCGGCGAGTTGTTTAATAACATCCCTTCTATTGGCCCGTACCATACGGAATAGCCTTCGCTCACCCTAACATCAATGAGCCGTGGTCGGCTCACAATTTGTCGGCGGTTCGAGTTTTTTCCGTCTTCGGACCACTTTTTGAAAGTAGTATGACTGTGAGCACCCAACAAGCCTTGCTGTCTCGGAAATGCTCTGATCCAGTCGTCTGGCCATTACAATTTGTCAAAATCTCTGCCTTTCCCATCTGAAGAACAAGAATAACACTGATTAACAGAGCTCAGTGTCAGGTGTTATTCATACCGTTTCATGAGCTTCACACGCACCGTCGTTTACCCGAAGTTATTTCGATTGACATAAAGACGTGCTGATCATAATGTGTTGGCTTTTCGGTGTATATCAACGTTATCTTGAAAACCCTGTATGGGAAATGTTGGACATACTTTTCTGTTTTTTGGTAAAAAAATATGTATTTTTAATCCACATATAGAAATGTTAATATCGTGTCCACAAATGCATAAATAGGAAGCAAATAAGACGTTTACAGCAGTTACTTTTTAGCATGTTCATAGAAAGACTTTTCTTATTATTCATTCGCTATTCATTTCTATTCAGGTTTTACTTTGCGATTTATTTCCATTCAGGTTTTTTTATACGGAGAGGTGATTGGTTAACATCACAGGAAAGTACGACGACGCACGAAGCTGTCCTGGTTGCAAACCGAAAATGGTCCTTCGTACTCCGGAGCTATAAATGGCTTGAGCCTCGTAACTATTGGCGAGTCCATTTCTTCATCACTACAAAAGCTCGGTGATCCTGAAAAAAGTGATTTTCTGATACGACAGCTACAGTGCTCTAGAAGTTCAAATTTTAATCAGAGATGATACTATACCGTGCTCCGTAGTTCTGTAGGCAAACTGCAAGAATGGCCACTTCGTAGTTCTGTAAATCCATACTGGATGCTTTAACAGTGTGAAGATTTCTGACATTCATGTATGTCACTCATAAAAGTATAGCACTAAAATTTACATCATGTGAGTTCTTGGTCTCCTGAAGTATTCTCAAAATGACAAATTTCTCAGTGACAACACTGATGTCGCATGCGAACTGTTGAAAGAGTTTCGAAAAGGATCATCACGCTTCTTTCACCTTCAGGGATAGAAATGACAGTTAGTCATGTCAACCCATTGACTGATGCCCAATGTTCACCACAAAACATGCGAATCTCATGTGCTCGTACGCAATGTATAATTTCCACCTTTCTTATTGAGCAAAATTTTCAAAACTTGGAACTTTACAAGTAAAAATGCTTCGTTTGAATTTTATTATATTACTTTTATTTTCCATGAAAAGACTCCATCGGAAATTATAAGTGTATGTGTGTGCAGCCTCACATACACTCATAATTTCTATGAAATATTGTATACTATGCATAAGGTATCAATTTACAAGTCGTAAGTATTATGGCAGAGGAAGCTCCTTTGGTACATTTAAATCGATGCAAGTGGATATTTGTGCTACATGAACAACACTAATATTATGATCTATAAAATTCATAAAACGGTACATTCATGTTTGGATTTCTCTATGAAGTTCCCAGCTCAACGAGGTTCTTCCACCCCTTGTCTCTCCTCAGGCATTTCATGTTAGAATCGGATTCTAGTACCGAGATACCGATAAGTTCATTAGCAGCCACAATTATGCAAAAATAAAACTTTGTGAGTCACGTGAGTAAAGTTAGATTTTCCTAGTTCCTACATTTTATCTGTTTACTCCTTTATCAATGTCTGACGCTCAGATACTGTAATTTCCATGTGATGCACCAAAATACAGAAAAAAGTAAACTGCGTACTTATATTCATTCGAAAAGAAACACAGACATCCATTTCTCACAATACAGCGTATTCCCAGTGTTATATCTAACTACAATTTCTGTTACAAAGCAGGATTGTGTTTTCATTAGACCCGATGTTCGATCTCGTTGAATTTCTGAGTCGAATTTTGATCAAATATGTTTGGAAATCTCCTTAACCCACTGAATCAAATTAGCTGTCCTAGTGATATAAACTACAGCCATCTGCTTCAGTTTCTCTCTCCCTCCCGCAAAAAAAGGAAGACGTTGGTACTATTAGCCCTGATATTCCATCAGAAGAAATAATTGTTTTTTGAGATTTTAGGGTTTCAAATCTAGACGGACTTCCTTACCCAGCCCATAAGCAAAAGCAATTTCTCCATATGCCGTAATGTAACTCATTTGGTTGAAGTTCCAAAAAGAATTCCTGAACTGCAAAGTACCGAGGTATCTGTTTTTTCTCGTCTCATCATTCTCTCTCCAAGATTTCTTCACAACATACGGAGCCGAAATTACATTTTTTGGCACACAAATTTTGAAATTTTTGAGGTCGTTCTTAGTGAGTTTTTTATGCAAGCTGAATGCCTTCCAATGATCCTCACTGCTAATTAAATAAGTTATGGGTGAATTATTTGATCCTGTGGATGTCTTTGTTCCCTTCTCTGATATTCCTAGTAAGGCCGGGATTGAATTCTAATATATATATCGAATTATATATTTTATATAAAAAATAATAGATAAAAATTTTTCCCGTGATTAATCAATTTTACGAGATCAATCTTGTGTCAATTGGTTATCTGGCATACTACTTACGTCACTACAAACTGTGGCATCTTGGTCTCATCCACTAGTATTTAATCGCGTCATGGCTTGTATCGGTGGCATTCATTGCTTGAGAATGGGCTTCTAGCAAGCCCGAACGATCCCGCTTCTTTCGTGCTTTTATCTGTATAGTGTTTTTTGTTGTAAATAAATTTCGTATTTTAACTATCGCACTTTTAACAGTTTAAAAGTTTAGATATCGTGCTAAGACAGCGTATTTGTTACATGTCTTTCTGCTGCTGGGAAAGGTGGTTGTTTTCTGTGTCTTCGATCCAGAGTCATACCCATACACCCATAACTCATCCCCAATTACCTTTTTGGACAGGGACAATGGGTCTGCAACGGATCACTCAAACAACTCTGAGGAAACTGACATAGGAATTTCTTTTTGCTCAGTGGTGAGCAGGGTTGGAACGAACTTGGTGCTGGCACGTTTCAGTTTCAAACCTTCAGTAAAAATCGTTTGAATTACACTGAATGACAAACATTTTCTTTTCACGAATTCTTAAATTTACGAACGACAGTTGAGACTGATAAAAAATGTGAATTTCATTAAGGTTGTCATCATTTCTCGCATTTGGAAGACGGCCACTCTTTTTCTCATCTTCAAGGTAAAAGTTACTTTCATGGCACTTTTGGGACCATTTGAATGTGTTTTCTGGGTCACGTCATCATCTTCATACACTGTTTGCAGTTTGTCGTGAGTGTCTTTAGCAGAGTGACTTAGTTTGATACTAAAATGTCTTCTATGCTCGCTGCTCAAACTTTGGTATTATCGTGAATTGGAGCATGCCCCAAAAACACGTTTTCACTCTAAGCTATCTCCACATATACCGAAAGAGAAGATAATTTAGTTCAATGACCTGCGTAGAAGAATGAAGTTCCGCTAACAGCTACTGCTCTCACACTGCACCTCAGCAGTTAGCCATGGCACGTCCACTCGCCATAGTTTTAGGTCAGACCTCATATGTGAAAATATATGTGAAAATATATGTTCTGATGTTTCTTCACAACGACATGCTTCCTCTCCCAGATTGTTTATGAATAGAACTGCGTACATTCTAGTAACAAGCTATCGATGATGAAGTTAACACACAGAAGCCTTCAATGAAGAAGAATTCATGATGACTGTTTATGCTGTAATATTGAAATGACATTCACTTTTAAATTATATTTCCTCACGAACATGAGAACAGGAACAATAAAACACTTAGGCGATGTAGAAAGAACTTTGTGGGCGCTTAAATAAATATACAATCTTTATTTTCAATTCAGAGTTGAATCCACAGTTCACCTATCGCACATGTCTATCGTTAGAAAATTAAGAGCTAATTCCTGAAAATTACATACCCGGATAGGAGGCTTCTTATTTCCTTACATTGGAGCCAGAAACTATGCAGTTTCTTTTGCACGTGATAACTTCTCTCTTACGTTTGCGCATGCGTAATGAGTCGCAAGGATTTATTTGGTGGAACTTACGTGAGAACAGTCGTTCTTATTTCCCACTTAATGGAGGTGACGTTCACGTGCCAACAAATACCACCTATTCTCTTCCTTCTTTGTGTATATCTATCACTTTCTTTCCGTTACAATGTTTCAATTGTATCCAAGGTTCTGTACACCATATTCGTAAACATCAGAGATTGATGACTCTGGCAACAGAAACTCCTTCTTGAATTGCGCTGCGATTTTGCAGTCATTTGCCATTGTTCTGAGGATCTCCTTCTGGAGTTTAAGTCTCGTAAAACACAGTCCTTTATTGAAATCAGCCAGAGAGGTAAAATTTCTCTCCTGTTTCGATGTCTACTAACTCTCTCGTATGGGATACTTTCTCTGTTTTGGGTCTGAACATTTAATCCAGCTTGAACTGGAATCACTATGTGTTTTTCTCTGATAAATCTTCTGCAAAAACAGCTGGGTTTCCTTTTTAAAGCCAAAGTAGTGTATTACTTTCATTCAGAGCAACTTTTGGTATTACGTGACACAATTTCATCCAGTTAGAAAGCATTAGTGCATCCAAGTCAACCCTAAAACTTTTTGATATTGAGCAGAGTACAACAGGTCCCTCTAGTTCCCTCTAGTCCCTTTCCCCAAGAGCGAACAGTGGGCATTCTGAGTATCTTTTACAGATTACACAGTGAACGAAATTCTGAAGAGTTTTCAACCTTTGTTGCAGCTCCTGTAGTTTCATATTACAAGAGTCTCAGTCAAGTAACACATTTTGTGTCCAGCTGATGAAATGCTTCACTGACCGCTCGACAACTCATTCATTCTGCTGCGTCAAAACCCTTGAATTCTTCAAATTCGCCCTTCCAGAAAGTAACAACTTCTAACTGTATAAATCCATGTCAAGGAGCTATATTTTTTTAACAATTTTACACTTTAATTCAGGGAAAAGAATTATCCTGTTGCTATGAACTACAGGTTTTATCTTTCATGATCAATTCTCTGCGAAACAAAAAGTGATGGAAACGATCGATGCAAATGAATACTTTTTATATATCTACAATAACGGGAATCTGGGATCTTCTCTGTTTACTTTAGAAAAGACTTAGATTTCAGTTGTACATTAATTATATGTGGGTTCACATTTCATGTAAAAAGAACGAAATTCGGGAAAGTTGATGCTTTTTGTCAAGTACCGATAGCAATCGATTTCTTGGCCTCGTTCCTGAGAGGTGAAAAGGTTCACTGCGTTGAGTAAAGAAGAGAAAAGGAAAGCGACGGGCTCTAATTATCCGGCTTAATAACCAGGAAAAGATTTATAGGAGAAAGAAACGGAAGGCTCCTTTTCACCTAATGAAGGTCGGACGAGCGAGAAATTTCCCGTGAAACGGAATCCAAAGCCATGAAATTCCAAAGGAAAATGAAGTTTGTCGGAAACAGGACGCTGTAGATTGCTGCCTTTGCCTTTAATTTGTCGAACTCTGTAGAAGCCTCGGTATCTGTACACAAAAGTGTAGGTGCAGCAATTGAGTTATTTCTGGGAAGAGTTCACTTCTAGTGTTATTAGTCTCTGAATGGATTAAATGATGCCATTTCTTCCTATTAAATTCTTATGGCACTCTTCTCCAAACTAAGAGTGGCGGGCAGCTGATGGTAAAATACACATTCAGATCACGGCAGATTTTTAGCCTGTTATTGAAAGCAAAATAAGTAGTTTTGTTTTTAAAATGATTACAATTAAAAGCAGTGAATATCGCGGAATACACGAATGAATCCTATCTAGAAAACTTGAGCAGGCAGGATCACACTTTAAGAAAAGCAATGTGTTAAAAAATTGCAATAAAAAAAATCCTTTCGAAACACTGTTCAACACTTTCAGAAGTTGTAGGTCCGATACATAGAGTTACACAGAAAGCGTATTTTTAAACGACAAAACTTGAAAAAAATCCGATTGATTTCATCTGGTACATCTTTTAAATCGTATGATTCCCCCGATATGCTGCATATTAAATATCGGAAAAGCACAACGTTCAAATGATAATAATTCGGAAAATTTTAAACTGGCGATCGTACGAGTAACACCGTCTTTACCGAAAGTGTTTGGTTCTTGAGAAATAAAATACAAAGAAGAAGTGGCGAAACTATACACCTTTGCCATGCAAACTTTTCTGTAAAGATTTAACTGCTTGATTTATCAAACTGTACATTAATGAAATTGTGAGGTTTAAAGATGAAAAAAATAATATTCGCAGAGTGGTCTTTTCTAAACAAATTATATTCGCACAGCATGATCTTTTCTCCAGAAAATAGCGATCATAAATACTGCTTACAATTAACACTTAGCGAAAAAATCCATTCATAAAAGTACAGAAAGGGAAGCTATTCAGAAAGAAATAAGACCTTTTTGGTCAAATTAATGCATCATGCTTTAACTGTTACCTTGTTCTTGATGTTTGGTGAATTACTGATTCTAAATTTTGTTGTTTCAGGCGAATTTTAAGGGCAGCAATCTACAGCGTCCTGTTTCCGACAAACTTTATTTTCCTTTGGAATTTCATGGCTTCGGATTCCGTTTCAAAGGGAAATTTCTCGCTCGTCCGACCTTCATTAGGTGGAAAGGAGCCTTCCGTTTTTGTTTTTAATTGTTTTTCAAGAAAATTGTCTCAAAATTTAGAAAAACAAAATGTTACCTTAGAAAATAAGTCTTATCAAACAAAATGTGACCTTAGTGTTAATAAGTCTAATAAACAAAATGTGACCTTAGAAAATAAGTTAAAAAATATTTACTCAAACAAAACATTTTATGTTTTTAACCCTCAAATCTATGACTCTCTAAATAAGAGGGGACATAATACTCTAAAGGTCGGTCAAATACTTAAAAAATGTACTTAGTTCCTTTACAATATCAAAAAACGAAAAAGAAATTCTTGTGTTCCTTTCTTTTTTTTCTGACTGCATGCTAAACAAAAACAAAATATACATATTTTCAGAGAAAGTCAGGTACTCAGGAAAACTGGCTCAAGGTGCTGATATCTTCGTGTTTAAATTGCAACTTTTGTAGAATATTATAATCCAGCTGGCTAAAATTTTATTAATACAAGCGACTTGTGTCTCATTACGCCATAGAGTTGCGTTTCTCGTGACGTCATCGCTTTATGTAGTTTGTTTTCAGCAAAGTACCCTGAGTTTCAAGACAAAAAAAGGTAAAATGTTCAGGTTTATCGAAAAGGGTAAGCAAGCGGATACTGTAGTGGTAAGAAAAAGCTTAAGTGCAGAAATAAAAAAGTATATAAATCCTCGTGACCATTTGAACTTTTAGACCGCAGTTAAGTCACATGACTTTTTGACTAGGTAAAGAGTGAACGCATGTCTCCGACTCATTTTGTTTTCCTTTAACTACAGCATTAAAAAAGCGAGACATGAAGCTACGTGACAATTTTTACTTTGCTTATTAAAACCTTTTTTCTGCATCTTCATATTAATTGTAGGGTATTTTGAACAAGAGCTGTTTGAGCGAACATATTCTTTTATGTTGTTCGAGGGAAACTTCATTGTGCCGTTCAGTTTCCTGCAGTGAATAAGACGTCTTAATGCTTCGCAGAGTCGCTACACAGGACGGATACCAAAGCAAAGTGCTGCTGATAACAGTATAGAGATTTCTGAAGTAATTTTTACAGAAACGATAAGGCAGGATCGAAATATGTGCTATCACTGTTCTTATTTCTCACCTGTGCACCTCACTATACTGGTTTACATTTAGCCAGAAGGCACAGATGAACTTGACCAACAATGAACAGAAGCCCTTGCTAATTTTTCACATTATTTGTGGTTAAAATTTCTGGCTATTTTAGCTGTTTACTAATGACGATTTGCGCCGGTTGCATTTACATCTGGTCTAAAGAGATCGAGTTCATTTTTCACAGAATATATTGGAAGCAGTCGTCGAGAATGAATTGAACAAATGCTGGAATCAGTGCCTCTCCCAGGGGGAATTTGCCCGACTAAAAATGTCCGCAAAGCAATCCGACGAGAAGCACTGCATCGCAGTAAAAATGAAAAATATATCAAAATCACAGACACAAGGCAGTGACCAAATGAATGCGCCCTAGTTGAGTAAACTGTTTAAAGTTTGGAAGAAAAGTCCTACAGCTCAAAAGGGACTTAAATTAACTTCTCTGCGCACAGTGCCTCGCTAAAAATGACTGAGAGCTTATGTTCATTTGATCTCCACAAAGTGCCTCATAAAAATTAACGTCTAAGATAAGCAGTGATATTCACATGAACAGTGATGAACTTTGGATGTTGGAATGCACCAAATGCGAGAACCAAATTTCATTAAGAGATCCATGTTTGTATGTATAAGTTCCTTTTCAAAGTTGGTCAAATAAGCCGTTCTGCAAAGATAATATAATTCCTTTCAGTCGTATCTATAATATTCTTAATATACCGTACAACATGAATTTGAAATCATCATCATCAACAAAAATGGGTACAAATCCCGTAGGCTGATGCCATAGGGCATCAGATGTCAGTCGTCTTACAACCATCACATCGACACTCATCTGGTAAACCCAGTCACCTTGGGGAAGGGAGATCCAAGGACAAATACTTCGTCCGGGGCCAACTTGAGATCCAAGGACAATTACTTCGTCCGGGGCCAACTTTAGAGGGAACTATCTACGCATTCGCGTCCCCAGACACGGGGAGTCTGCGGAAAATCCCGGAAAAACCGCAGGGCCGGTGGAACGGGATTTGAACTCCGGTCAGAAACGTCCGCCTACCACACAGTGCACAGCTACTTAACCAACTGCGCTATGCCAATGATTGAAACCATAATACTAGCAATATAATACATAGATAAATTTTTTTTGCATCATAAAATTTATAATGAACGTAAATTTTCTCAAAAAGACATCTAATCTGTGAATGATACAGCTTTAAAGTTCTAACACAAATCAGTGTGTACTGGTGGAATTCATAAATTCTCCAGCTCTAAGTAATCTCCTTGTTCATTTTCTGTATGCTCTCTTTCAATTCTTTGTAAGGTCAAATAAACCTGTTTCTGCGTGTAAATATTCGTTATCCAGATTTGCAATAATATTGGAATGAACGCATTTTAATAATTTAATGGCTTTGTTGAGCGTCTTTTCGTATGAGCTGTCAGTAATAACGCCAGAAAAAATTCAGTTATTACTTCAGGATAAGTTACTTCTTTCCAGAATAAAGTAAATGAGTAAATAAAAGACCTTATAATATGGGTTTCGTCTGCCCTGTCTGACTACCGATCTGTATATCTGGCTGTGATATAGAACTAAACGCCTGTAATTGATATTAATAAAAAAAAATATGGCCTCCCCAGTGGCCCAGTGATTTAAGCGCTGGCTTCTGTAAGTCCTAGTTCGATTCCTTCATGAAACATAAGCTATATGCTTGCCTTAGGACAATGAGTCCTTCTCTCTTCCCTGGAACCAGTGACCCCCAAACCAGGGACGGGCGACTGCTTATAACCCTTGTAGCTGCTCATAGTGGTCGTTAAACCCCGAAATAAAATAAAAAAATGAAAATTCTGTGGAAATATCTTCACATGACATGTCAAATGAGTTGCTTCAGAGAATGCTGAATTACAAAAAAAAAAAAAAAAAAAAAAACATGCTCTAGGGGAAATGCAAATTCCGCACGCGTAATGTAAGACAAGAACGAATGGATCTATTTCGTTGAAATGTATCGCACGCCCTCTGGTAAACTAACGAAAGTGCAAATAGTAAATTTTTCAGAAGAGCTAAAACCAATTTCTACTGCTCGAGTAAAATCAGTTTTTAAACTTTTATGGTTGGTTTTATCTGTAAAGAAACTCATTTAGGTGCAGATAAGCACTTTGCCAGAATGTCGATCTTATATAAATAGTATAAATTATGACCTTCGTGCAGATTCGCTGTTTTGTGACTTTCGGTAGTTTCCAGAGGGGGTAGGATATATGAAGAGGTCTATATATAAAACTAAATCGAAAATGGCACAAAAAACGGCATCAAACGGCATGCTACCGTTATGGAACAGAGACTACTGAATCCTCTGCATGTACAAAACTTTGAATACGGAAGAAGATATTTTTCAATAAAATTTGGCGCACTAAAGTCGAACGTAATTAACATAAGCCAATGTTATATTTTGAATAATATCAGAACTCACATATAACCAGTATAATGCCAACATAGTAGAATTGCACATAACCTGTACAGTGAGAATAAAAGAACGTATGTTGATGCAATTAATTATAGGAGACTCCACATGAATTCCAGCTGAAAATGCAACTTTCTAATTATGTTTCGTCACAAGAACCCTGAACAACTGTCATAAATAACCGAGTGAGGGAGAACTGCATTTAAACACTTGTATCCAGCAGAACGTCGATAGACATTGATCTCATAAAAGAAGACTACGATTGAATATGTTACATGTAGTTCTACGACAGAACAGTCACACATGTAGCACGAGGCCCAGGGTCATAAAATGCAGCGGGGTCTCTATTTTGCCTTAGGGTTTTTATCTTTCACATATATTATACGCGGTATCTTGCTGAGAGACGGTCCCGGGTGGCTTTTCCGTTAAATCACTCATAGGTTCCTTTCGAACCTCACAGAATTGACATTACATGGAGATAAGCTATAGCCGGTAAACGATTTTGATTATTCGGGTGTGATTATTGATGTGACAGAAAGTTTGATATTGAATTTGATAACGGAGGGAGCAAATTTTCTTATAAGGGGCAAAAAACATTTGTCTTCAATAAGGATTATTTTTTTTCCAGAAAACTTCACTGACTGCATACAATCCTGCGTTTAGACTTACTCTCTTTCATAAGTGCAAAGTGACAGACTGCCCATAGGAGAAGGCGCACTGGGGGAAAATGGGGATTCAATGGGAGAACTGAAGCAGAGATACAGATTAAAAATGAGCGGGACACTATTTCTGTAGAGAAAAAAATTATGAGAAGATACTCTAGTAGAATCTGAACTAGAGGTGCGCTTAACACTGATTTCTCCGTCCCCGTGACAACAATGACAATTCCGCGTAAGTAACGGTGATTTTAAACCGTGAAAAAATCATCATTTACGACAGCGGTGACAGAGTTGTAAAGAAGTTGGAACGGCGAATTACCGTCTTATTGGTAACAATGATGTAATCACGGTTTGTGATGGATGCGAAATGAGCCAGGCAGGAACAGAGCGAAGAATCTCTGTTACAGAAGCTGAGCATAAAATGGAAGAAAACAATTTACAAGGTATTGTGCTCCTTCTTGGCCAAACTAGATTAGTACTTTTTCCTCCCCTCGTCCCCATCATTTGCCTGGATCGAATTCGGGTGATAACGATCTCTCTAAACTCATCTTGAATGGTCAACAGCCCTAAGAATAAAGCTCCCCTGAAGAGTGGAGATTAATCTCGTAGCGGGGTGAAGTCACCAAGGCGGAAATCGTGACATGGTAACAGGGACTTTTGACCTGTTTACCCCCAAGCATTGCCCTGATTGTGAAACTGCTAACTGTGATACTTTAGCAGTGATTTTGGAAAGGTTACTTTTAGTCACTGGTCATAACGGTGATAGCGAATTTTCAGTAACGGTGTTGTGACTTCGTACCCACGTGTAATCCGAACATATGTAGACGAAAAATTACCAGAACAAATGTTGCATTCTGTGATATCAAACAGCAGATTTAGAGGCAGACGTAGGACAAGGTGGAAAGAAGTTGTGAAGTCAACCATTGTTGATGAAAATGTAATGTTTTGGAGGTTAAAATTCTTACAAAGGAAGATATAGAGAAAGTTTATTTCAAATTAAGATTAACGTTTTCTTTAAATATTCTGTGTAAAAAACGTGCCTGAACACCATTTCTCATTGATGTACAGGTGTAAGATCACGCTGATTTTAAGCCTTACTCTAATGCTATACATAAAGTATACAGTATATATATATATATACAGTATTTTGTTTTGCTGATTGATGGATGTTAAATCGAATCAGACAGTATCGAAATCATGTGCTTCCTTCAGATGTATCCATGACACTATTAATAAATGAAACGCTTATTGTACACAACTTTGCAGAAGATGAGTATGTGTTTCGCTCGAATTATTCTACTTAACATCACGAATTATTACGAAACTCACGTTCCCCACTTCTACCACTGTCAACTTTTACTGTCACATAGAGGAGCCCTTTTACTCGTAGTTCTCTCATCTAATTTGTTGTTCGTTGGACAAGCATGTTGCTGTGATGTGTCTCCACGACGCTAAGGTGAATTGCTCAAAGAGCTCTTTCTTTGATTCACTTTTGCTCCATCAACAACATTTTGTTTTCTGAGGAGAGAGGATTTAGGAATTACTTTGAGCACAATTCTGAGGGCCAAAGTCCGTCACACATTTAAGGCCATTGGTTCCAAGGAAGGGACAGAGTCAACGCTATCAGATAAGCACCCTCCGGAATCAGATTTATACCTATTCCTGAACTTGAGCCCTCGCCAATCTGGAACTAATGGTCAAAAGCCAGAAGTTCAAACCACTCAGTCACTTGCGTGTCCTGCAGCAGCTTCGAACGAAATCATCATACATTCAAATGCATTTGTCAAGTACTTAAAGAACAACCGCGTCTTTCATGCTGAGAATGTGTCATTTTAGTGCCGCGGCTTGATTGAAAATGACCACGCGTATCTGTTGTCTATTTCTCAGAGAATTTTACTCACATTAGTAGTATCGTTCGTTCTTAAAGGGGTTGATGATGTCTTCTTTCTGCAAAGCATTGGTCTAATTTACTCACAAATTCCGAATAGTTGGCAGTGTAGCCAGCACGGAATATGATGGAATACTGGTCAAGGAATCAAAATGCACCAATCTGAAGCTTCCGGCCTTAACTTTATTGGCATTTGTTTCCAAAACGAATAAAGTATCTATAAAGAAAGATTTCAAATATCTTCATAATTTCTTGCACGAAATTTTTTGCTCTCTTCTTATACTTCCCTTGTAATATTTTAACAAACGCAACATGCTGATGTCTTCATCAGCTGATAATATCATTCCACCTGGAAGTTGATGTGTAAATGACATTATATTTGCGCATTTTTAGGTTTAGCATATTGTTTGTATAAATTATAAATCAAATGGATCCATTTATTTTATTGCCTTAAGACATTCGGTAATATACAGGATGTCTCAAAAATACACGGCAAAACTGCAGGAATGAGTTCCTCATAGGTAGATAAAAAAAACGTTTTTGTCAACATAGGTCCCGAAATGCTTGGTTTCTGAGTTATGAAAGTCTGTCTATGACACTTAACTGTTCACATTACCTTATAGTAATTGTTCAAAATGTCCACCTTCTGCCTCAATACAGGCCTCACATCGATGTCTCATGGACTCACGAACACGCTGCCAAATTCCTGGCATGTGTCGTATTGTTTCACAACCAGCCGCAATTCGATTACGGAGAGTTTCCACATCTGCTACTGGAGTCGTATACACCAATGAATTTAAATGGCCCCACAAGAAGAAATATAGAGGGTTTAAATCTGCTGAGCGTGGAAGCCAGGCAGTCGGTCTACCGCTACCTATCCACCGACTAGGAAGGTTTCGACTCAAGTAATTGCGAGCTAGGTGGATAAAACGTGAGGAAGCGCCATCGTGCGTAAAGTGTGCTTGTTGACGAATGATCAGTGGTGTGTGTCGTCCAAGAAATCAGACATGCTGCTTTACAGAAAGGTGTGGCATGCCCGCCTTCTGATTTTGATGGGAAGTATATGGGATCCAAATAACTTATCACCAAAAACACCCTCCCAGATGTTTAACCTGAACCGCTGTTGGTGACGTGATGGAAGATTTGCATGTTGGTCTACGGCCCATACATGTCGATTGTAAAAGTTTAGGATTCCGTCGCGTGTGAACTGTGCTTCATCGGTGAATAACACTAAGGCAGGAAAGTTAGGAGTTGTACCACACTGCTGCAAGAACCACTGGTAGAACATTACACGCGCAGGGTAATCTGCTGGTGACAAGGCCTGTCCTTTTTGCAGATAGTACGGATACAGGTGTTGTTCTCGCAACACTCTCCAAATAGTCGAACGATGAACAGGCAGTTGCATTGCTAATCTGCTTGTGCCGATTCCAGGAGTCGCATGCACCACATCCAAATTATCCGCCTCTACTTCAGGAGTCGTAGATCTTGGTCGTCCTCTGTCGGCAGCACGAGATGTAAAAGTCCCATGTTCACAAAGGCGACGATGGATGTTTTCAAACGTTTTCCTGTTCGGACATCTTCGTCCTGGGAACCGTTCGTTGTACAAACGACTAGTCTCCAGAGCATTGACATCCGCCAAACCGTATATAAAGTGCATATCGCTTGCTCCTGATTCGAGTACATGGTCGGAAAGGAAAACCGCCAGATTCTGTCAGTATCTTGTGATGAAGGAATTCATCTGCGGGAGATAAAACATTCCGGTGAATAACTGGAAAACCAAGACAGACCTGAGTGAGATAATGTGAACAGTTAAGTGTCATAGACAGACCTTCATAACTCGGAAACCAAGCATTTCCAGACCTATCTTGACATAAACCTTTTTTCTTATCTACCTATGAGGAACTCATTCCTGCAGTTTTGTCGTGTACTTCTGAGACACCCTGTATTTATGCAAGGCCGTAATTTGGGTGTAACCAGTGTTGCCCCTGCCACAGTCGCCAATTAGAGGCAGGCTCTGTACTGGGTTAAAAACAGTTGAACAAATGGTAATTAATAACTGTGAGGTTTAACAAAACAGCGGTAGCACGAACTTTCTACATATTTGAATCTTTTCAGAATTTTGCATTGTAATGGCGACATGAGCTGTTATTTCTCCACAAGTTGACTGTCGCAGGTCTTTCCGTTACGAAACCACGGAAAAAATTTTAATTATTTTATAGACTGTCGAATCAAGCTGATGTAGTCCGGGGTTCTTATCGATGATGTAAGATCAAGCTCTGAGGGAGAGGCCATACTGAACGATTGGTGAACCGGGTGAGACAGGAGGATTTGGGGATGGTTTTCAAAGAAACCGGAATATAGAAACAAATTTTGACAATGTTAGTGATATATATATACCGGTTTTGTAAAATATTTGCTTCTATATACCGGTTTTGTAAAATACTGAAGGCACGAAATGTCAAAGTAATTTAATTTACATATAGATATTTGTTTTTGTAATATGCACTGAGAATACCAATGAAGTATTTTCAGTACCAAAGACTATACTTACATTGTTTATAAGAGAACACTCTGATTAAATCTTTTGTATAAAAAATAATTTTCGTAGTTAACATTTTGTTATTGTTTTTTTATAATTGTGTTTGAAATGAATATTTCTGCCATTAAGGCACGGATTTAATGTATGACCATAAGCGTCCAACATCCTAGCTATCGCTCTGTATTTAAGCAAAAACTATAATTCACTGTTTTGTAGACTGTCGCTTCCACAGTCTCATATCTAAGAAAGAATGTGACATAATGATGGGTTGGAAAGAAAGTAATGTCCGATGACGAGGTACCAAAAGTCGTGGCTCCGTCCACGGCGCACATTGGCCACTGAGATTGCGCAGCACACTGACATGACATCAGCATGTCAGTAGCAGTCAGCCGTCAGAAGGCGAAGTGTGTGAGCACCAGCCAACATGGAAGTGGACAAGGAGCACATCCGCCATTGCATGCGGTACGAGTTCCGTCGCCGTAGCACCCCCGCAAGTGATGTAAGAAACATTAACATTGTGTACCCCAATGCCATACCCCATCATCAGTGCTGTCGTTGGTTCGAATGGTTTCAAGAGGGACATTTTAACATGTCAAACCGTTCCAAAGTCGGAAGGCCCGCAACATAGAATATCGGCATGCGGGGGTCCTACCGCGACGAAACTCATAGTGGAGACCGGCCCGCTTGTGACCACGCGGGAGTTATCCGAACATCTGGGGTTAATGTACCTGGCCAAGGCAGCGGCCAGTGCGACATGAAGGCAGAGGGTGCTAAGAATCCCCGGAGGACCGGACTAGGCTGCTATTTGATGCTGACCTTGGCTACCTACAACGGACGCTCCCTATCTTCTGATTCAAGGCTTCTTGAATTGGAAGAGGAACTACAAAGGATCAAGTGGGACATCGTCGGGCTAAGTGAGGTAAGGAGAAAAGGAGAAGATCTCATTGAACTGAAAAGTGGACATCTCTTCTATTATCGTGGGACAGATACTGGCAGAACTAGTGGTGTTGGATTTATAATAAACAAGAAACTGAAGGATAAAGTGGTAGAAGTTGAAAGTTCCTCTGACAGAGCTGCACGACTCGTTATCCAACTATCGAGAAGATACCAGGCTCAGATTATTCAAACTTATGCACCCACCACAAGTCATCCTGAAGAAGAAATTGAAGAATTTTATGAGGAAATTTGTCATCTAAATAATAAAGGTAAGCAGCACTTAAAGATAATTATGGGAGATTTCAATGCAAAAATAGGGCACCGGCAACAGAATGAAACTTCAGTAGGTAAATTCGGTCACGGCAACAGAAACCAGCGTGGAAATACTCTCGTTGAGTTTGCAGAGGCAGAAGGATTTTTCATCTTGAATTCCTTTTTCAAGAAAAAGCCACACAGGAAATGGACATGGAGACATCCAATTGGGACGACAAGTGAAATTGATTTTATTATGTGTAACAAAAAATTCGTCATCGAAGACTGCAGTGTGCTGAACAAGTTCAACACAGGTAGTGACCATAGATTGGTGAGATGTAAGATGCACCTCAACACTAAACTGGAACGTGGCAAGCTCATAAGACAAACAAAATGTATTGACATAACCAACCTTAAAAAACACCATAATACTTTCAAGTTGGAACTGAAGAACAGATTCTCTGCTTTAGAAGGCCTAACATCGCAAGAAGTGGATATTTCGGAAGTTAACAGAAAAGTAACCAAAGCTCTTATGGAAACAGCAACAAAATTAGCTGGGTCTAAGAACAAGTTGCATGTAAACAAATTATCAGGAAAAACCAAAATGTTGATGCAAAAAAGAAGAGATGAGGACAACTAAAGAAGATGTGACTTCCAAAGTGGAATATATAGAGCTATGCAAGACAGCACGAAAAAGTATCACTGAAGACGTAAGGAAATTCAACTGTGAGCTAGTGAGGAAAGCAATTGAAAACAACCAAAGCCTAAAGATAGCAAAGGGACATCTCAGTAAGGGAAGAAAACAGATTATGGCTCTGAGAAAAAGAAGATGGTTCTATAACAAGAAATAGAGGCGAAATTTTGACAAGAGTGAAAGATTTCTACTCCAAATTATATGAAAGGGATGATACATGTACTCCAGACATCATGAAAGGTACCAGAGTTCTTCCAGTCCTCCCAGCAGAAGTTGCTCATGCAATCAAGAACATGAAGCGGGGGAAAGCTCCAGGAGAAGATGGAATTACTATAGACATCATACAAGAAGCAAGTGGAGAAATTGAAACAGTACTCGCCCAAATTTTCACTCGTTGCCTTAATGAAGGGAAGATTCCTGAGGATTGGAACAATGCTACAATGATCCTGCTACATAAAAAAGGTGACATTGAGGATCTCAGGAACTACAGACCTATCAGCCTCCTATCAGTGGTTTATAAAATCTTCACTAAAGTTCTTTCACACCGCTTGAAGGTAACACTGGACATGGCTCAACCGAGAGAACAAGCTGGATTCAGGAGTGGCTACAGCACAATAGATCATATCCACGTACTGAGAGAACTAATTGAAAGAGCGAGGGAATATGAACTTCCATTGTGCATGGCTTTTATCGATTATGAAAAAGCCTTTGATTCGGTGAAACCATCAGCAGTTACCACGGCTCTGAAATCCTGCGGTATTGAAGATGCATACATTAATATTATTAATAACATCTATGAAAATGCAAGTGCAAAGATTCGTCTGTTTGAAAATACAACACACATAAAAATTGGAAAGGGAGTGAGACAAGGTGACACCATATCTCCGAAGCTCTTTAATGCCACATTGGAAAATGTCTTTCAATCACTGAACTGGGAAAACAAAGGGATAAAGATTAATGGAGATTATCTAACCCACCTTCGTTTTGCTGATGACGTAGTCATTTTTGCAACTACCCCATCAGAGCTGCAGAGTATGATCCAGGAACTTGCTGACAAGAGTAAAGAAGTGGGATTAAAAATGAACTTTCAGAAGACAAAAGTGATGTTCAATGCTTTTACAAGAAATGAAGATTTATCGATTGATGGAGAAAAACTGGAGATAACAGATACGTATGTTTATCTTGGACAGCAGATATCAAGTGAGGGTCACATTGATGAAGAAATTAATCGGCGTACAAAACTTGCTTGGAGAGCTTTTGGAAGAAACAGCATAATTTTCAAGAGCAATATGCCATTATGTCTTAAAAGAAAAGTGTTTGATCAATGCATCCTTCCAGTGCTTACGTATGGTGCAGAGACGTGGACCTTAACTAAAAGAGACATACAAAGGCTGCAGACAACTCAAAGAAGCATGGAGAGGTGCATGCTTGGTATAACCAGGAGAGATAAGAAGAGGAACTCGTGGATCCGAAAAATGACGAGAGTGGAAGACATCATGATCAGAGTTAAATCCCTGAAATGGCAATGGGCTGGACATACTGCCAGAAGGACAGACCATAGATGGACAGCCGAAATTTTAGATTGGATTCCAAGGGACAGGAAAAGACCCAGAAAAAGACCACACGGGAGATGGGTGGATGAAATTCGTAAATATGCGGGAGTGACATGGAGGAGACTGGCACAAGACAGACCGTTGTGGAGGAAACTTGGGGAGACCTTCGTCCAGCAGTGGATTTGGGTAAGTCGGTTGACACCATTATTATAACTATTATGATAACACTATAGTAACCTAAAATATAGGCTTACTGCGTAGCAAAATCAGATGCTGGGCTAACTAAAGCAGTGAACCTGCACCGAGAGTTTAATACATTGCATTTTAACTCGTGATATTGATACTCCAAAGCAGTTTGCTTCTGGTACGGTAGGATCGGGTTTAGAAAACATGACATGGTTGACAATCATAAAAGCTTGATGTGATTTCATTTGAGTTGTCTGCCAGAAACATTAACCGGTGTCGGTTACTGAGAGAGGTTTCACATTCTATAGTATTGCTGCAACACTGTATGTGTGAGTTCACGTGCTTTGCCGGTAAAGAGACTTAAATATATTTACACCATGTGCACTTTTCATTTTGTTTTGTTGTTTTCCGATAAACTATTCGTCCAACATCTAAACCTGCTTTCTACTTTGTCTGTTTCATAAGCTTGGCAGGTAGAATTCTTGATTTAGTGTTAATTTTATTATTACCCTTTGTCTTACCCAGTTAAATGATTTTTCTATAAATATATATCAATACAGCGTTTTTCTTTCGTTTTTTTTTTTTTTAAAGAAAAAAGCCGGAGCTCTTAAACGTAAGTTCTTGTAAAAGGAGAACAAATAAATTTCTTGAACGTTGTTCGTTAAACCTTATTATTCGATGGTATAAAATGCAAAAACAAAATTTACATGCTCATATCACTTTATATATTATATTAAAAATCTAGCATTCCACAACAGTTTTAAAACGCATAGGAAATCCTGAAATTAAAATCTCTGTCAAGCTTACATAGTTGACAGAGATTTTAATTTCAGGATTTCCTGAGTTAAATTGAACAGAAGAGAACTACACTTTTATCCTAAAATATAGTTTAAATTTTGTTCAACTCTTGAGCAATTTCTACCATTGTTCTGTACTCTTTGCTTTTAGTATCCACTGCCCAATGGTGTCCTCAAAGAAGCCACGATGGAACGTATTTTGCAGAATCAAACTGGGTAAGTGGAGCCCCAACATTTTTTATGATTAATAATGAGATTTTGCTGTAACTTAACTCGGGAAATTATCAAATTTGTCCAAGAAAACCTCCTTTCCGGTTAGCTAGAAGATATAGCAATTTTATGCAAAATTCACTTCTAAAAGTTGCTTAGGTTTTTCTTTTCTTGAAGCTATAGATATTCTCTGCAACTATGAACCATGTTTCTTTCTTTAAGATGACAGCTGTTAGAAAACTTCCTGATTTCTTGTGCACCGTAAAAGGCGAAAGGTTGTCCTTATAATATATATATATATATTATAATATATAATGTATCGTTATACAAAGGTTGTGCAGCGATACATTATGCATAGGAAAGAGTATACAACTTGGCAAAAAGACAAACGCAAGGAGTGACTCCTGCAATATCACTCCCTCACATGTTAAGGTAATTAAATGTTGTTACATGTTACGGTTATTATGGTATTTTATGGTATTTTTATAAAATAATTATTTCAAAACACAAAACTAAAAATTTGTGGTTAAAATAGGGGCCAGACAGCCGTTCCGGCGCATTCCGTTAGAAATAAAACACTGTATATACAAAGGATGTAAGGTCAGGTGATGCATAACATCACAGCCTCTCCTTGACAAATGTCAACCCCGCCTTCTCGTGGTGCATCCTGTTCCCACTAAAGGGGCTCTGACGACCGCCAATGGCGGTAGGTATAACTATACCATCGGGATCAGAGGAAATGCTATCCCAAACTCACCAACCCGCTTGGCCAGCGTGGTGAGTTATGGCCAAACACCTCCAAAATGACTCCACAACTTAAATCTTTGCCCTCAGTCTCCGGCAGCTGGAATGTACCTGGCCAAGGCAGCGGCCCGTGCGACATGAAGGCAGAGGGTGCTAAGAATCCCCGGAGGACCGGACTGGGCTGCCATCTGATGCTGACCTTGGCTACGTGTAATGGACGCTCCCTATTTTCTGATTCAAGGCTTCTTGAATTGGAAGAGGAACTACGAAGGATCAAGTGAGACATCGTCGGATTAAGTGAGGTAAGGAGAAAAGGAGAAGATCTCATTGAACTGAAAAGTGGACATCTCTTCTACTATCGTGAGACAGATACTGGCAGAACTAGTGGTGTTGGATTTATAATAAACAAGAAACTGAAGGATAAAGAGGTAGAAGTTGAAAGTTCCTCTGACAGAGCTGCACGACTCGTTATCCAACTCTCGAGAAGATACCAGGCTCAGATTATTCAAACTTATGCACCCACCACAAGTCATCCTGAAGAAGAAATTGAAGAATTTTATGAGGAAATTCGTCATCTAAATAATGAAAGTAAGCAGCACTTGAAGATAATTATGGGAGATTTCAATGCAAAAATAGGGCAACGGCAACAGAATGAAACTTCAGTAGGTAAATTCGGTAACGGCAACAGAAACCAGCGTGGAAATACTCTCATTGAGTTTGCAGAGGCAGAAGGGTTTTTCATCTTGAACTCCTTCTTCAAGAAAAAGCCACACAGGAAATGGACATGGAGACATCCAAATGGGACGACAAGTGAAATTGATTTTATTATGTGTAACAAAAAATTCGTCATAGAAGACTGCAGTGTGCTAAACAAGTTCAACACAGGTAGTGACCATAGATTAGTGAGATGTAAGATGCACCTCAACACTAAACTCGAACGTGGGAAGCTCATAAGACAAACAAAATGTATTGACATAACCAACTTTTAAAAACACCATAATACTTTCAAGTTGAAACTGAAAAACAGATTCTCTGCTTTAGAAGGCCTAACATCGGAAGAAGTGGATATTTCTGAAGTTAACAGAAAAGTAACCAAAGCTCTTATGGAAACAGCAACAAAATTAGCTGGGTCTAAGAGCAAGTTGCATGTGAACAAATTATCAGGAAAAACCAAAATGTTGATGCAAAAAGGAAGAGAGATGAGGACCTCTAAAGAAGATGTGACTTCCAAAGTGGAATATATAGAGCTATGCAAGACAGTACGAAAAAGTATCACTGAAGACGTAAGGAAATTCAACTGTGAACTAGTGAGGAAAGCAATTGAAAACAACCAAAGCCTATAGATAGCAAAGGGACATCTCAGTAAGGGAACAAAACAGATTATGGCACTGAGAAAAGAAGATGGTTCTGTAACAAGAAATAGAAGCGAAATTTTGACAAGAGTGAAAGATTTCTACTCCAAATTACATGAAAGGGATGATACATGTACTCCAGACATCATGAAAGGTACCAGTAACAGAGTTCTTCCAGTCCTCCCAGCAGAAGTTGCTCATGCAATCAAGAACATGAAGCGGGGGAAAGCTCCAGGAGAAGATGGAATTACTGTAGACATCATACAAGAAGCAAGTGGAGAAATTCAAACAGTACTCGCCCAAATTTTCACTCGATGCCTTAATGAAGGGAGGATTCCTGAGGATTGGAACAACTCTGCCATGATCCTGCTACATAAAAAAGGTGACATTGAGGATCTCAGGAACTAAAGACCTATCAGCCTCCTCTCAGTGGTTTATAACATCTTCACTAAAGTTCTTTCACACCGCTTGAAGGTAACACTGGACATGGCTCAACCGCGAGAACAAGCTGGATTCAGGAGTGGCTACAGCACAATAGATCATATCCACGTACTGAGAGAACTAATTGGAAGAGCGAGGGAATATGATCTTCCATTGTGCATGGCTTTTATCGATTATGAAAAAGCCTTTGATTCGGTGAAACCATCAGCAGTTACAATGTCTATGAAATCCTGCGGTATTGAAGATGCATACATTAATATTATTAATAACATCTATAAAAATGCAAGTGCAAAGATTCGGCTGTTTGAAAATACAACACACGTAAAAATTGGAAAGGGAGTGAGACAAGGTGACACCATATCTCCGAAGCTCTTTAATGCCACATTGCAAAATGTCTTTCAATCACTGAACTGGGAAAACAAAGGGATAAAGATTAATGGAGATTATCTAAATCACCTTCGTTTTGCTGATGACGTAGTCCTTTTTGCAACTACCCCACCAGAGCTGCAGAGTATGATCCAGGAACTTGCTGACAAGAGTAAAGAAGTGGGATTAAAAATGTACTTTCAGAAGACAAAGGTGATGTTCAATGCTTTTACAAGAAATGAAGATTTATCGATTGATGGAGAAAAACTGGAGATAACACACACGTACCTTTATCTTGGACAGCAGATATCAAGTGAGGGTCACATTGATGAAGAAATTAATCGGCGTACAAAACTTTCCTGGAGAGCTTTCGGAAGAAACAGCATAATTTTCAAGAGCAATATGCCATTATGTCTTAAAAGAAAAGTGTTTGATCAATGCGTCCTTCCAGTGCTTACGTATGGTGCAGAGACGTGGACCTTAACTAAAAGAGACATACAAAGGCTGCAGACAACTCAAAATAGCATGGAGAGGTGCATGCTTGGTGTAACCAGGAGAGATAAGAAGAGGAACTCGTGGATCCGAAAAATGACGAGAGTGGAAGACATCATGATCAGAGTTAAATCCCTGAAATGGCAATGGGCTGGACATACTGCCAGACGAACAGACCATCGATGGACAGCTGAAATTTTAGATTGGATTCCAAGGAACAGGAAAAGACCCAGAAGAAGACCACATGGGAGATGGGTGGATGAAATTCGAAAATATGCGGGAGTGACATGGAGGAGACTAACACAAGACAGACCGTTGTGGAGGAAACTTGGGGAGACCTTCGTCTAGCAGTGGATTGATAATGGTTGACAATTATGATGATGATGATGATGATGATATACAAAATTTTGCATGTAGCGGGTGGTTATAAAATACATACCCCTGTTCTCGGCTCACTAGAAAAGCAAGAAATTGAGATATTTCGATAAAACTTGGTAGGTAGCTTATTGAAGATGTGGGATAACGATTTAGCTGGGGGGGGGGAGGTTGTTCGAAATTGCGCCGCTTGGGGAACAGGGACGCCTCCGAAAGAAGAAAAGGACAGACACGTGCATGAGTTTGCTGTTTACTGACAGCATAAACATTTCAGGGTAAAATCTGCTCAGAACGTATTTCAATCATTGAATTGGGAAAAGAAGGGAATAAAAGTTAATGAGTATTGTCTAATTCATCTTTGTTTTGTTGATGACGTAGTCACCTATGCAAGTGCAGGCTTCGAATAACCAGGAAAAGGAACTCGTAATTCAGGAAAATGGCGGAAGTTGATGACATCATGATCCAGGTAAAATATTTGAAATGACAATGGGCTGGACATATGGTTAAAAGATCTGACCACCGTTGGACAACTGAAATACTATAGTACACTGGATTCCAAGAGACAAAAAAAGACCCCGAAGAAGATCATGGAAGAGATGACTGGGTGAAACTAGGAAGTATGTCAGATTGACAGCAAGAGACCGGCTCAAGACAGAAAGTTGTGAAAGGAATTTGGGGAAACCTTCATCCAGCTGTGGACTGATAATGGTTGTTGATGATGATGATGATATATATATCATCATTATTAGCGGAAGGAACTCATTGGTTCGGGTGAGCTTTGGTGATTTGTTTCATGAGCTTGACTG
Organism: Macrothele yani; assembly: GCA_039090855.1. Lineage (NCBI taxonomy): Eukaryota > Metazoa > Arthropoda > Arachnida > Araneae > Macrothelidae > Macrothele > Macrothele yani. The sequence goes on along the minus strand of CM077030.1, from coordinate 108,457,804 downwards.
CTATGAGGGCTATTTTGTTAAGCATTGTCGTTCTAAAACTTTTGCGCCAAGTAACAAAAAAATCAGGATTTTTGAACAACTGCTCCGAAATTATGCCTCCGGCTCTGAACACATTGGAATTTTGATCGGTGACCTTCTTGACTTTCCACTTTGCGTTGTAAATTCACAGCTCACCTTGTCAGGAAGTACTGCGTTATTGATTACTGTCATGAGGCGACTGATTTTATTGGCTTAAAGTCAATTTTGCACAAAGGTTTGGATCTTTTTCCTCTCGGAAATGAGGTGAAATTGGTGACCTGTTTTCGCTATGAAAAACCACTTGGTCGCCGCACTTTTAACTACAGGCAAACTATTGCTGATTTAAAGTCTTTAAGCGGCAATGAGGATGACAGCTGCTACTGTCATCTTGACAGATTCAGTAAATTTGTCAACCCTTACCACGGTCATATCGTTACTCGTGACCTGGACATAGTGCCTTTTCGAGAACTACGCACACTTACGTCTCTGGGCACTAAATACAGGTTGAGACCTCGATTCAAAACTAAGAAATGTGTCTCTATTCTACGCAGTAATTTTTTACAATGCACACTAAAGCTTTCTTATGAGTTTGGTTTGCCCCTCGAAGCCTTTAACGAATGGCTGGATTCTGTGTTGTGTGACATTCGTCATGAGCTCGACAAGTTCAAGAGCTCTGAGATTTGTGCCCGGCAGCCACATAATCTTGCTTTGATTAATTCACAAATTCATGAACTTTGTGACGTGCCTTCCAGCAGGACGCACACGACATAAAGGCAGATAGCAGTCAGAACAAACGTCCGCGTAGCTCAATTGGTAGAGTGACTTATTCCGGAATGAGGGGACCCGGGTTCGAGCCCCGGCGTGGATAAAAATGATGGAGAAATTTACTTCGTTATAATGGCGCCCGAACTTTCCGGTTGACCCAGCCGTTCAAGATCTCGCAATGGAGTGAGGTTATTTCCACACCGCGAGATACGAAAAATAAGAGAATCCCTTCTCCAGCGCTTCGAAAAATAAAATGTGTGTGACGTTGCATTCCACACACCAGATTGACTGGGAGTTCTCAGGTACACGTTTTACAGCGGATGGCTGCCTGCAACGAATCATGGTCACGGCTGACGCGTGGGCCATGCCCCCGGCCCTCTTTCGGGGGGGTGGAGATGTGACGTGCAGGACGCACACGACATAAAGGCAGATAGCAGTCAGAACGGACGTCCGCGTAGCTCAATTGGTGGAGTGACTCATTCCGGAATGAGGGCACCAGGGTTCGAGCCCCGGCGTAGATAACAATGACGGAGAAATTTGCTTCGTTATAACTTCAAAACTTGTTCACTATTTCTGCAGTGGATAAAGCTGGTAATAATTTTGCCTTCTTTTGTAAACAGCTCTATGAGGATCTCCTAATACAGGAGATGAAAACCACAGATACTTACACTCCGGTTTCTCAAAACCATAAAGACATTGCTAAAAAAGTAATCGCTCTGCAAAAAAGGATTAAGCTTAATGTGTCCAACTTAAACTTTCCTTTTATTTATGCTAACCCAAAGTTTCATAAGGAACCGGTTTCCTTCCGTTTCATTACTAGTAGACGCAACTGTTATAATAGTAAAGCGGGTGGGTTGTTTCAGGGATATTTGTCCGTGGCGCTTCGCAAGCCGGGTTCGACTTGGATTATTGGGAGCAATAACAGAGTCTTTGAGACACTTGCCTCGGTGACTGTCACATCTGTGGATACTTACGATTTTAAAAACCTCTTCACCTCAATTTCATTCAAGGGTCTGTAGCAGGTAGCCCTAAACATACATACGAAGTTCGAGCCCGGGACTACAGAACAGTATTGGCATTTCCTACTGGATTTCTGTATTAATAACAATTTCGTTACCGTGGGCCATGGGCTTTACCTCCAAACTCGTGGTATTCCGATGGGCAGTCGCTTTTCTAGCAGTTTGGCTAATCTCTATCTACATTTTTTTCAGGATAGATATGTTGCCAATCATCCTTTACCTGGAATTGCTCTAAGATATGTTGATGACATCATTGTCAATAACATTCCGGACTTTTTTGCGCTGCGCCACTGACTTGTATATTGACGACCTTATCCTAGAAAAAACCAACAGATCGTCTACTTATGTTTGTTACCTCGATTTAGAGGTTCAGGTGGACGAGGAGGGAAGAGGTGTGGTGAATTAATCTGATAAAAGAAACTCTTTTGAGTTTGATATCATTCACTACACGCACTGGTCATCCAATATTGCAAAAGTTATACATCACAATCTACTCATCTCTCAGTTTCATAGAATAGCTAAAATTTGCTCTACACAGCTGTTACTTGTAAAAAATCTGAAAGCTCTTCTTTCTAAATTGCAATCTAACAATTTTCCTAAAAATTACTTAAGACGTAATTTTAACCATTTAATTTTGAACTATAATTCGGTGTCGAGGAGTTTCAAATTACACATTGACATGCTTTATTAACCTAGGACCTAACAATTTTAAATATATAGGTAACATAAAGTGCTATTTGGTGGGTCCCTAACAGCTGAAGATCTTATCTACACACACAGTTTTGCATTTTGTCAATTCACACATTTTTGGGTTGCTAGGTAATTGATTAACCGTGACCAACTTTTATACCAGTGTATATATTTAGGTTCTTGTGGGTGCTTTGTTCAGTTTTCTTTGATGTCGTGTCATAGTGGTTTTGTTCTACCGGTAAGCTTTTAATTCATTTTTTGTTGTTGTATAAATTTGATTCTTGGAATTCTTTTGCTTATTAGAATTTGGTTTTGTGGCCTAGGGAGCATGACCAACCGACAATTTTGGCTTGCCTTGTCGTTTTGTTGGTACTAGAAAGGCCACTCTCACAGGTTGATGCTCTCCTCCTGATGACGGCAACCTGTCTTTAGTTTTCACTTGTTTTGAAGTTGAAGTTCCTTTTTTAAAAATTTGTATTTTTGTTCTGTAATGTTTTCATTCTATATATATATATGGTACATAAATAAAACAAAAAAATAACTTTATAAATAAATTATTTTAACACAAAAATTCAGACAAAAAAGGCTACTACCATGAGAAGCGCCGAAGGTAGCTAAACCTCATGTAGTAGCTTATATAAAATGAAAATATTACAGAACAAAAATACGAAAATTTCAAAACAAGTGAAAACAGAAACAGGTTGCCGTCATCAGGAGAGCATCAAACTGTGGGAGTGGCCTTTCTAGTACCAACAAAACGACAAGGCAAGCCAACATTGTCGGTTGGCCATGCTCCCTAGGCCACAAAACCAAATTCTAATAATCACAAAATTTCAAGAATCAAATTTATAAAACTGAAAAAAGGAATTAAAAGCTTACCGGCAGAACAAAACCCGCCATGACAAAAAGTCAAACAAGACTGACCAGAGCACTCACAAGAACCCAAATATATACACTGATATAAAAGGTGGTCACGGCTAAACAACTACCTGGTAAGCCAAAAATGTGTGAATTGACAAAATGCAAAACTGTGTGTGTAGATAAGATCTTCAGCTGTTAGGGACCCACCAAATAGCACTTTATGTTACCTATATATTTAACATTGTTAGGTCCTAGGTTAATAAAGCATGTCAATGTGTAATTTGAAACTCCTGGACACCGAATTATAGTTCAAAATTAAATGGTTAAAATTAGGTCTTAAGAAATTTTTAGAAAAATTGTTAAGAGCTTTCAGATTTTTTACAAGTAAGAGCTGTGTACAGCAAATTTTAGCCATTCTATGAAACTGAAAGATGAGTAGATTGCGATGTATAACTTTTGCAATATTGGATGACCAGTGCGTGTAGTGAATGATATCAAACTCAAAAGAGTTTCTTTTATCAAATTAATTCACCACACCTCTTCCCTCCTCGTCCACCTGAACCTCTAAATCGAGGTAACAAACATAAGTAGACGATCTGTTGGTTTTTCTAGGGTAAGGTCGTCAGGATACAAGTCAGTGGCGCAACGCAAAAAAGTCCGGAATGTTATTGACAATGATGTAATCAACATATCTTAGAGCAATTCCAGGTAAAGGATGATTGGCAACATATCTATCCTGAAAAATGTAGATAGAGATTAGCCAAACTGCTAGAAAAGCGACTGCCCATCGGGATACCACGAGTTTGGAGGTAAAGCCCATGGCCCACGGTAACGAAATTGTTATTAATACAGAAATCCAGTAGGAAATGCCAATACTGTTCTGTAGTCCCGGGCTCGAACTTCGTATGTATGTTTAGGGCTACCTGCTACAGACCCTTGAATGAAATTGAGGTGAAGAGGTTTTAAAATCGTAAGTATCCACAGATGTGACAGTCACCGAGGCAAGTGTCTCAAAGACTCTGTTATTGCTCCCAATAATCCAAGTCGAACTCAACCCGCGAAGAGCCACGGACAAGTATCTCGTAAGCAACCCACCCGCTTTACTATTATAACAGTTGCGTCCACTAGTAATGAAACGGAAGGAAAATGGTTCCTTATGAAACTTTGGGATGGCATAAATAAAAGGAAAGTTTAAGTTGGACACATTAAGCCTTATCCTTTTATGCAGAGCAATTATTTTTTAACAATGTCTTTATGGTTTTGAGAAACCGGAGTGTAAGTGTCCGTGGTATTCATCTCCTGTATTAGGAGATCCTGATAGAACTGTTTACAAAAGAAGGCAAAGTTATTACCAGCCTTATCCACTGGAGAAATAGTGAATAGGTTTTGAAGTTCATGAATTCGTGAATTAATCAAAGCAAAATTATGTGGCTGCCGAGTACAAACACCAGAGCTCTTGAACTTGTCGAGCTCATGACGAATGTCACACAACACAGAATCCAGCCATTCGTTAAAGGCTTCGAGGGGCAAACCAAACTCATAAGAAAGTTTTAGTGAGCATTGTAAAAAATTACTGCGTAGAATAGAGACACATTTCTTAGTTTTGAATCGATGTGTCAACCTGTATTTAGTGCCCAGAGACATAAGTGTGCGTAGTTTTCGAGAAAGCACTATGTCCAGGTCACGAGTAACCATATGATCGTGGTAAGGGTTGACAAATTTACTGAATCTGTCAAGATGACAGAACAGCTGTCATCCTCATTGCCGCTTAAAGATTTTAAATCAGTAGCGGTTTGCCTGTAGTTAAAAATACGGCGACCAAGTGGTTTTTCATAGCGGAAACAGGTCACCAATTCACCTCATTTCCGAGAGGGAAAAGATCCAAACGTTTATGCAAAATTGACTTTAAGCTAATAAAATCAATGGCCTCATGACAGTAATCAATAACGCAGTACTTCCTGACAGGGTGAGCTCCTGTGCATTTACTAAAAAAAGTGGAAAGTCGGTACGCAAGAAGGTCACCGATCAAAATTCCAATGTGTTCAGAGCCGAAGGCATAATTTCGAAGCAGTTGGTCAAAAACCCTGATTTTTTTGTTACTTAGCTCAAAAGATTTTAGAACGACAACGCTTAACGAAATAGCGCTCAAAGCAGTCAAGCTCATGAACCAAATCACCGAAGCTCACCCGAACTGATGAGTTCCTTCAGCTACCTCTACTACCCCTTGTTTTTGACGCTTTCTAACCGTAGGTTGAAGAAGCGTATATGCTCCAGCTTTGTCCGTCCGTCCGTCCGTCCGCACGATAACAGGCGTAAAAATGGTTCGATATCGATGAAATTTTAGTATGTGGTAGGGGACCACCTAGGGACGAACCCTATTGAAAATGGGACAAACGGGGTCAAAGGTCACGACGTAGGAGCGGGATCATTCCATTGCCATTATGCGTCATAATTTGCGTAAATATGGTTCGATTTCAATGAAAGTTTACTATGTGGTAGGAGATCGCCTGGGGACAAACAGCATTCAAAATGGGTGAAGTGGGGTCAAAGGTCAGGACATAAGATCCGGATGCATTCCATTGCCCTTATGCGTCGTAACTTGCGTAAAAATGGTTCGATTTCGATGAAATTTCAGTATGTAGTAAGGGACCACCTGGGGACGAACCCTATTGAAAATGGACGAAATGTGGTCAAAGGTCAGGACATAGGATTGCGATCCTTTCCATTGCCTTTATCCCATATTATTAAGGTGGACGTCAAGTAATTTTTCTTCCTATACTTCCAAAGGAAAAAGTTTTGTAAACATTTCCTTCACAATTAATGTGTTCCCAAGGATGAAAATTTGAACATCGATTAAAATAACTTCATATTATAACTTGGAAAACTTAATATGTTCTAAAACATAACCATAATCATATTAAAAATCAATAACTTTTCCTTTGGTTGTGTTGAAACCAGAGAAAAGATGGCGCGACCTGTGTTTGATGACGTCAGTGGGCAAAAAAATGTTGGATTGCATAATTACGGTTATGGTTTAGAAAATATTAAGTATTCCAAGTTATGAAATGAAGCTATTGTAACCAATGTTCAAATTTTCATCCTTGTGAACGCATTAATTGTCCAGAAAAAAGATGGCGCGCCCTGTGTTTTCATGACGTCAGTAGACAAACAAATGTTGAATTGCTTAATTATGGTTATGTTTTAGAAAATATTAAGTATTGCAAGTTATAAAATGAAGATATTTTAATCGATGTTAAAATTTTCATCCTTGGGAACGCATTAATTGTGAAGAAAATGTGTACAGAAGTTTTTCCATTGGAAGTATAGGAAGCAAAATTACTTGACGTCCACCTTAAAGTAGCAATTCTTCTATGTTTGTATGTACATTTTATTTTGAAAACAGCTCTAAGAATTTTGATGAAAGTCGTTAAGCTACCGTTTTCTGGTACTAGAAATCGATTTAGCTTGATCTCGACTTTAGGAGAATTCGTTCAGTGGGTAATAACCACCCCGAATTATAATGTTTTTAGTGATGGCGTTGTTTCATTATTCCATTAATGTTGCCAATGCTTAGAAATCTTATGGCCGCCCCGGTGGCGCAGTGGTCTAAGGCGCTGGCCTCTGATCATTCGTCCGTAAGGGGTCCGGGTTCGAATCCCGGTCAGGCATGGATATTGTGTTTGTCTTACGGCACTGGCTCTCTCCCTTCCCTTGAACTAGTGACCCTAAATTAGGGACGGGCGACTGCTTATAGCCCATTGAGTTGCTCACGGTGGTCGTTAAACCTCCAATCAAAAAAAAAAAAAAAAATGTTATGACGTCACAATCTCGCCGCGTTTGAGAATATTGGCGCGCGGTCACGCCATCTGTCTCATTACGTCACGCGTTGTGTGTGGATCCTATTAAAGTTTTATGACGTCACACTTGCGGCGAGCGATGGTCGCGATTCTCATCTGCCTCATTACGTCACGCGTTATGTGATTGTGTCCGTTCGCACAATAACTCGCGTAACAATCGTTCGGTTTCGATGAAATTTTAGAATCTAGTAGGGGATCACCTGGGAAGGTACCCTATTTAAAGTGAACGAAATGGGGTCAAAGGTCAGTACATAGGAGCGGGATCCATTCCACTGCTCTTATGCGTCATAACTAACGTAAAAAAGGTTCGATTTCGATGAAATTTTAGTATGTGGTAGAACACCACCTGGCGACAAACCTTATTGAAAATGGGCGAAATGGGGTCAAAGTGACATAGAGCGGAATCACTTCCATCGACATTATGTGTCATAACTTACGTAAAAATGCTTCGATTTGGATGAAATGTTAGTATGTGGTAGGGTATTGCCTTGGAACGAATTCTATTGAAAATGGGCGAAATGGGGTCAAAGGTTAGAACACAGGAGCGGGATCTATTCCATAGACCTTATGCATCATAACTTACGTAAAAATGCTTCGATTGCGACAAAACTTTATCATGTTACTTCGGAGGTATACCAAACCGGTTCTGTTGAATATCATCGAAATAGGATCAAAGGTCAGGGCACAGGACCGAGATTTATTCCACAGCCATTATTCTCATAACTTGAGTGATAATTTGAGTAGTGATTTCTGGTATGTTCGAAAGCGTATTATAATCAATGCAACGCATGATTTTACTAACTTGTTCTTTGAGAAACGGCAAAAGGTTTAACCACGGTCATATCGTTACTGGTGACCTGGAGATAATGCCTTCTCGAGAACTACGCACACTTATGTCTCTGGGCACTAAATACAGGTTGACACCTCGATTCAAAACTAAGAAATGTGTCTCTATTCTACGCAGTAATTTTTTACAATGCGCACTAAAGCTTTCTTATGAGTTTGGTTTGCCCCTCGAAGCCTTTAACGAATGGCTGGATTCTGTATCATGTGACATTCGTCATGAGCTCGACAAGTTCAAGAGCTCTGGTGTTTGTACTCGGCAGCCACATAATTTTGCTTTGATTAATTCACGAATTCATGAACTTCAAAACCTATTCACTATTTCTCCAGTGATAAGGCTGGTAATAACTTTGCCTTCTTTTGTAAACAGTTCTATCAGGATCTCCTAATACAGGAGATGAATACCACGGATACTTACACTCCGGTTTCTCAATACCATAAAGACATTGTTAAAAAAATAATTTCTCTGCATAAAAGGATAAGGCTTAATGTGTCCAACTTAAACTTTCCTTTTATTTATGCCATCCCAAAGTTTCATAAGGAACCGGTTTCCTTCCGTTTCATTACTAGTGGACGCAACTGTTATAATAGTAAAGCGGGTGGGTTGCTTCAGAGATACTTGTCAGTGGCTCTTCGCGGGTTGGGTTCGACTTGGATTATTGGGAGCAATAACAGAGTCTTTGAGACACTTGCCTCGGTGACTGTCACATCTGTGGATACTTACGATTTTAAAAAGCTCTTCACCTCAATTTCATTCAAGGGTCTGTAGCAGGTAGCCCTAAACATACATACGAAGTTCGAGCCCGGGACTACAGAACAGTATTGGCATTTCCTACTGGATTTCTGTATTAATAACAATTTCGTTACCGTGGGCCATGGGCTTTACCTCCAAACTCGTGGTATCCCGATGGGCAGTCGCTTTTCTAGCAGTTTGGCTAATCTCTATCTACATTTTTTTCAGGATAGATATGTTGCCAATCATCCTTTACCTGGAATTGCTCTAAGATATGTTGATGACATCATTGTCAATAACATTACGGACTTTTTTGCGTTGTGCCACTGACTTGTATTATGACGACCTTACCCTAGAAAAAACCAACAGATCGTCTACTTATGTTTGTTACCCCAATTTAGAGGTTCAGGTGGACGAGGAGGGAAGAGGTGTGGTGAATTAATCTGATAAAAGAAACTCTTTTGAGTTTGATATCATTCACTATACGCACTGGTCATCCAATATTGCAAAAGTTATACATCACAATCTACTCATCTCTCAGTTTCATAGAATAGCTAAAATTTGCTCTACACAGCTCTTACTTGTAAAAAATCTGAAAGCTCTTCTTTCTAAATTGCAATCTAACAATTTTCCTAAAAATTACTTAAGACGTAATTTTAACCATTTAATTTTGAACTATAATTCGGTGTCCAGGAGTTTCAAATTACACATTGACATGCTTTATTAACCTAGGACCTAACAATTTTAAATATATAGGTAACATAAAGTGCTATTTGGTGGGTCCCTAACAGCTGAAGATCTTATCTACACACACAGTTTTGCATTTTGTCAATTCACACATTTTTGGCTTACCAGATAGTTGTTTAACCGTGACCACCTTTTATATCAGTGTATATATTTGGGTTCTTGTGGGTGCTCTGGTCAGTCTTGTTTGACTTTTTGTCATGGCGGGTTTTGATCTGCCGGTAAGCTTTTAATTGCTTTTTTAGTTTTATAAATTTCAATTTTGAAATTTTGTACTTATTAGAATTTGGTTTTGTGGACTAGGGAGCATGACCAACCGACAGTGTTGGCTTGCCTTGTCGTTTTGTTGGTACTAGAAAGGCCACTCCCACAGGTTGATTCTCTCCTGATGACGGCAACCTGATTCAGTTTTCACTTGTTTTGAAATTTTTGTATTTTTGTTCTGTAATATTTTCATCCTATATATATATATATATATATATCACTATCGGGATGTAAGGTCAGGTGATGCGTAACATCACAGCCTCTCCTTGACAAATGTCAACCCCGCCTTCTCGTGGTACATCCTGTTCTTACTAAAGGGGCTCTGACGACCGCCAATAGGGGTATATCTATACCATCGGGATTAGAGAAAATGCTATCCCACACTCACCAACCCGCTTGGCCAGCGTGGTGAGTTATGGCCAGACCCCTCCAAAATGACTCCGCAACTTAAATCTTGGCCCTCAGTCTCCGGCAGCTGGAATGTACCTGGCCAAGGCAGCGGCCAGTGCGACATGAAAGCAAAGGGTGCTAAGAATCCCCGGAGGACCGGACTAGTCTGCTATCCGGTGCTGACCTTGGCTACGTGTAATGGACGCTCAATATCTTCTGATTCAAGGCTTCTTGAATTGGAAGAGGAACTACAAAGGATCAAGTGGGACATCGTCGGGCTAAGTGAGGTAAGGAGAAAAGGAGAAGATCTCATTGAACTAAAAATTGGACATCTCTTCTACTATCGTGGGACTGATACTGGCAGAACTAGTGGTGTTGGATTTATAATAAACACGAAACTGAAGGGTAAAGTTGTAGAAGTTGAAAGTTCCTCTGACTGAGCTGCACGACTCGTTATCCAACTCTCGAGAAGATACCAGGCTCAGATTATTCAAACTTATGCACCCACCACAAGTCATCCTGAAGAAGAAATTGAAGAATTTTATGAGGAAATTCGTCATCTAAATAATAAAGGTAAGCCGCACTTGAAGATAATTATGGGAGATTTCAATGCAAAAATAGGGAAACGGCAACAGAATGAAACTTCAGTAGGTAAATTCGGTCACGGCAACAGAAAACAGCGTGAAAATACTCTCGTAGAGTTTGCAGAGGCAGAAGGGTTTTTCATCTTGAACTCCTTTTTCAAGAAAAAGCCGCACAGGAAATGGACATGGAAACATCCAAATGGGACGACAAGTGAAATTGATTTTATTATGTGTAACAAAAATTCGTCATAGAAGACTGCAGTGTGCTAAACAAGTTCAACACAGGTAGTGACCATAGATTGGTGAGATGTAAGATGCACCTCAACACAAACTCGAACGTGGCAAGCTCATAAGACAAACAAAATGTATTGATATAACCAACCTTAAAAAACACCATATTACCTTCAAGTTGGAACTGAAGAACAGATTCTCTGCTTTAGAAGGCCTGACATCGGAAGAAGTGGATATTTATGAAGTTAACAGAAAAGTAGCCTCTTATGGAAACAGCAACAAAATTAGCTGGGTCTAAGAACAAGTTGCATGTGAACAAATTATCAGGAAAAACCAAAATGTTGATGCAAAAAAGATGAGAGATGAGGACAACTAAGGAAGATATGACTTCCAAAGTGGAATATATAGAGCTATGCAAGACAGTACGAAAAAGTATCACTGAAGACGTAAGGAAATTCAACTGCGAACTAGTAAGGAAAGCAATTGAAAACAACCAAAGCCTAAAGATAGCAAAGGGACATCTCAGTAAGTGAAGAAAACAGATTATGGCACTGAGAAAAGAAGATGGTTCTGTAACGAGAAATAGAGGCGAAATTTTGACAAGAGTGAAAGATTTCTACTCCAAATTATATGAAAGGGATGATATATGCACTCCAGACATCATGAAAGGTACCAGTACCAGAGTTCTTCCAGTCCTCCCAGCAGAAGTTGCACATGCAATAAAGAACATGAAGCGGGGAAAAGCTCCAGGAGAAGATGGAATCACTGTAGACATCATACAAGAAGCAAGTGGAGAAATCGAAACAGTACTCGCCCAAATTTTCACTCGATGCCTTAATGAAGGGAAGATTCCTGAGGATTGGAACAACGCTACATTGATCCTGCTACGTAAAAAATATGACTTTGAGGATCTCAGGAACTGCAGACCTATCAGCCTCCTATCAGTGGTTTATAAAATCTTCTCTAAAGTTCTTTCACACCGCTTGAAGGTAACACTGGACATGGCTCAACCGAGAGAACAAGCTAGATTCAGGAGTGGCTACAGCACAATAGATCATATCCACGTACTGAGAGAACTAATTGAAAGAGCGAGGGAATATGAACTTTCATTGTGCATGGCTTTTATCGATTATGAAAAAGCCTTCGATTCTTTGAAACCATCAGCAGTTACAATGGCTCCGAATTCCGGCCGTATTGAAGATGCGTGCATTAATATTATTAATAACATCTATGAAAATGCAAGTGCAAAGATTCGGCTGTTTGAAAATACAACACACATAAAAATTGGAAAAGGAGTGAGACAAGGTGACATCATATCTCCGAAGCCCTTTAATGCGACATTGGAAAATGTCTTTCAATCACCGAACTGGGAAAACAAAGGGATAAAGATTAATGGAGATTCTCTAACTCACCTTCGTTTTGCTGATGACATAGTCATTTTTGCAAATACCCCATCAGAGCTGCAGAGTATGATCAAGGAACTTGCTGACAAGAGTAAAGAAGTGGGATTAAAAATGAACTTTCAGTAGACAAAAGTGATGTTCAATGCTTTTACAAGAAATGAAGATTTATAGATTGATGGAGAAAAGCTGGAGATAAGAGACACCTACCTTTATCTTGGACAGCAGATATCAAGTGAGGGTCACATTGATGAAGAAATTAATCGGCTTACAAAACTTGCCTGGAGAGCTTTTGGAGGAAACAGCATAATTTTTAAGAGCAATATGCCATTATGTCTTAAAAGAAAAGTGTTTAATCAATGCATCCTTCCAGTGCTTACGTATTGTGCAGAGACGTGGACCTTAACTAAAAGAGACATACAAAGGCTGCAGACAACTCAAAGCAGTACGGAGAGGTGCATGCTTGGTGTAATCAGGAGAGATAAGAAGAGGAACGCGTGGATTCGAAAAATGACAAGAGTGGAAGACATCATGATCAGAGTTAAATCCCTGAAATGGCAATGGGCTGGACATACTGCCAGAAGGACAGACCATCGATGGACAGACCATCGATGGACAGCCGAAATTTTAGATTGGATTCCAAGGGACAGGAAAAGATCCAGAAGAAGACCACATGGAAGATGGGTGGATGAAATTCGAAAGTATGCGGGAGTGACATGGAGGAGACTGGCACAAGACAGACCGTTGTGGAGGAAACTTGGGGAGACCTTCGTCCAGCATTGGATTGATAATGGTTGACAATGATGATGATGATGATATCACTATCATCATGATTGTCAACCATTATCACTCCAATTTCCTTCCACAACGGTCGGTCTTGAGGCAGTCGTCTCCTCCATGCCAATCCCACATTCTTTCGAATTTCATCCATCTATCTCCAGGGTGGTCTACTTCTGGGTCTTTTTCTGTTCCTTAGTATCAACTCTAAAATTTCGATTGTCCATCGGTAATCCCTCGTTCTTGCAATATGTCCAGCCCATTGCCATTTTAGGTATTTTACTCTCCCCATGACATCTTCCACTTTTTTCATTTTCCTCATGCACGAGTTCCTCTTCTTATCTTCCCAGGTTACACCAAGCCTGCATCTCTCCATGTGTCTTTCAGTTGTCTGCAGTCTTTGTATATCTTTTTTAGTTAAGGTCCACGTCTCTGCTCCGTACGTAAGCATTGGAAGGATGCATTGATTAAACATTTTTCTTTTAAGACATTAAGACATATTCCTCCCTCTCCCCTCTAGAGTGCTGCACAGAATCCGGGCGCTCTCAGATTTGACAACTCAGGAAATCCCAGGTGTGTTCAATAGGAGAAAGTTTTGGGGACACGGATGGTCCAGGTAAGGCGTTAGTATCACAGTCACTCTTAGGCTACCCAAGCCACATGGGCATGCCCGTTATCTTGCTCATAAGGGCAGCTAGTTTTCAGAATGACATCGTCATACCGTTGCGTTGTTAGTGTTCCTCTGAGGTGCCCCAAAGCGATCGTGCATCGTAAGTTATGGTGTCCCCCGTACCGTAACTCCAATGGTGCGAGTAGTATGGCGTACCTGAACGTACAGTGGATTCTCCCTCAGCCTGTATACGGATAGGCTTGCACCTAAATCCACTGTTGTAAACACTAATACCTTGTGACTGTGCTTACAACACGGCCGATTTGGATGGGCATTCAATGTTCTTATAAGGCGCTTCATACATCTTTACCATACGTAGCAGCTCAGATGGGTCGAGTTGTTGAAGCCTCTGTTGACTGTGTCGTCTTGTTATGCCTACAGTGTACTAATACACAGTAAGACATCAAGTAACATCTCAGCAGTATAATAGGGGTACATCATAGGACTGTCATTAACGGCAGAGCCACAAATGTCACTAGCTCCATAGATGCCACGAGGCTGTTGTTTGTATTGCATACTATTCATGCTGCTGACATTAATAGCAAGTTCATTCCTAATTGGTCTTGCAATTTTTCGCCCACGACAATAAATGGTATATAAGCTTTTAAGTTTTCGAATTTCCATATTCTAGTTCAGCCTGTAAACTTAGCAGTTTGCAGATTGATTTTGTACAGATTGACAAATTGTGCGCAGAACAATATATTTTGTTACAAGTAGGATGTGAATATTCTGTTAAAAAATGCATTAATTAGTTCTTGGAATTAGGTATCTGTTTTAGTTCGCATCTTTTATTCTGAAGCAGATCGCTGCTCATTTGGGAAAGAATTATGAGAAGACCGTTAGTGAAATATTTGCAGATGGTTTGTTTCTTCTCTCGTTCCAAGGCGGTTTTTTGCATATCTCAAAGGGTTTCTTCCGGCAATTTATCTCGTTTATCGGATAATTGATTCCCTTTGGGAATCGGTCGGGAAAAGGATTAAGCGAAATGAGGAGGTAACAGACCTGTAGTGGAAAGCATACTACCTTTAATTAAGGTTTGTGCAAACCCCTCAAGCCAAAATAAACAACGAGTTAGCAAAGTCTCGATTTCCCCAATTACCAATCCCCATCAACCACAAGAGAAGCAATTGGTTCTTTCGGTATGGAGAACGTAACTTGGAACACTCATCCAAAGATAATTATGGCAATACTTAGTTATGTCAGCGATAGCCATTAAAAACTGGAGTTATTCCTACATATTTGTTGCCTAATGAGGTGGCAATTAAATAAGCTGTAGTTTTGTGGGCTTTCGGTAATAATTCCAGGCGAAGTTTCTTTTCTGGATTTGAACGGATATAGATACACACTCGTTTCATGGTCTACAAAAATTTAAGAATTGATTCCCTTTCTCGAGAGAAAAAGCT
Source organism: Macrothele yani (assembly GCA_039090855.1). Classification (NCBI taxonomy): domain Eukaryota; kingdom Metazoa; phylum Arthropoda; class Arachnida; order Araneae; family Macrothelidae; genus Macrothele; species Macrothele yani. The sequence continues at coordinate 108,442,555 of CM077030.1, read as the reverse complement.
TTACGTAATATTTTAAAATTTTAATAATTTTAGCATAGTTCTCTAACACAAGTAATCCAAGGTGTGTGTGTGTGTGTGTGTGTGAACTGCTCATCACGAATGTCAAAACCTGTATTACGTAATACCGTGATAAATTTTGTTCCTATCTTCTGAAATGTCTAACTGCTTATCCGACTTCGGTTTAAGCAGCTGAAAATTGTTCAAAACAAACATGATCAGGAAAAAGCGATTAGTAAGGAGCTAACTCAGATGAATGACCAGGAAAAGGCGATTAGTAAGGAGCTCACTCAACAGGATTTCATTATTTGTTTAATAAAGTAACTCCTTTTAACTAGACAGAAATGTGCCAGGGGCAGGGTACGGAATGGCAGCTCTTTTCTAGGGCAGTACCAGAAAACTATTCTTAGCTTTCTTCCCGTTTATGAACGATTTTTCCACATGGACTGAAGCGAAACAGTGAATAACAGGTTGTTAACCAGGCGAACTGTTGTTTCACAGGCTTTTCAGTCCAAGCTGATTTGCCCTAACAAACTGCACTGTATAGACCATAGAAGCGACCTTTTGTCATCTAAGAGCTCTGCGCAGAGCGTTGCTATAATAACTTGCAGATGCACAGCTAATTTAACTTGAATGCGCAAATTGCCCATAGCTGAGATGAATAGAAAGAATTATGTTTACCTTTCCATATGTGTTGTCTGTGTGATGATAAAATGTGACGTTTTGATTTGTGCTTTGAATATGTTCTACCCCTTTTGATTGTATTGTTCATGTAAACAATCGGGAATTATCAGTTATACATTCCGAGTCAGTTTTTTGGATTAATTTTAATGCATTCAACATCAATTCAGTGCTCTCTTGTCATTAATTTCTGGCAGCAACAAATAGCCTATATTTTAAACCGCATTTGCTCAGTAGAACACCGAGTCTGTGTGCTAAAGTTTATGCAATTTTTATGATAGATAATAACTCATTATATTCAACAGTAAAAGGTCTTACACAATTTCTTCACAGTACAGCAAATTTCAGGGTTAATATGATCACACTGCGAAAGAACTAATAAATCGATTTAAATAAAGGATATAATCAGTAAACGATACTTATAAGACTTATAAGTGTTCCTAGGGGGGGGAAGTTCAATGAAAATATCGTTATTGTAATCTTTTTAAGCCTCAAAACTACTGAAATTTAATTGCGTAGTTTTAAGTAATTCTAAAAAGCCAATGAGCATTTATTAATTATTTGTTCTTTCCAACACACAGGCGCGCGCGCGCACACACACATACACACACAAATCTTTGTCTACTTCATATTTTCCACTTATTTATTCCTGTGATATCTAATACTATTACTATTATTAGTAGTAGATCCTAATAATAGTAATGTAGAGCGAGGGAATAAGAAAATAAACTGAAAAGTATAAGAAAGGGCAGGTTAACAAAATCCATTTTCCAAGTAATCTCATTAATGTCTTTGTAGTGAATGAAAATATTCGCCAAGCAAACAAAATAACTGTTACAGACAGCTGCACCAAAGTAAATCGTTAGTCCTGATTTATTTGACTTATCACAGAAGTGTGAAGACGGCGTTACTGTATTAATTCTTTCGTGGTAGAGAACGAATTTTTCATTGAACACAATTTTTACCAACAGAAAATATTTCTGTAACGGACTTATTTGTAAAGTAACTATACATTCTCAGTCCTTTTATGTCATTGCTTCTTTTATGAAAACATTCCCTCTCTTTCACACATGCTCATAAGTAGGACTAGGATTTATATGTAACACAAATTTCAAAATATGTACATAAAGTATTTATTAAAAAGAAAAAAATATGTAGGGAAAAAACGAAAAATAACTAAAATATGTGATATGTTTCTTAACAACTTTCTGTAATAACTTTACTTATACAGTCATAAGGAATTAAAAATCACTTTACTTCACAATTTTTTAAACTACTTTACTCAAACCCAGGGTTTTCAACTAACTTACTGCTATTACAACTAGCAAAAACATAGCACTTCAGGTTGTCGAAAACAAAGCTCCTCCTGTTGTCTCTCGAAATATCTTTAAATTGGCTGAATGACCTCTCGACGTCACATGAGGTGATGGGCGAAAATGTAAGCTCCACTATATGCAATGGCGATAATTCCTTATCTTTTAAAACAGCGCAACTACCAGTTGAACGCCCCCAGAGAATGTTTTTATAGTAGTAATGGTTTCTATAAGCCGGATTTTTTATAACACTATTCATCTTGTGTTTTATAAATACTCCAATGTGACCAGGTACCTTTCCTAATATTTCAAACGTATCTTCAAATGTATTCAAACTATTTATCAAAGGAGCACTTGAAGTTTCAAGATCTGTGATGGCCTGATCTAACACAGTCAAATGTGTCTTTAGAAAAGTCCATTTCTCTAATAAAGTATTATTATTTAGCATAACTTATCGTTTTCTATTGGAAACGGAATCGTCCGAATCAAATTGAAAGATTTCTTCCTTGATATTGCTGAAGTTGTCTCCATAATAATCTGCAGCTTGTAACCAAGGGCCCCAAACGCGTGATGACAGGCTGAGGTGGGAGCCGTAAGTCTGGGAACATTTCTTTCAACTTTTCGGTTGTGCTAGGAGCTTTAAGAAAAATATTTTTACCTGTTGCAATTAACGAATCGTTTTGTGGAAAACTGCAGTGGACTGTTCAACAATTCTGTGGAGCCTGTGTGCAAGACCAGTCAAATGAATCATCTTGGGGAACAGCTCACCAAATGCTGTAGTTGCTTTTATCATGTAGGGTGCAGCATCAGTCACCAATAGGTGCACTTTATCATATTTTACTCCCTCTGTCCATAAAATCCGCAACGATTCGTTGATCAATTTAGCTATCGTGTGGTGGTTACATTTTGCTAATTGTTCGCAAGTAATTAAGTATGGAATCGACAGGGCTGATTCATTCAGATGTCCAACAATAACGTTTCCTATGTATCTCCATGCACATCTGTTGTTTTGTCAACTGAGATCTAAATAGGAAACTCTCTGATTTTCTGTATGATTTTTAGTACAGTTTCATTGTACATCTCCTGCAAGTAATTTTTTCTTAAAGTAGATTCATCTGGAATTATTTGACAGCATTATTTTTCAAAGACACTTCTAAACACTGGATTGTTCACTTTCAACAGTGGGATATCTGAACGCATGACATAAATCCAAACTGAAATTTGAACTGACCTGTTTATTGTTCCCTGGAACTTCTGTAAGAAGCCTTAGTTTCAACAAATAGCTTTTCACTTATCTTTTTTTTAAGTTTCCCGATTTTAATATGTTGCGAAACTTACCAACTGTCGGCTCACCGGTTGCTACAACAGAAAATATTAGGTAGTTTTGCGTAAAAACCGGAGATTTATGTAAAAATGTTTTTTTAATTTGAAAATATGTAAGATATGTAGTAAAACACAAAATATATATTTTAAAACTGCAAAAACGTCAAATCTGTAAAAATATGTAAAAATATTTAATTACATATAAATCCTAGCCCTATTCATAACATTTCCATTCGAGCTACACTGCTAATTTAGAAACTGCAACACCAAGATATACATAAGAGACACGAGATGACGAGGTGGAACTTGTATGGCAGATTACTTACGATATAAGGCACGAATGATCGGAAGTACAGTGATGTAGGTGCAGAGGAGACATCGTATTTAGTGTAAACGTCACAAACGGCTTTCAATCGGCGTGGCAATGAACTGAAAGGATCCTGAATATCTCTTTCTGGAATTTCCTGCCATTCTGCCATGATTCGGACCCAAAGGTTCTCAATAGATGTCAGCGTGTCCTGAAGGGCTAGCTGCCGAAAGATCATATCCCAGACATCTTCAATGTCTGAAAAATCTGGCGAGCGTGAAGAAAAAGGAAGGAATATCAGACGTTGGGCATCCCGGAGATTTTTTTTTTGTTGTTTTTTTATTGGAGTTTAACAACCACCGTGAGCAACTCAATATGCTATAAGCAATCGCCCATCCCTAATTTAGGACCACTGGTTCCAGGGAAGGGAGAGAGCCAGTGCCGTAAGACAAACACAACGTCCATGCCCCACCGGGATTCGAACCTGGACCACTTTCGGACGAATGATCAGAGGCCAACGCTTAGACCACTGGGGCGGCCATCCCGGAGATCTATCACGTTCCATGATACGCTTGACCGTTCGTGATCTTGTTGAAAAGTGAAGCTGGGTATTCAGGGTTCCGGAAATGCGTATGAAGGGAGAACGTCAACGAAACTCAAGAGCACCCCACACCATAACGTTCCGTGTCGGCGATGAGCGTATCCGTAGAAAGGTCCATTATTCATGGTGCATCAGGTTTAACAGAGACTCGTCTGTAAACACTTTGCGATGCCTTTCGTTAAGACAGTGTTCCCGTTTCTGTCACCATTCAAGCCTCTGATGTTGGTGGTATAGCGTCAATGGAAGTCGCAGCAACGGACGGCGTCGATAGGAGTTTGCGGACATCTGACGTGTGACAGACCAAAAGGAGTTCACGGACATCTGACGAGTATTGCGCCAATGTTTCGGGTTGGCCCTGCGGTCCGTCAACGCCATACGATACAGGGGCCGGTCTTCCACTTCATGTGTACAACGATGCGTTCCAGACGATACATGCGTCAGTGCGTCCTACACTTTACTTCACACTGCTACAAATACTCGTATCACTGTGCTTGCATTTCTTTAGACAGCTGTGGCAGTATCGCAAAAGGACAACCCGGCTTCTCGCAGTCCTAAAATTCTACCTCGCTCAAAGTATGACAACTGTACGTAAGAATTTCTTTCTTTAGAGTTTAGTTTAGCATTTCTGGCGAGTGACTATACCACGTCATACGGCGTGGTATAGTCACTCGCCAGAAATGCTAAACTAACAGCATTCGCGCGATACGATTATGAAAACGCATTTTTGCGTCCTTGAGAATGCGTGACTCGCACATGAATATGTGGAAATGACTCGCACGTGAAAATGATTCGCACATGAATACATGGAAATGACTCGCACATGAATACTTGAAAATGATTCACACAATACGTGAAAATGACTCGAACATGAATACATGGAAATGACTCGAACATGAATACGTGAAAATGACTGGCACATGAATACGTGAAAATGACTCGCACATGAATATGTGGAAATGACTCGCACATGAATACGTGAAAATAACCCCCACATGAATAAATGGAAATGAGTCGCACATGAACACGTGAAAATGACTCGCACATGAATACGTGAAGATGACTTGCACATGAATACATGGAAATGACTCGCACATGAATACGTGAAAATGACTCGCACATGAATACGGGAAAATAACTCGCACATGAATACGTGAAAATGACTCTCACATGAGTACGTGAAAATGACTCGCACGTGAATACGTGAAAATGACTCGCGCATGAATACGGGAGAGTAACTCGCGCATGAATACTTTAAAAGGACTCGCATATAGTCTCTGCTGTTGTAATCATTTGTACCCCTTACCGTTGCCTACCCGTCATAAAATATCTGTCCGATCCGAGCCATTGTTCTTCGTGTTACAATTTCAACAGACATGAGGGTACAAACATTCATTGTCCTGCTGTAGCACTTTTCAGGTATGTAAGAATCACGAGAGAAATTGTCGCCAAACATCAGTGTCTTGATTGAAAACATGAAGTTGCAATCTCCTTTTTCGTCTTGGTGCCACCCAGCTATTTTCTTCTTTACCAAAAAATAATTTTTCGAAACGGATTTTTAGAAAAAGGGAAAGAGAACATGCATTTATGCCCTATAGAGAAAGAACTTCGAGTTATTTAGAGTGTACAATGTATGAACTGGTGTGTTCATAGCGAATGGAACTAAATGCAACACGATTTTTCTAAAAAAGGGTTCTGAAATCTATAAAACGTTTACAAGTAAAAATAGCTGAATTAGTTGAGTAAAAGGCCGCTAGAGTAGCTGGCATTTTTTAAAGGCTATTAATTTTTTTTTACTTTAGCTATTTTAGTGGAACATATGTGCGTTACGAAAAAAAATCCCAAATTGTACGCAAAATGTTTTTTAAAAGTATGAGACATTTGAGGCAAAAGGATTTTTTAATTGAACAGTTTGAAGCGGCGATATAAAGGAAAACGTAATATCACTTTACGCTCCTAACAGGAAAACTGTGCATGATTTGAAGGATAATTTTTTTTTTATATTCGGGGTTTTAACACCACCACCGTGAGCAACTGTACGGGCTATAAGCAGTCGCTCGTCCCTAACTTAGGGCTACTGGTTTCGGGAAACGGAGAAAACCAGTGCCTTAAGAAAAAACACACTACGCATGCCTCATTCAGAACTCGAGCCCGTGCCCATCCCTGAGGATTGGTCATAAGCCAGTGCTTAGATCACTACGCCACCGGAGTGGCGAAGAAGAAAATGAGCATAAAATGATCTTCACAGTCAAGGGAACCCGATCATGAAAGAAAGTTTTCAATGTGTGGTGTCGACGTCTTGCTTAAAAGGATGCTTTAATTTATTTCCATTCTCTGAGAAATTTTTATCAGTATTTTACATACTGTTATTTTAAATACACCAGACCGTGAACACTCAAGAAACGCATACAGCGTATAAAATGCTTTCATTTTTGTGGCGTAATAAGCACAAAGATTCGGCAAGCTTTCGCACTCCACTGGGAGGCTTTTTCAAAGCAATGGTGGACATAAGAATGCAAGGAATGAGAACCCATAAGAAACAAAGTTGATGTTTTGAAATAACATGAGTAACATCACGAGCATATTACATGAGTTTTTATCACGCAATTGTACGGTGTGTCGAGATGTGTTTCAATCTTTTAGTAACGCATGCCAAACCATTGGTAATTCAGTAGAGACTACATCATTGCATGTTAATTTTCTGGAGAGGATTTTGACTGTTTTCCTGATGACAGCCTCTTTAAAGTTCGTGTAAGGGGCAATTCTTTTAATACTATTTCATACAACAGCGGCCGATGAATACATGACTTTTCTGGCGAGGCTGTATTCTGCATGTCCTGGCTGACACTTCGCACGTGTTCTTTACATCTAGTGTCCAAGGATCATTTTGTCGTTCCGACGTACATCTTTTGCGAGTTGTCTGGATTACACACCCGCCTTTTCTTTTTCTGTGATAAATTGGTCGGGGACTTCATTGCTGTTAATATGTTAAAATTCTTTAATCAATATGCGAAGCCTGAGACATATGTCATGGATCCGACGTATCTCATTGTCTTACTAGGTGAACTTGTTATTGCTGACATTATACCATGTCTTACAGTTCTATGTATTACGTCTATGTCACCCTTCTTATATCCAGCTTTTATACCTTGGTTATAAATATTATCAATTTCCTTATTATTTAGGTAGTCGGGCTTGCACACTATAGGACCATGCTGTAAGAGCAGAAAGTTTACACTCTTTTGGGTAGTACGAATCAGGAGGAACAAAGTTCAGTACTGCGGTCGGTTTATAATGAACGTCAAAATCGAAGCTGGATGTTCTATTTCTTTTGAGCGCGACTTCACGATAATTCAACCTCCCATCCACTTCAATCTCCATCGGGAACTTTATCTTATAGTATAGGTTGTTTATCATTTAATTCGTCTACTCCATGTTCCTATATGAATCGTCAATGTAGCGGATTCACACTCGGGCTTTCTTGGTACAATTTAGAAAGATTAGGTCTTCTAGCGGTCTAAGTACTGCTTCCTCAAGGACTGAAGGTAGAGGTTAACCCATCGGTGCTTTTTTTTGTTTTGTTTGTAGATGCCTCCATCCGACTTGAAATAGTTGTGGTTAGTAACTAGATTTAAGGCGCTGATAATTTTCTAAGTTTGGATCAGTGCAAATGTGTAATCATAAACCTGGATCTGCCCTTAGACCTATAGTAGCAAAGAACAAATCTGCTACATACATTTTAGAAAAATTCCTAGATAAATGTTTCTCAGAACGTTTAAAAATATCCGATTACGTAATCAAGTCACCAAAAGAATTTGTGCAGCGCGCAAGAAGGTTGAATGCACAGTATTTCACAGGGATATAATGGGAAGTTTCGACATAGTGCCTTTACATCCATCTGTACCAATACAAGACGCTGTTGGAAACCTTGAGGAAATAATTCATCACTTCCCGTGAATTTACACCGACACAAACTAAGAAAATTATCAGCGCCTTAAATCTAGTTACTAACCACAACTATTTCAAGTTGAATGGGGGCATCCATAAACAAACAAAAGGATCACCGATGGGTTTACCTCTATCTTCAGCCCTTGCAGAAGCGGTACTTAGACCGCTAGAAGATCTCTTTCTAAATTGTATCAAGAAACCCCGAGAGTGGATCCGCTACTCTGACGATATATTCTTCATATGGTAACATGGAGTAGACGAATTAAATGATTTCATGCACAAGATAAACAACCTACACAATACGATAAACCAAAAAATGCGATACAATACGATAAAGTTCACCATGAATCATGAAGTGGATGGGACATTGAATTATCCTGACGTCGAACTCACAAAAGAAATAGCTTTGATTTTGACGTTTATTATAAACCGACCGCAGTATCGAACCTTGTTCCTCCTGATTCGCACTGCTTAAAAGAGTACAAACTTCTTACAGTTCTATCAAGGATAAAACACATAAGAAACAACCATGAAGCTTGAAGTGGATGGGACATTGAATTATCCTGACGTCGAACTCACAAAAGAAATAGAACATCCAGCTTCGATTTTTACGTTTATTATAAACCAACCGCAGTATTAAAAGTTGTCCCTCCTGATTCGCACTGCTCAAAAGAGTACAAACTTTCTGCGCTTAGAGCATAGTCCTACAACTTAAATAAAAAGGAAATTGATGATATTTAGAGCAAAGGTCTAAAGGCTGGATATAAGAAGGATGACATAGGCAGAATTCATAGAACTTATATAAATCGCATAATGTCACCGAAAAGAAAATCACATGGTAAGACATTGAGATATGTAGGAGATATCTCATATGTCCCAGGCTTTACATAATTTCTAAAGTATTTATTAGGTAGATACAACTTATAAATGCCTTAGACCACTGCCGCCCCGGTGGCGCAGTGGCATAAGCGATGGCTTATGAGAATTCGTCCGGGAGGGGTCCATGTTCGAATCCCGGTGAGGCATGGGTATTGTGTTTGTCTTACGTTTGTTACTCTCTCTCTCTCTCCGTTTTCTGGAACCAGTGGCCCTAAATTAGGGACGAGAGACTGTTTGTAGCCCATTGAGTTGCTCAGGGTGGTCGTTAAACCTCCAAATAAAAAAAAAGCATATTGATAGCAATAAAGTGACCGACCGATTTATCACATAGGATATCAAGCTGCAAAGAGAGACAGTGTGAAAAGGAAAAGGCAGGTATGTATGCTATAGCGTTGGTATATCCTGACAACACGGAAAAGATATACATCGGAACGACGAAGGGAGCCTTGGACATTAGATGTAAAGAACACGTGCGAAGTGTCAACGCCCCTTAAAACAAGGCCCAAACACCTCCTGCTCTCCGATGTCGGACGTCACTACAGGAAGACCTGTTAAATTTGACGAACGACCGTAACCATAGTTAGCGTCTGTGATCTTGTGTGATTATTGTAGCGTTGCTGCATGAGGTTGTTCAATGTTCTTGCAGATGACTGATTCATATTATTCCACTCTTTGTTATTTATTTCACGATGTTAAAAAAAACACTTTTTAGTTCTAATATGCCTTCACATTGCTGTGTACCAAATTGCCGTAGCAATTACGACACAGGTCCTAAAGTGTCGGTGTTTAAATTTCCCCGGGAATGAAGAACTACGCTTCTAATGGATTCATGCAATTTCTCGAGATTTACAGCCTATAGGAGCTTCAAGGGTATGTATGTTTTATTAGCTCTTTTATAATATAGTTTCTTTGCCATTTTATATTTAGTGTGAAATATAGTCTAGTTGAGAGAACGATCTTTAACCTTAGTAATGTACCGCAATAAAGTGTTTTATCTGAAGATGTTTGAACCGGCATTAAATCGCGTAGTATATAATGATCACCAATCTGTAAACTAGGTTGTAATGTACTGTTAATAAAGTTCAATATGTTTTTGTTAATTCTAGGGCTGTTCATTTTTCTATACACTAGAGTTGCACAATTTCAAAATGATTCATTCCTTAAAATATGCTAAAAATTCTAGTTTTTATACACTGCTGGACAATTGCTAAGGACGGATCATAAACGGCTATATAGCGCATAAAAATGTAAGTGTATTTGGATGCCAAGTGAAATAAAATAATGTCAGAATGCCAGGACATTACAAGAAAGACAATTTATTGTGCTCTGAAATCCAGAAGGCTTTGGAACGTGTTCAAGAGACAAACAGGCCATTTTGTGCAGAATACGTAAACGTGAAAAAAATGCCGCAGGCGTTCCGGCGTAAGATGTCAATACGAGATATGGCCACCATGGAGGGCGATGCAAGATTCCACACGTCGTGTCATGCTTTGCACAACATTATCAAGCAGCTGTTGGAGTAATTTATCCCATTCCTCTGTCAGTGCACGGATGAGGGTGTCCTTGTTTATTGGAGGGCGTTGGCGACCAGCATGACTCCTCCCCAAAGCATCCCACACATTTTCAATGGGATTCAGATCTGGAGAACGTGCTGGCCATACGAGGCGTTGAATATCCTCGCTCTGAAGACACTCTTGGACAGCGACTATTCGATGACATGTTGCGTTGTCGTCCATGAAAATGAATCTATCACCGACAGCACCACGGAACATGCGAACATGAGGTAGCAGAACATCATTAATGTATCGTTGGCCAGTCATAGTCCCAGTTGGAAGCACATAGAGGGACGTACGGCCATTGATCATGATGCCAGCCCATACCATGACACTACATGTCGGATATCGGTCCGATTCCTGTATGTTTGCCGGACAATATGCAGTACCACTATCACGCCAGATCAGTTGTCGTCGACAATCAGACGATAGACTATATCTACTCTCATCTGAGAAAAGGACAGCAGACCAGTCGTTATCAGTCCAATTGCGATGTTGATGGCACCATTGCAAACGGGCGGTACGGTGACGTCTGGACAATGGGATGCACACAACAGGACGGCGGGCGAATAGTCCTCCTTCTTGCAAACGTCTGGCGACAGTTTTTCGGGAGATCCGCTTGCCAGTAGCAGCCATAAACTGATTTGCTACCTCACTAGCTGTGCTGCGCCGGTGTCTTTTTGTTGATAGCACTATGTACCGATCTTCTGCAGGTGTCATACTGCAAACACGACCTCCCCCGTGACGTTTGCTACACTCTCCATTTGTTTGAAATGATTTCCAAAGCCTTGAAACAACACTGTGGCTGACGTCGAACTCCCTGGCAACATCTGATATTTTTCGCCCTTCTTCAATCTTGCCAATAATACGGCCACGCGTAAAATCATCTAGGTGATGTCGGGAAGACATACTGAAAATTGCAAGTTCGTGAATTGATTCTTTCCCTTTCAACTTTGCGTTTGAACAACAACGGTCAATACGCGTCAAATCCTTTATATCTCTTATCAGCGCTATGACGTCACGAACAAGTTCGGCAATCCAAAATTTGCATACGCACAACACGTCTTACTGTATCCCGCATTTATGCTAATTTTCACATTTTCCTGTCTTCCATTTCATGGTTGCTATCGTTGCTATTGTCATCCGTCCTTAGCAATTGTCCGGCAGTGTACATTATTTTGGTGCACAATTTTTTTTTATTCCTTCAAAAGGAATAAAAAATGTGAAAACCATGAATTGTTTTCAGTATATGGAATTGACCTGAAAGTTCGCTTAATCAAATCAGAAATCCTTTTCTAACATTAAAAGGAAACTTTTTGTCACGAATTAGTTTTCTAATTTTTCGAAGGACATACATGAAAAATCTTAGCAATTGGTAAAAATCCTCCAAATACGTGGCGTCAGTGAATAAACAAAGACATCGCTCTTTCCACATTTTAGCAACACACAGCAACCGAAAAATTGTTATAGGCCACTGCTGGGGAAACGAATCCCAAATCTCTCGACCGGATATCGAGAGATCTGGGATTCGTTTCCCGAGCAGTGGCCAAATAACAATTTTTCGGTTGCTGTGTGTTGCTAAAACGTGAAAAGAGCGAAGTCTTTGTTTATTTATAGCAATTGGATTGATACTTTTTTCCACCAACAGGTGTTAAAACTAAGTTTTATTACTTTTTAACTTCCATTCCTTAAGGCAAAGCTACTATTTATAGCACACTGTTGGCACAAAAATGTTTTGTTAATTCTAAAACGTTTTGTTGTTAAACTTCGAACTATTAAACTAACGGTACAAAAAGATTTCTTAACTAAAGATAAACCACTTTTTCCATCTAACATATTCAGAAAAAAGTTTTTTTAACTTAAATGCCCTAGACTGCACTCTTTTGGGTAGTACGAATCAGGAGGAACAAAGTTCAGTACTGCGGTCGGTTTATAATGAACGTCAAAATCGAAGCTGAATGTTCTATTTCTTTTGAGCGCGACTTCACGATAATTCAACCTCCCATCCACTTCAATCTCCATCGGGAACTTTATCTTATAGTATAGGTTGTTTATGATTTAATTTGTCTACTCCATGTTCCTATATGAATCGTCAATGTAGCGGATTCACACTCGGGCTTTCTTGGTACAATTTAGAAAGATTAGGTCTTCTAGCGGTCTAAGTACTGCTTCCTCAAGGACTGAAGGTAGAGGTTAACCCATCGGTGCTTTTTTTTGTTTTGTTTGTAGATGCCTCCATCCGAGTTGAAATAGTTGTGGTTAGTAACTAGATTTAAGGCGCTGATAATTTTCTAAGTTTGGATCAGTGCAAATGTGTAATCATAAACCTGGATCTGCCCTTAGACCTATAGTAGCAAAGAACAAATCTGCTACATACATTTTAGAAAAATTCCTAGATAAATGTTTCTCAGAACGTTTAAAAATATCCGATTACGTAATCAAGTCACCAAAAGAATTTGTGCAGCGCGCAAGAAGGTTGAATGCACAGTATTTCACAGGGATATAATGGGAAGTTTCGACATAGTGCCTTTACATCCATCTGTACCAATACAAGAAGCTGTTGGAAACCTTGAGGAAATAATTCATCACTTCTCGTGAATTTACACCGGCACAAACTAAGAAAATTATCAGCGCCTTAAATCTAGTTACTAACCACAACTATTTCAAGTTCAATGGGGGCATCCATAAAAAAACAAAAGGATCACCGATGGGTTTACCTCTATCTTCAGCCCTTGCAGAAGCGGTACTTAGACCGCTAGAAGATCTCTTTCTAAATTGTATCAAGAAACCCCGAGTGTGGATCCGCTACTCTGACGATATATTCTTCATATGGTAACATGGAGTAGACGAATTAAATGATTTCATGCACAAGATAAACAACCTACACAATACGATAAACCAAAAATGCGATACAATACGATAAAGTTCACCATGAAGCATAAAGTGGATGGGACATTGAATTCTCCTGACGTCGAACTCACAAAAGAAATAGCTTTGATTTTGACGTTTATTATAAACCGACCGCAGTATCGAACCTTGTTCCTCCTGATTCGCACTGCTTAAAAGAGTACAAACTTCTTACAGTTCCATCAAGGATAGAACACATAAGAAACAACCATGAAGCTTGAAGTGGATGGGACATTGAATTATCCTGACGTCGAACTCACAAAAGAAATAGAACATCCAGCTTCGATTTTTACGTTTATTATAAACCGACCGCAGTATTGAACCTTGTCCCTCCTGATTCGCACTGCTCAAAAGAGTACAAACTTTCTGCGCTTAGAGCATAGTCCTACAACTTAAATAAAAAGGAAATTGACGATATTTAGAGCAAAGGTCTAAAGGCTGGATATAAGAAGGATGACATAGGCAGAATTCATAGAACTTATATAAATCGCATAATGTCACCGAAAAGAAAATCACATGGTAAGACATTGAGATATGTAGGATCCATCTCATATGTCCCAGGCTTTACATAATGGCTAAAGTATTTATTAGGTAGATACAACATATAAATGCCTTAGACCACTGCCGCCCCGGTGGCGCAGTGGCATAAGCGATGGCTTATGAGAATTCGTCCGGGAGGGGTCCATGTTCGAATCCCGGTGAGGTATGGGTATTGTGTTTGTCTTACGTTTGTTATTCTCTCTCTCTCTCTCTCCGTTTTCTGGAACCAGTGGCCCTAACTTAGGGACGAGAGACTGTTTGTAGCCCATTGAGTTGCTCAGGGTGGTCGTTAAACCTCCAAATAAAAAAAAAGCATATTGATAGCAATAAAGTGACCGACCGATTTATCAGATAGGATATCAAGCTGCAAAGAGAGACAGTGTGAAAAAGAAAAGGCAGGTGTGTATGCTATAGCGTTGGTATATCCTGACAACACGGAAAAGATATACATCGGAACGACGAAGGGAGCCTTGGACATTAGATGTAAAGAACACGTGCGAAGTGTCAACGCCCCTTAAAACAAGGCCCAAACAGCTCCTGCTCTCCGATGTCGGACGTCACTACAGGAAGACCTGTTAAATTTGACGAACGACCGTAACCATAGTTAGCGTCTGTGATCTTGTGTGATTGTTGTAGCGTTGCTGCATGAGGTTGTTCGTTGTTCTTGCAGATGACTGATTCATATTATTCCACTCTTTGTTATTTATTTCACGATGTTAAAAAAAACACTTTTTAGTTCTAATATGCCTTCACATTGCTGTGTACCAAATTGCCGTAGCAATTACGACACAGGTCCTAAAGTGTCGGTGTTTAAATTTCCCCGAGAATGAAGAACTACGCTTCAAATGGATTCATGCAATTTCTCGAGATTTACAGCCTATAGGAGCTTCAAGGGTATGTATGTTTTATTAGCTCTTTTATAATATAGTTTCTTTGCCATTTTATATTTAGTGTGAAATATAGTCTAGTTGAGAGAACGATCTTTAACCTTAGTAATGTACCGCAATAAAGTGTTTTATCTGAAGATGTTTGAACCGGCATTAAATCGCGTAGTATATAATGATCACCAATCTGTAAACTAGGTTGTAATGTACTGTTAATAAAGTTCAATATGTTTTTGTTAATTCTAGGGCTGTTCATTTTTCTATACACTAGAGTTGCACAATTTCAAAATGATTCATTCCTTAAAATATGCTAAAAATTCTAGTTTTTATACACTGCTGGACAATTGCTAAGGACGGATCATAAACGGCTATATAGCGCATAAAAATGTAAGTGTATTTGGATGCCAAGTGAAATAAAATAATGTCAGAATGCCAGGACATTACAAGAAAGACAATTTATTGTGCTCTGAAATCCAGAAGGCTTTGGAACGTGTTCAAGAGACAAACAGGCCATTTTGTGCAGAATACGTAAACGTGAAAAAAATGCCGCAGGCGTTCCGGCGTAAGATGTCAATACGAGATATGGCCACCATGGAGGGCGATGCAAGATTCCACACGTCGTGTCATGCTTTGCACAACATTATCAAGCAGCTGTTGGAGTAATTTATCCCATTCCTCTGTCAGTGCACGGATGAGGGTGTCCTTGTTTATTGGAGGGCGTTGGCGACCAGCATGACTCCTTCCCAAAGCATCCCACACATTTTCAATGGGATTCAGATCTGGAGAACGTGCTGGCCATACGAGGCGTTGAATATCCTCGCTCTGAAGACACTCTTGGACAGCGACTATTCGATGACATGTTGCGTTGTCGTCCATGAAAATGAATCTATCACCGACAGCACCACGGAACATGCGAACATGAGGTAGCAGAACATCATTAATGTATCGTTGGCCAGTCATAGTCCCAGTTGGAAGCACATAGAGGGACGTACGGCCATTGATCATGATGCCAGCCCATACCATGACACTACATGTCGGATATCGGTCCGATTCCTGTATGTTTGCCGGACAATATGCAGTACCACTATCACGCCAGATCAGTTGTCGTCGACAATCAGACGATAGACTATATCTACTCTCATCTGAGAAAAGGACAGCAGACCAGTCGTTATCAGTCCAATTGCGATGTTGATGGCACCATTGCAAACGGGCGGTACGGTGACGTCTGGACAATGGGATGCACACAACAGGACGGCGGGCGAATAGTCCTCCTTCTTGCAAACGTCTGGCGACAGTTTTTCGGGAGATCCGCTTGCCAGTAGCAGCCATAAACTGATTTGCTACCTCACTAGCTGTGCTGCGCCGGTGTCTTTTTGTTGATAGCACTATGTACCGATCTTCTGCAGGTGTCATACTGCGAACACGACCTCCCCCGTGACGTTTGCTACACTCTCCATTTGTTTGAAATGATTTCCAAAGCCTTGAAACAACACTGTGGCTGACGTCGAACTCCCTGGCAACATCTGATATTTTTCGCCCTTCTTCAATCTTGCCAATAATACGGCCACGCGTAAAATCATCTAGGTGATGTCGGGAAGACATACTGAAAATTGCAAGTTCGTGAATTGATTCTTTCCCTTTCAACTTTGCGTTTGAACAACAACGGTCAATACGCGTCAAATCCTTTATATCTCTTATCAGCGCTATGACGTCACGAACAAGTTCGGCAATCCAAAATTTGCATACGCACAACACGTCTTACTGTATCCCGCATTTATGCTAATTTTCACATTTTCCTGTCTTCCATTTCATGGTTGCTATCGTTGCTATTGTCATCCGTCCTTAGCAATTGTCCGGCAGTGTACATTATTTTGGTGCACAATTTTTTTTTATTCCTTCAAAAGGAATAAAAAATGTGAAAACCATGAATTGTTTTCAGTATATGGAATTGACCTGAAAGTTCGCTTAATCAAATCAGAAATCCTTTTCTAACATTAAAAGGAAACTTTTTGTCACGAATTAGTTTTCTAATTTTTCGAAGGACATACATGAAAAATCTTAGCAATTGGTAAAAATCCTCCAAATACGTGGCGTCAGTGAATAAACAAAGACATCGCTTTTTCCACATTTTAGCAACACACAGCAACCGAAAAATTGTTATAGGCCACTGCTGGGAAACGAATCCCAAATCTCTCGACCGGATATCGAGAGATCTGGGATTCGTTTCCCGAGCAGTGGCCAAATAACAATTTTTCGGTTGCTGTGTGTTGCTAAAACGTGAAAAGAGCGAAGTCTTTGTTTATTTATAGCAATTGGATTGATACTTTTTTCCACCAACAGGTGTTAAAACTAAGTTTTATTACTTTTTAACTTCCATTCCTTAAGGCAAAGCTACTATTTATGGCACACTGTTGGCACAAAAATGTTTTGTTAATTCTAAAACGTTTTGTTGTTAAACTTCGAACTATTAAACTAACGGTGCAAAAAGATTTCTTAACTAAAGATAAACCACTTTTTCCATCTAACATATTCAGAAAAAAGTTTTTTAACTTAAATGCCCTAGACAGTGTGTTTTGCAACTTTGCAGCAAGGGTGAATATTTAGTGGTAGTAAGAAAAAAGTATTTGTGAATGTGAAAGTTAAATAAAACTGAAAATTATAAAAGTATCAAACAAAAACTAAACCATATATCGATATCATGTTAGACTTCTTGTCGGTATTGTATTGGAGAAATAAAAATGTAATTCTAAATTCAATTTTGCATATACACGTGTATGTGAAAGATTTCAACATTTTACTAACTAATATTATAATGTAGTCAGTGAATTATTTAATCATTACGGAACATCATAAAATAAAAATAAAACATTTGGCACTAATAAAATTAAAAAAAAAATTGAATCCCTTTCTGTTTTTTTCATCTTCATCTTTTTGTATTTCCTGTACTATCGTGTTACACTACTTTCCCATTTTTTTATAATTTAAAAAGTTATTTTGTTTAGTTTAATTTTTACCAAATTTTTAATTTGAAATACCTTTATCATGAACCTCTTACTAAGTATATGTAGAGTGTTCTAAAAGGTGATTTCTAAATAAATTGTATACTTCCTGTTGCAAGCAGAAACTCTTGTGCAATCTCCCACATTCTCAGTTTGTTTTCTGATCTGTGTGGAAGTGAAAATGGCATTTTTAAATGATCCTTACTTGATGTTAAAAAAAAATTTTAAAGTTAAAAGAAAGTATCTATTAAACATCTTAGTTTACTAAAAGAATGAATGAATGAGTTTCTGCATGGAAAAATAAGGTAAAAGATTAATAGACTCCTTAGCAGTCCCTCATGCGTCGGCCTTTTGTTAGAGTCGGACACAAGGCTATAAATTAAAGAAGCAGTAAAAAAAATTTTTTTTTAGATGAATAAATAGAACAAGATCTGTAAACTCAATGCACCGAGGTTGTCTTATTTATTAACTTTTTTTGGGGGGGGGGTCTTTCCAGTGCAAGTGGAAAAATTAAATGGAATTTCCGTTTTTATTTAGCCATCAAAATACCTTAAAGTCGAGTTACTAAATAAACCCCCTAAGTTTCATTGCATTTGCCTTTCACTAATAGAATCAACGTATTGTATCACTTGCCCTCGAACCCTCTCACCCCCTCCACCCCTAAAAAATTAATAAATAAAAGAAACTTGTAACATTGAGTTTACAGATCTTGTTCTATTTACTCAATACAAATACCTTTTTTTACCATCACAAATATCTGTTTCAAATAGTTGGAAAGAACATAGTTTCAACTATTAGAGTTTCGTAAGCATCTAAGTACGGGAGATCACCGTCGCGTTAGATAGCACCAGTCCACTGGGTAGGACGGTCACGGCAAGGTTTTCCTATGATGACGTCAAGAACTGGTGCTGCAGCCTTGTTTCAGGGGGCATTGTGTCGTGTCAACCAGGACATGCAGAATGCAGCCCCCGCCAGAAAAGTAATGCATTTATCGGCCGCTGCTGTGTGGAATAGTATTAGAAGAATTTACCCTTACAAGAACTTTAAAGAGGCTGTCATCAGGAAAACAGTCGAAATCCTCTCCAGCAAACTAACATGCAATGATTTAATCTCTACTGAACTACCAATGATTTGGCATGCGTTTCTAAAAGATTTAAACACATCGCGGCACACCGTACAATTGCGTGATAAAAATTCATGTAATATGCTCATGATGTCACCCACGTTATTTTCAAAATATCATGTTGTTTCTTGCATGTTCTAATTCCCTGCACCTTTATGTTCACCATTGTCTTGAAAAAGCTTCCCAGTGGAGTGCGAAAGCTTGCCAAATCTTTGTGTTTATTACACCACAAAAATAAACGGATGTAATACGCAATATGCTTTTCTTGAGTATTTTACATACCGTTTGACATGCATAAAGTAACGGAAAAAATAACGTCATTTTCTTGCTTCGTTATCCATTTATGCGACCATCCGCGGATAGTACAATTCCACTTCTAAAAGCTCCACAACAAAGAAAAAAAAACCTCTTAGTATCGGATAGCTGTAACCATGGGAATGAGAAACTATGCAGTTTCCTCTTTTGTTGGCTTGTATTTTTTCTATGGTCGTGCATTACTTGGCAAGGTATCTCCCCTTTTAGAAGTCTGATAGGAAAAATATTTTTTGCGTCTGATAGCTTTAACCGTGACCGAAGTTATCCTCGTATTTCTTGATTCCTCAGATGTATAATTTTAGCCTGTAGCTTATGTAAGTAATGTTTGCATTTGACGCGATATTATAGCAATCTAAAGGGAAATAAAAAGAACACGAGTCTGTTGAATTTTGAGCTTTCCAAAATTTACTGATCACATGGTAAAATACCTAAAAAGCCGATCATAGATATTCAGTCGTACGGAAATCGAATGCTTTTTCTAACGAGGGACGATTTTTTAAACGCAATGCACAACGAATTTTAAAATACGTTTATTAGGTAGACGTGCTCATTATTCTCGAGAATTCGGTAACATCCACATAATTGTTTTTCCTTAATTTGATCTTTATATCACATTTTGTGCACAAATGTGTGGCATTATTTACAACAGTGTAAACAATAATCAGCGCTTTTCGGGATTCGTGTCATTTTGTTTCGTAACAAATGCCTCCCATCTAAGCGAATTCATATTTTTAAACTTCTCTAACCATTATCAAGTGATAAAGTGAATAATGCAAAACCGGTCAGATTGCGATTAGGGGATCTGACTTCAGTAAATGACAGAGAGACGTACAGCACTTGCACATGATGACAATTCTTCGAAACAATTTTTCTTTTATTACGTTGTCATAATTTTAGGTATATTTATATATAAATTTTCTTTAAAGTAACAGAAATTCATTATCAACTCTGGAAGTGAGACTTTAAGGTTGACAGTTCATCTACCTGTTGCTTCAACTTGTTCGAATAGCTAACTACTGTATTTGTACGTGCTTGTTCAATGGAGATCCCCATTATGGTTCACATGGTGGACCAGCAACTTGGTTTCATTAGCTGTGAGTTCGAATGCAATACCTAAAAATAGTTTCGAAAATATGGAGTACTTGCATCTCCACCTCCACACTTTTTAAATATTTACGAATCAGAGGGAGCAAACTTTTCGCATATAGTTGCCTAACATTTTAAGATTAGCAGTGAAACCTTTCCTCTCTAACAATGGAACCTGTAATTGATACCAAAACAATTTGTCCGTAATGTTTGCATTTAAGAATTTTTAACTGCGATAGCTGTTATCTATCGCAATAAAGTTCCCATCCATAAAAGTAAACCCAAATAGCTTCTCTGAGGTACGGATCATTTATTATCTTTCAGTATACGGCGCATAGTTCAGCCAAAGACAGATGCCAACAGCTGGTGAGGAATCTCTACTGTAACAGCTGCAAAGTAGTATTTCGCATTCTCAGTGCCTTAAATAGCAAATGAGAGTGCGTGTCTGCGTAAGCCTTAATTAAAGATGTTTTTTCAAACATACGGAGATATGCATTTCTTTACGTATCTATTTATTTTGTGTGATGTAGCCCCTTTGCAATTAATTTGCTTGGGCAGTTTTTTCTGATTTTCGTATCTACTCAAAATGTTTGCTTTTCCATAATTTCATTCCGTTCGTTTTAGTATATTCATAATTATTTCATTTTACCCTATTTCTTTTGAGACACAAAGCCATTTGTATCACTAAATGACTTGGAAAATAAATTCATAAAATGGAATCATTACTTTTTCTTTCCGATGTTTCAACTCACATAGACGGAAATGGTGCATTATTTTTCTCACGTTGTCTATCGAACGATCGACTTTCCAATCTTTTTTGCATTTCCATTATAAAAGAAACTTCAAAGGGAAAAAAGGAAAGGAAAACAGTTTGAGTTTTCGTCTGATCTGTGTCCACCAGCACGCAACATTGAATGGCGATGCTTCATTTCATTTGCTGCCTGCGACTCGATCTCGAGGCACTACTTTCCATGATAAATCGGGCATCGATGGCCATTTTTAATACAGAAAAAAGAACATAAAAAAATATAAAGGAGAAGAAAAACAGTAAAAATAAATTCAGGCAAAGGTGGAAAATTTTGAATGAATATGTCCGTTGCCATTGGAGTGTTGTTATTGGATTTCGCTCATGCTGTAAATTCCTGCCATTCTAAATGGCTTAGTGATATTCCTGTTTTGTTTCGTACCCGGTGTTCCAAGCAGTGTTAGCTCATAAATATTTTAATACGAATATAAAGTATACTGGAGTTCTCAAAAAAGAGTCAGAAGAACATTAATTCCTCTCTTCACGTACGACGTAAAAGAAATTATTTTCTGCTCCGGTGGGAGAAACAGAAAGCGTCGAAATATTAGAGATCGAAACGAATTTTACGATAGTGTATGTGCACAATTCGAGAAACTGAAAACAATTATGTTAAAATTTCAGAGGGTTTTTTTTCTACTTTATAGAAGTACCAAAGCAGAAATTACAAGGGATGCAATTTCTATTTAATTTCCTATCTCGAATAGTTTCCTCTTAACTTCACTCAAACTTAACTCACACTTCGTGTTTTGTTTTTATCCATTTCTTCAGCGTGTTCGTTAATATCGCTTTTGTTCCTCTAATGTTCCATGCATCATTATATGTGTTTGGCTTCGTAGTGTATTGTTTCCAAGCTGCTCCCATGATGTATCAGCTTTCTTGAGTATGGGGAGGTACACCATATCTAGCACTTAAGCTCTGTTGGTTTTTACTTTGAATATGCTTATCATAGAATTATAGATTTCAACTCACAATAATTTCAACATATTATTGGGTTGAGGCATAAGTTCATGCCGTTTTTTTCACCGCACTACAGGAATGTATTACATCAGAAGGGAAAACGGAATCAATCAACTATGCATTCCACCTGCCCCATTATTTATGATGGTGTCCCAACGTCTGGATAGGTTTGCAATGCCATTCTTGAAGAACCGTGCAGGTTTTGCTGCCAACAAATCATCAAGGAAATTCTGGAGATCAACATCATTGTTTAACGTTCTGCCACGAAGTGCATTCGACAGAGATCGGAACAGGTGATAGTCTGAAGGGGCGACATCTAGGGAATAGTCCAGATGTGAAAGGATCTCCCATTTCGTGTCCTGAATGGCCATTTTAGTCATGTTTGCACTGTGAGGGCGTGCATTATGTTGGAGAAGGACACCAAGACACCGATGTGGCCGTTTCTGCTGAACTTCACCCTCCACTCGGTGGAGTTGCTCATAATAGAGGACAGCGTTGATGGTCCGATTCCTCGGCATCATTTCTCAGTGAATAATACCTTCCATGTCACACCAGACACACAACATGATCTTCGCAAGATAAAGGTAATGTTTTGGAGTACTGTGGGCATCTTGTTTGGGCTTAACCATTTCCCTCCGATGCCTGAAATTCACGTACAGGCACCACATTTCATCCCCAGTAATAATACGTGGCAGAAAGGGTTTGTTTTTCTGAGGACATCCGCGATAACGGGCGAGCAAGGAACCACATATGGCAACACGCTGATTCTTGTTGTCCTCGGTGAGAGTGTGAGACACCCAAGGCCCCAATTTTTGGACCTTTCCCATACGTTTCAAGTGTCGCACCACTATGGCCTGATCAGAGTCCATCTCACTGGCCAATTCGCGTGCGTTTGTCGTGGATCCAAAACAGCTACACCAGTGGGACAAGTCAGCAGGTGGTTGTACAGCCACCTCTGGCTGAGATCCGAACAGTTACAGGGCGTGGCATAGACGCATACAATTCACAGATACTGTCCTGCGGTATAGCATGCCAGATTGTGTTCCAATTGCGGGCCAGTTCAGAGACATTCTGGGATGGGCGTAGGTGGCGTCCCATCATGCCCCAAGCATGTTCAATCAGTGAGAAGTCGGGCGATCGGGCTGGCCATAGAAAGTGTCGACATTATGGAGGCAGGCCTGCGAAAACCGTGCCGTGTGTGGCCGGCCATTATCCAGTTGAAAAATTGCTCGGTGATACTGCGACAGGAATGGCAGCACAATAGGTCATAGAATGTAGTCGAGGTACCGTTGAGCTGTGAGGGTGGTACGGAGTACCACCAAGAGTGTCCAGCTATCGTAGGAAATGGCTCCCCAGACAGTCACTCACGGTGTGCGAACCGTGTACTGTTCTACGGGGCAGGATCTGTGCCCTGGCCGGCTCGTCTCCAGACACGTATGTGCTGGTCATCGGCGCCAAGTGCGAACCGTGACTTATCACTGAAAACAACATGATGCCACTGGACACTATCCCACGTTAATCGTATTCTGAACCGTGACAAACGTTAAATAGGCCTACGGACAATCTCCCGACCTCCTTCCGAAGTCATCACCTGCAGGTACGTCATGGGAGGGGAGCTCTGCCATCTCTGACGTGACCTTCGACTCTAAATATTCGGTGAGTACAACGGTAAGTCACGGCATGAGAACACGTGTTATCGTTATCCATATTGGTGGAAGTATTTTTAGTTTTTCTTGTTGCTACTACAGTGGGCCCACGTTCAAATGTTTTTCAAGCGACCATACCTATTCAGATTTTCTAATTAAGATGTCATGTACTTGTTCATTCCCAAAGGAAGATATTGATACGAAAATTGGGCCTAAATTAATTACTATTAAAATGGGGGATGGACTTGATAGGCGTGGTTAAATTATGTTGATGATTAAATTAAATATTTGGCCTATTGCAAATTAAATTGGGAAATTAGCTCGTTTTTAATTGGGGAAGTCGTGTAATTCTCTTTGTCTGGGTGGACACAAAGGGAATTAGGAGATCGCCTCTGGGGTCTGCTTAGCAACAAAGGGACCACCCAGACGGCAACTGAGAGGCACACAGACTCTCATAAATACGATTTCAAGTGTGTCATTAGTGACAAAAATCTGTAGGGGACGCCGAAAATTACGATTATGAGGGGCGAGGGTCAGAGGCTGAACGATACCGGCAGAAGCGACGGTGCTCCGTACGAAAGGCAAGAGAGAAATCTCGAGTGTCGACAGAGGAAGAAGCAGATGAAGCCACGTAACGGAGGATAGCCGAAAAGCGGAGAAAAAGACACTGTCAGTTATCTCAGTAGGCTGCAGACAGAGAGAAACTCGCAAGGAGTTGTCTCGGTACGCTGTTGTAAAGTCGCACCGGGAAATTGCTACGAGAAGAATACGCGATAGGGCCCTACGCAGTTGTCAGACGTAGCGAGCCCACTATGTGCAATACCTGAGTCCGACGCTTACCTAAGATTACCACGGTACTTCTAGCGTAGCGGTAAACCGCCAGAGTACGAGGAAAGAGGAGAGCTTAACAATAATTAGGCGGCTGGGTAAGACCACCAAATATACCAAATTGAGAAGGTATACTAAAAAGCATTAGTGAAACACGACTAGCGAACCAGCCTTCCTAAAACGCCGTCTCCATCCCACGTGTGGAGGTCGCTGACCTTTCCGAAGCAATACGTGAACGTTTCTTCCTTGCTGCCGACGAACTTTCTTGACGGAGTTCGAAAGAGATACCCCTGTCCATTCTACAGCGTCCCCTCTGCCGAGTTCGGAGGGCGGAAACTGCATGGATTGAATGCTGTGCGAAGAGGAGTCAGCTGTGAGTGTTACTTCCCCCTCCCACGAGCGGTCGAGGAAGAGAGGAGAAATGCTCTCTCTGCATCGTCGAAAGTAAGAGTGGAAAACCAACAAATTAGTGAAGACCTTCTGTTGCACACAGGTGAAATCGCGTTTAAGGCTGGTACTCATCGAAGGAAGTAAAAATCCTCCGGCGCTTAAATCACACAGGTGAAAGGACTATCAAACGAAAATATAACGCAACAGTGTGTTCGGCGCCAACGGAGCCTCATAATAATTTGAATAGTACTTCATATAGCCAGAATTATGCAACAAGCAGTCAACAATACGTGAGTACTTTTTTCTGTTTGTTGTTATCCTGTCCCTGAGTGGAGGAACTGAGAACATTAACTGGGCCCTGACTCTAAATTTGAACTTTGATACACCCTTTTGAGGCGGAAGTCTGATTCCTGAATCCAGAGGTAGATGATATTAGCTCCGAATAGGGAGCGTAACATGTGTTTGTATCACCGTGGTCTCCATCCCACGTGTGGAGGTCGCACATGTGTTTGTATATGTGGATGTCGCACATGTGTTTGTATATGTGGAGGTCGCACATGTGTTTGTATATGTGGAGGTTGCACATGTGTTTGTATATGTGGAGGTCGCACATGTGTTTGCCCCGGGATAGAGTTCCCTCCTACAAATAAATATGTTTAGTTGTTAATCTTACTCTAGTCATTCTAAAGGCTCTGGTGCTGCAGATAATTCCTGTATTGAATTCCTGTGTTTCAGCAAGCCGCTAACGTTCTCTCCAAAATATGCCAGCTCCCGAATTACAAGAACCTCGAGTCTCCTATCAAAATAGCGGATAAATTGCCGACAGCGGCGGGATCGAGACCACGAGTGTTAATAAATTACATCGCTCGGCACGTTCGTATCAATTGGTGCCAGCGGCGGTATCAATTGGTTGGCGAGCGGTGAATACTCAATCCGGCTCGGTCCGGTACCGTATCAATTGGTGGTCAACGGTGGGATAATGACCCATGAGACCGCAACAATTGGTAGAGCGGCCGAGTTTGCATCGATATATTTTAATCAATACAAAACAAGAAAGATGATACCGAATTTTCGGATGTAATAAGCACGTCTTTTGAATCCGTTCTGACGCGAATTAAATTTATCAGAGGTATGTATTCAAAATCAATGGAACCGATTTGGAAAATAATCAACTGGTTCCATCAATCGATAAAACATCCAGAAATAGAAACACCTACTTAGTTCCACCAGCGGCTAAAACACAAGTTACGAAAATTAACAAATGGTGAACAAAAAGTTTCTCATACTACAAAGAAGGTGCCAGAGACAAAGAGTTTTTCAAATCGAACAGTTAAAAGAAAAAATATAAAAAAGGAAACATGATATAAGTTTGCGACTGCTAGCGGAAGAATTTTGCGTAGCGTAAAAGTTGAAAATAGGCGAAAATTATTCATCACGAAAAAAGCGTTTGACCTTTACGCAGCTAGTGCAAAATCTTTGCGTTACTTAAATAGGATAATGCTCTACATATCTGTTGTAGCGAATGGCATACAGTGAAGAAGACATTTCTCAATAGCGTTTTTAGAAGCGGCGATACAGCTGCAAACTGCGAAATACCACCTACCGACAGAACTATGAACTACAAAATTCCTCATATACTAGCCTTAAGTATTCTACAAGGTAAACGGCATCCGGTGTTGAAAGAATTTTTTAAATCGCACACGTAAAAGCAGTGATATTGAAAAAAGCAGAATAAGCGTATGCGCCTCTAGCGGCGAAAATTGTGGCACTATCTTGGGAAAAAAATACACACACAGTTTGCATAGTTAATAGTATCTGACCGAAGAACGAAGTTATTCAATCGGGTTTTTAGTCCCGCAGATATTGCTGTAAACGGAAACGTGAACTTACACCCTCTGGTGGCCGACTTGTACGCTACGAAAAATTTGAAATTATATGAGAAACATTTCCCCGCCGAAACGCTGTCCAACAAAGAAATATTATTTTCAAATCGGACTCTTAGAAGCAGAGATATCGACAAAAATAAGATATGCGTTTAAGCCCCCCCCCCCCCCCGGCGGAAAAAACATGCATTTTTTTAGAAGAAAGTATTCTCAAAAGGTCTTTCGATGTGAGTGGTATCGGTAAACGAAAAAAAATTTCCAATCGACTTTTCAGGAGCTCAGATTTTGCTACAAATACATCAGACACATAAATTAACGCTTAAGCCTCCTGCTGACTAAACCATTCTTTATCAAATTTTAGAAATTATAGACAAAGCATTTCCTATCAGCAGCTGTATCCGGTGCAGAAAGAAGTTTTCAATCGGAACTTTAGAAGCAGAGAGATCGGGGAAAACGCAATTTACCTTAACGCCCCCTAGCGGAAACTATATGTTACTTCAAAAATTTTTAAGTTATATGAGAGCATTTTACACTAGAACCGCTATCTAACAAAGAAGGAATTTTTAAAATCGGATTCTTAAAAACAGAGATATTGACAGTAATAGGATATACATCTACGCCCCTGGAGGAGAAACCACACATGATTTTAAGAAGAAAATATTCTCAAATGTTTATCGACATGAGCGGTATCGGTCCACGAAAGAATTTTCTCAATCGAGATTTTAGAATCTCTGATTTTGATGAAAATACCTACGAAGCAAAAATTAACGCCTACGCCCCCTGGTGGCAAACCATATTTTATAAAAAAATTAGAAATTACAATCAAAACATTTCCCTTTGGGAGCTGTATCCGGTGCAAGAAGAATTTTTCAAATCGGAGCTTTAGCAGAGATATCTCCCCCTAGCGGAAAAGTCAGTGAATTACTTGAAAATTTTGAAATTATATAAAAAACATGTCGTACCGGAAACTATCCAACAAAGAAAAAAATGTTCAAATTGGACCATTAGAAGCAGATATATTGACAAAAATAAGATATACATCTATGCCCCCGTGACGGAGAAACCATGCATTATTTTAAGAAGGAAATATTCCGAAAAGGTTTGTCGACGTGTGTAGTATCGGTCCACGAAATAATTTTTCAATCGAGATTTCAAAAGCTCAGATTTTGTTGCAAATACATCAGAAGCAGAAATTAACACTTATGCCCCCTGGTGGACAAACCGTTTTATACCAAAAATTAGAAATTATATGCGAAAGATTTCCCATCCGGAGCTGTATCCGCTTCTGAAAGAATTTTTCAAATCGGAGTACAGAGATACTAGGGGAAACGCAGTTTACTTTTACTCCCCTAGAGGAGAATCTATGCCTAACTTGAAAAAGTGACTAAACCTAAAATAATCTTCTCCATAAGTAGAATCGAAAGGCAAAAGAATTTTTTGAATTGGTTGTTTAGAAGCAAATGTATGGAATGAAATGTATTTTGAAATCGATATCATCTGCATTTACGCCCTTTAGCGGCGAAATTGGGCATCGTAAAATAATCGAAATAAAGGGTCATCATTCGCACATTTTAAGCTTCCTAATGCAAAAATAATTTTTCAAATCGAACTATTAGTTGTAGAGATATCGTGTCTACAGACGGACGAACAAACCTATAACATAAGCACGATCTTTTTTTACAAAAGTCGTGCTAAAAAATGCCTGGACAAAGCGTATATACAGATGCAGGGGCAGAAGCTAAGGCAGGGGCTACAGTAATGTCTTTTCATTATTTCTTCACCTTAAAAGGTTAAAATTATTAACGAAATGATTTGTTTTTCATCGGCGATGTAAATTCGAAGACGTATTAAAAGGAAAGAAGCGGGTTTCGTATGTGCATGGAATTGAAAGTTGTTTCCATAAGCAGCATACTTTAATAAGTGATCATTAAAATTACTTTGAAAGTTGGGAGGACCTAAAACAGTTCGCTCGAGTTGTGGTTCCAAAGAGTACTAGCACCACATAACCCTTGTGAAGTACTACAGAGCTGAAGTACGTGTCAAGACGACAAATCTGCAGCGGTACATTCCGTCGGTGTAACTTAGTCGGTTAGATCACCTCACTCCGGAGCGAGGAGACGTGGAATTGATCTCCGTTACCAATAAATTTGTGTTTTCACATTGGCGCCTGGACGTAAAAATGGATCTACTGACCGTTGGGTGCTTAAAATAAAAATTGTGATGTTCGTTCCACCCATCATCTGAAATTAATGAAAGGTTCCTTCTGCGCTTCAAAAAGAAATGAAATTGAGAGGGAGAGGACGTGACGTACTACTGACGTGAAGCACGTGTTAACACGATAAAGATGCAGCGATACATTCCATTGGTGTAGTTTAGTCGTTTAGAGCAACTCACGGCGGAGCGAGGAGACCCGGTGTCGATATACATCACTGACAAATTTCAGAATTTCACACTCTGAACGACAAGTGCTTATAGCGCGAATTTCAGCATGGAAAAGTTGAAAACGCATATATTTGTATGTTATAATATTACTACCCTACCATTCAGTCAATTGCTTGAGTGAATGAATGGTGTCAGTACTGTGGTGTTATGTTTTCCGCCCTATACTGTTTTTAACTAGCCTAATAGCTGAAGCCTTTTAATTTCAATGTTGAATGAAAGTTTGCCGAAATCTTAACTCAAAAAAGAAAAAAATCATGGACGAGATTAAAAACTATAATAACTTTTGAAGTAACCTAAATTTGTTTTAGTTCAAATAATGCACATTTTTAGATCGACTTTCTGACTGCAACTGGTGTGTCACAGCTCGTGTTCATAATGGTTAAAGGAATATGTAATTTCGATTAAGATAACTATATATTTTCCATATAAAAATATGATGCTAAACATTTTGAACTCCGTTGTCACAGAAAGTGATATTGCTGGACTGAAAGAGTCTCTACCTTTATAAATTTATATGGCAGGGTATCGCGTTCATTCGGTTTTGAAGAACATTAAGAGCAATTGTTGTAACTTATTTATACTTTGATCGAGAACTGGAATTGGACTCATCGTACACATTTTTGAAGAATTTGGATAGCAAAAAACTGGTGTATCCATTGTGAACAATGTAATATATTGTATACCTATATAATTATGCAAATGCTATGCAGTGAATTCGAATAAATATTTTTAAACTTTCCTAGTCAGAAACATCTAGAGACTGAAATAACTTTGCATCTCTTAGAAGCTGAAGAATTTCTAGGGAATTTTGACGAATGTCAAGAAGGACATCTATGCGAAAAAAGTTTTTAAATGATTATCTG
The DNA here is from genome assembly GCA_039090855.1 of Macrothele yani. Classification (NCBI taxonomy): domain Eukaryota; kingdom Metazoa; phylum Arthropoda; class Arachnida; order Araneae; family Macrothelidae; genus Macrothele; species Macrothele yani. The sequence goes on along the minus strand of CM077030.1, from coordinate 108,412,288 downwards.
GGTATTATTTGATGCTTTGCTTATAATCCGTTTGCTGAGCGTGGTTCTGTATGTCATTCATTTACCAGAGTATCACTCATTTGTAGCTTATTGCTATTGGTCTAGTAATGAAGAAAAGGTTGGGTGATAGTCTGTGCCAGTGGCCATTTTGGAAAATCGACGCCATCTTTGATTTCATTATCTCGAAAAAAAATGGTTATTGAAAATGCACTGCATAGGCATGTGAGGTGTCAATTGATATGTTTGTTTTTTAGGATGCTGAACACGTTAAAGACGTAAAAAGTTCTTTTTAGAGCAATTTAAGTGATATACTGTAGGAAAACTCAAACCACGTTATGTCAAATAGTTATTAAAACATATGACATCATTTTGCGTGCATGGATTATTTTTTGTTTCTTTATTTGAAGTTTTGAAGCTGTTCAGTAATTTGAAGTGGTATGGAGCCACAAGGTATATATCATTAACAAAAATGATAAGTAAAGTTCATGCTGAACTATGTGTCATATGCCAAAAAAGAGTTGAAGTTGAGCCAGTTTCAACGGAAAATGGTCGAAAACGAGTCTGGGAAGCTGTTGATATTCGTCAAGATGAAACTTTCCACAGACTTAAGCAAATGGGTCGAGATAGCATCTTTAAATACCATGTAACTAATATATGCTATAAAACTTATGCTCACAAGGGTCAGTTAGAGAGGTTGCTAAGCGTAGAAAACTGGTTAATGAAGAATTATTGCAAAACGAAGACTTCGCTGTAACAAGTGAAGGAAGACAAACTCGTTCGTCAAGAAATCCTGTTGTTCGAGGGCCAACATATAATCCCGACGGACGTGCGGCAGTTAAATTGGTTTATATGTGGAAGCAAGAAACATCAAGGAGATTACGGGAAATATAAGATTTGCGATACCGAGAGAGCAAAATATTTTTTAAAGTTTCGCGCTTCTTCAAAGATGATGTGCTCACCCGCACTGCTGACATCAGTGATTATAAGGATGTTATGGTGAAAGATCTTTTATATCACCCCGCTTGTATACGCAAATAATTTAATCATTATGAAAGTCAAATGAAAACGTTAGCAGCATCTAGTGACGAAATACCAGCAAGGTGTTCCAAAGAAGAAGCAATTGAGTTAGTTATAAATGGTATCACTCCACAGTTGAAATGCGGAATCGGTTATACTTTAACTGAAATTAGTGCAAAGCTTAATAGCAGTTATGATAACAAAATCTTTACAAACAGGGATGTTAAGAGATGCATTGAACAAAATTTCAGGGAAGACATCTACTTTTCTATTCCAAAATAGGCAAATCAGCCAACGATGTTTTTCCATTCATCTGTTGCTATGGTAGAGGTAGTGGATTTGGTACGAGCAAAAAATACTGTTCGTGATTGTGCACAACTGCTTAGGAAATCATTTGATACTGTTGATTTTGATCTAGAAGACGATTTCTGCGATGAAAAGGACTTACATATATCATTTGACAATATGAAGATTCCAGAGCCCTTCACTATGTTCTTGGCTGAGCTCTTCGGATGTAACAAAACAGATTTCAACCAGACAGTTTCTCTTCGGACGGATAACTCGGATGATATAGTGGAAAAACAGGAGCGCATATCCACAAAAGTGTTAAAACTAACCAGTTTATATCAAACAATGTATTAGATGTATCATAATAGAAAAAGACAACTCCACTTCATATCATGATTGGGATTGATGTCCATGATGCTTGCAGAAGTAGTATGTTAATCAAAAGACTAAATCATATTGGAGTTAATGTAAGTTATGACGAAGTTTTGCGCTACCGATCTAATTTTACACGTCTTACCTCCAAGCTCAGTAACGGAAATGTTGCTATTCCCAGCCATTTTGAGAAAACAAAGTTTACAATCAGAGCTTTTGATAACTTTGACCACAGTGAAAACACTCTTCTTTCCGGCTTAGATAGTATACTCATGATACTGTTTTCGTTCTTTTCCAAGAGAAATCTTCGCCTACAAGTAGGAAACCGAAGTTCCCAGAAACTTCAGTTCTTCGTGTAACAGGACATTCAGAAAAGAGTTGAGTTGTCAGAAAATTGCAAAAGCACGAAATCCAGACAAGATGCCAGAAAACGTAAATGTTAGCAGCAGTTTGTTTGAAATGAACGAAAATGAATATAACAAAATAACTTGTACGGATATTTTTTATTTGATTGGAGGTTTAACGACCACCGTGAGCAACTCAATGGGCTATTATAAGCAGTCACCCGTCCCTAACTTAGGGTTACTGGTTCCAGGGAAGGGAGAGAGCCAGTGCTGTAAGACAAACACACATCCATGCTTCACCGGGATTCGAGTACGGGCCCCTTTCTGGACAAATGATCAGTGGCCATCGCTTAGACCACTGCGCCACCGGGCGGCCTTGTACGGATTTAACATGGGCGATTACAAGAATGATTACCGAACAAGAAGATGTTCCTCATGAACAAATAATTCCTTCGTTGCCCGCGTTTAATGCAGCAATATCAGTTCCTGCCATTCAGCAACACATTGTTGATCTCATACCATTAATTCCAAATCCAGTAACAGATTTATCAACTGTCTGTGCACAGCAGCTTCAAAAATGTACTCACTCAAATTCAGCAAACTACTTTACCTGTTGAATGTGGTGCGTGCAGTATTGCACAGCAGATCATTCTCCATCGCCCAGAAGAATTTTAAAACATATTTTTGCTTTTTGGAACATTTCACATGAATAAATTTCTCCTTGCTTGCATAGGAAAATATATGAAGGGCTCTGGCGTTGAGAACATTTTTATAGAAACATCAGTATTTGGAGTAAATGTAACTGAAGCCGTTCTGAATGGTACAAATTATATACGATCCTTTAAAGGAATGCCCCCACTAGGTGCAGCAATGTTCAGGCTACAGCTGAACGAGTTTTTTTGAGGAGAATCCTCTCCACAGTTATGAGGTCAATGCAGCAATTCGTGGTTTGCGAAAATGTTTCCATGACAACATTGATGCTACTGAGAAAATGAATGGTGCTTTGGATTCAATGCCTACCTACATTGCTTTCTGACTTTGATGAATGGTGCTTTGGATTCAATGCCTACCTACATTGCTTTCTGACTTTGATGAATGGTGCTTTGGATTCAATGCCTACCTACATTGCTTTCTGACTTTGATGAAGGGTGCTTTGGATTCAATGCCTACCTACATTGCTTTCTGACTTTGATGAATGGTGCTTTGGATTCAATGCCTACCTACATTGTTTTCTGACTTTGAGAAATTCATAGCACGTCGTTCGTCTGAATCGGAATTGTTCATGTACTGGAATAACGTTTTGAAAACGATTACTCTACTTAGAGACCTTGTTCGAAGTTATCGCGAAGGAAATTGGCTATTGCATTTGCATATTGTCCAAGTTATGTTATTCAAATGTAAAAATAAAATCTAACTGCTATTCGCAGCTTACGATCGCACTAATCATTTGCGAAGGGCATCTGTATATTTAGAAAATGTAAGAAAGTTAGAAGAAACATCACCAGAGGTGTACGAAAAGTTTAAGGGGCTTTTGTTGTTCAACGATCTACCAAAACGTTCACGGCAGTTGCTGCCGATATGTGTCTAGAACAAACAATAAACAGATCCAAGAAGAGTATTTCTGGTGTTATTGAAGTCACTCGAAAAAAAGCAACAGTTACAGAATGGGAGTTAAAGTATCCTGACATCCTCGCGTATAAGTTCACTTTTTCTTCCCAGCAATGAACTTGTGCCTAGTTGCTCATGTCTAAAGTGTGCAAGAGACTCGTGTTTGTGTTTTTCAGCTGGAATATCTTGTTGCATTTACTGTCATTGCAGAAGTGTAGTCATTACTGATTGTCGAAATAAGTATTCTATGTCTGCTGTTTGAAAGTATAATAAGGAGTTGTGTTATTAAATTGTAAAAATAAAATCTTACCATTTGTTTGATATTTCATTTAGTACCTGATTTAGAAATAACTGTTACAGATCTTTTCAGTATAATTATCAAAGATATTTTTTTTACGTCTGCCTTACTAAATAATGATTATAACCACTTTCCAGTACTTTTACTACCGGAAAGTGTTCAGCATCCTAAAAAATATACAAAAGGACAACTCACATGCCTATGCATTGCATTTTCAATAACCATTATTTTTCGAGATAATGAAATCAAAGATGGCGTCGATTTTTCAAAATGGCCACTGGCACAGACTATCACCCAACTTTTTCTTCATTGCTATACCACTAGCAACAAGATCCAAATAAGTGATACTCTGGTAAATGAATGACATAGAGAACCACGCTTAACTGTTGTATTATTAGTAATTACTTTCAGAAGATGAATGACCTGATGCAAAGAACACAGCTTAAAAAAATAAAACTACATACTCATGAAATAACTCAAGGAAAGCCAACAGCATAAGTAATAAAATGTATAGTTGAATTACATTAAAGAACTTACCGACAATTTTAATTCAGGAACTTCTCTATAGAACTTTTGCATATAAGCACCTTTATTAACCTAAGAACCTATAAGGTTAAAAATACTTACGTTACATAAATTGCTCATGGTGGGTCGCTTGTAGCTTAGGTTCCAATTCTAAACATACTAACCCAACTTGAATCTGTTTTACACACATCCATTTCAATTTCTTTAGATTTTTATTATTTAATTTTACAATTAAAAAGGAAGTTGTCAGTTTGATCTGTGCTGCTTTTGAATTATTTCACAAGTACAGGGTGTGGCAGTAAAACGGAAGTTCTTTATTTCTTCGCGAAAGTTTTCCCTAATGATGTTGGCATTCGTTTCACCAAACGAAGCCTTTTGCAGAAACATCAATTGGTGGACTGGAGCTCAACGTACTGTAGCTGTTAAAGCATTTTACAAAAATGGTGACTGTACTGCCGCTTCTAGACGAGAATACCGACGTTATTTTAATCTCGGGAGACATGATCTTATTCCATCAGAACATGCCATCAGGTTATGGATGAAGATTTTTGAAGCTACGGATAGTGCACTGAAGCAAAAACCTACAGATAAGCCTAGCAGTATTGGAACACAAGAAAGAATACAGGAAGTGCAAAATGTTGTAACACCAAGTCTAAAACGTTCTGCGAGACGAATTTCTTCAGCATAACTAAGGACACTACGACTTGGGAGCTCAAGTCGTAGTGTCCATAGAATCTTACGGGACGAGTTAAAGTTACAACTCTACAAGGTACAGGTTGTGCAGCAGTAAAATGAAAATGATTATAAACTCTGAGTGGCTCTGTGTGTTGAGCTTTTCGCTAAAATGCAAGGCAATGAAGCTTTGTTGCGTTTATTGTGGATGAGTGACGAGGCCCACTTTCATCTTAGTGGTTTTGTGAATAAACAAAACTTTCGCTACTGGTCATAGGATAATCCGCGTCAACTGCATCAACGGCCGTTACACAATGAGTGAGTTACAGTGTGGTGTGCGGTCTCTTCAATGGGAATAATCGGCCCTTACTTTTTCGAGGATGAGCAACAACGGTAACATCTCACAGGTATGACGTCATGAGAGACACATTCGTCGCACTGCAACTTGCACCCTTTCCTTCAGATGAGCCATTTTGGTTTCAGCAAGACGGTGCTACGTCTCACTGTGTGACTATTTCCATGGAAGCCGTACACCGACTTTTCGGAAATCGCATCATATCCCGGAATGGTGACATTTCCTGCCCCCCCCCCTCCCCCAGGTCACCAGACTTATCAGTTTGTGATTGCTTCCTGTCGGGGTTCTTGAAAACTAAGGTGCATGCAAGGCACTCACACACCATTGCTGAGCTGAAACACTACATCCGTACAGAAGTCACAAATATTCCTATTGAGATGTTGAAACGTGCCATGGACGATTTCCGTCGCAGAATGTCCGAGACGTCGAAATGGTCGTCACCTACTGGACATAATATTCAAAACATGAACGTGACTGTGCATATTTTACAAATGTCAATGTGTCAGGGTGCAATGGATGTGTTTGTTATTTTTTTATCTTTAAACGAAGTATCAGTTTTGTTGCATTCAAAAACGCCAGCTTTTCTGTCACACCCTGTATTTAAAGTATTAAGTTAACTTTGTTTGCTAGTAATCCATTCTTTTGTATGTGTGATATAAATAATGAATAAATGTATTTCAAATTTATTGCAATTTAGATTGATGGAAATTCATCAGTATTTAAATTGCCATGCATTTAAAGTACAATAAAATTTAGCGAAATAAATCATTACGAACCCTTGTTGCTTGGCATATGTGAGATTAATCAGATCAGCAACCATTCCGCTGATATGTAATCCAAATTGTGGGATGGAATGAATTCTCAAGGCTTTGTTGTCATAAGGCCCGTATGATAAGATATTTTTTATAAGAAAATTAAAACCCAAGTGTCATAAAACTTTTTATTACGGAGATAGACGTCCTGGGTAACCCGCCATGCTCTCATTTTCACTCTACTGAAAAAATGGGTGACGCGTTTCAAGCATTTTACTCCTTGGATGACGTGGAAAAATAAATTCATGTAAAATCTCAGAAAATCAGTAAATAATTAGTGTAGTCAGTTGCGATTTTAAATATAACCTAATGAAATGTTACAAGTGCTTACAATCTGTATCTTGTGTCTTTTTCATTTTACCTAGTGAGTATACATATTTGTAACATTTTGTTTCACAGCCTCATCATAACATTACTTAATTGAAAAGATAATATCTCAGGTTCATGGTGGCTATTCCAACTGCTATGCTAAATTAAAACTTAGACCAACCCAAGTTAGTGCAATGACATATATCTTGGTTTATACAACTTTTTTTTCTTTTTTACTATACTGCAGAAATTTTGCATATTTTCACCAAAAATGTATTGAGCACAAATATGATTCACCGATATTATTCACCCTAATGCCTCAGTTATTTTACCTTAATTTTAGTAGTTAGGTTTGTGAAGATCGATTGTATTACCCAAACGCACATTTTTTTTTTATAAGTGAACCTTTTGTGAACCACATATGTCTTGTTTTCAAAATATGTATGATTATAATACTGCAGTGGCAAATTTATGTTCACAGCCAAAAACATGTTACCTTGCGCAAAGAAGTACTTTCACATTTTGATGAGAATTATTAAAAAATAAAAAAAAACTCCCACTGTTTTATTTAACCTCCTGTATTACATATTTTTCTTTCATGTTTAAGCAAAAGCAAAAAAAAATCCTCCACTATTAAAAAAAAGCAATAAATCCCCTCAATTAAGCAAAAGCAATAAATTTCCCCAAATTAAGCATGATGTGAAGAAAATTCAAGTATGAGCAATAGCTGTCCTAGCCATTATACACAACAGTATCTTCCAATCATCAGCGGTAACTCTTCCTTACGTGACGTCACCAAACGGTCCGCAGGCCTTTTCTTACGAAGGTCACGGCCCGACACCACTGCAACCGATGGCGGCGATGCTCGCTGGTGAGCGGTAGGCTGCTGGGTGGCCTCCTAGAATGTAGTCTCCGTGTCCCAAGTTGTCTGACAACAGTCAGGAAGGCCGCTTCCGTACCTGCAGACGACACGAGATGGCCACGGATGGTTGAGAGCGACGAATTCGGTTCTGTTCGTGCTGCTCTCACAGTCGCTCGGTCCTCGCGTTCTGTCGTTGCCCTCAGCCGTCCACTGCCCACACACCGCTGGGTTGTGCCTTCCTCGACCCATTGGCGTCACAGTCGTCCGATTTCAGCGTTTCTCCGATTCAAATGCCTGTCGATACGGTGACTTGACCGACCGGCCTTTCTCAGCCCAATTATACGTCCTCTATTAAACACGCTCAACTGCTGCAATTGTGCACGGATCCGACGTCGAGGCATTTTCATAGTCCGTGGAGGTAAATGCATCCGCAATCCGATGTCACAATTGTCCTAGCGTGGGAGCTTTGCTCTTGATAAACTCTCCTCGATGCGCGGTTCCTATGGTCTGTGACAGGCCACTATCTCGTCATTGGTCTTTAGTTTTTAATCATTTGCATATTCGGCCCTGAGGTACTTGAATGCGGAGTTTCATCAGGGCCGAACGACTTTCTCTGGGTGCTTCGTCTTTTTCTTCTCTTTTCATCTTTTTTTTTTTTTTTTTTTTTTTGCAAAGAGTGTATTTTTATTTACTTTGTCTCGTACAGGTGATAACCAATTGGATACTCAATCTCCATTGTTAGTTTTGTCTTCTGTTTCACCAATTTTTTTCAAATTATCTTTTTCCCCGTTTGTCATGCTTACAATACTTATTTCAACAGGCAACCTGAAATTAGACTTTCATGTTACATTTATGTACGAATGAATCAATTTTTTTTAACTGCTTTTTGTAAACAAGGCTGCACGTTATTTTCGTAGAAACTGAAATAGGAGGAGAATTCCTTTTTCCGTAAATTTTAAGCATATGTTGCATTATAATGCCCAAATTGTTAATTCACATTTCCGTAACACAGTTCTGCGGTTTTCTCAAATTGAATAAGGGTGAAAAAACTGAGTAGTATTGATTTTGATGCGAAAAAGAGGCGACTATATTTTGAATCAAAAATTCGTAAGCATAAATACAGCACGACCCATATATGCTTCTCCTTTATGCAGTGTTGGTTCGAAATGTAAATCCATGTATCTTCAATATTTTTTCGGTATTTTCTTTTGTCTTGTCTATATCCACTTCTTTTCCATACTTTCTTTACAATCTTTTTTCCCTGGGAGAACAGTAGCATTAAAAGACGGCTGCGTTCTTTCGTAAGGACTTCAATTGGGTTTTTGGAACTTCACCTTTCAAAACTCATTCTTCCTTTCTTTTGATTTCTCTCAAGATCTCGTTCCACCTGCCTTAGCGTTCGGTATCCATCATCTGTTCATGGGAGAGCATCCTTCATTCCTTGTCTCTCTCAATCCTGTCTTCATCTCTCGCATAACGCATATTTGTCTTGAAAGTCCTCTGCAGTTCTGTGCGTTTCCTTCGCCTCACAGTTCACCTTGCGTTATATGAATACTAAAGGCCTCGGAATTCGGGAAGCCTTAATCCCTTTTGTTTAGACTGCTCCCATATAAAATAAAATATTCAATGCATCGATTTTTTTACTTCCAGTGCTCAAAAACTGAACATAAAAAATTTAAGTTTTATGTTTCACCAAGAAAAAGTAGCAGTTTAATAGGGTAATAAATATTTCAGTTAGGAATATCATAAAAAAATTGTGCATCATATTTTAGGGGAATAAAGGTTTTTTGGAGTACCGATGAATAGTAGAGTAAGCAAAGGGAACCCTAAAACTGCTCATTCAGCAAAATTTATACTATTACGTATATCTTCCGTAAATAAGTGTTTTTTTCTTTGCACTAGAAAATGGCTGAACCATTCCTCCTCATTTACCGAGAAGTAAATGCAGTGTCTGAACAAAAACCAGATTAATTCATATTTCAGAAAAATTCTTTTTCTCATTCTACATGAAGCTTTTAATTTAAACATGTTTCTCACAGCACAAATAGAATTACAGATTCTGTAAGGTGAAATCAAGCATGTTTCGAAGCATTTTGTTTGAACGGCAGACATCCTCGGAAAATGGGGCCAAAGAAACGGAAGATACCTAAGTCTGAAATAAACAACTAAAAACCTAAATTACTGAAAGTGCGTGAATAAAAATCACTTGAGCATTTAGAGCGCAGACAGGGTTTCTAAGCAGATGTAATAAACATAATTTGGTCACGTAACGTCATTTCTGCATATGAGAGGCGTGTATACGTAGTTCTGTCGAATAAGTAAAAACATGACACGAAAAGTAAGAAAGCAAGCAAATATTTATCCTGTCTCGACCTAAAAGCATTCGAAAGAATTGTAATTTCATGTTTTAAGCGAAATATTTTTCTATTACCATTGAATTTTTTGTTAATAATAAAATTTGAAGACTAGTTGCAAACAAAATTAAACAAATCCTACAGAAAAATTATGGAAGATAGATATGGTTTCTGTTCTTTAATTACAATGAAATGTTAAGACACTTTTTCATTTCACTAATAGCGTTTAACAAATTAAGAAGCGAACCTTGGGAACCAGCAAAATACTCTTCGTTATAGTATCTGACTAAAAAAACTGCTTCAATCGGATGTTTAGAAGGCACATAGTGTTGCAAAGAGAAAAGAAAAATGACACCGAGTTCTCAGATGTAATGACCACATTTTATCAATCTTTCATGACACGAAAAGAATCCTTCAAAGTAGATTTCAGAAAACGAAAGAAGTCAATGTAAAAAGGGAAGGAATTTGAGCTTCAAGATTACAAACTACACGTTATTTAAAATACGCAAGAGGCATGGTGCTGTTCATAGTAAATGAAACCAGTTAAGAAAAGGAAAAAAGAGAGAGAATCAACCGGATTTTAACAAAGACTAAAACATCCACAAATGGAAATGGCTTCTTACGCCTATTGGCAGCAAAAATGTGCGTTTCATAAACTGTATGCAAATTGTTCCTCATAGAGAAATACAATGTATTTGTGGCAAAAGGAACTTTTCAAATCTAAAAATTGGGAAAAGGTTGTGTGGAGGAAAACGTAGCATAACTTTACACTCCTAGGGAAAGGTTGTGCACATTAAGAAGACCGGCACAAAATATTCTTCATAGCGAAAGGTATTATACCAACAACGGAATTTTTCAAGGAATGTTTGGAATTGGATATTCTCTTTGAAAAAGAAATGCACACCGACGCCCCCTGGCGAAGAATTACTAATCGTGAATAAAAAAATAAGCTCAGAATATTCATTGCAGCAAAAGTTATGCGATGGAGAAATAATTTTCGAAATACGACTTTTAAAAGCAGAGTTAAAGGGGAAAATATTTTAAGCGAGAGAGGATAATGTTCGAAATATTTACCGTAATGAATGGCATAAAAAGAATTTCTTTAATAGGATTTTTAGAAGCGGAGATACAGTTGCAATTAGAAATGAAATGTTCCAATTAGAAAGCATCAAGTTGCAGCTTCATGCTTCATGCAAAATGCAGAAGTGTGTGCCAAATGTTTCACGAAGTAAGTGGTGTCTGGTGTTAAAAGAATTTTTCAAATCGGACTTTCAGAAGCAGAGATATCAACAAAAATAGATTATATGTTTGTCCTCCCAGAGGGTAAACTGTGCATTACTTTAGACAAAAGATGCCATGGATTGCTTCTCTTAGCAGTATCTGACCTAAAAAGAATTTTTTCAATCGGAATTTTAGACACTCAGATACGAAACAAATATCCTATAAGCAAACATAAGCTTTTGCGCCATCCGGCGGAAAAATTGGACTTTAACAAAAGTTAGGAATTATATGCGAATTTTTCTACACTAAGAGTTCTGTGTGGCACAAAAATTCTTCATGTCAGACTTTTAGAAGCAGAAATATCGAGAAAAATCAGATATATAAAGAGGGATAGAGAAATATACGTCCTCTGGGGGCCGCAGGTGGCCTAGTGGTCAACGTTCGTGACTGCCACGGAAAGGGCCTCAGGTTCGATCCCAGGCAGGTACGAACGCTCGATCCACTAAATATCCGCCGTGCGTCGGATGGGCACGTTAAGCCGTCGGACCCCGGGTACTGACGCCCCGGTAATAAATAAGGGCGTCTTCCTCCCCTTTCTACTTCGGTTCCGTGTCACTTTCCTATCGGGCGCTCTAGCCCAAATCTCGTAGTTTCCTATTTCTACTGGTTGTTTAAGACCTGGGGGTCAGACACTCCCTTCCTAAAATCCTCTACGTATGATCATTTACACGTCTTCTGATGGAAAGCGAAAAAATGTGCATTATTTTGGAGAGGAAAATTGCGCAAAAGGTTAATCCTCGTGAGTAGTATCCAGGCGAAAAGGAATTGTTTGACTTGTAGAAGCGAAGATACTGCAGCAAATACATCGTACATCGGAAACAGAAATATGTGCTTGCTCGCCCTAGTGGCAAAATTTGTGCCTTACGGAAAATGTGAAATTCCAAGCAAAATATTTCTTAGTATTATAACATTTCTCACTTACATTACACACACACACAGACCACAAAGAAGCACCCGCGGATATAATTTTATATACTCTGCTTATATACACAGTCGAGTAACATTATTGTGACCACCTTCTACTTTTGACGTCAACAGCGAGTAGCAAATAAAAGAAGGAACGTGTCGTCAGCTGGCTTGGAGGGTTATAAGGTGTGCTGTAGGCAATCTAAAACACATCGGGGCCGCGGGTGGCCTAGTGGTCAACGTTCGTGACTGCCACGAAGGTAACCTAAGGTTCGATCCCGGACAGGTACGAACGCTCGAACCGTTAAATATCCGCCGTGCGATGGATGGGCACGTAAAGCCGTCGAACCCCAGGTACTGCCCTCCGCCCCGGTAATAAATAAGGACGTCTTCCTCCACCTTTCTACTTAGCTTCCATGTCACTTTCCTATCGTGCGCTCTAGCCCAAATCTCCTAGCTTCCCTGGAACGGATGGGATCTTCTTTAAGACCTGGGGTCAGACACTCCCTTCCTAAAATCTTCTACATATGATCTGATCTGATCTCTGAAAACATATCACTTGTTGCTGTCATGGATAAAAGGGGCGATCTATCAAATTTGCAAAAAGGAATGATTATCAGCTGTCGGGCCAAGGGTAGCAGTATTTCTGAAACAGCGCAGTTTGTGAACTGTTTGCGTGCTGCTGTGGTTAAAGTGTATCGTGATTGGAGAAATGGCACCATTGCAGATAAGCGACGGGTAAACTGCGGAGCACCACGTGCCATTGATGCGAGAGGTGAACGTTGGCTTCGAAGGGGCGTGAGGGCCGATCGACCGCTACAGTGGAGCAACTCATTGGCCGAATGAACCAGGGAGCTACCGGAAGTGTGTCTAAAACGACATTTCAGCGAATCCTGCTGCGTATAAGGCTCCGATGCAGACCGATGATCACTGCACGTAAGGTAACGAAGGTGCATCGGCAGAAAAGGCTTGCATTTGCACGGCAGTAACGGAATTAGACCTCTGCTGATTGGCAAAGCATTGCCTTCTCTGATGAGTCACGTTTTCTGCTTCATCGAACGGATGGACGTTGGCGTATAAGGCTAGAAATATCGGAAAACAAACACTCTTCAACCATTGCTGGAAGAATACATGCTGCTGGTGGAAGCGTTATGGTCTGGGGAATGTTTTCTTGGCATTCCCTGAATTCACTCATATCTGTGGAAGGCACTATGAACCGAATTCGTTATGAATCCATCCTTACATACCACGTACACCAATACATGCTAATTGCCTTCCCTGGAACGGATGGGATCTTCCAGCACGACAATGCGACGTGTCACACAGCTAGAAATGTCCGAGAGTGGTTGGAAGAGCACGATGAAGACTTCAAAGTACTTTCCTGACACCTATTCCCCAGACTTAAACCCAATTGAGCATCTGTGGGACTACCTCGATCGTGCTGTTCGCTCTATGAATCCTCCATCAAGCACATTTCATTAGCTGTCAGATGCACTGCCGCCAGCATGGCTCCACATACCTGCATACCTGTAAGATATATCATCATCATCAACCATTATCAATAGAGAGCTGGATGAAGGTCTCCCCAAATTTCTTTCACAATTGTCTGTCTTGGGTCTGTCTCTTCCATGTCACTCCAGCATACTTTCGAATTTCATCCATCCATCTCCCATGGGGGTCTTCTTCTGGGTCTATTCCGGTCCCTCGGAATCCAGCCTCAAATTTCGGTTGTCCATCGGTGGTCCGTTCTTCTGGCAACATGTCCAGCCCATTGCCATTTCAGTGATTTCACTCTGGTCATGATGTCGTCCACTCCTGTCATTTTCCTTATCTAAAAGTTCCTCTTCTTATCTTTCCTGGTTACACCAAGCATGTATCTCTCCATGCTTCTTTGAGTTGTCTGCAGTTTTTGTATGTCTTTTTTAGTTAAAGTCCGTGTCTCTGCTACATACGTAAGCACTGTCCGGATACATTGATTAAACACTTTTATTTTGAGACATAATGACATACTGCTCTTAAAAATTGTACTGTTTCTTCTAAAAACTCTCCATCCAAGTTTTATACGCCGATTAATTTCTCCATCAATGTGACCCTCACTCGATATCTGCTGCCCAAGATCAATGTAGGAATCGGTTGCCTCAAGCTTTTCTCCATCAATCGATAAATCTTCGTTTCTTGTAAAAGCATTGTACATCCCTTTTGTCTTCTGAAAGTTCATTTTTAATCCCACTTCTTTTTCTTGTCAGAAAGTTCTTGGATCATAGTCTGCAGCTCTGAAGGGGTAGTTGCAAAGATGACTACGTCATCAGCAAAACGAAGGTGAGTTAAGTGATCTCCATTAATCTTTATCCCTTTGTTTTCCCAGTTCAATGATTGAAAGACATTTTGCAATGTGTCGTTAAACAGCTTGGGAGATATGGTGTCATCTTCTCTCACTCCCTTTCCAATTCTTATTTGTGCTGTATCCTCAAATATACGAACCTTTGCACTTGCATTTTCATAGATGTTATTAATAATGCTAAAGTATGCATCTTCAAACCCGCAGGATTTCAAAGCCATTGTCACTGCTGATGGTTTCACGGAATCGAAGGCCTTTTCATAGTCAACAAAAGCCATGCATAATAGGAGTTCATATTCTCTTGTTCTTTCAGTTAGTTCTCTCAGTACGTGGATATGATCTATTGTGCTGTAGCCACTCCTGAATCCAGCTTGTTCTCTCGGTTGAGCCATGTTCAGTGTTACCTTCAAGCGGTGTGAAAGAACTTTAGTGAAGATTTTATAAACCACTGACAGGAGGCTGATAGGTCAGTAGTTCATGAGATCCTCAACGTCACATTTTTATAGAGCAAGATCATTGTAGCGTTGTTCTAACCATCAGGAATTTTCCCTTCATTAAGGCATCGAATGAAAACTTGGGCGAGTACAGTTACAATTTATCCACGTTGCTTCTTGTATAATGTCCACGGTAATTCCATCTTCTCCTGGAGCTCTTCCCCGTTTCATGTTCTTAATTGCATATGTAACTTCTGCAGGGAGGATTGGAGGGACTTTACCACTGATACTTGTCGTAATGTCTAAAATAGATGTATCATCTCTTTCATATAGTTTTGAATAGAGATCTTTCACCCTTGTCAAAATATGGCTTCTATTTCTTGTTACAGTATCATCTTCTTTTCTCAGACACACCGACACCATATCGTAAAAAGATACTTCCTTTGCTTTCTTTTACAGTGCGATTGTCCAGGGCTAGGTACAGGCAAACGCCATTTTCCTGCTTCTCAGCTGATTCACTCTGGCTAGCGGTATTTTCTTCCACTCGGCTTGGAGAAGACAGGTCAGTTCCTTCACCGATTTCGGACGGTGGGGGCACCCCTTAAGTCGACGCTCCAACTCGTCCCAGAGGTGCTCGATAGGGCTACGGTCCGGGCTCTGCGCAGGCCAGTCCATTCGATTAACGCCATTGTCCCCATACCAAGCCATGGTGGACCTCGCAGCATGACAGGTGGCATTGTCATCCTGAAAGTAACATGGGTCCACCCCGTAAAACTCCCACAACGTAGGAAGCGCATGGTTATCCAAAATGGTGCAGTAGGTCTCGGGGTTGAGTCTACCAGGAATTGCGACAAAGGGTCCCGTGCCATACCAGGAGAAACACCCCCATAGCATAATCCCACCGCCGCCGAACTTCACATTGGCACTATACATTCATGCAGGAGGCGTTCTCCAGGCAGACGCCAAACTCAGACCCTGCCATCCGAACGGTAGAGGTGAACCTTGATTCGTCGCTCCAGAGAACCTGTTTCCACTGTTCAACGGTCCAATGTCGACGTTCTTTGCACCACGTTAGCCGAGCAGCGCTATTGGACTTGGTAATCAAAAGCTTGTGGGCGGCAGCACGTCCATGATAACCGAGCAGATGGGTTTCCTTACGGATGGTATTCTCATCGAAAGAACACTCCCGGATGCATGTTGAAACTCCTCGCGGATGTAGCCCATTGATTTGGTGCGGTTCTTCCGAATTTCTCTGGCCAGCACCCGTCGGTATCTAACTCCCAGTTTTGTGTGTCTGCCGGGTCGGGGCACATTCTGACAGTCACCTCTCATCTTCCACTTGCCAATCACGTAGGCCACTGTCGATTTTGGGTACTTCAACTCGCTGGATATGTCACGTATGGATCGGCCATTTCTGCGATACCCGACGATTACACCTTTCTCGAAATCAGAGAGCTCCGAACTGCGTGGCATCTTGCATGCGACTGGTTGCGTTGTTGTTTCCCACACGATATTTAACGGCGGCGGCCGTGACGTATATCAGGACCGCAGATATCGTCGATTGCAGGGGTGTCCAATTACTTGTTGATAGATAGTGTATATATATATATATATAGTTATGAAATAAATGAAATAAAATCATATTAATATGTTCAATATCCATTTCAGTGCTGCAGTTTGCAGCACTGAAATGGATATATATATATATATATATAGGGATGGACCACATGGAAGATGGGTGGATGAAATTCGAAAGTATGCGGCAGTGACATGGAGGAGACTGGCACAAGACAGACCGTCGTGGTGGAAACTTGGGGAGACCTTCGCCCAGCAGTGGATTGATAATGGTTGACAATGATGATGATGATGATGGTATAGGGATGTAAGGTCAGGTGATGCACAACATCACATCCTCTCCTTGACAAATGTCAACCCCGCTTTATCGTGGTGCATCCTGTTCCTACTAAACGGGCTCTGACGACCGTTAGTAGCGGTATAACTAGACCATCGGGATTAGAGGAAATGTTATCCACACACTCACTCACACGCTTGGCCAGCGTGGTGAGTTATGGCCAAACCCCTCTAAAATGACTCCATAACTTATAACTTTGCCCTCAATCTCCGGAAGTTGGAATGTACCCAGCCAAGGCAGCCGCCAGTGCGACATGAAGGCAGAGGGTGCTAAGGTTTAAATATGCATTTATTAAACACTCGGAGTACAGAATGAGAATGTGAGTCATGAAATGATTATGTGCAAATGAGCGCCAGAACAAGTAGGCAAAAAAATAAAACTATATACACTTCCTGAAGGTAAGATAGAAAAGAAAATTAAACAGGTTAATTAACGATGTAAGTGTCAACAAAAGGATAGAGTATTCATAATAGTTCAAACTGTAAAGAAAACTCTCAGGCCATCAATCTGGGACCAGCTGAGGTATGGTCTCCAGAGTTTGTAAAAGTTCAGAAGAGTTTCTGTATTGACAGCGTGTTCATGCGCTAACTGTAGACGGAACTTTAGTCGAGCTGTGAAGTGATGGACAAGCTTCTCGCTTGTCTCTGTAAGAGTAGGTACAGTGGAGTTTTCCTAATGCGTCAGTTGATGGGAGTAAATTTCTATTTTTACAAGCGTGAAAATATAAACACACACTGATAGGAGAGCAGAAGCAGGAAGAATACCTTGAAGTAAGGTAAAATATGAGACAGCAGTCAGATTTCCTAGGCAAAGATGGTGTGCAATACGAAACATGAGATTTAACACAGGTAGCAAGACTGGACAAAACCAATAGACATGTTCAATGTCTACCGGGACATCCCAGTAGGCCCATTGTGGAGAGACAACAAGAGTCATTCGGTGTAATAATTGAGGAACGGGGAGGCGGTGATGCAGAAACAGCCAAGGAAATTCTAAGAATCACCAGAGGACCGGACTAGGCTGCCATTTGATGCTGACCTTGGCTACTTACAATGGACGCTCCCTATCTTCTGATTCAAGGCTTCTTGAATTGGAAGAGGAACTACAAAGGATCAAGTGGGACATCGTCGGGCTAAGTGAGGTAAGGAGAAAAGGAGATCTCATTGAACTGAAAAGCGGACATCTCTTTTACTATCGTGGGACTGATACTGGCAGAACTAGTGGTGTTGGATTTATAATAAACAAGAAACTGAAGGATAAAGTTGTAGAAGTTGAAAGTTCCTCTGACAGAGCTGCACGACTCGTTATCCAACTCTCGAGAAGATACAAGGGTCAGATTATTCAAACTTATGCACCCACCACAAGTCATCCTGAAGAAGAAATTGAAGAATTTTATGAAGAAATTTGTCATCTAAATAATAAAGGCAAGCAGCACTTGATGATACTTATGGGAGATTTCAATGCAAAAATAAGGCAACGGCAACAGAATGAAACTTCAGTAAGTAAATTCGGTCACGGCAACAGAAACCAGCATGGAAATACTCTCGTAGAGTTTGCAGAGGTAGAAGGGTTTTTCATCTTGAACTCCTTTTTCAAGAAAAAGCCGCAAAGGAAATGGACATGGAGACATCCCAATGGATTGACAAGTGAAATTGATTTTATTATGAGTAACAAGAAATTTGTCATGGAAGACTGCAGTGTGCTGAACACGTTCAACACAGGTAGTGACCATAGATTGGTAAGATGTAAGATGCACCTCAATGAGAAACTCCAGCGTGGCAAGCTCATAAAACAAACAATATGTATTGATGTGACCAACCTTAAAAAGCATCATAATACCTTCAAATTAGAACTAAGGAACAGATCCTCTATTCTAGACGAACATCAGAAGAAGTGGACATCTTGAAAGTTAACAGAAAAGTAACCAAAGCTCTTATGGAAACAGCAACAAAATTAGCTGGGTCTAAGATATAGTTGCATGTGAACAAATTATCAGGAAAAACCAAAATGTTGATGCAAAAAAGAAGAGTGAGGACAACTAAAGAAGATATGACTTCCAAAGTGGAATACATAGAGCTATGCAAGACAGTGTGAAGACGTTTCGCTGAAGACGTTAGGAAATTCAATTGTGAGCTAGTGAGGAAAGTAATTCAAAACAACCAAAGCCTGAAGATAGCAAAGGGACATCTCAGTAAGGGAAGACAGATTATGGCACTGAGGAAAGAAGATGGTTCTGTAACAAGAAATAGAGACGAATTATTTCCAGAACGGAGGGCATCTCAGCGCCACTCTTGCTACAGTATTCCTTTCTTCCGTGTCAGGCATGCTGTCAGGCATATCGTACATAAAAAATATTCCAAACAAAACTTTTTATTCTGCTGCGATCAATATACGATTCATAAATCCGCTACTACACAATGCAAAAAAGAACAGAAAAATCATGGTACATGACATTCGAAACTGGTGATGTTGAGTGGCATTCCAATCCCGCCATTTTTTTTAACTTCAGTTGAAGAAGAAAATCGCCATCTTGGGAAAAATATTCTTATCGAACACCGATGAGTTCGAACGCTATTCGAACATCACGTCCGGGTCACCACTGTGGTTCGTAGTTAGACAGGATGAAAGTCTGCTGAACCAACTTTTAACTTGTATTTAATGCTGATTATCATCGATGCGTAAAAATACGATATTTATGATACATAATTAACCTTACCAACAGACGATTTGAGAACTACTGAAGACGATGAAATAACTTTCTTCTCCAGGACAGCTTCAATGAAATATAACAAATATGCTTTAATAACACACATTATATACACAAGTAAGATCTTCCCTGTCGATAATTAACTAGAATTAAATGCTGGATATACAGTATTACCGCTGACATACAGAACGTCTTACACGATAGAAGACTTAAAGCGCTCTGATCTGGTTTGTTTACTTATCGTCTTCATGAGAGAGGTCACATGATCTCGTTACGTCATTCACTGTTACTGTCCGAGAAGTGTGGCTCACGAGAGAGGTCACCTGATCTCGTGACGTCATTCAATGTTATTGTCCGAGAAGTGTGGCCACAGGATTAATGGGCACAGGTCTCTTGCAAACAAATTTACTTCGAATAGGATCAACCCATCCGTAGGTGCAAACCAATTCTCTACTTTTGAGTTTTAAGCTTTCCATACTCATGAGTTTGACAAGGTGCAAATTGAAGTTTTGCGTATAATCCCTGACCTTTTAACTAGGCTGGAAACAGAATCACTTAAAATTATGCAACATCAATCACTATATCCTTATGTACTTAATTCAACTATCTCTGAAAATGAGATTCCTCATTATAAATTTTCCATTCGTGAACTTTTCTTTCTTGTGAACAACAAGGTCTACTTTAGAGGTAAGAGAGGCCAGAGGCTTTTTCGAACTGCTAGCAAAGGTAGATTTTGCTAATTTACAGCAAGATCTTTCTGGTTTTAAAAATAATCAAAATTTTGTTAAAAATTCTTACAGCCTTCTTAAATCATTTAAGCACTCTGTCCTGAAAAGCTTTTTCAATTTCTGGAATAGTACTGCTACTCATATTGATAA
Source organism: Macrothele yani (assembly GCA_039090855.1). NCBI lineage: Eukaryota > Metazoa > Arthropoda > Arachnida > Araneae > Macrothelidae > Macrothele > Macrothele yani. Next base: position 108,392,016 of record CM077030.1, on the reverse strand, counting down.
GCATGTTTTTAATTTAGTTCTGGATATCATTAAGCATAACCTTAATGAAAAAAATTCTCTCAAATGTTTCTTAAAACATTTTGTCACTATCAGGTTTCTCAATAAATGCTATAATCATCTCAATGTCAGGAAAATGTTCTATAATAATGCTGGTTACTTTCCTATTCCTAGGCACCAGTCTGTTGTTAGTTTCAAGTATGTCAGGACCTTAGGTTCCTAGGTTAAAAACTACAAGTCAGGTTCTTCGAGTTCTTTACCAACAGATTTTGTATGTTTTTGTGAAGAATATAAGGATTCAGTTCACTATAATACTTATTACAAGCACATTATCGCCGGTAATTTAAATTTTGTTGAGGATGTCAGGCTTCGTAAGTTATTAGGGTATGGTACTAAATTTAGGCCTTCTTTCAATGTTTCTGAAAAGCAAATTCTTCAAAACTTTACTCAAGATGTTAATAGGCATATTATTACGACTAGTTTGGCTTATAATCAGCCTATTGAGGCCTTTGAAGAGTGGTAGTACAATGTTATCCTTAGCTTCTCTGAAAAGTTGGCTGGTCTTGGTATACGTATGTTTTGACAGCAATCTAAATTTCTCCGGTGCTTCAAAAAGTCTCTCTCTAAACTTCAAGAACAACATATTTTTACAACAACTGATAAAGCTAGCAATAATTTTGCAGTTATCTGTAAAAAATTCTATTTTGATTTGATTAATCAGGAACTTAATAATAGAGTAACCTACGAGCCAGTAAGTTACTGCACCAAACAGCTTGAAAATCGGTTTAAAGCCTTCTTTCAAGAAGCTTAAGATTCACTCAGTTAGGGGCTATGAACCTAAATTTCCTATTCTTTTTTCTACTGCAAGGTTTCATAAAGATCCTGTGAAATTTAGGTTCATAGCCAGTGGTGTAAGGAGTCATAAAAAGAAAAAAGACCCGGCTTTGAAGCACTTTTGGAAAAAGTTTTGGAACTTATTAGCAACAGTACTAATCTGGAGAACACGGATTTTTTTTTGGATTATAAATAACAATTCCGAAGCGATTTCCTCTATTCTTAGCTTAAATCCCATAGATATTAATAGTTATGATTTGCAGAACCTATATACCAATTTGCCTCTTTCAGATATTATTTCCACTTTTAAGGAATTGTATGTGGAATTTAAATTTTGGAATACTTTTCTTAACTGTTGTATCAATAATAACAATGTTTTTTATAATAAAACTCTCTATAAGCAAATTACCGGTATTCCAATGGGATATTCCCACTCTACTAGTGTTTGTAACCGTTTTGTGTTCTGTAAAGAATATAAATTTATAAAATACAGGTCCTCGAACTCTGATAGCTGCTTTTATACTTACAGTTATATATTTATGATTTGCTATGTATTAATGACTCTGAAATAATAGAGAATGGTTTTACCGATATCTACCCTAGCTGTCCTAAATTAAGTAAAACAAACCAAAATAACCAGGAGTTTGAATTCTTAGATTTAATCATTAAGCTTGACAACGGTAACCTTACCATTAGCCTATTCGATAAGACAAAGAATTATCCTTTCAAAGTAATTAAATATTTGCACTGGAATAATAATATATCAACCAAAGTGTAACGTATACTCTAGATTCAGTTTCTTTTTGATTTTACTATCTCTTGTTATTTTATTTTCCTATGCAAATTATCTTCTCACTTAACGAGATGTTGTTTCTCCCGCTGAATTATATGTGGCAACGAGTGTAAGTCATGACGTGGTGGTATGCAGTATATATAGGCGCGCTCAAGTATACCAGAGAGCTTCGTTTTATATGTGATAGGTTCTTCCTAATTATTGTTATGTAATTCTACGATAGTACGAAAGTTCGGTCTAACAGCAGTTGTGTTATTTTGGAGTGTGTATTTGAGTAATACCAGGAGCTCCCCAATAAAGGTTAAAAGTGAGTACGTTTTCTTAGTTCATTTTATTGTCAGACCTCTGTCTGGCCGTTAAGTCTATTTCATTGAGAGTTTACGTTAAGTTCAGGGAATATTGTGTTTACCGCTCTAATAAGGAGCCTTCAAGGTACTAATGTACTAAAACCGAAGTTATATTACTGATATTCAAGATAATGAGGAACGCTGAATAAAAATAATTCCATATTCTTGGAATTTATTGCACGTGAGTGTCTCACCTAAACAAACTCTAGCACTTTGAAGTTTAAGCACACTTTAGCTACGTCAAGTAACCTTTCAATAACCCTAACGTGACTTAACGTAAGCTTTCCTGCACTACACGTCCAGGCGGAGAATTTTATTCATTATAATTGGCGCCCGAACATTTCTTGAACACGAGGTATTGACACTTATTCACTATGTCTTCATTACCTGAGAAAACTTCACTATTTCAACCTGAATCAAGTTTCGGTGGAGGTGGGGTTATTTTCGACAATTTGCAGGAAGCCTGTGGGTCTAACTTTGATGTCAATGATTTGCAAGTACCCAGGCATTCCTCACAATTTCGTCATTCACCAGCTTCATATCACTCTGAGTAGCGGGTCGTACCTGAGGTATTTCAATCCTCTCACAGAGGCGAAATGCTTGCACATTTCGTGCCGCATGAGGGAGCAATTACTTTCAATGGTTTGGACGGGTCCTTGAAATTTCTCGAGGATTTGGAGGATCATTTCGACTTATACAATATTCCTCAAGATTGCAAAGTGCAAATAGCAGGCTCTTGCTTGAAAGATGCCGCTAAGACCTGGTATCGGCAGTGGAGAGTATCGAACCCGGATTCTCGTTATGAGAATTTCCGAGCGGAATTTTTAGAAGTCTTTCCTTTCGGCCTCAGTCGAGCTGGCCTTGCACAACAACTTTTTTCTCGTAAGCAAGGACCCAACGATAGCCCTGTTGCGTTTGCTTTAGAAACAACACGCTTGTATAAATTATGGGATCCACATGCCAGTCATGTCGACATGTTGGACACCCTATTGCAACAGCTCGATCCATTTCTACAGGATTTTATTGAGGTCCGACACCCTGCTACAATACATGAATGCCTTCGCCTCATACGAACGTATGAGGAGCGACACGGCAAACATGGACCAACTAAACATGATCGGGAACCCCGGGAGGCTTATCACGAAAATCCTCAGCAGCATAATAGGCCTAATGACTTTCAACACGAGCGTACACAGCTGCAAGTCCAAGCATCATACGTACCACCGCATAGAAGAGTGGTACACCAACCGCTAGTTTCTAAACAATTTTCTGGGTACAGTACAAATGCACAGTATGCTCGACCCCGTTCCAATCCGCAGAATTCGGGACATTTTTATGCTAAGGGCAATAATGATTTTTCTGCCCGTGCTGGTGGACGAAATAATAGAAATGGAAATTTCAACAGAAATGCGGAGTTCCCGCAGCAGTTTTCACGAAGTTTTTCTAAGCGTGAAAACTTTACCGATACCAGGCAGGGCCGAGGTTTCAGACCGCATGACAATACAACCAGGAATCCTTTAAACTTCCAAAGGAAGTAGACTAAGGGTCGGCACTGCTTCCTGATACCAAGAATTCTGACCCTAAAATAGTATTACTGACTGTCCAAACTCCTCAGTTGCCTGATGTGTTATTGACAATTGAAGATATTATTGTCGAGACAAAGTTCGACACTGGTTCTGAAATATCAGCCCTAAATACGAAGTTTTGCACTGAAAGTTTTCCTGCAATACACGTCCAGCCTGCGACGCTGTATTTGCGAAGTGCAAATAACGAAATATTCAGTATCACAGGAACTGTCACATTATCTCTAGGGCTGGGAAAGGCTCGTTTTACGCATTCTTTCCTGCTCATAGACGACCTACCTGTTAAATGTCTAATGGGCATAGATTTTATCAATACTTTTAAAGTTACTATGAATTTCGAACAATATGTTATTTCCTTTCCGGAACCTGTCGAAGTGATTCCTAAAGATTTGTAACGTACCAGGAGATGTGACGTACCTGCCAGAAGGACGCACACGACATAAAAGCAGATAGGAATCAGAATAAAACGTCCGCGTAGCACAATTGGTACAGCAATTTATTCCGGAATGAGGGGACCCGGGTTCGAACCCCGGCGCGGATAAAAATGACGGAGAAATTTACTTCGTTATAGATCCTATAGATATAACGAATTTGTTACTGAGTAAACAACTGAATGAGAGGCAACGAAACCAGCTTTCTCAACTTTTGAATGAAAGACCTGGTTTATTTTCCGACCAACCTGGTTTCACACAGGTGATTTATCACGTCATTGACACTGATGGTTCGAAACCGATAGCGACGAAACCTTACCCTTGTGCTTCCCATAAAACAAATGAAATGCAACGTCAAATTTCAGAGATGATTAAACTAATAAGGGAATCAACAAGCGCCTGGGCCGCACCTGCTTTTCTTGTTCCAAAGAAACAACCCAACGAATTTCGTTTCGTGACAGATTTCCGCAAGCTAAACCAAGTCACGAGAGCGATAAATTATCCACTACCTGTCATGTCGCATATTTTGCATGACCTATCGTCAACTAAATGGATCTCAACCTTGGATTTGACGAGTGGATATTGGCAGGTTGCGGTACATCCAGACTCCGTAGATAAAACAGGCTTTGTGACTCCTTTTGGGGCTTATGAATACCTGCGTATGCCCTTTGGACTAGCCTTTGCACCTGCTACTTTCCAAAAGATTATGGATACGGTTCTCAGACCTGTTCTAGGTCCCCATGTGCATGTATATTTGGATGACATTATTATTACATCCGAGACTTTTGACGAGCACCTTTCTCTGCTCAAACAGGTGTTCTAACTCATATACAATGCTGGCTTGACGTTAAAACCTAGTAAATGCCAGATAGCGAATGACGAGATTGTATATCTGGGGTTGAAAATCACTCCCCACGGCATATTTAAGGATGATGAAAAAATCAGGCCTATAGTTGACTTTCCACGGCCAAAAACAGCCAAAAGAACTATCACGCTTTCTGGGAATGACCGGATGGTATCAGCAGTTCGTCCCCGCTTATGCTACAATCTGTGAGCCATTGTATACTTTGAAACGTAAATACAAGAAGTTTGTTTGGACACCTGAGGCTAACGCAGCGTTTGAAGCACTGAAATCTGCGTTGACTCAGCCTCCTGTATTAGCTTTCCCAGATCATACTAAGGAATTTCATATTTACACTGACGCATCCGGAGTTGGTCTTGGTTGCGTTTTGTCACAAGATGGGCATCCAATAGCTTTTGCGTCCCGTACTTTAGCCAAAGCTGAACGCAATTATTCAGCTACGGAACGCGAATGTCTTGCTGTAGTGTATGCTCTTGAAAAATTTCAATGTTATCACAACGAATTGACAGTTAATATAATTACGGATCATTCTGCCCTTCAGTATTTGAATTCTGCTAAGCATCTCTCTCAAAGACTTATGAAGTGGGCTCTTAAGTTACAAGAGAGCAATATCAAAATTTCGTACCAGCCAGGTCATAAGAATCAATTACCAGATGCATTATCTCGCGTCCCGATTAGTGGGGTCCCCACAGAAACTACTTCTGGATGTCAGCCTTTACTTTTAATAGCTGATATAACATCCAGAGAGCAGATAATGGCAGAATTAGTAAATGATCCTGATTTTGGGGAAATCTATAATTTTTTGCTTGCGGGTTCACCACAACAAAGTGACCCTTCTCTGGCTGGGAGGTCACAGCGTTTTGAAGTCATAGAGGGTCTTCTTTACTATACGAAATCTAGGACTACTAGGGCAGAGTTTCGCCCATGTATTCCGCGAACCCTTAGAATGGCCGTTTTAAACGAATTTCATGACAAACCTCTTGCAGGCCATTTAGGTATTCACAAGACCCGTTGTAAATTGCGGGATGTTGCCTATTGGCCTGGCATGTACCAAAGTGTGCTTGCGTACGTTCAATCATGTCACTTGTGTCAGATTTATAATTACCGTAATGTAAGACCGGCCGGTCACTTGAAATCTAGTTCAAGTTCTCATGTTTTTGACATTATTTCAATAGATTTATTGGGACCTTATCCATTATCTGTTAAAAACAAAGCTCGTTACGTTTTAATATTAACCGATAATTTCTCTAAATGGGTCGAGGTCTTTCCCATTAAAGCCGCTACGGCGGAAGTTATTTGTAATGTATTAGTTAATGAAGTATTCTCTAGATATGGTGCACCTAATCAAGTAGTTTCGGATAATGGTCCTCAATTTATTTCTGACATTTTTGAAAGAATGTGTGCGAGACTACACATAAAGCATAAATTCATCTCCCCATATCATCCCCAGAGTAATTCCGCGGAACGAGTAAACCGCACGCTAGTTAAAATGATCGCTACATTTGTCATGGATCATCACGAGCGGTGGGACGAACATCTTGAGCTTTTTTTCGTTCGCCGTCCGCTCGTCTGTTCACGAATCTACTAAGTTTACTCCCGCAGAACTTTTTTGGGTCGAAAAATTAAGACCCCTTTTGAAAATTTAACGGGGATTATCGACGAACTAAACCAGCGACCAACTCCGCAATCAGTACGAATCATGGCAGATAAAGCTCGTGTTGCAATGATAGGAGCAGAAGCGGCTCAAGCAAGATACTATAATACTAGGCGTAGGGAACCAGATCTTGTCGTTGGAGATCTAACTCTCTTGGAGACACACTTCCAGTCTTCTGTTTCTCATACTTTAGTAAAGAAATTTGCACCCAGCTACGAAGGTCCATATCGGGTGGCAAATGTGTATGAAAATAACATTATCCTTGAAAAACCTGACAATCAATTTCAATACGTACACGTTGCTCAGTGTCGCAAGTATCATGAACGAAATATAGATTTTATAATCAACCCTACTCAACCTTCTGTTCCACAGACAATATCACAGTCACACGATCAACCACACGATCACACGATCAACCTCCAGAAATTTTGGACGAACCGACAAACCTTTTTGAAGAATCTCCAGTGATTTTTTCTTCACCCTCCCTTCCACAAGACTGGCTTCCAAGAACGCAACCTGATTCTACCATAAGACGAAGGCTCGAATCAAGTTCTTCAAATTCTAGTATCATTCCCTTCCCTCCAATATTGCCGAGACTATTGCTGCACCATTTCCTAATCACTCTGCACCAACACAAGCTCCTACTTCCTTGAATACCTCGTCAGAGAGTATTCCAATAGGCAGAAATAAACATCGCCCTGCACGACCACTAACTTACAGCAGCGACTCAGAGTCATCACATATTCCTGATTTACCAGATATAGACAATAGTTTGACGATTCCTAAACGTCAGACACATATTACAAACCGTCCAGCAATACCAAAAGCTGGTCGAAAACGCAACTTGTCTTCCCAATCTGCTTCGCCTCAACAGCGACGAAGGCAGAGATCCTTGCATCCGCCCGGGTTTCGCCCCTGGAACTTACGCTCAGGGCAAACAGGGCCGATGCCTACTTCTACTGTCATGCCAAACAGTAGAAAGAGAAAACAAGCGATGTGGCCGGAGCCACGTCCCTTCAAAAGAATGCTGGAAGGACAACACGGGCCCCAGCACAAAGGGACAACATATCGAAAGCCTGGGGGAGCCCGCTCCTGTCAGACGCAGGGAATTCCTGACCGACAGACTTCAGCCGTTCCTGACCGTTCCTGTCAGACGCAGGGTATTCCTGACCGACAGACTTCAGCCGTTCCTGACCGTTCCTGTCAGACGCAGGGAATTCCTGACCGACAGACTTCAGAATTTCTTGACCGACAGACTTCAGAATTTCTTGACCGACAGACTTCAGAATTTCTTGACCGACAGACTACAGATGTTCCAGATCCATTCAAGTCGCAGAAAAGATCGGCGCCACCAGAATTTACCAGTCCGATTAGGCCTGGAAAAAGATATCGTACTAGGGTTTTTTATGCGTCCTCGAGATAAGTAAGTTCTCGTGGACAGGTTATTTTCTCATTATGTTGTTTTTCCTGCACGACCAGTTGGCATGACAGAATTTTTTTTTTTTTTTCGTGTGGGCCTACGCATTCTTTTTGTGTATATATGTAGTTTTTTTATATATATATATATATTCTATGTCCGTCTACTAATCCGAATTTTTTTTTTTTATATATATATATGTGTGTTAGGGGTAAAATAGTGAAAATTGTTACTGTTAGGCAGCTACAGGCAATCTTCGCTGCTGATACAGTTGGTTTGTAATCAACTTTAATATATATAAAGTTGAAAATATGAGGAAGTAAAATAAAATCAAAAAAGTGATTCCTGCTGGGCAGAATAAAAATAAAGTATGCCAATGCAGGTTTGTTCTGCACACGTATGAAAAGTGTTTCCTGCTTCACAGACGACAATAGCTGCGGACACAGGTTTACTGAATTTGTTATGCCAAGCTTGAAGTTGTAAATACTGCTGCCACAAAAAAAAAAAATAAAGTAGGACGATAAACGTCAGTCAGCGAAATGTAAGACTACACTCAAAATTTGATAGGTTTTTCAAAAAAAAAAAAAATATATATATATATAAGGGGGAGATGATGTAACGTATACTCTAGATTCAGTTTCTTTTTTATTTTACTATCTCTTGTTATTTTATTTTCCTATGCAAATTATCTTCTCACTTAACGAGATGTTGTTTCTCCCGCTGAATTATATGTGGCAACGAGTGTAAGTCATGACGTGGTGGTATGCAGTATATATAGGCGCGTTCAAGTATACCAGAGAGCTTCGTTTTATATGTGATAGGTTCTTCCTAATTATTGTTATGCGATTCTACGATAGTACGAAAGTTCGGTCTAACAGTAGTTTTGTTATTTTGGAGTGTGTATTTGAGTAATACCAGGAGCTCCCCAATAAAAGGTTAAAAGTGAGTACGTTTTCTTAGTTCATTTTATTGTCAGACCTCTGTCTGGCCGTTAAGTCTATTTCATTGAGTGTTTACGTTAAGTTCAGGGAATATTGTGTTTACCGCTCTAATAAGGAGCCTTCAAGGTACTAATGTTCTAAAACCGAAGTTATATTACTGATATTCAAGATAATGAGGAACGCTGAGTAAAAATAATTCCATATTCTTGGAATTTATTGCACGTGAGTTTCTTACCTAAACAAACTCTAGCACTTTGAAGATTAAGCACACTTTAGCTACGTCAAGTAACCTTTCAATAACCCTAACGTGACTTAACGTAAGCTTTCCTGAACTACACGTCCAGGCGGAGAATTTTATTCATTATAAAAGTAATAGAGAATGTACTTATTTCACAGGTACTTAGAATTTCCAGAATTTGCAGCAATAATTCGGATTTCCATGAACATATCAGTATCCTATTAAATAGTTTTCTAGACAACCAAATTCCAGCTCATTTTATTAAAACAGTCTTAAGAAAAATAATTCTCAAAAATAGAGTTTGGTTAGCAGATTTAATTCAATTACATCACAGTTAAGAAAATTATTCTGGCCAATGAAAGCCTTCTTGCAAGTTGGTCTAGAGGATGTATATTAACTATTTGGAACCTTTAGTGCTATGGACAGGACAGTTTATTATAAATATAAAAATAATAAAATATTTAAAAATCACGAAAAAAGTTTATAATACATAATTAAACAATTCCAAAAAACTTTAAAACTTAAACTAGATATTCTATCTCAAGAATAACTAACATAAAAATGGTAAAACTTATGTAAAACTAAATAAGAAACTGTTTTTGTCCGTAGATGCACACTAATGTATTTCAATACAGATGAAAATTATTAAATACACATTAAGTGTATTTGATGATATTTTTCGTGTAATCCGGTGAGTGTTTTGCTCTTTCCAGACAAACAGGTCATCTTTCTCGCTTTGGAATTTTTGATTGGTGGAATATTGTATGGGGCGTGCTTTTTTGTGCGTGACAGTCTTCATGCTCTCTCTCTTCCTTGACCGCCGAATTTGAGTCAACCATTTTGTTCGTGGATCTGCAACATGTTGGTGGCTTTGCAGGTAGGCCGTTTCATTTGATCCTTATGGAGGGTTTTTATATCATTTATTGTTTCAGTGTTAGCTGAAATTTATTTCTTATTTTTTTTATTTGCTTTTACTTGTGCTTTTTTTGCTGTTGGCCTTATTTTGACTTTGGGGAACATACATCGTTTTTTGGCCACGTGGCTGTGAGTCAACTTTCGTTGTTTGGCGGTACTTTTGCGTAGTTATACTGTGTATAAATCATTCCTATAATACTGTGTACATATTGAAACTTTTATTCTTTAATTTTGTTAAGTACCTTTCCAATGTTTTAAATTACGTGTTTTTGTCTAAAGTCATTCTGTGTTTCGTGGGAACCGTCTGTAAAGAGTTCTCTGTTATTTGCTCCTATTCTCTCTACTTTTTATTTTATTTAATTTTTTTGCTTGTTCCTTAACATAGGGGTTGTTACATTTTATTTGTCTTCTTTGCGCTTTCCAACCGTAGGTTGAATAAGCGTATATGCTCCAGCTTTTTCCGTCCGTCTGTCTGTCGCCACGATAACTCACGTAAAAATGGTTCGATTTCGATGAAATTTTAGTATGTGGTAGGGGACCATCTGGGCACGAACCCTATTGAAAATGGGACAAATGGGGTTAAAGGTCACGACATAGGAGCGGGATCCACTCCATTGCCCTTATGCCTCATAACTTGCGTAAACATGTTCGATTTCAATGAAATTTTAGTATGTGGTAGGGGACAGCCTGGGCACGAAACCTATTGAAAATGGGAGAAGTGGGGTCAAAGGTCAGGACATAGGACCGGGATGCATTCCATTGCCCTTATGCGTCATAACGTGCGTAAAAATGGTTCGATTTCGATGAAATTGTAGTATGTGGTAGGGGACCACCTGTAAAAGAACCCTATTGAAAATGGGGTAAATGGGGTCAAAGGTCAGGACATAGGATCGGGATCCATTCCGTCGCCCTTATCCCATACTATTAAAGGTGGACGTAAAGTAATTTTGCTTCCTATATTTCCAATGGAAAAACTTTTCTACACACTTCCTTCACAATTAGTGTGTTCCCAAGAATGGAAATTTGAACATCGATTAAAATAACTTCATATTATAACTTGGAATACTTAACAATTTCTAAAACATAACCATAATCATATTGAAAAACAATAATGTTTCCTTTTGTGGTGTTGAAACCAGAAAAACCATAGCGCGACCTGTGCTTTGATTACGTCAGTAGACAAACAAATGTTTGATTGCATAATTATAGTTATGTTTTAGAAAATATAAGGTATTCCAAGTTATAAAATGAAGCTATTTTAATCGATGTTCAAATTTTCATCCTTGGGAACGCATTAATTGTGAAGAAATGTGTACAGTAGTTTCTCCATTGGAAGTATAGGAAGCAAAATTACTTGACGTCCACTTTAAAGGAGCAATTCTTGTATCTATGAATTTTTTTTTTTTTTTTTTTTGAAAACGGCTCTGAGGATTTTGATGAAAGTCGTTAACCTACCGTTTTCTGGTACTAGAAATCGATTTAGCTTGATCTAGACTTTAGGAAAATTCGTTTAGTGGGTTAAATAACCATCCCGAATTACCACGTTTTTAGTGTAGTGTCATGGCGTCGTCCTTTTAGACGTTGGCGCGCGGTTCACTCCATCTGTCTCATTACTTCACGCGTTGTGTGGATCCTATTAAAGTTTGATGACGTCACATTCTTGCGAGCAGATGGTCACGATTCCCATTTGCCTCATTACGTCGCGCGTTGTAAGCGTATGGCCGTCAGCACGATATCTCGCATAACAATCGTTCGGTTTCGATGAAATTTTAGTATGTTGTAGGGGACCACCTGGGAAGGAACCGTATTGAAAGTGAAGGAAATAAGGGTCAAAGGTCATGACACAGGAGCCGGATCTATTCCACTGCTCTTATGCATCATAACTAACGTAAAAAATGTTCGATTTCGATGAAATTTTAGTATGTGGTAGGGGACCAACTAGGGACAAACCCTATTGAAAATGGGCGAAATGGGGTCAAAGGCCAGGACATAGGAGTGGAATCACTTCCATCCGCATTATGCGCCATAACTTACGTAAAAATGCTTCGATTTGGATGAAATGTTAGTATGTTGTAGGTTCTTTCCTGGGGACGAATCCAATTGAAATGGGCGAAATGGGGTCAAAGGTTAGAACACGGGAGCGGGATCTATTCCATAGCCCTTATGCATCATAACTTACGTAAAAATGCTTCTATTGCAACAAAACTTTATAATGTTATTTCGGAGGTATACTGAACAGGTTCTGTTGAATATCATCGAAATGGAATCAAAGGTCAGGGCACAGGAGCGAGATTTATTCCACAGCCATTATCCTCATAACTTGAGTAATAACTAGAGTAATGATTTCTGGTATGTTGGAAAGCGTATTTTAATCAATGCATTGCATGATTTTACTAACTTGTTTTACTGTGGTTCTTGGTTGAGTTTTTTGCTTGGGTAGCTCACCACTTGTTTTTGGCCATGTGGTACCGCAGTAAAAAATATATTTGGAACTTCTGACTTCAAATAAAATCCTTGTGTTTGGCGGGGTTTTTTTTTTTTTTCTTACGAGTTGGGCAATGTTAGCATTGCGTTGTTCCTCTAAAAACCTTTTTTTGCAGTTAATTTTTCCCATGTTTCTTGGGTCAAAATTTTTTGCTTTTCTCACAATATTTGTGAGCTCTGTGCAGTTGTTTTTCTGTTTTGTAAGCGATGATGAGATATGGGTCGGGCCAGTTATGTCTTAGATGTATGCTAAACTTAAAAACTTTTTTTGGTTATATTTAAAGTTTTCCGTTCCTTTGTGGGCGGTTCTGTTAATTTGGTATTTTTTGGAGACTTATACTTTTTGAATCTAAGACATAGCAGAAACCCATTTTCAATCAGGGCTTTGTGGAGGTGAAAAAATGCAGTTTTCCTAGTCCTTGATAAATCAAAGGCTCGGCATTTTCGACACTATCTGCATCCATGATCTTTGTTTTTTTCTCCCTGCTTGTTGGATTTGGAGTTTTATGATTTTTGTTGTCGTAGTTTCTGCTTTGTAAGTTATATATATATATATATAACTCAGTGTATATATATATATATATATATATATACACTGACGGGAAAAAAATCCCAACACCACCAAAAAATAGTTGTGGAGAAATGAAATGGCGGCAATACATTTGTATAGGTAACATATTCAATCGATTAAGGTTTCAAGATCACAGCTTATTGTAAGCGCGAGAAGAGCCATTTTAAATGTGAAATGCTGGTACATTAATAACCGGTGTAACCGCCAGAATGTTGAATGCAAGCACGCAAACGTTCATGCATTGTGTCGTACAGGTGCTGGATGTCAGTTTGTGGGATGGAGTTCCATGCCTGTTGCACTTGGTCGGTCAATACAGGGACGGTTAATGCTGGTTGGGGGTGACACTGGAGTTGTCGTCCAATGATGTCACATACGTGCGCGATTGGTGAAAGATCTGGTGATCTAGCAGGCCACGGCAACATTTCGACACTCTGTAGGGCATGTTGGGTTACAACAACGGTATGCGGGCGAGCGTTATCCTGTTGGAAAACACCCCCTGGAATGCTGTTCATGAATGGCAGCACAACAGGTTGAATCACCAGACCGACGTGCAACTGTGCCGTCAGGGTGCGTATGATAACCACGAGAGTGCTCCTGCTGTAATAGGAAATTGCTCCACAGACCATAACTCCAGGTGTAGGTCCAGTGCGTCTCGGCCGCAGACAGGTTGGTTGCAGGCGCTCATCTGGCCTCCTTCTAACCAACACACGGCCATCACTGGCACCCAGGCAAAACCGGCTTTCATCAGAAAACACAACAGATCTCCACTCCGTCCTCCAATGAGCTCTACCTTGACACCACTGACGTCGCAAACGGCAGTGGTTTAGAGTAAGTGGAATACACGCTACAGGGCGTCTGGCTCGGAGCTGTCCTTCAAGTAACCGATTTGTAACAGTTCGTTGTGTCACTGTGGTGGCAACTGCAGCTCGAATTGCCGCCGCAGACACGGTACGATGCGCCACGGCCATACGCTGTACACGGCGGTCTTCCTTCTCAGCAGTGCCACGTGGCCGGTCGGAACCCGGACTTCTACATTCCTGCCAAGTCGTTCTGCAATAATGCTTAAAGAAAATCCACCTTCTCGTAGCCCTATTACACGACCTCGTTCAAACTCCGTGAGCTGTTGATAATGGCTTCTTCGTCTTCTTAAAGGCATTATTGACTAATATCAACACACTACGTCGAATCTCAACGATAACTAACGCTCACGAACGTTACAGCGCGTATTTACAGCAAACCTGCTTTGCATGTTCCGAGGGGCGCAACTAGCGCCACACGTATGCGCCGAGCGCGAAATTTGCATAGACGTCATCTTACAGATGTACTCTCACCGCCTACCAACTGCCGTTTATCTAACACAAACCCTTCTTGGTGTTGGGATTTTTTTCCGTCAGTGTATATATATATATCATCATCATCATTGTCAACCATTATCAATCCACTGCTGGACGAAGGTCTCCCCAAGTTTCCTCCACAACGGTCTGTCTTGTGCCAGTCTCCTCCATGTCACTCCCGCATACTTTCGAATTTCATCCACCCATCTCCCATGTGGTCTTTTTCTGGGTCTTTTCCTGTCCCTTGGAATCCTATCTAACATTTCGGCTGTCCATCGATGGTCTGTCCTTCAGGCAGTATGTCCAGCCCATTGCCATTTCAGGGACTTAACTCTGATCATGATGTCTTCCACTCTTGTCATTTTTCGGATCCACGAGTTCCACTTCTTATCTCTCCTGGTTACACCAAGCATGCACCTCTCCAAGCAACTTTGAGTTGTCTGCAGCCTTTGTATGTCGCTTTTAGTTAAGGTCCACGTCTCTGCACCATACGTAAGCACTGGAAGGAGGCATTGATCAAACACTTTTCTTTTAAGACATAATGGCATATTGCTCTTGAAAATTATGCTGTTTCTTCCAAAAGCTCTCCAGGCAAGTTTTGTACGCCGATTAATTTCTTCATCAATGTAACCCTCACTTGATATCTGCTTTCGAAGATAAAAGTACGTGTCTGTTATCTCCAGCTTTTCACCATCAATCGATAAATCTTCATTTCTTATAAAAGCATTGAACATCACTTTTGTCTTCTGAAAGTTTATTTTTAATCCAACTTCTTTACTCTTGTCAGCAAGTTCCTGGATCATACTCTGCAGCTCTGATGGGGTAGTTGCAAAAATGACTACGTCATCAGCAAAACGAAGGTGGGTTAGATAATCTCCATTAATCTTTATCCCTTTGTTTTCCCAGTTCAGTGATTGAAAGACATTTTCCAATGTGTCATTAAAGAGCTTGGGAGATATGGTGTCATATTGTCTCACTCCCTTTCCAATTTTTATGTGTGTTGTATTTTCAAACAGCCGAATCTTTGCACTTGCATTTTCATAGATGTTATTAATAATATTAATGTACGCATCTTCAATACCGTAGGATTTCAGAGCCATTATAACTGCTGACGGTTTCACCGAATCAAAGGCTTTTTCATAATCGATAAAAGCCATGCACAATGGAAGTTCATATTCCCTCGCTCTTTCAATTAGTTCTCTCAGTACGTGGATATGATCTATTGTGCTGTAGCCACTCCTGAATCCAGCTTGTTTTCTCGGTTGAGCCATGTCCAGTGTTACCTTCAAGCGGTGTGAAAGAACTTTAGTGAAGATTTTATAAACCCACTGATAGGAGGCTGATAGGTCTGTAGTTCCTGAGATGCTCAATATCACCTTTTTTATGTAGCAGAATCATTGTAGCGTTGTTCCAATCCTCAGGAATCTTCCCTTCATTGAGGCATCGAGTGAAAATTTGGGCGAGTACTGTTTCGATTTCTCCACTTGCTTCTTGTATGATGTCTACAGTTATTCCATCTTCTCCTGGAGCTTTTCCCCCGCTTGATGTTCTTGATTGCATGTGTAACTTCTGCTGGGAGGACTGGAAGAACTCCAGTACCTTTCATGATGTCTGTCTGGAATACATGTATCATCCCTTTCATATAACTTGAAGTAGAAATCTTTCACTCTTGTCAAACTTTCGCCTCTATTTATTGTTGCAGAACCATCTTCTTTTCTCAGTTCCATAATCTGTTTTCTTCCCTTACCGAGATGTCGCTTTGCTATCTTTAGGCTTTGGTTGTTTTCAATTGCTTTCTTTACTAGTTCACAGTTGTATTTCCTTACATCTTCAGTGATACTTTTTCGTACTGTCTTGCATAGCTCTATATATTCCACTTTGGAAGTCACATCTTCCTTTAGTTGTCCTCATCTCTCTTCTTTTTTGCATCAACATTTTGGTTTTTCCTGATAATTTGTTCACATGCAACTTGTTCTTAGACTCAGCTAATTTTGTTGCTGTTTCCATAAGAGCTTTGGTAACTTTTCTGTTAACTTTAAAAATATCCACTTCTTCCGATGTTAGGCCTTTTTAAAGCAGAGAATCTGTTCTTCAGTTCCAACTTGAAGATACTATGGCGTATTTTCAGGTTGGTTATGTCAATAGATTTTGTTTGTCTTATGAGCTTGCCACGTTCAAGTTTAGAGTTGAGGTGCATCTTACATCTCACCAATCTATGGTCACTACCTGTGTTGAACTTGTTTAGCACACTGAAGTCTTGTCTTCTACAACGAATTTTTTGTTCCATATAATAAAATCAATTTCACTTGTCGTCCCATTTGGATGTCTCCATGTCCATTTCCTGTGTGGTTTGAAAAAGGAGTTCAAGATGAAAAACCCTGCTGCCTCTGCAAACTCTAATAGAGTATTTCCACGCCGGTTTCTGTTGCCGTGACCAAATTTACCTACTGAAGTTTCATTCTGTTGCTGTTGCCCTATTTTTGCATTGAAATCTCCCATAATATCTTCAAGTGTTGCTCACCTTTATTATTTAGATGACCAATTTCCTCATAAAATTCTTCAGTTTCTTCTTCAGGATGACTTGTGGTTGGTGCATAAGTTTGAATAATCTGAGTCTGGTATCTTCTCGAGAGTTGGATAACGAGTCGTGCAGCTCTGTCAGAGGAACTTTCAACTTCTACAACTTTATCCTTCAGTTTCTTGGTTATTATAAATCCAACACCACTAGTTCTGCCAGTATCTGTCCCACGATAGTAGAAGAGATGTCCACTTTTCAGTTCAATGAGATCTTCTCCTTTTCTCTTTACCTCACTTAGCCCGACGATGTCCCACTTGATCCTTTGTAGTTCCTCTTCCAATTCAAGAAGCCTTGAATCAGAAGATAGGGAGCGTCCATTATACGTTGCCAAGGTCAGCATCAGATGGCAGCCTAGTCCGGTCCTCTGGGGATTCTTAGCACCCTCTGCCTTCATGTCGCACTGGCCGCTGCCTTGGCCAGGTACATTCCAGCTGCCGGAGACTAAGGGCCAAGATTTAAGTTGTTTAGTCATTTTGGAGGGGTTTGGCCATAACTCACCACGCTGGCCGAGCGGGTTGGTGAGTGTGGGATAGCATTTTCTCTAATCCCGATGGTATAGTTATACCGCTATTGGCGGTCGTCAGAGCCCCTTTAGCGGGAACAGTTTATACCACGAGAAGGCGGGGTTGACATTTGTCAAGGAGAGGCTGTGATGTTACGCATCACCTGACCTTACATCCCACAAATATATATATATATATATATATATATATATATATACATGTATATATACACTATCTACCAACATGTAATGGGACACCCCTGCAATCTACGATATCTGCGGTCCTGATATACGTCAAGAACGATCATGAAATTTACATATGTTAATGGGGTCACGTTTACGTAGGTGTGATGTTAATTTCGGGACCAACCGGTGAGCGCTTACGCCACAGCACGGCATAATGTGCAAATTATCGTCGGTAGTATTTAAGGAGTACGGCGAAATGAATGTAATCAGTCGTCGGCGTACGGACACGTGCGAAGACCCTGAAGAAGCTGCAATGCCTGGACATTTAAGATGTGTACGATTTCAGCAGTTATCGGACTTTGAGCGAGGTCGTCTAGTCGGACTCCGCGAGGCCGGGTGGTCGTATCGTCGTATTGCAGAGCGAATTGGACGGGAAGTATCGGTGGTGGTACGACGGTGGCGTAGATGGTCCGAGGAACATTCCCACACGAGAAGACGTGGAACCGGGAGTCACAGACGGACTGATGAGCGGACCGATCGACGCATAAGAAGAGCGGCGTTGTCAAGCAGAACATCCACTGCGACGAAAATCCGAGCTGCCGTTGCACCTGAGGTGACTGTGCGAACAATCCGCAACCGTCTGCTGGATGCAGGACTACGTGCACGTGTACCTCTGGCATGTGCACCTCTGACTCCAGTCCACCGT
This sequence comes from Macrothele yani, assembly GCA_039090855.1. Lineage (NCBI taxonomy): Eukaryota > Metazoa > Arthropoda > Arachnida > Araneae > Macrothelidae > Macrothele > Macrothele yani. The sequence goes on along the minus strand of CM077030.1, from coordinate 108,373,643 downwards.
CAGGAACGGCTGCAGTGGTGTCGCCAACGTCTGCACTAGAGAACGCAATGGCGATCTGTCGTGTTCAGCGATGAAAGCAGATTCTGTTTGGGAGCCTCCGATGCCGTATTCGTGTCGCAGACGCACAGGGAAACGTCTCCACCCTTCTTGCGTCCGCCAGCGACACACAGGGCCTACACCTGGTCTCCTGGTGTGGGGAGCGATCAGCTATCACTCCCGAACACAACTAGTGTTTGTGCCGGGTACGTTAAACAGCACCTCCTACATCAACAACATCATTCAACCCGTTGTTGTGCCATTTGTAAGGTCGGTCCATCGTGGTGTTTTCCAGCAAGATAACGCACGCCCACACACGGCACGTGCAACGCAACATGCACTTCAGGGTGTGAGACCACTTCCATGGCCTGCACGTTCACCGGATTTGTCCTCCATTGGGCACTTGTGGGATTTTATGGGACAACGACTTATCCGGTCTCCACGGCCAGCCACGACCATCCCCGATTTACGCGTCCAGGTTGAGGATGCTTGGAACTCAATACCCCAAACTTACATCCAACATCTGTACGACAGACTCCATGCCAGAATTGCACAGTGTGACGCAGTTCATGGCGGTTCAACCTCGTACTAACCATGTTACATGGAAATGTTATTTTTCAGTTTACCAGCAAATGCAGCTGTATTTTGCCATAATGTTTTGATCACGTTATCCTCTGTATTTCGTTATTATGCTGTATAAATTTCGTTGGTATCAGACGTCTTCTTCTTGGTGTTCTCTTTTCACTTTCCGCCAGCGTAAATATATATACGAGTATATGTCGTGTATATACCCATACTTACGACTTGTAATTTCAAAATCAATTTCTACGCCCAATGGGATTCTGGTATCTCTAAAAGCATGCACAGAAACTTAATTATTACACAGTTTTTTCGTTGCGTCAGAATACGTAATTGTCAAAATACCTTGACCGCTTCACTAAACTGGTTTTTTAGGCAACTTCTGTCAAATGATTACCTTTCTGGTTTTACACACAACCATTTTAGACAGTTAATTTCGGGGCTACATTCTAAAAACAACCTAGAATTTCAGCTGAACATGTCAGATATTTTTAACCCTTGATCTCACAATATTAATTGTGATAGGTTTCTAAGAGCTACTCGGCAGATCACTTGTAGCCAACTCCTTTAACTTTTCCTCCCTTTTCACATTTTGTCGCAATTAAAAATTACAACACAATTAGCCCTAATCTATACTTCAGCCAATGACGTACTTGTTGATTTATGTATTTCATTATTTAGTTTACCACCTCTGGCAACTTCTTAATCAGGAAACCCTTGTTCCTGAACTTCCAATCTGTCTGTCAATCAAGTAACTCTTTCGTGTGAACTTCCAGGCGGCTTAGGGAACACCTTGGCTGGCCTATATTGCTAAAGCAAGACTTTTTTGGTCAAGTTTGAAAAGCTGCCTTAAGTACAGGTGTTTCCCCTGACGATAACTGTACATTGTTTGATGAGACTTTCTTGTTCTTGATCGTTTGTTTGTTCAGTGACTTTTTGAGACCTGACATTTAGCACGGAAATTATGTGTTTTGCATTTTACTCGTGAATTTTTATGTTGTATAGACATTTTGTATGAAGGTAAGGTCTTTTTCGTTTCTTTTGTAATTTCGTAATACTTACAATTTTTAATACCTTGAGTCTGACATTTTGCTTGTGATTTTACTTATATATATATATATATACTATCTACCAACAAGTAATTGGACACCTGTGATAGCAAAGGAAAACGAAGTTTATTCACCTTCAATAGTTGGTGTTATACGACGGCTAGCGGTATTTTCTTCCACTCGGCTTGGAGAAGACAGGTCAGTTCCTTCACCGATTTCGGACGGTGCGGGCACCCCTTAAGTCGACGCTTCAACTTGTCCCAGAGGTGCTCGATAGGGTTAAGGTCCGGGCTCTGGGCAGGCCAGTCCATTCGATTAACCCCATTGTCACCATACCAAGCCATGGTGGGCCTCGTAACATGACAGGTGGCATTGTCATCCTGAAAGCAACATGGGTCCAGCCCGTAAAACTCCCACAACGTAGGAAGCACATGGTCATCCAAAAAGGTGCAGTAGGTCTCGGCGTTGAGTCTACCAGGAATTGCGACCAAGGGTCCCGTGCCATACCAGGAGAAACACCCCCATAGCATAATTCCACCGACGCAGAACTTCACGGTTGGCACAATACATTCCGGCAGGAGCCGTTCTTCAGGCAGACGCCAAACCCAGACCCTGCCATCCGAACGGTAGAGGGTGAACCTTGATTCGACGCTCCAGAGAACCTGTTTCCACTCTTCAACGGTCCACTGTCGACGTTCTTTGCACCACGTTAGCCGAGCAGCGCTATTGGACTTGGTGATCAAAGGCTTGTAGGCGGCAGCACGTCCATGATAACCGAGCAGATGGGCTTCCTTACGGATAGTAATCATCGAAAGAACACTCCCGGATGCCTGTTGAAACTCCTCGCGGATGTGGCCAATCGATTAACTGCGGTTCTTCCGAATTTCTCTGGGAAGCACCCGTCGGTCTCTAACTCCCAGTTTTGAGGGTCTGCCGTGTCGGGGCACATTCCGACAGTCATCTCTCATTTTCCACTTGCCAATCACGTAGGCCACTGTCGATTTTGGGTACTTCAACTTGCTGGATATGTCATTAATGGATCGGCCATTTCTGTGATACCCGACGATTACACCTTTCTCGAAATCAGAGAGTTCCGAACTGCGTGGCATCTTGCATGCGACTGGTTGCGTTGTTGTTTCCCACACGATATTTAACGGCGGCGGCCTTGACGTGTATCAGGACCACAGATTACGTAGATTGCAGGGGTGTCAAATTACCTGTTGGTAGATAGTGTATATATACATGTATATATATATATATATATATATATATATATATATATATATATATATATATATATTTGTGGGATGTAAGGTCAGGTGATGCGTAACATCACAGCCTCTGCTTGACAAATGTCAACCCCGCCATCTCGTGGAACATCCTGTTCTCACTAAAGAGGCTCTGACGACCGCCAATAGCGGTATAACTATACCATCGGGATTAAAGGAAATGCTATCCACACTCACCAACCCGCTTGGCCAGCGTGGTGAGTTATGGCCAAACCCTTCCAAAATGACTCTACAACTTAAATCTTGGCCCTTGGTCTCCGGCAGCTGGAATGTACCTGGCCAAGGCAGCGTCCAGAGCGACATGAAGGCAGAGGGTGCTAAGAATCCCCAGAGGACCGGACTAGGCTGCCATCTGATGCTGACCTTGGCTACGTATAATGGACGCTCTCTATCTTCTGATTCAAGGCTTCTTGAATTGGAAGAGGAACTACAAAGGATCAAGTGGGACATCGTCGGGCTAAGTGAGGTAAAGAGAAAAGGAGAAGATCTCATTGAACAGAAAAGTGGACATCTCTTCTACTATTCTGGGACAGATACTGGCAGAACTAGTGGTGTTGGATTTATAATAAACAAGAAACTGAAGGATAAAGTTGTAGAAGTTGAAAGTTCCTCTGACAGAGCTGCACGACTCGTTATCCAACTCTCGAGAAGATACCAGACTCAGATTATTCATACTTATGCACCAACCCCAAGTCATCCTGAAGAAGAAACTGAAGAATTTTATGAGGAAATTGGTCATCTAAATAATAAAGGTGAGCAACACTTGAAGATAATTATGGGAGATTTCAATGCAAAAATAGGGCAACAGCAACAGAATGAAACTTCAATAGGTAAATTTGGTCACGGCAACAGAAACCAGGGTGGAAATACTCTATTAGAGTTTGCAGAGGCAGCAGGGTTTTTCATCTTGAACTCCTTTTTCAAGCCACACAGGAAATGGACATGGAGACATCCAAATGGGACGACAAGTGAAATTGATTTTATTATATGTAACAAAACATTCGTCGTAGAAGACAAGACTGCAGTGTGCTAAACAAGTTCAACACAGGTAGTGACCATAGATTGGTGAGATGTAAGATGCACCTCAACTCTAAACTTGAACGTGGCAAGCTTATAAGACAAACAAAATGTATTGACATAACCAACCTGAAAAAACACCATATACCTTCAAGTTGGAACTGAAGAACAGATTCTCTGCTTTAAAAGGCCTAACATTGGAAGAAGTGCATATTTCTGAAGTTAACAGAAAAGTAACCAAAGCTCTTACGGAAACAGCAACAAAGTTAGCTGGGTCTAAGAACAAGTTGCATGTGAACAAATTATCAGGAAAAACCAAAATGTTGATACAAAAAAGTAGAGAGATGAGGACAACTGAAGAAGATGTGACTTCCAAAGTGGAATATATAGAGCTATGCAAGACAGTACGAAAAAGTATCACTGAAGATGTAAGGTAATTCAACTGTGAACTAGTAAAGAAAGCAATTGAAAACAACCAAAGCCTAAAGATAGCAAAGCGACATCTCGGTAAGGGAAGAAAACAGATTATGGCACTGAGAAAAGAAGATGGTTTTGTAATAATAAATAGAGGCGAAATTTTGACAAGAGTGAAAGATTTATACTCCAAATTATATGAAAGGGATGATACATGTACTCCAGACATCATGAAATTTACTAGAGTTCTTCCAGTCCTCCCAGCAGAAGTTACACATGCAATCAGGAACATGAAGCGGGTAAAAGCTCCAGGAGAAGATGGAATTACTGTAGACATCATACAAGAAGCAAGTGGAGAAATCGAAACAGTACTCGCCCAAATTTTCACTCGATGCCTCAATGAAGGGAAGATTCCTGAAGATTGGAACAAAACTACAATGATCCTGCTACATACAAAAGGTGATATTGAGGATCTCAGGAACTACAGAGCTATCAGCCTCCTATCAGTGGTTTATAAAATCTTCACTAAAGTTCTTTCGCACCGCTTGAAGGTGACACTGGACATAGCTCAACCGAGAGAACAAGCTGGATTCAGGAGTGGCTACGGCAGAATAGATCATATCCACTTACTGAGAGAACTAATTGAAAGAGCGATTTCATAATCAAAAAAAGCCATTGTGCATGGCTTTTTTCGATTATGAAAAAGCCTTTGATTCGGTGAAACCATCAGCAGTTACAATGGCTCTGAAATCCTGCGGTATTGAAGATGCGTACATTAATATTAATTATAACATCTATGAAAATGTAAGTGCAAAGATTCAGCTGTTTGAAAATACAACACACATAAAAATTGGAAAAGGAGTGAGACAAGGTGACACCATATCTCCGAAGCTCTTTAATGCCACATTGGAAAATGTCTTTCAATCACTGAACTGGGAAAACAAAGGGATAAAGATTAATGGAGATTATCTAACCCTCCTTCGTTTTGCTGATGACGTAGTCATTTTTGCAACTACCCCATCAGAGCTGCAGAGTATGATCCAGGAACTTGCTGACAAGAGTAAAGGAGTGGGATTAAAAATGAAATTTCAGAAGACAAAAGTGATGTTCAATGCTTTTACAAGAAATGAAGATTTATCGATTGATGGAGAAAAGCTGGAGATAACAGACACGTACGTTTATCTTGGACAGCAGGTATCAAGTGAGGGTTACATTGATGAAGAAATTAATCGGCGTACAAAACTTGCCTGTAGAGCGTTTGGAAGAAACAGCATAATTTTCAAGAGCAATATGCCATTATGTCTTAAAAGAAAAGTGTTTGATCAATGCGTCCTTCCAGTGCTTACGTATGGTGCAGAGACGTGGACCTTAACTAAAAGAGAGATACAAAGGCTGCAGACAACTCAAAGTTACATGGAGAGGTGCATACTTGGTGTAACCAGGAGAGATAAGAAGTGGAACTCGTGGATCCGAAAAATGACAAGAGTGGAAGACATCATGATCAGAGTTAAATCCCTGAAATGGCAAATGGGCTGGACATACTGCCAGAAGGACAGATCATCGATGGACAGCCGAAATTTTAGAATGAATTCCAAGGGACAGGAAAAGACCCAGAAAAAGACCACATGGGAGATGGGTGGATGAAATTCGAAAGTATGCGGGAGTGACATGGAGGAGACTGGCACAAGACAGACCGTTGTGGAGAAAACTTGGGGAGACCTTCGTACAGCAGTGGATTGATAATGGTTGACAATGATGATGATGATGATGATGTTGATATATTTGTTTTGTAGTAAGCACAAAATTAGCCAAGCTTTCGCACTCCATTGGGAGGCTTTTTGATGGCAGTGGTAGACATTAAAATGACGCTATCTAAACGCTGTTTGCATGAAAGAATACAGCTTTTAGATTCGTACAGCTTCTATGACTACCACTAACGCGCCACACACAGCTTGCTAGCTTTACACATTATACATGTATGTATATTCATTGATCTTGCTTGTCACTCATGCATACGTCATTCACTCTTGACCTCAAGATTGTTGGCGAAGAAAATATAACATTAAGGTTGGTTGGTTGGTTGGTTGGTTGGTTGATTTTTATGGCGCAAGGGCCATGTTTGGCCAAAAAGCGCCAGACACAAGACAAACAAACAATTTTAAAAACGTGGTATAAAACTTTAAAATCTGGCTGATCAAATAAAACTGAAGAATGAGAATGATGGAAGGGCTAAAAAGACAATTAAACAAACGGTATTAAAAACATGGTACAATGGTTAAAAACTAGCTGATTAAGTAAAACCGATGAATGAGAATGATGATAGGGCTAAAATCTAGATACGTTTAAAAAAGTCAATGTGTTTTAAAAATGAGAAGATAGCGACAGTATCGCAGTGGTCGCTTAGTAGCCGCTGCACCGCAGCGGCGTCCTCGGTCAACAAATGAGAATGAAAGAAATGAAAACGCACATCACGAAAACGAACACAACTACACAAAAGATGAGTGACAGTGAGTCGGCAATTGCACGTCTCACATATCGGCGCAGTGTCGCCACACAGTAAAAAGCGGTGAGTGAAACGACAATGCCCAATGCGGAGACGCGCAAGCACCACTTCATCCCTACGGTTCCGAAGATATGAGAATTTCCAGACTTCAAGATTAGGTTTAATACGATGCAGCTTATTTTCCACCTGTTGGTCCCACAGACCCTGCCACGTTCGATTGATATGGTTGCGAACGATAAAGCGGAAATCCCGGTGAAACAGTGGCAAGGATGTGACGACCAAAGAGGAAGCAGATCCAGCAACTGCATCAGCACACTCGTTACCCGAGATTCCAACATGCCCAGGAATCCAGCAAAACTGAACCTGAAAACCGGTCTCCAGCACAAGACGAAGCAACCATCTCACATCCAAGAGAACAGGATGGTCACGGCAATCTGCAGATGACAAGGACTGCAAGACACTTAAAGAATCCGTATAGACCATAGCACAATGATGAGAACTCGACTGAACAAGGAGAAGGGCGAGATACACAGCATGCATCTCCGCCGAAAACGCCGTGGCCTCAGCTGGGATCCGCGCTACTGAAACGTCATCTGCACAGACAGCCGCGGATCCAACGACTCCATGCATCTTGGAGCCATCAGTGAAAATCGGAGTGTAGTCAGAATTGAGGGCACGGTGCTCAGCGAAGAGCTGCTGGTACACTGACGCAGGGGTTGAGGATTTATCGAAAGATGTAAAGGTGGTATCAACTATGACCCCAAGTGGGTGCCATGGAGGATCCCCAAAGCCCCTGGTCTCTCCAACAAGTGACAAGTCGAGCCCTACATCACGGGCTACGGCCGCCATACGAAGACCGAATGTTGAAATGCACACGTAGGCCGGTTCTCAAATAAGCGAGCATGCTGAGGATGAAAAACTGCATCGTATAAAGGATGGTCTGGAAGAGATCAAAGTTTCAAATAAAAATGAACAGACAGCTGCAGACGGCGTAATTCAAACGATGGTTCGTTCGCGTCAGCGTAAAGGCTGGGAATCGGAGATGTTCGAAATGCTCCCGTACAGAGACGCAGCGCCTGATGGTGAATAGTATCCAAAATCCGGAGAACGGGACGACGAGCAGAGCCATACACGATACAACCATAATCCAGTTTTGACTGTATTAATGAATGGTAAATTCGGAACAAAGACATCCTGTCTGCGCCCCACGAGACTCGAAAGAAGATCTTAAGAATAGATAGAGCCCGCAGACAGGAAATCTTGAGCCGCTGAACGTGCGCACGGAATGTAAGCGCACGGTCAACGGTCAATCCAAGGAACTTGTTCTCGGGCAACACTGGTATGGCTGCACGGTTTAAATACAGCTCTGGGTCAGGATGGAGGCCGCGCCTCCGGCAGAAATGGACACATGCTGTCTTGTCGGGAGAAAGAACGAAACCATTGCTATTCGCTGCTTTAAAGATATGGTTAATCGCAGACTGCAACTGCCTTTCAATAAAATTCATGCTTGATGACGAGCAGAAAATGTGCAAGTCATCAACATAAACAGTAGCCGAAACCGAAGGAGGAAGATTTATGAAAAGACAATTAATGCGGAGGATGAACAATGTGACAGATAAAATGCAACCTTGAGGAACACCTTGTTCTTGATGAAATGGTGCCGAGAGCGTCGTACTCAGGCGCACCTGGAACACCCGATTGCGAAGGAAATTTACAATGAAGGTTGGAAGATTCCCTCGAAACCCGCATGCGTGGAATTCACGGATAATACCATGCCGCCACGCTCGATCATAAGTTTTTTCAATATCAAAAAATACAGAAACCAGGTGCTGCCTACGCACGAACGCCTCGCGCACAGATGTCTCAAGGTGCAGGAGATGATCGTGAGGTGAACGATGACGGCGAAAGCCGTTTTGTGATGGTGAAAGTACTTGATGATGTTCTAAAAAATGAATTAACCTGGAATTAACCATGCGCTCAAGAAATTTACACATACAGCTAGTGAGAGCAATTGGACGATAACTAGAGGGAGACTTGGGATCCTTGCCAGGTTTGGGAAAAGGCAGAACAAAAGCTTTTCGCCAAGATTCCGGGAAACTGTGCTCCGACCAAATACGATTATACAAGATTAAGAGATTCTCGAGAGACGACTGCGAGAGATGACGGAGCATGTCATAGTAGTGGATGCCATCGGGACCTACAGATGTAGCGCCGGACCGATGCAGATCCACCCTGAGTTCAACCATGCTGAAGGGGAGTTATATCCAGTGTCGTGAAAAGGCGCAAAGGAGATTCTCTGCCGTTCCCGCAGTGGATTTTATTCTTTGAAAAGAAGAAGGATACGCCAGGTCACTCGACACGGAGGCAAACGCCTCCCCCAAACAGCCAGCAATCTTCCCGACTTCAGCATACGTGCAGCCGTTACTCTCGAGAATGGAGATCTGATGAGAGCTGTAGTTACCCCGGATCTTACGAATCTTGTCCCACACACTTTTCGAACTGGCAAGTGAAGTGAGAAATGAAACATACTGGATCCAAGACTCCCTCCTGCTACGTTGACGCACCATCCGAGCACAGGATGGCTCTCCTAGCCGCTGCGCATTCAGGGGTCCACCAAGGCTTCGGACTTCTGGAGAGTGTCGTCGATGTTTTCGGTATAGAAAGATCAGCTGCCTGAAGAATGCAATTTGTGACTTCAAGAACAGCTGCGTTGATTGACTCTTAGGTCACCATTGCAGAAGATGTTACTGCTGACGATGTGAAGACCTCCCATCTCGCACGCTCCATCTTCCACCGGGGAGGGCGGGAGGCAGAAGATGGAATGTTCGCATGATGCGGGAGGACAATTGGAAAATGGTCGCTCCCGTGGAGGTCGTTACACACCGTCCACGACCAATCAGCAATAATCGATGGTGATCCCAAGGTCAAATCGACCGCACTGAAGGATCTTGTCGGTTCATGGAAGTACGTGTCAGCACCGGTGTTAAAAAGGCACAAAGAGGCCGAGGACAGAAGAGACTCTATGCGACGACCTCTCGTGCTGATGCTGACACTACCCCACAAATGATGATGAGCATTGAAGTCACCCAGTAAAAGAAAGGGTGAAGGCAGCTGATCAACCAATCTCTCCAGAACAGAGACGCTTACGTTCTCGTCCGGCAGCAGATAGACACTGCAGACAGTAACAGGCCCAAGCACAGATATTCGCACCGCCACGGCCTGCAAAGTTGTGGATATCGCAACGGAAGACACCGAAACACTGTGAGGGACAAGAATAGCGACTCCCCCACAGGCGATGTCTCCCGATGCATTATCTGTCCGATACGCACTGTAGCCTTGAACTGAAAGCAGGTCTGATGGTTTAAGCTTCGTCTTCTGCAGACAAAGGCACACCGGAGAGTAAAACGAAAGCAGATGTTTCACTTCATCAACAAACTCGTCCGAAAACCTCGACAGTTCCACTGAATGATTGAAACCATGGTTAAAAGTGAAATGAAAATGATCAAACGGAGTCAGGCTCCATCCCCTCTGATGGGGGTTTCCCCAGATCTGGAGGCGTGTGACCAGGGGCCAAGATGGGAGCATGCTTTGTCCCAAGTGTCTTAACGGGAGGCGCTTTCCGTTGAGTCGTTTGCTGAGATTTTGGAAGAGAAGAAATGCTTTTCTTATCCTGGGCTTTGGTTTTCTTGCCAGAAGAAGTGGCCTGAGTTTTCTTGCTGGTGGTAGGGTGACTATGCTTCGACGAAGAGGTGGATACCGCTTTCAGAACCCTAGCTCGAGACTTGAGTGCCTCCAGCCCAGCTGCGATGATATCGTCCAGCTTGTAGGGACATTTAACAGGGATCTGAATATCGGTTTGAATAGCAACCGTAGATTTGGCAACCACCACTGATGCATATGATCGCCGATCAGAAGTAACAGGAACTACTCTCCTTCTGGCCTCAGGATATGAAATATTTTCAACCGTTTTCAGCCTTTGGATCTCTTTCTCCTCCTTCCACTTGGGACAATCTTTGGCTGATGCTGCGTGTGAACTCTTGCAGTTCACACAAAACTCGGCCTGTGCCCACACATTCTGGCAAAAGATGTTCTGTGGCACCACAGCGTCCACACTTAGGATTGTTCCTGCACGTCTTCTGAGAATGGCCGCAAGACTGACACCTAAAACATCTAAGAGGGTTAGGGATGTACGGACGTATCTCAAGGTGAAGATACCCTGCCTTGATGGACGTAGGCAGGGAAGGGCTGTCAAATGTTAGAATGACGTTGCGGGATGGGACGGACTGCCCATTCCGCCTAAAGAGTATACGCCGCACACCCGTAACGTGTTGACTCCTCAGTTCTTCAAGTAGTTCCTCCTCAGAACACTCAACGAGGTCCTGAGAGGAGACAACACCTCGAGATGAATTTAGGTATCCATGAGGTGTTATTTTGACCGGAGTCTCAAGCAGCGTGGTAGTGTTAAGAAGTGTAGAGCTGTAGGCCACAGTGGATATTTCAACCAGAAGATCTCCAGATTGGAGCTTCTTGACGCTCCTAGGAGAGCTTGCTATAGATTGAAGTGCTTCGTTTATCCATCTTTGTTTATCTTTTGGCACTCAAAGGCTTTGAAGGGTCCAATGAGTGCATAAAAATGAAACGAGCATTCGAGCAATCAGGAATATGTTTTTTTGCGGAAGGGGATGAGCCTTCCTCATTACCTCGCTTGGTTGTTGGTTCGTGGGAAACAGAATTGAGAGCCATGAAAAATTTTTAGAATTCGTCCGCCGACTTCCCCATCCCACAATCGAGCCCAACGAGGGAGAACCGGAGGTCCGCAAGCCCAAGTGGACGCAGGACACGGCTCTAGGGATAGGAAGCGGATATAGCAAGTTGATGGGGCCAGACATGCGCTCGGCGTGAGCCCAGACTTTCCCATGCCTGGGGAATACCCCTTTGGCATGCCCACCTTATTCCCAGACTCACCCTGTCGTGCGAAACGACAAGCCGTTAGAGGTCTGGGCTCCACTCGACCACAGAACTCATTGACTAGGAGTGGGTTAGTTCCTAGCTGCCCGTTTAGGGTGAAGCAGTGAGCAAAGAGGAGTGTTGGCCACTGGCGACAACAACACCTGTAACGTACCAGGAGATGTGACGTACCTGCCAGAAGGACGCACACGACATAAAGGCAGATAGGAATCAGAATAAAATGTCCGCGTAGCTTAATTGGTAGAGCAACTTATTCCGGAATGAGTGGACCCGGGTTCGAACCCCGGCGCGGATAAAAATGACGGAGAAATTCACTTCGTTATAATGGCGCCCGAACTATCCGGATGACCCGATCGTTCAAAATCTCGCATTGGTGTGATGTTATTTCCACACCGCGAGATAGGAAAAATGTGAGCAGCACTTCGAAAGAAAAAAGAAAAATAAGGGGGAGATGATGTAACGTGCCGGGAGATGTGACGTGCCTGCCGGGGGGACGCACACGACGTGAAGGCAGATGGGAATCAGAATAAAATGTCCGCGTAGCTTAATTGGTAGAGCAACTTATTCCGGAGTGAGTGGACCCGGGTTCGAACCCCGGCGCGGATAGAAATGACGGAGAGGTTCGCTTCGTTATACACCCAGGCCTCCAGAAACCTCAGCCTCCAGCATGCCCTTTTCCACCTTACGGGTCACCGCACACGGCAAACGTGCAGGTAGGTCTAGCTAACCAGTTCGGAAAAACGAAGAAAGAAACAGAAAACTGAGATGACAGAAAAGAAAAAGAGAAACTAAAATCCAGAGCTGGCGCATAACCACAACCTCAGCAACCTACAACTGAGGCGGGTGCGTGTCAAGTGAAAAAACAAAAAACATAAAATATGTGAAAATCATCACATATTGTACATGTCGGCTCGGGCCGTGGGGACGCCATCCCCCAGCAGCTGGATGAACAGCTGTCCCTTCGGTGATGTAATCGTTCAAGACGACATGACCAAATGATCCGTCACAAAGTCAGCTCGGGCCATGGGAGCGCCGCTCCCCAAATAACTGGAAAACCAGTTATCCCTGTGCGGGGAAATTAAGGTTGAAACGCTTAAAGAGAATGAACTCAAAATTTACATAGAGAAAGTGACTAAAAATGAAAGTTAATTTAGAATATACGTCATAGAAGTCCTCGGCAAAGCTAAACCATTATTCTCACTGGCAATGATGAAGGCGACTAATGACTAATATAAGTTATAATATTCATTAATATCAATTCAGTAATATCATCATCGTTAGCCATTATAAGTCCACTGCTGAATGGAAGTCTACCCAATTCTCTTCCACAATTCTCTGTTCTCGGTCATTCTCTTCCATGCGACTCCTACATATTTTACTGATTTCATCCAACCATCTCCCGCGTGGTGTTCTGCTTTTTATTTCTTTGTTGTTATTTTTTTCTATTCCTTGGGATCCAGTCTAATATTTCAGTTGCTCGACGGTGGTTAGGTTTTCATTCAATATGCCCAGCCTATTAAAAGTAAAGACTCACTTGAGAGTCTTTACTTTGATCATGATGCCATCAACTTTAGTCATTTTGCTGATCCTGAATTCCTCTTTCTATCTTTGCTGGTTACACTAAGCATGAACCTCTCCAGGCTTCTTTCAATTTACTGCAGCCTCTGAATATCTTTTTTTAGCTGAAGTTTGTGTCTGTGATCCATAAATCAGTTAGAGCTGGTAAGATGCACTGATTAACAACGTTTATTTCAATTCATAACTGTTAATTGCCTTTGAACATTTCACTGTTTCTTCCAAAGGCTCTACAGCAAAGTTTCATGCGCCTATTGTCTTCTTCGACGTGACTCTCAGTTGATATTCTGATAACAACAAAAAATAAAAAACACAAATCGTGCATTGTTACTTTCCGACAATTTCTTTTATGTGCAACTGTTATATTCCGGCTGTCCTCGAAAGCTGTTTTTTTTATATTTGTCCATCGAACCATATTCAAATCTCTGGGGAAAAAATTGAGTAATTTTCTTTTGTTTGCGCTCGACCATCGCAAGGTTTGTATGCTGAAAAAAATGTTTCCGAAAAAAAGAAGGAAGAAATTAAAAAAAAATCTGTTTATCTTTAGAATTTAAAATGTGGGAGACAAGTACGAGTGTTGGGGATTGTTTTGGGGTACGAACTGTGCAAGACGCAACAAAAAGCAGAAAAAAAAACTGTTGCTCTGTGTGGGAAAAAAACTAAATTTGCAAACGGAAGGTAAATAAAAAACGGAGCTTTAAATGCAGTAAAAGATTTATTACAGAATATGCATAAATCTGCTTGTTTGTGCACTTCTCCTGTAATTAGGGCATGATCGTTGTTAATTATTCTCCATTGCAAGGAACTCCAGGAATTTAAGCACTCCAAGGAAGGGAATGGCGCATCGTCCTTGTTCGCCTTTGAAAGGATTTTGGCTGGTAATTGGAATTTAACATTTTTTTCTGCGTTTTTTCTTTAACAGTACGTCTTCCAGTCTTAGATAATTCATTTCGGCGAAGCTTCCGTTCTGGCCAGAAAACCTTTCCAGAAAATTAATGAATAAAGCATGCATGCTTTGGAGATATTTACAAGAGCAAAAGATTTCGGAAGAATTAGATAGAAGTTTCCAAAACTGCGCCATTTGTTTAAAAGTCTACGTTTCCGTGCGCTGTAACAGCTTCAAAACGGAAAGGCTAATCGAATCTCATTCCTGCTGTATTATTTCATTTATGTTTCCTTCGCGTAAGATTCAAACAAAAACACAATCACTTTTAAATCACAATTTGTTGGATGTAATAGTTAATTAGTTCTTTCTGTTTGTTTCAAGTATTTAAGACCATGCTGACAAAATGCCAGATGGTGCACTTGTTTAGAGATAGAATTGTTTTGACGTCACAGATTTCTAATTGAAGTTACTGTCGAATGATATATTGAGCCAAAACGTGGCTTTTCATCATTCTGTTCCGCAGTGCGTTTGTTTCATTTGTATTTAAGGCTTAAATAGCAGAATTCCATGAAACTCCTCAATTAATCACAGCTGATAACTAGTTTTTGTATTTACTGGATCGCAAGGTACGAAGAATCTAAGTGATTAACAGAACACATAAAACAGTTTTTATTTGGACATTTACTTGACAACTGCGAAAGAAACTGGAATTCATTCACTTTGAAAAAGTAAAATTCAACATTTTGAAATTATTTAGAATATGTAATCGTCCACTAGACGAGAACCGTAAACGGAATGAATTTAGCATTACGCCATAACACGTTTACTGCTTTGAATTAAGGAGTCTGATAATAGAGTACTTGACATTGGGAGGGTGAATATCTTGCAATACTGATCAAGCTGTCCCTATTAGTCAGGCAGCTATAATGATTATCTTCATCCTATACGATCTCTCAAACATGGAGGGGGGGGGGAATGTGGCACAAACTTAGAACTCTGAAACGTAAATGAAGATGAAGAAACCTTCGGTATAGGTGTGTGCGTGAGAGAGAGAGAGAGAGAGAGAGAGAGAGAGAGAGTTTGTTAGACGATTTAAGTGGAATCTTGTAAATCTAACTAGAATGTTGAGAAATCACGGTCAAGTAATTATGAATACAAAAATTGATCGTAAATAGTCATTCGAATAAATGACAGTATGAATATGAAAAGCGATACAAGTCTTTTTAAATCCAGATCCATAGCAGTTTCCTGGGGTTGTCTTGCAGAGTAAGATCGATGTAGGAGCATAAAATAATTCTTTCCTTTATATTTTCAGGTGAAAATATGCAAGCCGTACTGTTGTTCACTGTAAAGAATAAATGGTGTGGCTTAAATCGTCTTGGAAATAAAATCTGCCAAGCGCACAATGAAAGTTTTTTTATTTTATGTTGGAACTGGTTGCCCCTCTGAAAAGCAGCTGTTTTTTGCTGCTGATGTTGGTATAAAGAACCTATCTGTATCCTCCAGAATCTCGTTAGAAAAGAGTCGGTTCTTTTAATCTTTTCGCCATGGAAGGTCATAAACTCTTGTGCATCGGGCTTTGTTTCCTGTTTAGGAACTGGTCGGTCAAACTTTCCTCGGTATTGCTGAGATCAGAATTACCCTCAACACACCTTTCTGCGTAGCTGCTGCTGCCGCTGCTGAACACACTTGTTACTATTCTGGCTGTGCGGTGGTTTGGCTCATTTGCCCAATAAGGTACTCGCTCAGTATCGTACAGATTAAAAGATATCTACTGCTAATAATTCATATGGTTGCAGCTACGAAACGGCAGCAGTAGCTATGCAGAAGTTCCCATGGATTTTCTCAGATAACTAACTGCTCGTTGACCTAATGGGAGTCGGACTTGACCTTCGACCTCAAAGGTCTCTTGTCCAATTCTTCTTGCTTTCACAAGCAAGGGCTATTTGTTGAGATCAGCACTGCAGATTTAGAATTGTTAGTGTTAATGTATTCATCTAAATCTGACTTACATTTTTAATACGAGTTGTGTTCTTCTAACCCTGTAAGTTTTGCATAACCAAAGGTGTTTCCACTGTTAATAGGAAACAACAAAAATTCAAAAGTATTCAGTAAGTAAAAATATTTCTCATTAATTTTACCACTACAACAGTATTACAAATTATTTTATCTTGAATCTAAGGGTAAGATTAAGTTTTCATAACCATTCACTTCGGTGTTATGAATTGCCAGCACACTGCCAGACAGTGAGTTAGTTCGAGGACATTCTAAAGACGAACGAACTTTTGTTCTTTTCGTTCTACGACGAACTTCGTCTTTGTACAAAGAACGAATGTTTGCGGTGAATGAGCAAAAAACAGCGATCAGCAAATTATAGGATTTGAGTTAGGACAGATACATTCTGCTGCAGAATCCATAGAACCATAATGAGCGTACAAACTGTACGCACACACCACTTTGCGGTGGACGCGAGTTATCGATTCCGCATTCCACAGAGGATTACTTCTCAGTCTACTGCATAAGAAGTTCTCCATGTCTTTCAAGTACTTGTCAAGTACACATGGCCGCGTGCATAAAAATTACGTAGAACCGCTCAAAATATTGGCTTCAGGTGTGAACGCATATTTGTTCAGACTGTAGAGGGGAATTCATATGTAGAGGGGGAATTCATATGGGGGAATTCATATATGGGAATTCATCACAAGGCGATAAAATGATATCGTTGAACTACCCGTGAAGACTTCGATGCAAGTATTCTGAATGTGAGTCATCTGTGTCCTTAATTATATTCATTTTCGTTGGATTAATAGCATATATTTCTATTGGGAAATGATCCACGAAAGCGTTACCCCCTGTTCATATGGGAATATCCATCCATCTACTTAATTTATAGAATTTCCCTTCATATATTGCTCAACTTTAATTTTGTCATATGCCTTTTACACTGTTAAGAGTTACCACAAACTTCGCTCCTGGAGGGTAGACAATATCGTGTCCGAAAGCTTTGCTGTTTTCATGTCAATGGCTTCGTTATTGCTTTAAGTCGACCCTTTTAGAGAAGACCTATAACCCTTTAACCTGCTGGAACGAATTATCTTGGAAAAATGTTAGAAAAATGAATTGAAATCAACTCCAGCGAACATTTTCGCTGTCTAAGAAGTGGGTCAAATGCGGCTGGATCGAGTGAAACTGGAATCAGAAGGCGTTGCTTTCTTCTTAGCTTTATCATTCAAAGTGGTCATTTAGAGGGAATTATTAATACTAATCCTTTCTGACATGTGACCTTCTAAACGGACTATACCAATGACGACGAGCAAGGAGAGAAAAATGTTTGAGTCATCAGTGCCATGACCAACTATTCTCCATCATATACTGGGTCATACAGCAGTTAATGAAGGACCAGAACCGGGTTCTCTTCGCTTATGACAGGTTTATAGTTGGTACTGCTGCGATGAGAAAGGGGAAATAATTGTTTCGCCATAACTTTCGTAAAACCCGGCCGCTATGTGAACATTTCTCTTTGGAGAGCGCAAAAAATTTTGGCCACCATTTGGTTCAGGTACATCGGCCGGTTAAAGAAATAAACTGACTTCCGGGTTCTAAGTCCAAATAAAAGGCATCTTTCACCTTTTATCACATAAGAGCAATAAACCTCTTATTTCACCCAAAGAATAAATATTTCGGAAGATTTTATAAATCAAAATTAAATTAGTTTATGCGTCTGTGAAGAATGTAGAATATTTTAGTGTGAACACAAAGATCATTCTGTTTTTCACACATTTCATGTTTCCTATTCATATTTTATTGATCCAAGTCTGCATAAGTCTCATCAAACATTTCATGAAGCATGAACTACAATAAAAAGCTCAAACACTGAATTAACATTACTCGTTTCGCCCCCATTACATTTTGCTCAGCATTCAAAGAGACACTTCTCCCAATCAAAGTGAAATGTTTTAGTACGAGGAATGACGTGAGCCCCTGACGCAATCGTGTTGTTCCCCTGTGCCTCGTGACGTCTTGATTTCTAAGCAAGCTCTCAGGTAATAACGAGCCAAAGGCGAACAGGGCCAGCCAAGGATTCCCCCTCACTTAGATAATTCAAGCTAATACGGGCAGTGTTTCTTCCTTCTTGCAGTAGGAAAACTATGCATTTCGACCGGGCGATCCTCAGGGGAAATTAGCCCATTCGCTTTTCGGCCAGAAAAAGGTGGGTTCTCGAAGAATATTCCTATTTTTTGGTATAAACTCAAAGTGACCTGCATTGACAAGCGAAAAATATGTAGACAGCGTATCTTGCTTATATGGTCGGTCGCAGTCTCAATGCTGTTATTGTTCCTATTGAATATTATATGAGAGCTTTTCTTTAGTTGTTTTTCCTTTCTCGAGTGTTGCCATATGTAGGCAAAAGTCATGAAGCATTCAAGATATTCAGAAATATCCACTGCTCACTAAGCAATCAGTACTTACTTTTTTATGCGCGTTCCGCGGGGAATGATCTCCTTTTTCGAGTATCATCCAAAATGTCACGCAGTTTTTTTTTTTTTTTTTTTTTTTTTTTTTCCGGTGCTTAACGACCACCGTGCGCAACTCTTAGGACTGTGAGCAGTCACCATTCCTAATTTAGGGCTGGTAGTTCCGTGGAGAGGGAAAGCCAGCGCTATCAGATAAGCACCTTCTCATATCTCATGGGGACTCGAACTCGGGCGCATCTTGAAAGAATGGTCAAAAACAGTGCCTCACGCCACCCTCTCACTGGAACGTCCTCTCACGTAAGTAGCAAACGAAGACTAAAACATGACTGTTCCTGTAAATTAAAATATGTATGTCTATTGGCTAAGAGGAAACTTATTAAAATTAATAAGGACAAAACAAAAAATAAAATAGAATAAACATATAAACTCATATATTCTGTGAACTTATATTGTAAAGAAATGAAAATAATAAACGAATTCAATCAATTGGGATCAAAGAAGAACTAAACTTTCATGGTCAACATTTGTCAGGCTCAGAGATATTTTAAACAGTGACATACATACCTGTTAGGCTGAACAGATCAGTGAAATATAATCCTGTCATTTCTATCTTACGAAATAAAATATTGAAGTACTGATTGCACATAAAAAAAAGAACGGCGAGATTCCTGCTGGGGAAGTACAAATAAATAAGTACGAAATAAGTGAATCAGACGACAGATCGAGACAGAATCGAGATCCTTCTTCTTCTTTTTCTTTGTTTCTGCGTTTAACGACCACCCTGAGCAGCTCTCAGAGCTATAAGAAGTCGCTAACGAGATTCAAGACGTACTGGTAGTTTCAAGACATCTCGTTTCCACTTTGCTATGATAGGAACACATTACTCCGAAAACTACCGAAAGATGAACATATAGATCTATCACACACACGCTGGAAGCCAGTACACGGAAAACGAAGCGGCAAACTGAGAATGAGATGAATTGAAAAGGTGTGCTGAAAAGAACCGAACAAAAAGAGCCAAAGACTGATCGACATAAGAGAAAATCAGAGAATCCGTTATTAAACAGTAAACACGTTGTAGCCGAAAAAGACAGGAGGAAAGATCATTCCTAAAGCGGTAAATATATATTTAGGGGAAGCACTATTTCTGGAAATTTTTTTATCAAAGAGCCAAATCTTTAAATAAAAGTATCAAGATCAGTAAAAGTTTCATAGCCCCCTCCCTCCCCGAAGGCGCAAAGTTCCATAACATATTTGTCGAAAATTTGAATCATTTAATCTAAGAGCGAACGTTTTTCTTAACTTTTCAGTCTCAAAAGCCGAGTTGTCTTTTCTGTAATCACACCTGCATCTTTCTTATCTGAAAGTTGAGCATTATGATAGATAATTTTGCGACATCTTTGAATTCTGAAACGAAAGAAGTTTTAACTTAAAAGAGGAATAATTTGCTGATATTTTTCCAACGCTTCCCTGAAAATAAAATTTTTGTAATGTCTCCTCTTAAATTTTGCATTGCTGAGCAAGCTGAGGACAAAATAATTGAGAAGGAAGATTTGAAAATAATGGTTTTCTTTCGAACACATTTTTAGTATAATTCAGGATTTTTTAATCTTTGTTTTAGTAAAGAGAAAAGGAATTCTAATTTCTACAGTATCAAATGGTAGCAGCTATATTAAGAAGTAAATGTTTTGAGAAACAGCAGTGTCATCCTCCAATCAGCACGTTCTTCGAGATAATATTGTAGCAAAGCGTGTGGAGGGTTCACCAAATTTCGAGTATTAAAAAATTACTCTTCGAAATAAAAATGAACGAAAAAAATATTCTTGACACACTGACATTTGCAGTAGCTTTTTGATGATGCAGATTTTAAAAGGAAATGGCTTTGCTGATTCAGTTCGTTAGATAAACGAGAGAGGCTCCCAACTTTCTCTGGATCATATTCACGATCGATAGTTTCTACCTGGGGTGGTTTTCTCTTTTTTTATTTTTCTGTGTACCTTTTGATATTATTACTTACTGGCTCATTACTTTCATTAATTACCTCGGACTCTCTTATTTTTATTTTTATTTTTGCAGGCTTTCTTTGTTGTTTGCTTGTGTATGCGTGTGACTGTGTTCTTGGGTGTTGAGTTCCAGGAACACCTGTGGTTGTTGTATATGATCTTTAACTTCTTGATCCGTTCCGTGTAGTTGACTGGATTGGAAAGATTTCACTGGGTTGTGATTAAAGCATGGACCTCTCATTTCTTGATGGAAGAACACAGACTTCAAAGATCGCCCCAACACATACTATGGTGTGTGTTGAAGACAATGTAAAACTTTAAGATTGCTTACTGTAGAACTTATCAGGTTTTAAGGTTACTTGATGACTTAAATCCATTCGCTGACCCTTAAGTTTCAAATCATTTCTTGTAGAGGCTGCAAACTTAATTAAGCATTTGTTAATTCTCTAATTAAACACTCCAAAGAAAACGATCCAGAGTAAATGATTAGCAGAATCAATACTTACAAATTCAATGTCCAAGACTTGTTTCTTAAACAGGCACGTCAAGACGAAAAATGTTCAATATTTTTTACTCCGCAATAACAAAATGACACATCATTACTTTACCCCGTATTGATTGATTAATACCTCGTTATAACAAGCGTATTCAGATATATTATATTTCTGATCGTACAATACTTATCGTTCTTATCTCGCTCAGCTACTTTTTTTTGTTCTCTAAAGTCATTAAGTGTCGGTCACTATTATCCCTGTTTATTAGAATCAGCCATTGTTATTCAGTTAAATTTCAGATAATGGATTGAAGTTATCTAAGCACCTCATTTAAAAACTTCATTTTTGTCCTTTGTTGGAACCACACTTTCGGCAACAAGGTTTTGATTTTCAGATTTTGGGGGTTATCCTCTCGTTAAGCAGCATATACACTGGCGTGCAAAAATTAAGGACGAGACGGTTTTTCGAATGTAACATCGTGTAGAAGTGCTGCACATCGACTCAAATCATACCATAAGATTTCCAAGATGTAGGAATATGGGACAAGTGAGCAAAACCGTCCAAACAAGGAATCCAAAGGATACAAAGGCACTTTATGGAAAAGGTAGCTTCGAGCACAACTGGACAGAAGACAGAAACGTCCATGTGACAGGCGGCTGCCAAGAAAAATTCAGTCTTTGGTAGGGGATATGATCACCCCTGAATGCGTTGCAGGATATACAACGTCTGTCTATGCTGAGGACGAGTTTGTCAATGAGCTGTGAAGGCAACGCGGCCGATTCCTCTTGTAGCTCCAATTGCAGCTGCGGAATCATTGCTGGCGGTTGGGGACGTGCTGCCAAGCGTCTCCCGAGAAAGTACCATACGTGATTGATTGGATTTAGGTCCGGGGACCTTGCGGGCCAATCCATGCGTTGAATATCTTCACTCTCCAACAGCTGTGTGACAGCCACTGTACGATGAGGTTTAGCGTTGTCGTCCATGAAGAGGAACTCAGAACCCACAGCACCTCTAAACAGACGCACGTGAGGTAGGAGAACCTCGGTACATTAGTGGACACCAGTGATTGAATCTCCTTGGGAGATTAGGAGGTCAGTACCGCTAACAAGAATGATACCGCCCCAAACGAGAACTCCACCACCTCCAAACCGGT
Source organism: Macrothele yani (assembly GCA_039090855.1). Taxonomy (NCBI): domain Eukaryota; kingdom Metazoa; phylum Arthropoda; class Arachnida; order Araneae; family Macrothelidae; genus Macrothele; species Macrothele yani. The sequence goes on along the minus strand of CM077030.1, from coordinate 108,351,202 downwards.
CCCTTTCGATGATGTTGAAGGTGTGATTGCGTGTTCCCTGCTCTCTCCAGATGTGTATACGTCCAGAATCACTCGTCAGACTAAATCGGCTCTCATACGTAAAGAGAACTCGACCCCATTGCTGATGTGTCCAGTTCTTGTGTTCCTGGCACCACAGAAACCGCCGTCTTCCGATGAGCAGGCGTTAATGGCACACACACCGTACTGGTCGTCGTGCAAATAGACCACTTTTGTGCAGGCTCCTGGCCACTTTAATAAAACGCGATAATGGACGTCCAGTTATCTGTTGCATGTGCCTCGCGATTTCTCACGCTGTCTGTCGTCTGTCTCTTTTCGCCTGTTGGACAATATACCGGTCGTCCGCCGCCGTGGTTGCTCGTGGACGACTACTGCTAAACTCTCGGACAGCTGTTCATGTCGTTTGAAATGCTCCCCAAGCTCGTGAAACGATGCTGTGAGCAATCCCGAACTCCTCGGCCACACTAGTTACACTTCGACCTTCTTCCAATTTCCCAATGACGCAACCTCGAGTAAAGTCATCCAGATGTCGTCTACTGGATTGCCTGTTGGCCATGTCACACTGTGGCAGCAACTCGACGTCGTTCAAACCGATGTACACCGTGCAATAGCTTTCATCGAATTGCTTAGCGTACACGGCCCGTGAGCTTTATCTCCTGAGTAGTCTTTCCTGAGTAGTCTTTCTATCTCTATCTCCTGAGTAGTCTTTCGGCCCGTTCTTCCTGCTCGTTCCGCTGTTATGCTAATTTCTCCTCTTCGTCCTTAATTTTTGCACACCAGTGTAGTTGTCCGTTGTGCAAAACATGTTCTGGAAGGTACCCATCGAAAATGATAAAAAGATTGTTTTCTGTGATTTATTTTTAATAATCATTCAATTATCTAAGCAGCATTATGAATGCGCCAGCTTTGTATTACAGTAAATGTGGTGGCATTCGGTATGGACATTCCTGGTTGAGAAAAGTTAGTGGTAAATCAGTGAAGTCATTAGAATCCTCTTTGGCAGTTGAATCGCTGCTGTCCTAGTTTTTTTTCTTCTTCAGGAATCTAACATAACAATTTGCTATGTTTTTACTTATGTATGTACGTAACCTATTCAACACATATCAGTTATTCAGTGTCAGTTCAAGTAGGTTACGTACATACGTAGAAACCTAGAAAATAATATTCGTTGATTAAAGAAATCTTATGTACATTAAGACAATGTAACCCCAATGAATTAATAAACAAACACAGGAAAACATGGGTTTGCTTTGTATCAAACCGCAGTGAGTGAGCAAGTTGTAGTTCCAAAGTAACGTGATTTAAAACCATGTGCCGTCCCGGTGGCGCAGTGTTCTAAGCACTGGCTTCTGACCATTCGTCCGAGATAAGACCAGATTCAAATTCCGGTGAGGCATGGATGTTGTGTTTGCCTTAGGGCACTGGCTCTCTCCCTTCCCTGGAACCAGTGGCTCTATATTAGGGACGGGCGACTGCTTGTAGCTCATTGAGTTGCTCACGGTGGTCGTTAAAATCCCAATAAAAAAAAAAAATAATAATAAATAAAATAAAAACGTGTGGACCTTAATTTAGCATATTTATTGACCCCACTTCCCCCGCGTCCATTTACAAAAGAAGTAAAAGGAAATATATATTTTAATCTCTATAAATATAAAACAGACTGTGTGTGTGTGTGTCTGTCGGTCGGATTTCACATAGAATTAGGCGACCTAGAACGACGAAATTTGTTATGAAAGTACCTGTAGACATCTTCTGGTGCATCACGAAGCGATTGTTTTTAAATTTGAATTTGATTTTTAGTTATTTAATGTTACGCGTTTCTACCCGATCTGAGTGTGTCTTTCCGCTTTGTTAACATCAACCTGATCACACCGAACGTTAAGGCGTGCAGAAAAGTAGTTCACCATAAATATTAGGTGTTTCTTTTTTAGAATTCCGTTACGACTATTTTCATTCGTAAATACATTTATTACACCCTTTTTTTAAGCGTTGTTTGCCGATTGTATTATGACCTTGAGGGCGGAGAAGAAAAAAAGAAAACAGAACGTTGTTTTTCAATCTGCGTTATTAATTCAAAAGTGTCATACGTCAGAAAATCATCATACTGTGACGACGTTGTAAGCTAGAAAATGGAACGTTGTTTTAACAAAATTCTAAAAAAAGAAATGGCTCAGATTTATCATGAACTACTTATCTTCGCGCCTTCGCGTTGGGTGTGATCAGATTACATGTAAAGAAAGCGTCTGTCGGTCGGATTTCACACAGAATTACAATTTAAATGTCTTCAATTCCCGATTCGTTTGAGTTTCGCCTTGAGCATCAATAAGGCACAAGGGCAGTCTCTAAAAGTTGTTGGACTGGATCTACAAAGTCCATGTTTTTTCAATGGTCAACTGTACGTTGGTTGTTCCAGAGTCGGAAATGGGGAAAATCTTTACATCTTTGCTCCGAATGGAAGGACTGTTAATATTGTTTATCCCGAAGCTTTACAAGAATAAGGTACTTTTCATCTCAATCAATTTCATTGCATAAGCCTTCTGCTTTCAAACTTTTTGAATTACTTACATTGGACGTGACAACTACTAAATAATTCAAATACATTTTTATCCTAATATTCTATTCCGGGAAGTTGTACTACAAAGTTGTATAAACCTTGATTTACCAGTCTTAATTTAATTGCCGATATAGCTTTTACTTTATACTATCACTAGCCCGTCAACGACTTGTACAACATATATATAAAACTAGTTATCTATAAACCCATGTATTTTTTCACAAAAGTCATTTATGAGCAGCAATATGGAACGAATGTTCGTGACATTAGGTTTTTCTGTTTCTAAGCGATTACTGAAACAACTTTGATCGTTTAACGTAAGGCAGCTCTGACATCATGACAGAATACTTGGGATGAGATAACGTCACAGCAAACGTCACAAAGCCGCAGCGAAAAACCGGTTTTCGTTGCTATGGCAATAAAGCATAAAATTTACCAACGGAATTACAACAGAAATTATATATGAGAATAAAAAGATCTACGTGTTATACTGAACGAAAGATGATCAGCGGTTTTACAAAAGTAAATACATCAATGAATAAGGAACGAACAGATTCGAGAAAAATAGAAAAGTTGATCCTCATGGAAAAATTAGGACAAGCTAACGTCACGCAGCCTGTACGAAAGAAAAGTGGTTGCTATATTAAAAATGCCTCGGTAATGCTCCTCAGAATGTTTTTTTATCAGTGATGGGACATGTAAATCAACAGTGCACAGAATAAAATTATACTGATATTTTAAAATGTTCAATGAAGTTTATGCCATATCAATTTTTCCACTCTGTATAATGCTATTTTCACTTATTAAAATTTCTAATTCGATTCCCTAGTTGTTGAAAATGCACATGCAATAAAGATGTTGAACAGACAAGTTTAAAAAATCGGAAAGATCATTTTTCATTCAAGTAAAATAAGTAGACTCCAAGAACGTGCTATAAAAAGATAAAGGTGTGCTTGCAGAGACAGCTGGTTGATCATTTAAACGAACATCAAATATTACTTTGCTCAGCGAAGTATTCAGCAAACCACACATAAAAAAGCGAGAATAAATTTAAGATTTTTTTAAACTCTTTAACGTATTCTTTAGCTCCCCATATATTAAGAAAAAATAAGCTTACTTTTCATGGACTTTAATAGTCACTCCATTCTTTTTGTCTTTCAGCGCCAATGGTTTATGAATGGTTGCACGCGGGAACCATTAGCGCTGCAAGTGAAAGGGATCAAATGTTATTTCTTTCCCCGCAAGTGTGGAATTTTTGTTAAAAAGAAGGAAAAGATTTCGTTACATGGCGGTTCTTCAGTTATTATTATTACTATTATTATTATTATCTTTGTTGGGGATTTTTCTGGAAAATTTATCTCAGACCTGAGTATTTAGGATTTTTTTCAAATAACCCGGCAGGTCTGCAAAATGTCTGTGGAATGGGTGAAGCATTTGTGAAATTCCTATCTTTCGCGGTTTTCTTCGAAAGTTGTTAAGCACCTCTGAAGTCGTCTAAATGACAACTGATGCAATTTGTGCAATGTTTTGTTTTTCACAGCCACTGGATTTCCACTCTTATGTTCTGGTACTCTCAGATACTGTTCTTCAGATGTCCTTCGGAAGAGGAACATCAATTTATTCTGTCTTCTTCAACTTTTTTCCCACAATGAGAATGCGGTTGACCGTTTTTACCTGAGATAACACTTTTGCTCACTATATAGTGCATTTTAGATTTTTGAGAACGGGCTGCAGTTGGTACTTGTGATATGGTGGGAGACAGCTTTGCATTAGGTAATGCTTAACGTCAAGGTTGATATAAGATCTTAGCATCTAGTGGAATTTTTTCAGGTGTTCTTTTGGTGTTTGGGTACGAGGAAAAAACAACCAACTGATAAATGGGCTCGAGAGTCTCAGTGGCTTCACCATATTTTATACGGGTGTCACCCTCTGATACTTTTACTTATTTTCATTTTATTTCTGTATTTATTTATTGATTACGTAGTTCAGAGTTGTTGTAACATTGTTCTGAATCCCAATAAAGAATCCCTCAGCCTCTGAACACAAAAATTGGTCACCTCAGTACAGATCTTTATGCGTTTCTAATCTAGAGAGCTCAGATGTTATGCGTGCAGGTCTTTATTTTTCCAACTTTGTAGTAGTTCTCGTTTGTTTTCCGGGTGAGGAATCAACTAAGTGTTATTGAAATTTAGTGAGGGTAAAATCATTGATGTTTTTCCTTTAAAAAGTATTATTTGAATTATGTTCCTAGTTTTCGACACAGGTCTAAGATACTGATCAGCCTTGTACCACCTTCTTCCTTTTTAAACCTTCTCAGCTACTGAGTTTTCATCAGTGGCACCTCTGTTTGAGGAAAAATCGTTTTTTAGGTCGGTAACTTTCCTGTAAACCCGTACTGGACCCGAAAATGATACAAAAGAATGCGTTAGTATAGAAGCATCCCAAGACTCAATTCGATAGCTGAACTCCACTAAAAAATATTAGTTAACTGTGTTTCGATTTTTTTCGATTCTTAAATAGTTATAGACTTGATAAATTTTAATTGTGTGTCGGTTCTTCACAGCCGGAATTTTAGATTTGCTTACTTTTATGTTCAACAGTGCGCAATTTTCTGCCACCGAAATCCATGCTTGAAGTCATTCCTAAGAATTTCGGCCGGGTTTTTAAGCCTATCTCGTTGTTTCTTACTCTTGTGGCATATAATTTAGAATCATTCAAGCACAATAACAGGTGACAGTGAAGCTTCCTAATATTACTGCAATGAACAAGAAAGGTGACGAGATTTAAAACCAGGCAGTACCAAAGCAAGCTTAGAGTACCTTCCTGAGAAATAGTGCCACGGAAGGTGATAGTTTCAATTTTCATCTGATTTAGGACTAGGCATACATCATTAAAATATAATGGAGCTGAGTAATTTTTTGGATGAATTCTAATGGTTTCAGAACTTCAAAAGAAAGTCAAGCGGAATGAGACCTATCGTTAAAGCAGTGTAGCAAATGTTAAGATTTCTGAACTTCTTTATAACGAAGTAAATTTCTCCGTCATTTTTATCCGCGCCAGGATTCGAACCCGGGTCCCCTCATTCCGGAATAAGTTGCTCTACCAATTGAGCTACGCGGACGTTTTATTCTGATTCCTATCTGCCTTTATGTCGTGTGCGTCCTTCTGGCAGGTACGTCACATCTCCTGGTACGTTACATCATCTCCCCCTCATTTATTTTTTTTTCTTCGAAGTGCTGGAGAAGGGATTCTCTTATTTTTCCTATCTCGCGGTGTGGAAAGAACATCACACCAATGCGAGATTTTGAACGGTCGGGTCATCCGGATAGTTCGGGCGCCATTATAACGAAGTAAATTTCTCCGTCATTTTTGGGATTCGAACCCGGGTCCCCTCATTCCGGAATAAGTTTCTCTACCAATTGAGCTACGCGGACGTTTTATTCTGATTCCTATCTGCCTTTATGTCGTGTGCGTCCTTCTGGCAGGTACGTCACATCTCCTGGTACGTTACATCTTTCATACGTGCTTTAGAATATTTTATAAATTGTAAAGGGACATTAAAGCCCCTTCCAGTACAGCTTTTCTGTGCCCATGAGGATACTTCATTGCCTTCATTGTTATCAAAAAACCAGGGACAGAGGTCAAAATGTACCTAACACTTCGGTAACAGGTTATTAAACGGTACTTCAAACATTTATTTGGTTTTTATTCTCCTTCGTACACTAAAGCATTAGTGTCAGTGGCGAAGAAACTACACACCGCTTCAGGATGTCCATAAGTGCATTATTTAAAGATTCCGTGGACTCTACACTGACGAAAACGACTTCCACTAGTACGCATGGATATTGAATAAATTCATCAGAAAAAATGTCTCGTCATTTGGCCACAGTTTTTAACCATACGATTCTACACGTTTTCGAAATCTTGGAGGACTTAAAATACGGTAAATACACTTGCATTATAAGTTTTCAACTAATTACTATTTTGTATTTTCTTTCAAGAATATCGTTATTAGTTTGAGCATTTCTAAATCGTGCATGATGGCTTAACATTGTATAAACCCCTAAAATTTATTTCACGATCAGATTAATTGTGAACTTAGACAATAAAATCTGGTCGGTAACATTGAATTTTAATGTGTTCTTGCTAGTAATCAGTCATCCAAATGTCTTCTAATACTCGTTTGGAAATAATGTTATATGCGTATATGAAAATAATGTTACGTATGTGCTATATCTGGAAATAATGTTATTTGCGGCATTCCAATGTACTTTGCTTATTGTCATCTAATACCGTCCCGGTGATCAAGAAGTTTAAGCTGCTGGCTTTGGATCAGTCGTCCGACATGGATCCGCGCTAGAATCATGCATTAGGCATGTCTGGCTCTGTCCCTTCTGGTGTATAATGAATAAAATTCTCCGGCTGGAGGTGTAGTGCAGGAAAGCTTACGTTAAGTCACGTTAGGGTTATTGAAAGGTTACTTGACGTAGCTAAAGTGTGCTTAATCTTCAAAGTGCTAGAGTTTGTTTAGGTAAGACACGCACGTGCAATAAATTCCAAGAATATGGAATTTATTTTTACTCAGCGTTCCTCATTATCTTGAATATCAGTAATATAACTTCGGTTTTAGTACATTAGTACCTTGAAGGCTCCTTATTAGAGCGGTAAACACAATATACCCTGAACTTAACGTAAACACTCAATGAAATAGACTTAACGGCCAGACAGAGGTCTGACAATAAAATGAACTTAGAAAACGTACTCACTTTTAACCTTTTTTTGGGGAGCTCCTGGTATTACTCAAATACACACTCCAAAATAACACAACTACTGATAGCCCGAACTTTCGTACTATCGTAATATCGTAGAAAAGTAGGTAAATCGCATATCAATAATCAGGAAGAACCTATCACATATAAAACGAAGCTCTCTGGTATACTTGAGCGCGCCTATATATACTGCATACCACCACGTCATGACTTACACTCGTTGCCACATATAATTCAGCGGGAGAAAGAACGTCTCGTTAAGTGAGAAGATAATTTGCATAGGAAAATAAAATAACAAGAGATAGTAAAATCAAAAAGAAACTGAATCTAGAGTATTCGTTACAGGTGACGTGCTTGTCTGGCTTTTTCCCTTCTCTGGAATCAGAGGTCCTAAACAGCAACAAAATTTAATATTTGAACTTCAACATTCCAAATAGAAACTCACCTTGAAAAAACAGCTTGTAACTCTCCGTATGAGAATACTGACGTAGGAAGGAAAATAGGGATTTGCCTAAAAGTTTGCCCTTGTGAAGTTTTCATTGTTTTCGCAAATTCAGGAGAGAAAGGAATCTAAGAACCTTTATAGTTAAAAGGGAAGTTGAAGACTTTTATAGTTAAAAGAAAGCTGAGGAGTTATATCGTTAGCTGTTGAGACTATTATGGTTGAAACTAAGCTGACGACCTTTACTCCGTTTAGGGAAGAAAATTACTCTTGTATCTTTAGCTCCGCAAGTTATCATCTGTAAGTTGATAACAATGTGTTTTCCGATTTATCTTATTAATTTAACATCTCTGAGGTAGTTACCACCAACATATTTTTAGGGAGTTTTATACATAAATTAAACGCTACGTTACTTTCTGAGTATTTATACTTGAGAAGACAATGTCGGTATGCAAACTTCTAAAAAAAGTCTAGAAAATATTTTTTTAAAGGAATTGTACACACACTTAAAACAATTTTAGCACTTTTGGGATATTAATTTTAAGATTTTTCTTTCCGGAAATGATGTTCGCTGCACCCAAGAATCAGGTAGTGTTCTTCTTTCTCAACATTTTTAGATTAGATTACCGATAACGATTATCTCATTTATTAACTTGAGAAATTCCGGAGTTTTTTCATATCAGTGAAAACCGTATTCTCCTCAACATTTATACTAAGGTTTTATAATTCTGAACATCGTTCCCTTTTTACTGCAGTTTATACATTAAAAAAATTGCTGAAAGTTTATCAGATTTACACACGTCTGTTGTTAATGTGGGGAGAGTCTTTTTACCGTAAGGGCCTTGAAGTATAAAGATGAATCACTAAATCATCCCGATGGTACCTTGTTTTTTTCATCAAATTATTCCACGTGCTTTAGCAAAAAGGCGAAATGGATCTTTGAAACTATACTCAATTTTTTAACCAACTGCCTTTCGCGACGATGCAGATTAACTTAGCGCTTATTTCTTTTAATGTCGCCCAGCAGCTGAAATAAGACCGCGTTGAACCAAGATAACGCTCTCTAATTTCCCCTGAGGAGAGCATTTTCCTCCATCGTGATGTGGAACTCGCATTGACAGGGTGGAAAAGCGCCATCCTCCACCGTCGATAGAGCAGCTGTAATTTCGCTGTCGATACTGCTACGCATTCGTCGCCTGGGTTTCAGAATGGCCCCCAGCTAAGAGAAATCATGGAAAATACTCAGGATGTCAAGTGCGATGCAGGAACTCAATCGTGTTAGTCTAGCACTTGGAGTTTTTTTTTATTTTAAAAATTCTTTCGAGATGGTAAACTGCATATGACCGTGGAGTACTTAGAAAAATATGGGCGAGTTCAGGGGAGATCAGAGTCAACCGGGTTAAATGGCTGCCTTTACCTGGAGTGGTGTTTGTTCAACTCCCCTACACGACATTCTTGGCAAACAAATGCATCCAACAAATGACAAGAGAATTCAAAATGTGATTCTGAATTCTCATAATGTTGGTATTTGTTCTTCCATTCCTCCATCCCCGTTTAAAGCAGCCATACGATTTCCAATTCCGTGTACGACGTGCATAAAAATTTCGATATGCGTGGCAAACGATTGTTTCACCTTGTTGCTGCATTTCCTAATGCTTTTTACGCTAGAATAAACAAAGCTTTCGTTGGAAAGAGAAATTAAGAAATTTATTCTAGCTGCTCGACTTTCACACTTCTCTTAGAACTTGGAACTCTCAGTTTCTCCGAGAAATTAAGAACTGATTTGAAATTACATTTATTTTTCAGACTACTGAAGAACTTTGCAAATGTCAGTTTTAACAGGTAATCTCGCTTGAATACAAACGAGCTCCAACTCAATCGAGCAGAGTGAGGTTACACTGTTGCTCGTGCGAGTAGATACTGATGACAAAAAAGACCAGCTACATCTGCAAAGAAAATTTAAAAAACAATTCTTCTAAGCTTCTTGCAGTAATTGTAGAAGTCCAAAGGTAGCCTTGCCCCACCACTGTCCAATTTTCAAGGTATCTGATAGACACGTTTTCCGAAGACTAGAACGAGTGTTATGTATATACTTGTATGGATTATGGCAAAACAATTCTACTACAATAGTTCAGATGGAAACACAAGAAAGATCTACCAAGTGACAACTGCATTCCCGAATCCTATGAAGGATTTAGGATAATAGAATGTTTGAGTGAATAGAAAAATTCAGAAAGATTAGTTGCAGTATTTGAAGCATTGAGCATATTCATCTTAAAGTGAATCATGCTCCACTTCTTTTTGCTACCACAGATTGTTTTAAATAATAGTCAAGTGAACAGAACACTTTTTCGGTTTAAGAAGCCACTTTAAGCTCTGAGACATCTTTAAAAACTTGTCGCTCCGATGGTCGAGTGGTACCAGGCGCTGGCTTCTGATCATTCGTCCGTGATGGGTTCGGGCCCGAATCTCAGGCGGGGCATGGATGATGGGCTTTCCATAGGACATCGCCCTCCCCCCCCCCTTCCCCAAAATCAGCGGCCCCAAATTAGGGCCTATAGCCAACTGAGTTGCTCATGGCTGTCATTAAATCCCCAAACTGGCAAAAAAGCTTTAAGAATAAAAAAATTATACAGCCAGCGCTACCTGCTCTTAGATGGTTACTATAATATCTTAAAGGTATTTCTTTTAACTTTTCTTCTTTGTACAGCTTTCTTTTCCCATTGTTTTCTTATCTCTTAAGAATAATTTCTGAAGTCGCGAAGATCCTTTGTTATGCCGATGAAAGCAGAGCTCAACTTCTGAACGCCATTCACATTCCAGTCTGAACAGAATGGTTGTTAAATAAAGGATACTTCGAATTAGATATTTATGTTTGAGGACACAGTTTTCATACAACATTGAATTTCCAACATAGTAATAAGTGAAGCTAGTTTATTTCATTAATTATCTAAATAAATACATCTGTTCAACGATATATTTAAAAGGCTTTATATCTGATGCTTACGACTACTGCATATTGTTTCTTAGTTTAAGATCGCATTTCAACCTTCATATAGATTTATTGGATTTAACACGTTCGTTGGTTGGATTATCTATTTTACAAGATATCGTTTTACAGCATTCCGATTATAATAATAAGTTATTTGTAGTCTCCACTTTACAGTTTACTACTTTGTTGGGTTCTTTAATTGCAGCATTTATGTCCATTATCCTGGCATTACGTTTGATTTTTAAAGCAATAGAGTTATCGAGTTTTACAGCTAGCGGGCAAAACCAGTGAACTTTTTCTGATATTTCTTACGTCTTAGTAGGTCGACGGTGTATAGTTAAAGGTGTCACGATCGTCGTAGCTTACACACCAGAATTCGTAGAGTTCAAGTCATTTACAGTGTTTTCGAAAATTACTAGGCATGATGAATCGATAAGAGTGTGTTGTAACTCAGAAAATTCTAGAGAATAATAGATACCAATTCTATTTTTATTTTACTGTAGCATGATGTTAAATCTTTTTTTTTTTATATGTGTTTCTTTTATTTCAATTCCCTGAGTAAATTTTTCTGTTAAACATATGCCGCCAAATACTTTTTGTTTAAGAGTTCATTTTTGTTCTTTTTATTAATCTGACTGATGTTAATATTGAAATTTAGTGCTGCTCGCAGGATATTACCTCTTGGAATACACTTCTTATTGGAACCAATTTCGTCACAGAGCGGATCATCCCAAAAATATTGCTATTTCGAATGTATCATTCCGGAATGCTGCTGAAAATAAAATTCAGTGCCATTCTGCTGACGCAATAGTTCATCTCGCTTTTAAATTGTTTCGAATGAAAGCTTGGAGAAAATAGCTGAAACACGAGGTTGAATTATCGGTAAAGCAAGATGAAGATCCTAAAATGTTATCTCACCTCCAAATTTCATGTTTACTAGCAGGAGATATTTGTTTCTTTTCAATGCCTTTCATATCTTTGTTAAACTTGATTTTCCTTCTTTCTCCCGTCTCTTATTTTTTCTGAAAAATGTAAGAGTACAACTAACTGGTGGAATCGAATCCCGGGTAAAGCATGACTTGTCCTCTAGGCGTTGACTCTCCTCCTTCCCTAGAGCCAATCACCCTAAATTTAGGACGAGAGACATTTTCTAGCTTTAGATGCTAGGATTTTTGTAAAACTCCTTAAACCCCGGTGGGGGGGGAGTAAGGAGAATTATGAAGACATAATATAATATTCAGTTTAAAGGATTTCATGTTCGGAACGTATATCCAAATCACTTGGAAATAGATTTCGTTTTAACAAAAAATTTGAAAAATATAACGGAACTTTCAGAAAAGTGAACATTATGATCTGCTTTCAATCATACGTTTTTCTTGCTGCCCAGTAACAACGCCGCCCCGGTGGCGCAGTAGTCTAAGCTCTGGCTTATGACCATTCCTCCGAGATAGGTCTGGGTTCGAATCCCGGTGAGGCACAGATGTTGTGTTTGTCTTACAACACTTATTATCTCCCCTTCCCTGGAGCAAGTGACCCTAAATTAGGGACGGGCGATTGCTTATAGCCCAGTGAGTTGTTCACGGTGATCGTTAAACCTCCAATAAAAAAAAGGACGATTTGTAATTTCAAAAATAGCAAATTTCATTCTCAACGAAAAATAAAAAAAATAGTACTTCTTCATTGGTCTCTCAAGGAATTGCTTTCTAGCAATTACTTGAGACAAACACAACATCCATTCCTTACTGGGACTCGAACCCGAACCTTTCATGGATGAATGGTCATAACTCAGCACCACCGGGGCGGCTACTCTAAGTGATAACAAGAGATCCCTCACATCTGCACTTTCGCTAACATCTCATCTCATTCCATTCATTAACATCTCAACTCTGCACTCTTACTACATTCACATTACGTTCTATTCACCTCTGACTCAATGACAGTGAGCCACCCCGGTGGCGCAGTGGTCTAAGCGATGGCTTTGTAAAGGTTGTGTTGAACTGTGCTCCGTGTTTGACCTGCGTTTATTGGTGTTATTTTGTGTGTGTGCCGTCATTTTGTGTATCTCCTGTGTTGTGAACGTCTCCTGTGTCGATTGAGTCTGACCTTGACGTCCTGTAAGTAAAACTTTACTTGTACTAATTCTTTTTCCGTCCTGGCTTTGCCTAGGGTCGGGTTTAGCAGGCCAGCCATTGCAAATGGCGTCGACCGCATCTGATAGGCCAGGTCTGAAGCTTGATAGCAAAGCTCCGCCCCCGCCTGGCCACGTCCGGTCATCGTCACTACCACATGCAGCTGGTTTCCAAGCCGCGTTATCTGATGTTAGCACCTCTTCTTCCAACTCTATGGATGTTGATTTCCCGACATTCTCCACCACAGTGACGTCATGAACTTCTTCAGTATCCGTTGCCTCTGATACTTCATTTGCTGCTGCGAGCACTGCGTCTCGACCTTCCCCATCTCCGCCCATTCCTGCTGCAACTCTACCTTATGCTTCCGTTGTGAAGGGTACCAGTTCATCTTCCTCTACAGCGAAGAATCTATGTACAATGCCTCTTGATATGATTGTCACTAGAGACAACAAGAAATTACGCATCGAAATTCCGGAAACTTCAGCTGCTGGGCAAGAGGTTTTTACGCACACAGAAACTTGGCGTTTGCTTTGATGCCCTCCCGGACACCAGCCTTAAGAAATACTCCTTAGCCGTCCACCAAATCCTCCCTAAGGGAGCGATCACCCATATGGCGAGGAAACCTAGGACTGTTCTCATCTATTTTGCAAAGCCAGAGTTTGTGGAGCGCGTCTTATCTCACGGACTGCATGTTGGGGATCATACCTTACTGGGAATCCCGCTCGCGCAGCGCCCCGTTCTTGTTACGTGCTACCCTGTACCACCAGAAATTAAGGACCATTACTTAATGGTGGCCCTTTCCCGTTTTGGAAAAGTAGTTGGTTCCATTTCCACTCTTCTTCCGCACCAACAGACCCAGATGACAGGAACATCTTAGGTCTGCGTCGCCAAGCAAGGATCCTGTTCCCTACTGAAGATGCCATTGCTGACTGCCCTACTGACCTCACTGTTGTTGTAGGGAAGCATATTTTCCGGATCGATATCGTTACTGCCTTGCATTCTTTTAAATGCAAGGCATATGGCCACATCCAATCACGTTGTCCACATGCATCTGCCAAGCCACCTATTTCCATACCGCCCGAAGTCAACACCCCACCCTCAACATCAGTTTCTCTGGCCACACCAAGTTCGGCTCCATAGACGTCCTTGATCCCTGCTACTGTTGTTCCAGAGGCTTCTCCCCCAGCAGATGATGATTCGTTAGCAGTCTCCAAGTCTTCGATCTCTACTACGGGAACTTTGGCCACCTCTCCATCGTTGGACCCACTTCCTGCTGTGGTACCTCTACGTTCTTCGGAGGGTATTATCTCCGAAAAGGAATGGCAACCCCTCCTTTGTGTTGCTTCATCTTCTTCCCTTGGATCCCCTAATGTGGAGTCAGATCTAACTGTCCTACACCCACCAGCTTCTCCCTGCGTTCCCACGTTGAAACGTACTAGACAGAGTTCAATCTCGCCGGTGACGTCTTCTCCACGTTGCTCTCGTTCCCGTTCGCCAATTCGACAGTCTTCCTCTCCAACTGCAGTTTCTACATCTCTTAAGTCCCCAGCTGTTCCAACATTGTTGGATCAAAAAGCTTTCGCAGAATATCTGGAAACCTTCCCTGCATTAGACGGGCCGCTGGCGCCGTCTGATCTTGTTCTCATCATACTCAATCAACCGTCACGTCCTCTCAAGCAGCTAGACTGCGTTCAATCTCGTAATGCTCAGCTTCCTACTATTATCACCCAACTTCAGAATCAACTTTCTCTTTTGCCGAAAATTGACACAGTCACTAATGCGCAGACATCTAACTTAAAGAAACGTGTAACCAGTCTTCACAGAAGTGCTGATAGTAATATTCAACCACTACAACCTCTTTCAAATTAAAATTACTTTCTTTCAAATGTAAGGGATGCTCCGTCCCTTCTACCAATGCGTTAGTGTTTGAAGACATTACACCTCATGATGCGGATATATTATTGCTACAGGAGACTAACTGTCATCCCAAGACCCCATACCACCGGTGGCGAACCTGGCCATTTCAATTCTACCATGTCCATCGACTTAGTCTTCACGCAGGACTTGTGGTGGCCATCCATTTTCGTCTTCGATCCTTCATTACTGATATCACGGTCAAACCGATTTATCGTGACCTCCTGCAGCTTCTGTCCTTCCGACTTCGCAACTTCCGATACCATATCTTCAACATCTATGTTTCCGGCAATCAACAGTATGCAGACTGTCTTTTTGAGCATTTTGTTTCCTGTGTTCAAGGTCTTCCAGCCACTGATATTGTCATCTTAGGTGGTGATTTTTACTGCACCCTTGACCCATCCCTCGACAGATCGGACGGTTCCACGGATACCAGGCATTTTCTTACCCGAGCACTTTCTACAGCCATCAGCCAGCTACAACTCCAAGATTCTTTTCGACACCTGCACCCATTTCTTCGTTCGTACACCTGGCGCTCCTACTCCACTTCCTCCCCTACAACTGCCCGACCTGACCGGTTTTATGTTTCTTCAATACTTCTTCCTTTAGTTATCTCCCTTTCTCACACACCGACAGTTTCTTCCGACCACAGCTGTGTCGTAATGCGTCTTCACACCGGTCCATCTCCTCGGCAATACTATCGAACTTGGACCCTTGATGATGATCTTTTACTTGATTCAACCTACGTAAATTCCATCCAATCGCAGCTCCAACAAGTCTTATATATGCTTCCTTTTGCTTCTTGTCCCTTGCAACACTAGTTAAATGTCAAATCCCAAATTCTTTTTTATACCAAACAATATTCCCACGAAAAACGTACTGCCGCCTCTATGAAGATTGATGTTGTACGTTCGATTTTTTCCACCCTAGATCTTGATTCTCCGCTGTTTTCTCATTACCAAGCTGAACTTCGTGCCTTGCTACTTCCTGTCTCTCAACAAGCTCTTCACCGCCTCAAACTCCTTTATCTCCAGCCAAATGACTATCTATGTGAACAGGTTCAACAACTGAAATTCCACAAACGTTCTGCTCATCACCTCCGTAATCTGAAGTTACCCAATGGAACTGTTACTAATGACCCCATTCTCATTTGCTCCTGTGTTAGAACATATTTCCAGTTACGTTTTGCTCAGTTCCAGTCAAGTTCTCCGCATGCTGATTCGATTCTTCGTGTCTTACCACATATTCCATCGCATCTTGTTACATCTCTTTCTATGCCTATCACCCCAGCAAAAGTAGTACAGTCACTTGCCTTACTTAACTGTCACTCGTCACCTGGTCCTGACGGGTTGACAGTTAATTTCTTTCGTACGTTTTCCTCTTTCCTACACCCTCTCCTATTGCCTTGCTTTACAGCTGCTTTTTCTTTATCTGTTCTTCCCCCCGCTTTTATTCTAGCTCACATCATTCTTCTTCCAAAGAAGGGGTGTCTGCTGGAGTTGGATAACTGGCGTCCTATATCCATCCTTAATGTTGACTACAAGATTTATACTAAAATACTCTCTCTTCGATTGAACCCTGTCCTTCCCACCGTCATACATCCCGACCAAACGTACACCATCCCTGGCCGAAGCATTCATACTAATATTAATCTCCTCCGTGACTCATATTGCCTTGCCCACCTTTCCTCCAAACCTTTAGCCTTCCTCAATCTTGATCAGAGGCAGGCCTTTGATAACGTGAGTCATCAGTGGCTTGCCTCTGTGCTCTCTGCCTTCGGTTCCCCATCTATCTTTATCACAGCCCTCCTTGCCCTGTACCAGGACTCAGTTGTCCATATCCGGACGGCCTCCTTCCTTGCATCCCCCATTCCGTTTCGTAAGGGCATCCGTCAAGGATGTCCTCTTTCCGGACAACTTTTCCCTCTAGTCTTTGAGCCTTTTCTTTGCTCTCTCCGTTCTCTTCTACAACCTCCCCCTCCACCATCCAGCATAGCACCAGGCACCATTCTATCGTTCGTACTGCCTACGCCGATGAACTCACAGTTCTCATCCGAGAAGAATGGCAATTCACAATTGTTCTGGCATGGTATCAAGTGTATGCTGCGGCTTCCGGAGCTTCGTTAAACCTTTTCAAAGTGTACAGGCTTGTGGTGTGGCTCCTGGAGACATCGCCCCGATGCACCGTGGGGCGCTCATTGGGCTTTCACCAGTCAAAATATACTTCGGATGCACATTGGCAGCCAGGTCTCAGCAGCGGCTGCCACCTGGAGACCCCTCGTCAGGAAACTACGTCACACCGCTGCTTACTGGTCCAAGCTCAAGTGTTGTCTAACCTACCAAAGTCGTGCACGGCTAGCTGGCACCCACATCCTCTCGTTAGTTTATCATTCCTGGATTGCACAACCGCCACCAGCCTACGTTCAAACTGCAAAAACATCAGCAATGCTCAGCATTGTTTGGTCATCCACTCATTGGTTATCTTCCTCAGTATTATCTCTACCTTCGACTTGTGGTGGCCTCAATATGCCAGAGATTACCATACGTTATAAAGCTGTAAGAATTTTCAATTTCCTCCGTTTGACAGTTCAACCAGACTCTTCCGCTTCCATTCTTCTGCTTAGTGTTCTGACTTCCCCCTTTAATCCCTGCCTCAGCATCCATCTTCTTCTAAAGATGGATATTCACACTGTAATCCCCCCCCGTTTTCCTCTAGTCTACCATGAAGCTGTTCAGTTCCTTCATTCTTTACCGCTCATTCGTCAACCCCCCTCTTCCACTCTTGATCTCCTTTCCGAGCCTCTTTTTTTCTCCTCCGTCCTCCATCCCCCAACTGCCAACTTTTTCTTTTTCCCCGCATGGCTACACGCTGGTGTAGTCTCCGTTTCCCAACTGATCCTCCCCGATTTTTCATGGAAAACACGTTTCCGACCTTTTTCCCACCCTCCCACCCTCGCCCGAGCTCTCTGATAACTTCCTCCAACTTAAACATGCTCTTCAATCACTTTTTCCTTCTCTAGTCGATTCCTCTGGCCTCCTTTCCGTTTCCTCTGGCCTCCTTTCCATTTCCTCTGCCTCTCTCCCTCTCAATTTCCCGTTCTTCCTTCCCTTTTCCGGTGACCTCCTCCCTCTCCACAGTATTTCCACCCGCACCCTGTACCGTTTTCTCCGTTCTTCTTCTGCGGTACCTTGCCCTATTCCCTCTGTTCCTTCTTTTGCACTAACCTCAGTCTGGTCTACTGCCCAAAATTTACCGGCCCTCTCCTCAGAACTTAATGTGCACTGGAGGTTTTTGCACAATCGACTGCCTGTCCCTTCGACTTTGTTCCGGAGAAATATAGTATCATCAGATCTATGTCCTTTTTGTAACGTCGTTGGAGACGTCTTACACATGTTTGTTAACTGTCCGACGCTGCTCCCACTATTTCACAGTATGTTCCAACTTGGACATCCTTCTTGTACCAGTGATCTCACCCTAGAAGATTATCGTTTCCTCGGCCACAGTTCTACAAGTTTCTCCTCTATTTTACTAGTTTGTTCGTATTTATTTATCCTAGCTAAATATATTATTTTCTCTCACCTGCTACAGTTACAAGATCCAGATCTTATCACATTCTTTACCTCCTTGGTTGCACACTACCGCAACAGGGTTAAAGCCAGACTCACCCTGGAATACTCCTTGGCGAATGATACGGCACAGTTACCTGCCTTCTTCAAAACATGGTCGCCGTGTCGTCCCTGGTTTCGATTATCTGGTGCCCAGGCTGTTCATCTGCTGTTTTAATACTCTTAAACCTACGTCTGAACTTTCTATTTTTACTGTTCCTTCACCATGTTTCCTCCTGGAACTGGATTGTGTTTGCTTCCTGCTGATGTCACCTCTTGTACAGAGTTCTCTTCATCCTCACAGTGACTCTCTGCCACCAGTGATTCCCATGTCACTAGAACTGCGCGAATTTTTCTGTAAATTGTTTCGCTCCAGTGATGTTCCAAGACTTCGATGAACAGTTTATCCCAGAGCTACTGCTGTTTACAGCAAATAATGCAATGCCTGTCATTGCTCATCTGTACAATTATCATTTCATTGTAAATATCTACATTTTGTTTTATTTCTCCCTTCTCTCACACTGCGTGTGAGGTTGGGGATGTTCTGTTGTAATTCTTTTAAGTGAATAAAAGCGAATATTGAAACTAAGCGATGGCCTCTGATCTTTCGTCCAGAAGGGGTCCGGGTTCGAATCCCTGTGAAGCATGGTTATTGTGTTTGTCTTACGGCACTGACTCTCTCCCTTCCTTGGAACCAGTGACCCTAAATTAGGGACCGGCGACTGCTTATAGCCCATTGAGTTGCTCACGGTGGTCGTTAAGCCTCCAATAAAAAGAAAAAAATGGCAGGAATGCCAAACTTAGAAAACTCGTCGGGGAAAATATTTAATCGTAAGTAACAAAGCATTTAACGAAAAGAAACCAAAATATACGTAAAAACACAAGAACTTAAAACCAAGTTTCTTTGTTTTGTTTTTATTGAAGGTTTAACGACCACCGTGAGTAAATCAATGGGCTATAAGCAGTCGCCCGTCCCTGATTTAGGGTCACTGGTTCCAGGGAAGGGAGAGAGCCAGTGTCGTAAGACAAGTACAGCATCCATGCCTCACCGGGATTTGAATCCGGACCACTTTCGGACGAATGATCAGAGGCCATCGCTTAGACCACTACGCCACTAGGGCGGCTAAAACCAAGATTAAATTAGAGATATACGTCACAAATTGTTAGGCAAGTTTTGAGGCAATTTATTGCTTAACATAGAGAAAAGAACGGGACAATCAACGAAAAAACTTTGTTCTCTCCTTAAAGTACCTACAAAACACACTGCTGGCCACCCAAAGTACAACACCAAGAAGGACATGAGATAGCAAAGCCAGATTAACTGGACACATAACAACAGATACGAAAGATCAAACGATTGAGCTTACAGGCCCGTGCGACTTGCGGAACACGCAGACATCAATAGTTCGTGTGGCCCCTATGGCTGGCAATAATGACCGCTACACGCCGCGGCATCGAACGAAAGAGGCTTTTGATGTGGGCTTGGGGTATGTCGGTCCAGGCTGCTTTCACACGTTGCCACAGTTCATCAGGCGTAGCCGCGGGTGGTGCATGCCGGGCCACTCGGTTGCTGATCAGTGACCAGACGTGTTCGATGGACGACATATCGGGAGAGCAGGCGGGTCACGGCAGCAGTGACACCTGGTGTGCCGTGAAGAATTGCTGCATGGTGCGTGCCACGTGCGGGCGCGCATTGTCCTGTTGAAACGTGGTCGCTAGCAGGTAAGGGAGGACTACAGGCTCCAAAACGTTGGAGATGTGGCGGTGGCTGTTGATTGTACCGGCGATGCGTACCAGAGGGGTGCGGATGTCATATCCAATTGCGCCCCAAACCATAACGCCAGGTGACGGACCGGTATGGCGATGCATAATGCAGGCGTCATACAGACTCTTGCCGCGGTGCCGCCACACGTGGATCCGACCATCGTTTTGTAGCGGGCAGAAGCGGGATTCGTCGGAGAAGACAGTGTCGTGCCATTCCGTAGTCCATGTGCGGCGTTCAACGGCCCACTGCCGCCACACTCGCTGGTGGTGTAACGTCAATGGTAATCGGAGCAATGGGCGCCGTGCGACTAGTCCCTGCTCCTGCAGATGACATCGAACGGTACCTGCTGACACAGGTTGTTGCGGAACACACCATAATTCCTGCGCTAACGTTCGTGATGTGGCGGAGCGAGCCGTCAATGCCCGCCGCGCAACATGCATGTCCTCTCGTTTGGTGGTGTTCCGCGGCTGCAGCGAAAACTCACGTCGGTCCGTCCGTCCCTCCTGCACCCACCGAATATATACTCGCCTCACTGTGGCTGGATGTCGTCCCACTCGGGCACCGATGTCTCGATACGATAAACCACTGTCACAATAAGCCACTATTCGTCCTCTGTCGAACTCCGAAACGTGCTGGAATAACTGCCGTATTCTGCGACGAGGCATCAGGAAGCTTCCCACGCACAGGTCCGGCAGCACAACACACTTCCACTACTTACACCCCGCCTTTCTACGCACCCTTCTTATAGTGCTTCTCGGTGGCGTGCCGGGCGCACATGATTTGCATATGCCCTGCAATGCTAATCGTTTGCATTTCCTCTCGCGGGCGACGCATGCTGCGAATTTCAGGCCAATCGGATGATTCCTTCTTGGTGTTGCATTTTGGGTGGCCAGCAGTGTAAATCATGAACTGTTTGCATTGGAAGGTCGCTTCTAGTGCAGGCAATTTAACTGATTTTAACTAGATGCAGACGGTTTTGTGCAACACTTGTCTGATCATATTCTGATGCATTTATTAGTTGAATAATTTGGTTGATTCCGAGAAAAAACTATTTGATTTCTAGCTGTCCTTCTTCTACTTCATTTTTATTACTTTGATTTCTATTTCATTTCTTACCTTATAAGCTGGAATCAACAGTAACTTAATCTTGAGAAGAAGATTATTTTCCATACTGGTCACTATTAAAATATTTGATGCACGGAGAGGGGATTCAATAAAAATGGAGAAAGGGTATAAAACTGGAGATGAAGTGAAAGAGTTTTGGTGCAGTTAAAGTTGCTTTATTGTTTTTTCAAAACATTTTCCTTTAAGATCAATGCACCGCCTCCACTTCATGAGCAGCGAAGGAATCCGAGAAAAATGGAAGTCTTTTTTATTTGCCTCAAACCACTCTGAAACAGTGTTCTTGATTTCTTTATCACTCGAAAAGCGAAGTCCTCTAATGTCTTTGGGAAGATGTTTGTGAAGAAAATAATCACTAAGGGCCAAATCTGGATTATTGGGTGGGTGGTTCAATTCTTGGAATTCGCAGTCTGAAATGGCAGCCTGTACTTATGGTCTTGCGCACTGGTGCATTATCGTGCGACAAGAGTACTCCGTTTCTCAGCTGGCCTATGCGTTTTTCCTTAATGTGACCCAGCAACCGTTGAAATAGGCAGCATAGGCATCTTCAGTTACTGTTGTTTTGTGAAGTAAGTAATCCACCATCAGAATTCCCTAGGAGACCCAATAGACCGTCGTCATCATCTTTCTTGCTGATGGCTGGATTGTACCTTTTTTGGGATAAGGGGCACTACGACGTTTTCAGTGTATCGTCTCCTCCTTAATCTCAAGATTCCAGAGGTGGGTTCAAGGTTTCGTTCCCGGTTAGAAGTTCTTTTTTTCAGAAATTTCTGCGGAACAACTCCAAATTCTCTTGGCGAAACTTGCTAACAATATTGCTTTTGAGGAAGTGTCAACATTCTGTGGACCCAGCGGCAACAAACATAGAACATGCCCAAACGATCATCAAGAAGAATCAATAATGACAATTCCGATATGATTTCTCGTGCAATTGCAGCGACCTTAATCCGCCAGTCTTGTCTGACCATGTCCTCAAGTTTTAAGCACATTTCCTGATTTACCGCTTCCACTGGCCTTCTCGAAGTACTACTTCTCTTTCATCGGAACTTCATCTTCAATTGATTCTCTTCCACATTTAAACTACTTCGACCAAAATTTCACTTGGTATACGGAAAATGCGTTATCACCATAAACGGATATTGTTCTCTCATTTCTTTTGTATAAGGGATCTTATCATGGATCGGTGTGTTCCAGCTTCTGCATATTCGTGTTTATTTCATTCAGACACAAACTACTGCCACATGCAGCCTGCGAACGTTGCTTGTGCTGCGTGCAACATGTGACTGGACTGACACAAATACGAGTTGCGTCATTTCTTTCCGATTTGAGGCACTCTGCATCCGTATGTAGATAACTTTACTAGCCCTACGTATGTTGTTAAGCAAAACGACTCGAGGTGCAGGAAGGATCTACAGTAGTTTAGTTACTTGAGATTGCTCGAACAGCGCTGACTGTGCACTACTTTACCTACATTAACTGCATAGCATGTGGTACTTATTGGACTTTGTTGCTCACTAGTAAGCAGTTTTGGATTTTGTCGACTTTGTACAGATGATGGTTGATTAAGTGATGATTTAGTTGATAACTGAATAATTCGGTTGATCGAAAAATAGAGCAACCCAAAATTTGAATTTATACATATTATTGCAAAATTGTTATAATCATTCTTTCCGCCACTAAATGTAACCTCCATACTATTACAAAGTACGGAGGCACCTAGTACACTGTGACGTGTACATGTTGTTTTTAGTGCAGCGTTGTTCTTTTGGAAGTAATATTTCTTCTTCCCAATCGCAGCGAGTTTTCATTGTGTAAAGTTATTTCGCTAATTGTTCGTACGTGTGCGTTGCCAAAAAAAATTTGCGAGAAATATTCGGGTACAGCAGTCCCTCAAAAGCCGACGATAGAGAGATTAGTGCAGCGTTTTCGGGAAACTGATTGTTGCAGATAAGAAACGCTCGGGGAGCCTTTTTTTTATTATTGGAGGTTTAATGACCACCGTGAGCAACTCAATGGGCTATGAGCAGTCGCCCGTCCTTAATTTAGGGTCACTTGCTCCAGGGAAGGTGAGATAATAAGTTTTGTAAGACAAACACAAAATCCGTGCCTCACCGGGATTCGAACCCGGACCCCTTTTGGACGAATGATCAGAGGCCATCGCTTAGACCACTGTGCTTCCGGGTCGGCCGAGGAGACTCTCCTCCATTTCGATTTACGATAAAGTGGATGAAATAATTAGAGAACACTGAAGCGGTCCACAACACAGTCAGTCTCATACGATAGTACTCAGACAGCTGCGATATCATTCACATTCGTCCATATCGTGATCACTCAGCCCATGAACTGAAGGACCAAGATAAAGGCAAACGGATAAACTTCTGCAGATGGTTTCGCTCATTCGTTGAAGAATATGGAATACAGATCCTTGATACAGTTTTCTTTAATGACGAGGCCTGGTTTTACGTCGGTGGGTATGTGAATAGTCAGAACAATAGGACTTGGTCGCGTGAAAATCCACATATTTTCATGAAATAGTTTTAACATTACCCAAAACTTGGAGTTTGGTGTGCGATATCACGCCGTCGCATAGTGGGACCGATTTTCTTTGAAACCACGGAGAATAGTTCCGTCTACCAAGACATCATCACACAATTCGTGGCATTCCTAAATGTCAGCGAACGACATTGTTGGTTCCAGGAAGACAGTGTCACGTGCCACACGTCGGCTAATACTGTACATTTTTTTCAAGAGGTTTTCGGCGACTATCTCATCTCGAAAGAATTGTAGTCTCCACGATTACCCGGTTTATCACCACCAGATTTTTTTCTTTGGAGATACCTCAAAGGTGTTGTTTATAAGAATAATCCTCACATCCCTGGATGAACTCAAAATGAACATCGCGACAGCGATTGAAAACATCGCTTGTAGGTGCTTCACAAGGGGGCATCAAACCTGGTAAAAAGAGCGCGATGTTTGCATTCATGAACAAGGTGGCCACTTTTACCATATGTTATAATGAGTTTCTTGTTTTTCCTCTTATTATAAAGGTAAGATTATAACCTGTGTTTGTAGGTGTTTCATTTTTCATAAACTTGTAATTAACCTCGAAACAGTCTTATGTCTGCATTACGCGATTTTTGGATGGTCCTGCACTTTTCTTTCATCTGAACTTCCCTTTTGTACCTATTTGGATTATTAACGCATATGTACTGTCGTTGAATTTGAAAATGTATGCATAAGTTTAAGGTGGTTCCACGTAAAATTTCTGCCTTATGTTTCCAATGGTAAAACTTCGTTACATATTTTCTTCGCAATTAATGTATTACCAAGAATGAAAATTTGCACATCGATAAAACTAACTTTAAGTTATAGCATGTGATACTTATTACTTGCTAAAACATAACCATAATTATATTAAAAATCAATCATTTTTCTTTGTGTAATGTTCAAACCTGTTAATAGATGGCGCGACCTATACATTGATGACGTCAGTAGACAACAAAATGTTGGATTTCTTCATTATGGTTATGTTTTAGCAAGTATTAAGTATCCCATGCTATAACTTAAAGTTAGTTATCGATGTACAAATTTGCATCCTTTGGAATACATTAATTGCGAAGAAAATACACTGGCGTGCAAAAATTAATGACGAGACGGTTTTTCGAACGTAACGTCGTGCAGAAGTGCTTCACATCGACTCAAATCATATCATAAGATCCCCAAGATGTAAGAATATGGGACAAGTGAGCAAAACCGTCCAAACAAGGAATCCAAAGGATACAAAGGCACTTTATTAAAAAGGTAGCTTCGAGCACAACTAGACAGAAGACAGAAACGTCCATATGACGGGCGGCTGCCAAGAAAAATCCAGTCTTTAGTAGGGGATATGATCATCCCTGACTGCGTTGTAGGATTTACAACGTTTGGCCATGCTGAGGACGAGTTTGTCAAGGAGATGTTGAGGCATCGCGGCCCATTCCACTTGTAGCGCCAATCGCAGCTGCGGAATCGTTGCTGGCGGCTGGTGACGTGCTTCCAAGCGTTTCCCGAGAAGGTCCCGCACGTGTTCGATTGGATTTAGGTCCAGGGACCTTGCGGGCCAATCCATGCGTTGAATATCTTCATTCTCCAACAGCTCTGCGACAGCCACTGTACGATGAGGTGTAGCGTTGTCGTCCATGAAGAGGAACTCAGGACTCACAGCACCTCTAAACAGACGCACGTGAGGCAGGAGAACCTTGGTACAATAGCGGACACCAGTGACTGAACCTCCTTGGAAGATGTGGAGGTCAGTACGGCTACCAAGCATGATACCGCCCCAAACGAGAACTCTGCCACCGCCAAACCGGTTCCCTTTCGATGATGTTGGAGGTGTGATTGCTTGTTCCCTGCTCTCTCAAGATGTGTATATGTCCATAATCTCTCGTCAGACTAAATCGGCTCTCATACGTAAAGAGAACTCGACCCCATTGCTTATATGTACAGTTCTTGTGTTCCTGGCACCACAGAAACCGCCGTCTCCGATGAGTAGGCGTTAATGGCACACACTGTGCTGGTCGTCGTGCAAATAGACCACTTTTGTGCAGCCTCCTGGCCACGGTAAAACGCGATAACGGTCGTCCAGTTGTCTGTTGCATGTGCCTTGCGATTTCTTCCGCTGTCTGCCGTCTGTCTCTTCTCGCCTGTAGGACAATATACCGGTCGTCCGCCGCCGTGGTTGCTCGTGGACGACCACTGCTAAACTCTCGGACAGCTGTTCCGGTCGTTTGAAATGCTCTCCAAGCTCGTGAAACGATGCTGTGAGCGATTCCGAACTCCTCGGCCACAGTAGTCACACTTCGACCTTCTTCCAACTTCCCAATGACGCGACCTCGGGTAAAGTCATCCAGATATCGTCAACTGGATTGCCTGTTGGCCATATCACACGGTGGTAGCAACTCGACGTCGTTCAAACCGATGTACACCGTGCAATAGCTGTCACCGAATTACTGAGCGTACACCGCCCTTGTGCTTTATACCCTTCCGACAATCTCCCCCCCCTACGTCATGCTGCATATATGCACATGCCCTATCGTACCTGACCCTAGTCTACCTCCTGAGTGGTATTTCGGTCCTTTCTGCCTGCTCGTTCCGCTGTTATGCTAATTTCTCCTCTTCGTCCTTAATTTTTGCTTGCACACCAGGGTATGTAAAGAAGTTTTACCATTGGAAACATGACGCACAGATTTTAGGTGGAACCACCACCTTAAAGAAAAGCGCGCACGCACACACATATCCAGATTTCCAAATTTAACGCTGTATTTTGGTCTTTTGTGCTGTCATTCAGGACTCTTCAGCATTGGCTAAGAGAAATTCATAGAATTAAACTTCAAGTTATCATCTACAAAGAAATCCGTATTAATTAAGCTAAATAGATAGTATATTGAGGCTCATATCTTGAATGTAGTACAATCGTGAAGATAAATGTAGACTATAGTAGTAGTAGTAATTCTCCATCATAACTACAGTATATTCCCCAGTGCTTAGAATGCAGGTTTTCGCTCCGTAGACTACAGTACAAAAAAAACACAGATGTGTGGTATTTTTTTTTCATACCTAGCACGAGAAAAGGAAGGAATAGTTATTTAAGAATGTGATTCTGCGAATCGGTATTGGTGTAGAAAAGAGACAGAAAGAACCCATAAAGTGTTCACTTCTATTCATATCATTTTCGTAAACGTAGTTTTTAAGAAAGAGTGTCTCACTTCTCCTTTCACATTTCTCGTTCCTATTTAGTTCATTATCAGTTGGTTTTTCATTTAAATCAGTTAGTTCTAGTGTGTAGGAGTTGGCAACACTGTTAGCTTGACGTGTTGGTCATTAGTCAAATTGCCTGTACTGCGCACTTCGTGTTACATGGAAGAATCCTATTGGGCTGAAACTGCTGCCTGACTCTTGTCATTTTCATCTTTATGCATTATTGTCATTTTCATCTTTATGCATTATTGTCATTAACCATCTTCAATCCACTGCTGTAGGAAGGTATTCCTGTATCTTCTTCAACTCTTTGACTTGAGCATCTCTCCTCCATGTTACTCCGACATGCTCTCTAATTTAATCAGCACATCTCCTAGGTGAACTTCTTCTGGGCCTTTTCATGTCCTTCGGTATTCAGTTTAGTATTTCAATTATCCAACGGTGGTCAGTTCTTCTAGCAATATGTCCAGAACATTACCACTTAAAGATCTTTACTTTGATCAAGGTGTAATCAACTCTTGTCATTTTCTTTACACATGAGTTCCTTTTCCTGTCTTTCTTAGTTACACCAAGCATTTGTCTACGCTTGTTTAGGGGCGTCCGCAACCTCTGTATGTCTTTTTTACTTAAGTCTCTGGTACATAAATATAAACTGGAAAGATGCATTGCTTTAACACATTTCTTTTAAGATAAGATGATAAATTCTTTTGAAAATTGTACTTTCTTCCAAATGCAGTCCAGCTATGTTTGCAGGCCAATGAATTTCTTCATCGACCTGGTCCTTTCTTGATATCTGTTGTCCAACGTACACTCATGCTCAAAAATTAGGGATAATTGTGAATCACAGGAAATGTTGCACTACACAAAGTGATTCGTCACGCAAACTACTCCATACCCCTTTCGGAATGACGAAAATACATCTGTGTTTCCAGCAGACCGATGGCGGAGCTAAGAGAACAAGATACGTCACGTAACGCGCGGTGGGTTATAAAAAGATGAGTCAGAGCAGCAGAACACAGCAGATGTGCGTTTAGGAGCTGCGACAGTGCTATATACCAAATGAATATAACTCAGAGAACCCATATTGATGACGTTATGCGTGGCAGAATCATCCTTCAACTGGATGCTGGCCAAACTCAGATGGCAGTGTTCTAGGAGCTGCGTGTCCCCCAAAGTGTCATTTCTAGACTCTGGCAGCGGTTTCAGCTGAATGAAAATGTGTCTCGACGCTTCAGCATAGGACGTCCACGAATAAGAAGGCCTCAACAAGACCGTCTTTTGTCACAAACTGCCAGACGGCACAGACAGATTACAGCAGGGGACCTTGCCAGGGACTTTTCAGCTGCCACAGGGACCATGGTTTAAAGGCATACTGTGTACAGACGATTGAATAAGTACGTCCTGCATGTCCGCAGGCCTGCCAGATGCATCCTGTTAATTGCAGCCCATTGAAGAGCCCGTTTTGGCAGAGAACATTGTGCTTCGACATCTGACCAATGGGCCTGTGTTTTGTTTACTGACGAATCCAGTTCAGTCTGCGCAATGATTCACGTCGTGTCTTCATCTGGAAAGCACCTAGGGCTCAGTACAACACCTCCAACATCCTTGAATATCATCGTTTTGGCAGCGTTGGGATTCTAGTGGGGGCAGGAATAATGTTTGGTTCACGAAAAAACCTTTTTTTTTAATTTGAAATGTCACCCTGTGCAACAGTTGCGATTCCATTACTGAAATGACCCCCGAAATATGGATGGCATTATTCGATATCTTAAGGCTTCCCCAAGAACCTCGAAGTTTGAAAGTTATGGGAGAAAATGGTTTAAAAACACCCGCTTTCTCCATTTTGTAAATATAAAAAAAATACTGTGTCACCATGTTATTTAATATCACCTTTGAGTGTATATACACGGGTAAAAATTCAGCAGACGTGAGTTAATTTCTTAGGCTTCCCCAAAGAGCTCAAAATGTGTCATATTTCTCCGAAAATGGTATGATAAGTTATGTAAATATGATAGATGGACATACCTTCTAGCATAACTTGAGGAGTGAGTTTATTTCACTTGGAAATAAACTCAAATCAGACTTTTTTTTCAAAACTTGGCATCATCTTCCTATCTAAAATTTTTGCTCTGATGAATCCATCTCTTGCAAGAAGGCCGCACACATGAGCAGAAGAATCTGTTACAATATTAACCATCCTCTCTACTGCCTGAGAATGGCAGGGTATTTTTGTAAATTCGTGGCAAGAACTTGGATATTTATCCGACTGTAGTAATTCCAGAAGCTCATCGTCTTTCCATTTCCGTGTAATCGGAGGCTCAGTCACAATACACTCTTACCAGTCGATTAGATCGATGTAATCATTGTCCTGGAAATTCAGCTTAGGAATCCGAAACTTCCTAAAGGTAGTTGTTTGTTAGGAAGATTTCCTGGCGTTCATAATGCGTCGAACAGCAAGCTCATGGACATACCTCCTGTAGCCAAACAACATTGCAGCGAGCAAGTTTTCTGCATGGACAAAATACGCTTGTCTTGGACGACTATTTTAAAAATATCCTTTAAATTATCTGGAAAATGCTGAAACCGAGATATAAAAAGCTGCAAATTTCTTGGACTATCTTCATAGGTACCGTTACGTTTGATCCTGAACCACGATGGTACATATACCTTCATCATGAAGGTGGCAAATGAGACAAGTTGTGGAGTTGTATCACTATATTTTCAACATACAAACGCAGAATGCGGTGCAAGGGTCAGCCAACGGGAATGTGCAAGTGTTCCAGGATCCTGATTTGCCAGATCTTGTGGGCAATCACCTGCAGAAACTACCTTACAAATTTCCCACAATTTTTTATTTTTTTATTTTCATATTTAGAGGATTTTAGGAAGGGAGTGTCTGGCCCCAGGTCTTAAACAACCCTTAGAAACAGGAAGCTAGGATATTTGGGCTAGAGTGCCCGATAGGAAAGTGACACGGAAGCGAGGTAGAAAGTGGGAGGAAGACGCCCTTATTTATTACCAGGGGCCAGTACCAGGGGTCCGACGGCTTAACGTGCCCATCCGACTCACGGTGAATATTTAGTGGATCGAGCGTTCGTACCTGCCTGGGATCGAACCTGAGTCCCGAACGTTGCCCACTAGGCCATCCGCGGCCCACAAATTTCCCACAAATAAAGTTGATCCGAGCTAAGATCTCCATGGTTAATGTCGGACTGAAGCGAAAATTCAATTTTCTGGAAATTAACGATAGGAAGGTTTGCGCACGTCTTCAGGCGCTTTGCAATCAATCCACTAAATCCTCTTCGACTTTATGTTTTCCCGTCGAGTGCTTCAGTGAGGTGGCGTAAAGGCAGTTCATTAAAATGAAGTTGACATGTAATCCAGTGCACGGGAGAATTGAGCTTCCCTTCAGGGCACCTAATTATACCTGCATTTGTGCCGGTATTCGTCACTTCCAATAAAGACTAACTCCGACAAGTCAAAGGCCTTCTGGTCCAATAAGCTGAAGATACCGGTCAGAAATGTCCTTTTCACTCTTGCTCTTCGGTGCAAAATGTCTCCAATAGACCGAACCCGGTTCTTCAACAAGTGTAATATGCTCCTCCCATCCTTTTCGCGTGTGCCACTTGCCATCATCTGTCTGTGAATTCGTAAGAGTTTCATCCCTTCTTCCATCGAAAAACAGAGCTGCAATCTTGCGACCAGTCAAGTTTACCTCATCTTGAATTGTTTGACGGGTCTTTCTCCTTTCTCGTCGTACTTTATGCCGGTACACGGGTCTTTCTCCTTTCTCGTCGTACTTTATGCAAATACATTACATTCTTTCAACTAAACCGGTTCAGTTACATCATGAAGCATCGCCAACGCCAGATCAGATGCCGCTCGATCGCCGATGCCTCGCCTATCGTACTTTCTAGAAAATGCAGACAGTGTCATTTGACGCCGAGGTTTTGAAGAGCGACGTGGAGTGAAATCGTAATCTTTCTCCGAGGCCAAAAAATGACTTGGGCCCGGCTCGTCTGGTTTACCTGCAGAATTAGTACTTGTATCCTCTTCTGAAAGATCATCCTCGACTCGCAGGGCTGATTTCAGTGATGCAGTTTTCTGTAATTTCCTACGGCCATGCTCTTCCCCATCACTCTTTCGAGCTGATCTTTTCTTCAGTACACTGGTGGTTTTTGCGTTAAATCGACCAACTATCAATCTTCTGTTTGTTCTCTGGTCCATTAGAAAGTCTCGCTCTTTCACGAGTACCTTTTTTGCAGAGCTGCATTTGAAGGTTCCGAAACGTTTGCACTTACAGGATCATATGTCAAAGATACGTTGCGAATCTGCACGAAATTGTTCAACCTTCTTTCGGTAGGTTTCATTCATTCTTGCAGCGTGTTTTTTCAGCTTTTGGATTTCAGAGTTGCATGCGGTAAAACGCTTTACAACTGATTTGTGGAGCGATGTTGGAAGAGATGCTTTCTTCCATATACTCAGCACTTTGTCCGCGACAATACTTGTTATTTCTGCTGCAGCAGGCTCATAATTTGCACCTTCCTGCCTAAGAGTATTCCTCACAAGGTAGTAACACATTTTCATGAATCTCCTTATAACTCCCGAGGATATGGAAATCACCTTCATTTCTTATTTCAGATATCTTAAGTAGTTGAACGACGAAACGAAAATACCAGTAGGCTCCAATCAACGTCACTAAGAGTGAAAGAAACTGTTGCTTCATTATGACGCAAAACCCGCCAACACTCTCTCCCAAAAGACTCTGTGCGACTGTGATGAGATGACTCAGCGAGTTCGCACAGAGAGTTCCGCTGTGAGGGAGAGGTTAGCACGGCTTTTGTAAAAAAAGATCGTGCTTCTGTTATCGGTTTGTTCGTCCGTCCGTCCGTCCGTCCGCCTGTACCCGCGATATCTCTGCAACTATTAGTCCGATATGAAAAATTCTTTTTGCATTGGGAAGCTTGAAATATGCAAATGATGATCCTTTATTTCGTGTTTTTTTTACGATGTACAATTTCGCCGGTAGAGGGCGTAAATGCATATAATGTCGAATTCAAAAATACGTTTTATTCCACATATTTGCTTCTAAACATCCGATTGAAAAAATGTTTATCTTTCGATTCCATTTACATCGAAGAGTATTTTAGATATAGTTACTTTTTTACTTTTTTCAAATTACGCATAGATTTTCCGCTAGGGGGCGTAAAAGTAAATTACATTTTTCCCGATAACTCTTCTTCTAAAACTACGATTTCAATTTTTTTTTTCAGCGGATACATCTCCTGATGGAAAATCTTTTGCATATAATTTCAAATTTTTAGTAAAGAATACTTTGCCCACCAGGGAGCGTAAGTGTAAATTTTTGCTTCCGATGTATTTGCCATAAAATCGGAGCTTCAAAAATATCGATTGAAAAAATTATTTCGTTGCTTGATGCCACTCACATCGATAAACCTTTTCGGAATATTTTCTTCTTAAAATATTCCACAGTTTCTCCGTCAGGGGTCGTAAATGTACATCTTATTTTTGTCAATATCTACTTCTAGCAGTCCGATTTGAAAAATTCCTTATTTGTTGGACAGTGTTTTCCGTGTGACATGTTTTTCATATAATTTCAAAATTTTCAAGTAATTCATAGACTTTCCACTAGGGGGCGTAGCGGTAAATTATGTTTCCCCCTATATCTCGGCTTCTAAATCTCCGATTTGAAAAATTCTTTCTGCACCGGATACGGCTCCTGGTGGGAAATCGTTTGCACATAATTTCTAATTTTTGTCAGAAATGGTTTGGCCACCACGTGGCGTAAGTCTTAATTTCCGCTTCTGTTGTATTTGCAGCAAAATATGAGCTTCTAAAATCTCGACTGAAAAAAAAGTCGTTTGTTGACCGATACTAATGTCGACAAACCTTTTAGAAAAATTTTCTTCTTGAAAAAATGCATGGTTTCTACGCCAAAGGGCGTAGATGTATATCTTATTTTTGTCAATATCTCTACTTCTATGAGTACGATTTGAAAAATTCCTGCTTTGTTGGATAGTGTTTCCAATGCGAAATGTTTTTCCTATAAATTCAAAATTTTCAAGTATATCATAGACTTTCCGTTAGGAGGCACAAAGGTAAATTGCGTTTTCTGCGTTATTTCTGCTCCTAAAGCTCCGATTTGAAAAATTCTTCCTGTATCGCATACAAGACCTGATGGAAAATATTTTTCACATAATTTCTAATGTTTGGTAAAGAATGGTTCGGCCATCAGGGGTCATAAGTGTTCATTTCTGCTTCTGAAGTGTTTGTTGCAAAATCTGGGCTCCTGAAAACTCGACTAATTTTTTTTTTCTTGGACCGATACCGCTTATATGGGTAAACCTTTTGCGAATACTTTCTTCCTAAAATAATGCATGGTTTTCCTATAACCAGGGGACGTAAAGTCACATCTTATTTTTGTCGATATCTCTGTTTCTAAGAGTTCGTAAGCTCACGATTCCGTTTACAGCAATATCTGAGGGATTAAAAACCCGATTTAAAATCTTCTTTCTTTCATCAGATCTATTGTTTTCCATACCGGTTCCATTGACTTTGAATAGCTTTGATAAATTTAATTTGCGTCAGAACGAATTCAAAAGACGTGCTTATTACACCCGAAAATTCGGTGTCATCTTTCTTGTTTAATATCAAATGGGAATGCAAACAAGTTGCACAGGTGGTTTTGAAGTCCCTGCTCAAGGTTTGTCTGCTGCACATTTTTGTGAGCTGGTTCCAAGTTCATAAGTGCATTACGTGCAATGGTGAGTATCTGGATAAAGTGCATGTTAACATCGATAACTAAATGTTTACGTCAGACACTGCAAAATGCGTCTTGTTTTTTGATCATACAATGCGCATAATTATTTTTTGTAATCGTCTATTTTATGAGGGTTTATTTTTAGTTTAATAAACCTTTTCGTCCTAAAAAAGAACAAAAAAATGACGCCACTTGTTGGGAAGAAAAAATTAACTTTTTGTAAGTGTAGATCCGGGAAAAAGCAAAGGCTATGTTGCAAAAGAATTTTATACATCTCCAGTTTTATCCACGGTATGTGAAGTTGTTTTAAAAAAGAGACATAACAGAAAAAAAAAACTTAGGATCACATTGAAGGAAAAAAACGTAATGCATAGGAGAGAACTCTTTGTTTGTTTCTGGACGTTTGGGGAGTAAAAATTTTAATCAGCGGTTTGATGACACGAGAAAAGTCCTTGAGTTTGATAAAATTACTCGGACGTCATAATTTTCAAAAAAGTTTAATGAAGATGTCATTAGATTTAAAGATCTCATGTGAAACTGAACCCCTAATCATAGGAAAGTCTGTAAAGCCACGATGTTTTAAAAATTTTCTGTCACTGAGCATAATCTTGCTTGAATGGCGCAAAAACTTGTCTGCTAAAAGAGGAAGATAAAGAAAAAAATGTTTTTAGCTGATGGTTGCTCAGTAGATTGCACATTGGAAGTATGCAAGTCCATTTGAGGCGCTGAATTGTCCCGCTTTCCTGAAATTGCAGGTTTTTGGCATGATTCGTTCGTACGATGAAACTGCACTATAATGTAAAAGTCGCTGCCTAATTTTGATTCTGAATAAATAATAAAAGGTATTCATAAAAGAACCGAGTGGTATTATTATTGCCCTATGTTTTCTTGTGAAAGAGTTAACCATAATTAAGTGATGGGACAGATCTCAATTATTGCTAACAGCGAATCGGAGACAGAGACGTGATATAGAAACGGAAGATGAAATCAGAGATAAGCGGAATTCTTTAGTTGCTGACACAGTAATCTCAGATGCTGTTAATTTTGAAGATTACATTGTCGAAGATGATGATGTATTAATTGAAAAGGAATTAATGAATCAAGAAATTATCGATGACATAAATTCGTGTTCATATCTAACGTGAAGTGGCAATAGAAAATGAAGATGATGAAAGCAATTTACGTGGGCAATGTGGCAGAATTACTGTATATCATTGTTGGAAGTTACAGAATGTTTGAGGAAAGCGCAGATTCATATTCCTTCTCTTAGTCGTCCCAAATATTTTTATTACATAACAAATTAATAATGTAAAGAAATTTCGGTTCTTAATATTGCTATTAAAGAAATGAGGCAACCAAAAAGTTCTGAACTCATAGTTAAAAGTCAATTTTCTCACGTCAGTTATGATTTTCTGGTCTTTGTAGTTACGTTATTTTTCCTTTTTCTCATGAATGACGTCCGAATAATTGTTTCTGTTTCGGTCTATCCCACGTTCCTTCTATTGTAAATTCTTACCATTAACTGTTTGTTTTTTTATATATTTCAAGGTGTATCTGTTTATATTTGACCTTTGTATGTATTATATTTTAAGAGGCAATGTGTGTGTGTGTGTGTGTGTGTGTGTGTGTGTGTGTGTGATAAACATGATAAACAGTGTAAATGGTGACAAAAATAATTTTTGGCTCTGTGTCGAACTCTCCGAACTTATTTCTAAGTGTGAGAGTGTCATTTCTATTTCTTTCGTTTGAGCAACGTGTTTATTAATGACGAAAGAGGTTTCTCTTTCTTTTTTTTTTTTATTTTTTGGAAGCACCCCAGTTTCTCAGGAAGCCGGAAAACTGCAAATTCGCGCCATAGAAACACAAAGAGATCGATACTTTTTCCCCCGTCACCTGGACACAGTGTGCATGCATCGGACGTGGGACCAAAGTGGCAGGGCAGTTCTGCAGCAATTAGTCAATTGTGTTTCCTCCGAGAACCGTGTGTGTGTGTGTGATTTTGTACCAGCATTTTATTTTTTGATTTCTTAATGTGTAATTCCTGTGAGAAATAAAATTTCAATTTCTCTGTGTCAATGAAGCCCTGAAAGAAAAAGTATTTCTTTTTTTAAAACTGATCATCATCAAGCTTTACTCAATAGATTTTTCTTTGTGACTTTGTGAATATTATTCACATCATCCAGGTACACATCGTGTATATTGTTTACATAGATTAAATGTGAAGTAGTAGTCAATCAGACAAAGCTTAGACTATTAGATTTTTCTCAAAACTGAAATTTTATTTAGCACCGTGCTATTTTTTATTCTCACCTGACAGTGGTCATCAGATCTTTAACTTAGTTGGTGTTTTATTTACCTATAACAAATACAGTTTTTTAAGACGACATGCATTTAAATGTAATTACTGCATCATAATGATTAATTTTCGTAATTTCTTTAAGTTCGTTACGACGACATTTCAGCTATAATAAGTACGCTATATTAATTGCAACATTTACCTGAAAAGAAAAAGCCAGCGCCGCAATAAATCAAGAAACATCAGTAAAATCTCTGCCACTATTCCAGCTATTTGACGAAAAAGCAATTACTGAATGAAACCTTTTGACATTGGAGATGTCGCGAAAAAAGTAAAAACACTTCATATCTGAAAAAGTGAAAAATGCTAAGATCATCGTTCTCGTAGTCCAAGCTATCGAATGCGGGAAAGTCTTTTGAATTCTCCTAAAAGATGTGTCTTTAGGCGGACGGACAGAATGACGAACGAAGAGATAGTGTAACTGTATCACATTTTTCAGTATGCTGTTAGCGGGGTTTTCCACTTCCTTCTGGGGTTCGGTCTAGCTGCAACTCTTAGGAAAGATGTATCACGAAGTAACTCATTGGAATAATTGCAGTTCAGCTAATTTATTGTCAGATAAACTTTGTAATGATACTGATTAGTGGGTTGTCAATGAATTATTTTGGTTATACTTATTTTCTCTTTCAGTTATCACGCTGCCTATACATTTCCCTAATTATCGCCTTTTACTTTTTTACTTTTGTCAACTCATTCTCTTTCACACTCCAAGTGACGCGTTCTCTGTCCTTCGTTGTCTCCAATTCTCCCTGTGTCCAACAAATCTTATTCTGTCCTGAGTTCTTTCTCTCGCTCTCCTTGTTTTGAAGAAAACACATTTGGCGGCTCGAAAGCAATAAAATGATTACGTAGTCTGGATCAACTTTCCTTCACCGTGTTACTGAGCGCTGATGAGAGCATGGTTAAAAATTACTGCAAAAAAAAAAAAAAAACGATCAGTAAGAGAGCTCCTCTAAAATACAAAAGCCCGATCGCTCTGGAAAACATTGTATGAACTCTTACTAATGAGTATTGCCTCTGCTGATAGGCCCTTGATGTGCGTCATGAAGATATTCCCTTTTGCTGAATTCAAGATGGTAACAAAGAGACTTCTCTATTCCATATTGTATTCGGACATTATCCGTAACGAATAATTTCCAACT
This sequence comes from Macrothele yani, assembly GCA_039090855.1. Lineage (NCBI taxonomy): Eukaryota > Metazoa > Arthropoda > Arachnida > Araneae > Macrothelidae > Macrothele > Macrothele yani. The sequence goes on along the minus strand of CM077030.1, from coordinate 108,313,877 downwards.
TCTAGCTAACAATACCTGAAATGTCAAAAGACGTGTGTGGTGTTTTAGTTAAATGGTTCTCACTAAACGCTTAAAACCTAACTTCTCACTTAAACACTTTAAACCTAACGGTCCAAAAACTGAAGTACTTACTAGCAAATGAAAAATCTAAGAATTTCCTTGTAAACAGCCACTTCTTATTTCACTTGTTATACGTAGTTAGTGCACATCTTCGTAAGTACTGTTGCTTTAGCTTGCGCAACATACACCCGTTAAACACAATGCTTTAACTTGCTCAACACAATCCCTCACGCTGAAAAAGGCTATGCATAACGTAAATTAAATTGTAGAGTAATAAAATCTAACTTTCGCAAATATAATAAGAGAAACTTTTGGAAGTTCACAGTTCGGATAGTCTAATCGAGTGATAAACAAGATTTACACAATAGATGGCAGCGAAAACGGAAAGCTGTATAGGTTATATACACTACCCCACCATCGATATCCGGACACACTCATGGTTACAAATAATCTTTATCTACAGAAAATTTAATATTGTGTGCTATCCTTTGACCCCCGTGACGACCTCTAGTCTTCGTAGAGTACTCCCTACCAGTATTTGTAAATGTCGGCCAACATGTTTGGACATTCGGCATCCAACACAGTGGCCAGTTCAGCATTTTTTACGGGGCGATCTCTTCTTCCACGCACCCTACGATATAATTCGTCCTAGAGATTCTCTATACGGTTCAGGTCAGGATTCTTAGCTGGACAGTCCAACTTTTCGAAGTCCATATCCTCAAACCAATCTGTAACATTATCAGCAGTATAGCATGACGCATTGTCCTTCTGATGGAGGTATGGGCATTCCCTAAAGTACTGCCACAGTGTTGGCAGTGCATCATTGTCCAGGACGTCAAGGCAGAGTTGAGCATTAATGGTTTCTGTCTGAAACGACTAATGGGTCCAAGCCAAACCACGAATACCAACCAGATCAAACCTCCACCAAACGTCATTGTCCGGACTGTGTAGTCCAGAAGGTGTCTTTCTCCCGGCATCCATCACACCCAGGAATAACCATCAGACTAGCAGACTTTGTATTCTGATTCTTCAATTCGAAGCACAATTTTACATTCGTCTAAAACCCGTGATCGAAGTGCCTTACACCACTCTAACATACTTTTGTCATTAATCGAAGTGGCATCGAAGTGGAAGATTAGCACTTGTAAAATGTCGTGCTAACCCAAGCCATGAAGAACATTTTACTGGTGCTAACTTCAGTTCCAGTACTCTCACATAGGGTTTGTGTGATTTAAGACAAAGTTGATTTGCATTCTGAGCGGATATCCTTTTCAGAGTCATCCTGTCACGTTCAGTTAGCGTAAAAGGTTTACGCTGTCGTTTCTTGGAAGATTCAGCCCCAGTCCGTTGACATTTCCAATTCACATTGCCTACCGTCGACATAGATATCTTCATTGCCGCTAAAATGTCACGTGTGGAGGGGTTGCGTATGAGGCCGCACTGAAAATCAGTTAATATTAATTATTATCAATCTGCGCAGAAAATTAGTTCATTCTGTCGATCGAGGCACCTGGCATTCGCAATCGTTCCATTGTTTCATCGTAGCTGTATGAAAATAATTTTAGTTGGGTTCGTCACGTGGTGAATGGTTAGAACAGAATTCATTATCAGTAGAGGAGTGTCCAGATATTAATGGTAGGACAGTGTACGTCAAACGTGCTGTAATAGAAGTAGCGATTAGACGGTTCTGGACCACCAGGTGACCAGGAGACTTTCAAGTACATCGAACGAGAACTGATGGAAGTGACTGACGCCCTTTCTAAGTAACCTTAACCTGTTTTCGCCGCTTAACGTACCTTTTAAACAGTGTATTTCTTCTATGAGGGCAACAGCGTGTGCATTGACTTTTCCTTTACTGTGCACATTTTCTTTTATTCTTCGTGACTGCAATCGTACTTTGATTTTTTAAAAAAGACGGTGTCTTTGTGGTCGCTTTCAAAGTACTCTCATTCTGATTAGCATGCGAGAAATGACTGCTCAGAATTGAATTTTTAAACACTAAGTCCACTCAGCACTTCAGTTGGATTGTTTCACTCAAATCAAAATGTTTTAGTGCTTCACTTTATTCCTGTCAAGAAGCATTTGCAATTTAATAAAAATTTATATCAGTCATAATAGACGAATAGGGTACTTTGACCAAAATTTACTTTGCCTAAAAGGAATGCTGGGTAAGATGCATGATCTTTCGACACTATTTTATTCATATTCAGGTGTTCGATTAAAATTGATCCAGCAGTTTCTGTGTTGTTGGTAACTTTACATCCCATGCTGTATTTTTCCACATTCGGATAAATTATTTTAAGTGTAATAATTCCCGATCTTCTCTATCGCTCTGAAATATTTTAGTTAAAAAAGCCCTGCACTATATACATTGTTCAGTCTTCATATCATTTCAATATTTGTAAATATCTGAAGCATTTTCCGTGGGTTCAATGATCAATTTAAAGATTTCATTTTCGAAAATGGGTCAGAATGCGTGCTCAGTAAAATACTTGTTGAAACCACAAAGCAAACTGAATCTAAATGGATGTGTTACGGAATGAATCTAATTAATACCATTCGTCTGAGATGGATCCTGATTCGACTCCCGCTGAGGCATGGATGTTGTGTGCTGTGTTTTTCTTACGGCACTGGCTGACAATTTAAAAACAATATTACAAACCTAGTATCTTCGCTAGTATCATCGTCGCTTTTGTTCTCGTAGATGTTCTCCCGCATAGGTTTGTAATAGACAAATAAGATAAACCTATGCGGGAGAACATTTACGAGAACATAAGCGACGATACTAATATGTTGAGCCCAAATTTTTGGGATTTGCTTCTGAAGTCTAACGTGTATATTTCTCCGCATTAGCAAACGGGTCAGTTTTCGTTTCATAACACGGTTCTCTGTGTGTTGCCACTCACTATAAGAATTTTCAAGTTATTTTACGGAAGCAGTTTGCCTAAGTCTCTTCAACCATTGTTTCGAATTTGACATAAAGCCCGCGATTTGCGATTTAAAACTTAATCATGCTGTTCACTGTGTTAGGTTTCCGATGTGTGTTCTTCTGCCGAAGTGATCTGCCGGTTTATTTACGTTTCAGACTGTTGCTTCCATTGTATAACTAAGCACTAGATATAGTTCTAAACTATTTTTACAGGAAGATTTTGACTAGGTTGCTTCAACAATTGCTTCGAATTTGACATAACAAGCGCAATTTACAAAATTTGAAATTTAATATTTCTGTTGATTGCGTTAGACTTCCAAAGTATTACGTATGTCTTCCACCTTCCACATCAGTTGCTTGTGGGTTTGTTTAAGTTTCAGACTACGGCTCTCCGTTTTTTACTACTCGCTATAAATAGTTCTAAGTTATTTCGATGGGAGGATTTTGACTAGGTTTCTACAATTATGGTCGAATTTGACATAACGCGAACGATCTACAATTTAAAACTTGATTTTGTTATTTACTATGTTAAACTTTCAAAATGTCGTGTGTATCCTTCCGCTGCAGTTGTCGGAAGGCTTGATTACTTTTTCCACCGCGGCTTTCCATGTGTTACTACGCGCTATGAATAGTTCCATAATTTAAACAACAGCAGTTCCACGATTTTTTAGAGGAAATATATTTCGATGTAATGTATTGGGTTGGAAAGAAAGTAATGTCCGATGACGAGGTATCCAAAGTCGAAGCCCCGGCCAAGACGCACATTGTCCTTTGATATTGATCAGCACACCGGCATAACATCAGCAGGTAGGTAGGTGGCTTAAGTCAGTGACAGTTAGCCGTTCGAAGGCGAAGAGTGTAAGAGTGCCAGATAACGTGGAAGTGGACAAGAAGCACATCCGCCATTGCATGCTGTATGAGTTTCGTCATGGTAGTACCCTACAAGTGCTGTAAGGAACATTACCAGTGCGTACCCTAATGCATATCCCATCGTCAGTGCTGTCGTTGGTTCGAACGGTTTCTGGAGGGACAGTTTGACCTGTCAGACCGTCCCAAACGGGAAGACCCGCAACAGTGGATAACTGGATATAGACATGCTGAATACCTTAGTGGAGACCGACCAACGTGTGACTATGCGGGAGTTGGCCGAACAACTGGAGACTACCCACATGAACATTATCACGCACCTGCGTCAACTTGGTAAGGCGCACAAGAGGGGAGTTTGGGTACCTCGTCAACTCACAGTTGAACAAAAACAAAATATCAGGAGTGCAGGCGTTTCCCTGCTTGCATGTGACCAAGCTAAAATGTTCTTGTACCGCACGGTGACAGGTAACGAGAAATGGCTCCTGTATGACAATGTCAGCGTCCAGAAACTGCGGTTGGTCCCAAAACAAAAATCCTAGCCGACTCCTAAGCTGGCTTACACCCACGTAAGGTCCTACTGTCTGTTTAGTAGGATATGCGGGGCGTTGTGCTTTTTGAGGTTGCCGGACAACACCACTATCACCGCCGATGTGTACTGCCGTCAGCTCGACAATCTGCACGCCTCGCTTACGTCGAAATAACCAGCACTGCTGAACCGCAAGAGTGTCCTTCTGCAGCAGGTTGGAGAGAGATCTCACACAGCACGGGGCTGACATATCACAAGTTCAGGGAGCTTGCTTAGAAGCTGCTGTGGCATCTAGCCTATTTCCTGGACAATGTCCCAAGCGACTACCACCTGTTTCGATAGTTGCACTATGTCTTGGACGGACAGCGGTTCACCTACCGGGATACTGTCGAACACGCACTTCGCGTCCAGGTCGCCACAATTTACAAGGACGGTCGTTATCCAACAGCTGTCCAAACGATGGCAGCAGGTCATGGCAAACAACGCCAGCTACATTGCTACATTTTGGGTTGATTTGTAGTTGTATATACAGAATTAGTGTTTTTCTGTTGCCTTGCATTTGCAGACATTACTTTCTTTCGAAATAAAACGACAGAAAAATGTGTCTTTTCTCGCATTTCATTTTTTCAACGCTTAGTATTGCTATCCTTCCGTTCGTGCATTCTTCCACTCATCTTAAGGTTTTGTTTGTTTTATCGTGGTGAAATCTGGATCCCCTAGCATTCTACAACATAACACGACTGATTATCGAGAAACTCACTTCAAATATCATCGGAGCTACTATCATGACTGGTCATTCTGTAGTACACAGGATTTTATTCACCGCATTAAAAACATTCCATCTGACCTGTTATTTTAATTTGAACGCCAACAGTTTCCTGTTGTTCTCAGTTTTACCATGAGTATCCTGTATCTTACAGGTTCATCTGTTAAAAGTTGTTGGACACAACCTGCAAAATTCATGCTTTTCCCATGGCCAGCTCTACTTGGTTGTTCTCAAGTTGGCAAAAATAAAAATTACTTCATCTTGGTTAAAAAAAAAAAAAAGAACACTGTACGTCGTTTACTGGGAGACTCTTCAATGATAAAACTTACTTACACTTCGAATTAACGGTATATTTTATTGATCACAACACGACAGGAAAATGTAGATGTTTCATATATTTCAAGTTTCTTATATTCACAGTCAATAAAGACTGCTGATTTCAGCCAATTGTCCCGGCACAAGTATAGACTTTGTTTGTTTGTTTTTTAATCCTTTTCTTTTCATTACCGAAAAACATTTTATTTAAATGTTTCTGTGCAATATATCCTATTCATATTCATAAATTCAGGAAAGCTCGGAAAACGTTAACCCAGAAGCTGATTCATGTACCTTTTGTTAAATTCGGGCAACACCGGGTACCTCGGCAAGTAGTTTAAATACGCAAATCACCAAGTAACATCCAGATGAAAGCCGAACACTGCATCGGAGTTTTTAGAACTGTGTACGTCTTTTCTTGGGATCTCCATCAGCGGAATCAGGAATCATAGAGCAAAAAAATCCCTCTTTGTCTTTTTCGGATTGGAGCTAAACCTGGGCATGGCGAATGTCCGGTAAATGCTACCTGCCAGTTTGTATAGTAAATTTTCAAAGAGGAACTGCGATGATGGTCGAGAGCTTCGTTGAATATCTGGTACAAAGAAAGTTAAATCCAGGATCGCGTGCTGACATTTCAAATGACACCCTTAACGTCTTGTAACAAAACAATGCAACATCTCTCGCTGTAGGAGTTGCAAACATATGTCTTGGGGAAAACTATGTTCACATATTGCGCTAGTCTTTCTGAAGCTCATATCTAAACCAAGCAAACATATCTTAAATGATTCGGAGGGCGAAATCACTTCCGACTCTGGTTACATTGATGGCAGTCCTTACAAAAGAGAAATGGTAGAAATAGCACGTGATTTTCCCATCATTTGACTGAAGATGTTTCTGGGAAAGTCACTGCTTCATTTTGATGAAAGGTGAGCCCACTTTGTGAACTACATTGCGTTTTTCCGCCGCAATATTTATCTTCCAATACTTTTAGAAGGATGGTCTATATGCAGTTGAACGTAAGCATGATGATAAAGTTTTAGCAAAAAAGGTCAGCGTGTCACTTTGTGAAACAGACAATATGTATTATTCAGCTAATGTTGCAGCAGCTCAAAAGTATTCCGCTTACACACATGAAAGATGCCTAAAAAATCAACGCGTTCGCCTCACTAACTGAGGCCAATATTTTTAAGCGCTATGATCCGGCTCGTCTTCGCTTTCATCCAGGTACCTTTTCACAGTACGATTTCAACATTAAAATAAATTGCAAATGCTTTGATTCCTTCTGATCTGTTAGATTTACAGGTTTGAAATTTGAAAAGGATCGCTCATCAAACGTTTTCACCCACAAATTTATTTCCCATGCTACAGCACTTTAAATACGGCAATCAACCCCCACCTCCCTCTTCCCGGTTAATTATAACCAACGCATTTTCTCCAGTCTATCTGCTTGCAATAACCTCGTAGCCATTTCTTTCAACAACAGGAGTCGTGAGGCTGCAACTGCATCTGTTTTTACTCTGTAAATTTGAAGGAAGCTGGTACAGTTGTCAGTGAGGATTGATTTACCAACTAACCTAAATTTTCAGGATCATCTATGAACGGTTTATTTAATAATTGTGCTCTGCTTTACCTAACTGGCATCAGGTGTTTCTAATGCCTTCTATGACGAAAATAACTTCTAATCAAATAATTCATTCCCAGCAGCAGATCCTTTATATTTACCGCTTCCGCTCGGACTTCAGTTTCCACTAGCTATGGTTTCTAATCCGCCGCTTCAGCCATAAGTTACCTATGCAAGAGCACAACCCGAGCAAAATTCACGTTTTTAAACAATCATATTACTTTCCAGTTCAGAGGTAAAACTTTGAAGAAAACTCACATTTTTTTGACAAATGAAAAAAGCCTGTAAAACAGATATTACACACAGATCCTTGTCTCTTTTGTAAAAGCGCGGTGAGCAACTTTTTTTCCTTGTGTCACAAGTATGGTGGATTCAACGCAAACTTCGCCACACTACCAACATTAAGTACAAAATCTGTTGTATTGAAAAACACACAAATATACGAGCTTTTAATCATTTCTTTAGGTTTACTTTTCTTCAGTTTGTCTATTTTAGCTTTCAAAAACGTGTATAAAACTGTCAAAGAATTAATGCAATTGTTGACGTGCTTGGTCTTTGACAAGTTTCAGAAATTCTTGCCGAATTACTGAAACAGCCCATTGTAGCTCAGCATCCAGGTTCTCTCATCACTGACACGAAATCGGTTTTGGATGACATGAGATTCAATTCTCACTGAAGAAAAAATTGATTCACATAAACACATCAACCCAAATATTGAAAATAATTTGGCAGTCCCGTGTTTCATTTAGTAAATTCTGTTGTTCAGTCAGAATTAATTCCCACATCTTACTGATTGAGCAATTTTTATGGGCCTGTTCGCGTTGCTCACTCTGCAAAGTAACCATGCTTGTTTCAAGATCTCGCCTTTCTAAAGGCAACAATGCCGCCCCGGTAGCGCAGTGGTCTAAGCGATGGCCTCTGATCATTCGTCCGAAAGGGGTCCGGGTTCGAATCCCGTGAGGCATGGATGTTCTGTTTGTCTTTCGGCACTGGCTCTCTCTTCCCTAGAACCAGTGACCCTAAATTAGGGACGGGCGACTGCTTATATCCCATTGAGTTGTCCACGGTGATCGTTAAACCTCCAATAAAAAAAGGCAACAACGAAGCCACTTCTTTGCTGAAATGAGAAAAATAGCGAATTGAAATAGACTACGCAGAAGCAGACGCGCGGGTTTAAATTTGTTAAAATCAGAGAAACGATATTCAAACTTTCGAGATACAATTTGCATTCATTCAACATAAATTTGAAACTTCCCATCGTGAATATGAATTATTTATTTATTGTTTAAAAGAGACTTTGTGAGAACTGGAAAAGGAACAAAGTCTGCTGTTTCTAACTGGGTCAAAATAAGTGACAGTTATGTGGTAAATTCCCGAACATGATGGGATCGGTCACTAATTAATTTTCCTCTTCCCTGAAGTTTCATATTCCGTTCATTCAGATGTGTCATGATGTCGCCCAAGAAATGCAGATCACATGACCATATCATATTCGCAATTTCAGAGAACACCTCAAGCTGTTACTGCAGTGTTAACACTTGTATCATTTGTTTCTGTTAAAAAAAATGTTCACGGAAAACCAGTTGATATGGAGAAAAACTGTAATGAAGATGTCTTTAACTATTTATGTTAAAGTGGTTGGAAAACTCTTTTGATAAAAAACAATTTTGTGAAAAAGATCCAAAATTTGCACAAACTTTACGGCACACAAGCAAAATCTTAAGGCAAAAATATTCGAACAAAACTGTATAAAATTTGGCGCGTGATGAAGTTAGTGGAAGTACACTGACGAAATGACCGACAAAAATATACCCAATGAACGTTGCCAAGTGATAAAAATCACCCCTGCCAGTTGCAGGGGTGATTTTTCTCACTTGGCAGTATCAAAGAACATGCAATTCAAGACACAAAACATGTACTGACTCATGTGTGTTAGTTTGAAAAGCCGACTTCGGCTGTACTTATTGGGAAACCACAAGAAGAGCAATGTAATATTACCAGAGCTTAATTTTGCTTGCTCAACAACACTGTCTAATCATAGCCTTAATTTTCTCAACACAAAGTTACTCAAAATTTCGTAAAGGTATTAAAGTCCTAAATGAATTTTGATTTGGGTAATTGCAAAGAGTCTAAGGTTTATGCTTTGGACACATGATTTTAACAAATTATGTCATCAGTTGTCTCTCAATGATGGAATATGTACACAGCAACACTGATTTCAATAAAGTAAATAAAAAAGTGTGAATTTGGCGATTATTTCAATTTTCCAAAAATGATTTTTCACATAAATTTAGAACATGGTTGCTATCAGCTCAACCGGTCAAATTTCTCAAACTTAAATACTTTTTTCTTTACCAACACATAATACGCATACACAATGTTTACATACTAATATCATACTTGTTTTTTTTTCAGGCAAAAAAACCCCACAGTGCACTGCTAGCCCTTTTCACTATTTACATTTACTGATTTTTTTTTATTTTTATTTTTACATGCTTGCTACATTTTGTAAAGTTTTAAATTTTGACCACTGCACTTTTCATTTTCCACTTATTTTAAGCTATATGAACAATCGATATTTTTTTCACAATTTTGCAGGTATTGGTGTTTTCAAAAGATATCGTTTCTTCAAATTTTATGGCCTCAGCCTTAACTTGACATTTAAACTAACCAAAATGAAGTACAAAAAAAATGACATCTTCCCTAGCCTGCTGCACAATGAATTTTAAACTCGTACTATATTACACTGGTCAACAACAACAAAAAAAAAAAAAAAAAAAAAAAATTCTGACCTGGATTTTTGCAGCTGTTTTACACTAATTTCAGGGTGCTGATTCCAAATCTGATCTCAGATTTGCTCCTATCACATCTCATTTTTATGCAATCGGCATACCCCATTTTCAATGATTTTACCCGAAATTAACTCTTTGTCACTTATGATTGCAAATTGTTGCGAGTCAGTGACTGCTTTAGTTTTAAAATATGGTGGTGTATTTTTAGGATGGTGTGTTTATAATATCATTTTATGTAGATATCCACATTTATTTAATATTTTGCTTCTGCAGGTCGTGATCTAACAATGGCTACAACATCCGAAAGAAGGAAATGCAGTAATGACCCAGATATCTTCTGCTACATCTGTGGCAGCTTCACTTTGCAGGATCAAAGTCGCAACATCAATACCTTTGTCAAGAATATTTATCTTGCCTATACTTTAAAGTACGACTTCGAGACCAAGACAAAAATTGGGCTCCTCACAAAGCGCGTAAAACCTGTGTTGAAACTTTGCGATCATGGTCTAAAGGAAAGAATGCTAAGCTGAAGTTTGGTGTGCCAATGGTTTGGAGAGAACCTACAAACCATTTGGATAACTGCTACTTCTGCTTTGTCAATGTAAAAGGTTTCAATAAGAAAAACAAACAACACTTGCAATACCAAGATATCCCATCTGCCAGACGACCAGTTGAGTACTGTGAGGAAATACCTGTGCCTGTGTTTACTGAGCTACCAGAGATTGATGTTGAATCCCTCAGTTTACCTGTTTTTTCAGATGATGATGATGATGATGCTCAGATCGAATATACGCCATCTGATGCAGATTGTGATAAAATTTCTCTGTTTAGTCAGCCTGAATTGAATGATCTTGTAAGAGATTTGTATTTGCCGAAGCAGTCTCCTGAATTGTTGGCTCCCAGGCTGCAAGAGAAAGGACTACTCAGACCTGGCACTAGTGGACTACTCAGACCTGGCACTAGTGTCTCCTTTTATCGTAACAGAGAAGTAGCACTGCAAAAGTACTTTCATTCAGATGATCAACTTGTTTATTGTAATGACTTTGAAGGGCTTCTCAATATGGGACTGCCCGCATATGATTCAAGTGAATGGAGACTTTTTATTGACAGTAGTAAAAGGAGTTTGAAATGTGTGTTACTTCACAACAGAAATATATATGGTTCGATCCCAATATGACACTCTGTAAAAATGAAAGAAGAGTATGCCAACTTCAAGATTGTTCTGGATAGATTGGAATACCATGTTCATGGATGGGTAATTTGTGTTGATTTGAAAATGGTTTATTTTCTGCTGGGTCAGCAAGCAGGTCACACCAAATACCCTTGTTTCCTGTGCTACTGGGACAGTAGGGATACATTAGAACACTGGGTTAAAAAGAACTGGCCACCAAGAATCAGTTTGACGCCTGGTGACAAGAACATCAAGAATGAGCCTCTGGTTGATAGTAATAAAATTGTATTTCCCCCACTGCACATAAAACATGGGTTACTGAAGCAATTCGTCAAAACTCTTGATCACACTGGAGACTGCTTCAGCTATATATGTTCCACCTTTTCAAGTCTCAGTGCCGAGAAGAAAAAGGCAGGAATATTTGATGGCCCTCAAATAAGAACACTCATCAGGGATCCACACTTTGTTACAACAATGCCTGCGGCAGAGGCTAGAGCTTGGAATGCATTCCCTGATGTGGTGCGGAATTTCCTTGAGAACAGGAAACCGAACAACTATCGAGAGATTGTGGAGGAGCTGCTCTTGAGTTTCCAAGCACTTGGATGTAGAAAGAGCATTAAGGTTCACTACTTACATAGTCACTTTTCCTCAAATTTCAGAGAACATGGGTCACGTGAGGGAAGAGCAAGGTGAACGCTTTCATCAAGACAATAAAGTTATGGAAGAACGTTACCAAGGCCGATGGGACTCAAACATGATGGCAGATTAATGCTGGTCCTTGATGAGAGACATTCCACAAGCTGAACATCGGGGATCGTCAAAGAAGAGGTCGTTTATGCAGATATAACATCACTATTGTTAATAACCTTTTTGTATATATTTTTCTTATCTTCACAATTCAATTCTTACATGGTAATATGCATTCATTCACATTGATATGCAGTCACTCTCACAACTTTGTGCTACGGCTCATTAAATGTTTGTTTCATTATTATTGTATATTGTATCTTATCTTATTCTTGTATGTATGTCTGTTTAACTATTCGTATATGAGCATAAATTTGCATTTTTTATTGAAAATGCAATACTTGATATCTCAAAAACCTGATGTGATAGACAAAAACTGATGCCAGATTTGGAATCAGCACCCCAAAATTACATTAAAACCGTTGGAATACCTTATGCCAGAAAAAGTATGTTGACCAGTGTTATATTCTTCCAAACACTTGAAAAGTTCCACCCCACTTGTATTTTCTACCGGAGGTGAATTTGAAAAGGAAATTTGTCATTACCTTGCCTTCAGGATCCTGGTAGAGGTAGAAGGAGGGTCTTTTCAAAACATGGCCAAAAGGATTTATTTTTGTTTTCACCTGTGTGAGGCCATTTTGGTCTCACTCATCTTCTGGTGAGGAGGGAGGACTCTCGGCTTGTCCACAGGTTGATATACTGGCATCAACGGAGTGGGTTCTGTACAACATGCCAGGAATGCTGGGGATCCTTAGGACGGGTGGTCAGCATGGAGTAAGGTGGTGGTTGGAGATTTGCAGCAGGCTTCTATGGTTTAAGGAGGTGGCTCGTTTTTTTAATCGGCTGTCTGCAGGCTGGAGGTTGCAGATGAATATTGGTCTCTTGGCATGGCGGACGCCATTTTGTTCCTTTTGGCGCTCCCAGGGAAGGACCAGAGCAGGATAAGATTTTTTTTTCTTTAGATGGTGTACGCCTCGCAGGAGCAGGCGAGTGATAATATGATGTGCCGCTGCCCATTTTCAACTTTGGGCGGGGCCAGGCAAAAAATAAAAGTCTCCGTTTCGGATAACATGACGCAGACCCAAAGCGTCTGCTCCTTACAAAAAATCTGTCGGAGTCCTTTTCCCAACAACAGAGTCAATCGTAATGCCTCTCGCAGACCAACTTCGTCAAGTAACATCAAGCCCAGGCTGTGTGTTGGCGGCCTCTCAAATGTTAAAAAGGTCCCCTCACCTAGCAGGAGAGAGAGACGTCAGAGGGGGAGGGGGTAAGCGAGAGCGTACTTTTCTTGCCGGACAATAAAGAAAAAGGCAAACTCACACAGTCGGGTTCGCCCTAGCAACAACATAAGAAAAAAGAAAAAACTAACGCTTCGCCCAGCTCTAACAGCGGATGCGTGTCAAGGTTACGCTGGCCGACCTTTGACAAACTCTGAGAATCTCAAAAGGGGAATAAGGAAATGCAAAGGTTAAGCAAGGTTACATTAGAATTTCCACGAACGTTTTCGACAATGACCCAAAGGAACCGAGAAAAAATGGCGGGTATTTCTTAAAAATAAGAAAAACACTCCGAAATCACTAGACAAATACAGCATTACATATCCTACTCATACACAATTATTATTTTGATTTCCTAGTAGGGAAATATTGAAAAAACGAGAGAGAGAGAGAGAGAGAGAGAGAGAGAGAGAGAGAGAGAGAGAGAGAGAGAGAGAGAGAGAGAGAGAGAGAGAGCTGCAAAACGAACTCCCTGTTGTTGTTGTTTTATTTACACTGCTGGCCACCCAAAATGCAACACCAAGAAGGACACGAGATAGCAAAGCCAGATTTACTGGACACATAACAACAGATACAAAGATGAAACGATTGAGCTTACAGGCCCGTGCGAATTGCGTAACACACAGACATCAATAGTTCGTATGGACCCCATGGCTGGCAATAACGGCCGCTACACGCCGCGGCATCGAACGAAACAAGCTTTGGATGTGCGCTTGGGATATGTCAGTCCAGGCTGTTTCCACACGTTGCCACAGTTCATCGGGCGTAGCCGCTGGTGGTATAGTGCGTTCACTATAACTTGACAGTTGGGAAGGATTCACTTTACCAGTTTTAGGGGAGCTTCGCATCGTAAGCAGCGTGCTTAAAACTAATCGCCTCCAACCCTCTTGGAGCAGGGCAATAAACAATGAAGATACGGGGTGGATGGGGAGTGTTGGCAGTCCCTCCTAATGCTGATTCCTTCAATGGTCTTTGTGGGAGGGAAAAGAATAAGGCATTCTTGAACATCACCAAACGACCCTTTCCGACTTCTGTTACTGATTTCTCAAGCTAGCTTTGTAGCAAGCAAGAGATCTTTACTCACGGTTTTTTTCTTTTGCTGTTTATTTAATCTTTTTTTTTTTTGTGATACTGTTAATATTATTGCTCGCAACTATGGCACTCAGCACACTGAAAGCTGGAAAAGTACTGAAAAGCCAAGCTAGGGAAATTATTGGGAATGTAATAATCTTCATGGACGAAGAAAAACGAAATGGAGTTCCGAAAGTGGATGTGAAAAAATCCAATGAACGCGTTTCGGAGGCTACAGGAGTTTCACTGCGAACTGTTTACAGAATTCGGAAACAGACTGCTACAAGCAAGGTTTTGTCAACTCCTGGTAAAAGACGAAACAAGAAAGCGCCGAAGCGCGAAATAGATGATTTTGACAAATGCGTTGTGCGCAGAACGGTACATGACATGTATGAAAAAAAGGAAATCCCTACTCTTCAGTCTTTATTAATCAAATTACGCCACAGTATTGATTTTGACGGAGGTAAGACTACATTGAGTAAAATACTAGATGATTTGGGTTTCAAATATAAGCGATGGAATGGTCGAAAGTTTTTAATAGAGAAACCCGACATTGTAGCGAAACGTAGGCATTTCTTAAAGGAGTTAAAGCGTAATGAAAATCTACCCGTTCCAAAAGCTGTTGTTTATCAAGATGAGACATGGCTTCTAACGTCTCATGTTTGTCCTAAAGGGTGGCAAGACACAAGCTGTGAAAAGCCAACTGGACTCTAAGTTCCTTCATCGAAAGGAAGCAGATTTATAATTTACCATGCCGGAACAAAGGATGGTTTTATACCAGGGGCTTCACTTTTATTTCGTTCGAAGACAAAAAGTGGTGATTACCATGATGAAATGAATTCCGAAAACTTTAGAAAATGGTTTGAAAGCCAGCTGCTTCCGAATTTACCACCAAATTCAATAATCGTCATGGACAATGCACCATATCATTGCATGCTTGCTGAAAAAATACCCACGACGAACTGGAAGAAGGCTGAAATACAAGCATGGCTTCAGCGACATAACATTGAATTCGCATTTGATATGCTTAAAGCGGAATTACTACAGATTGTCCGTCGCACCAGACCACAGAAAAAATTTATCATTGATGAAATAGCAGCAGATCATGGACATCAAGTATTAAGACTCCCACCTTATCACTGTGACTTGAACCCCATTGAGTTGATTTGGGCTGATGCCAAAAACTATGTGGGTCGGCATAATGCCTCTTTCACGAAAGAAAGCATAGAAACTTTATGGAGTAAAGCATTGCAAACCGTTACTCCGGAAAAATGGGAGGCCTGTGTGAATCATGTCCAAACTTTGGCACAAAAATACTGGATTTCTGATGGCATCATGGATGAAATAGAGGAAACTGAGATTGAAAAATTTGTAATAAATATAGGAGAGGATACTGACTGCAGTGATGAAACTGAAGACATATCATCAGCCGATGAAGATTTTGATATTGAGCGAATAATGCCTTTACCTGATTGAAATTGATTCTGCTTTGCTGTTGCTTCAAGGTAAGAGATACACAGTCCTGTTTCAATAAAAGGAATGTCTCTAACACACACGCACACACACACACACACACACACACACACACACACACACATATATATATGAAAAGGCTTTGATTCCGTGAAGCCGCCCCGGTGGCGCAGTGGTCTAAGGCGCTGGCTTCTGATCATTCGTCCGTAAGGGGTACGGGTTCGAATCCCGGTGAGGCATGGATGTTGTGTTTGTCTTACGGCACTGGCTCTCTCCCTTCCCTGGAACCAGTGACCCTAAATTAGGGACGGGCGACTGCTTATAGCCCATTGAGTTGCTCACGGTGGTCGTTAAACCTCCAATCAAAAAAAAAAAAAAAAAAAAATTCCGTGAAACGTTACCAGTTACGATGGACTGCCTCACTCATTTTCAGGCCGATGAGGACGGCAGAGTGGTTACTGTCTCGATGAATAGTGGAGTTACGTCGATTAAGATTTTCTGTGTGCATGTTTCGTTGTTGTACTCCTTTCGGAACTGCTTCTACGATCAGTTCCTTTACTTCCTCAGAGGCGGCTAGATTTTTCTGGTCAGAAGAATGTTAACTCATTTGTCGATAACAATAACGACCTGCTGGGCACTCGTGGCCACAAGGATCCTGATAGCACAGTCTCTACGGACTTGATCAGGAATCAGCAGTTGTAGGACGTGTGGCGCTCGTATCTGCAGGTGCCGGGTTTTACCTGCGTAGGAATAACGAAGCTTCTAGGATTGACATATGTTTCTTGTCTTCGACGCTTGAGTAGGTAACTGGGGCTGAGATCTTCTAACAGAATTCGCAGCAGCTGCATGTATCTGATCATAGTGTTCTCGTGATGGACATCTGTAGCACCGAAGGAAAGAGATGTGACACTCTGGCGCCTAAACACTTCCGTGTTGGAGGATGTCGAAGCACTGTCGAAAATCCAATCGATCCAGGAAGAGGATGCACAGGCGAGATCCGTGGATGGGGACGAGCGAAGAAAGAGGTTCAGCGGGGTTTGAGTATTCGGAGGAAGCAGTTAGCGAAGAAGAAAAGAAAACTCAGATGTCTCTCGCGAATGCCCTGGCTTCCAAATTCACCTAACATGAACGCAATCGGACATTTGTGGTTCGACTTGAAAAAGCGGGTTCGCGCTAAATCACCACCATCCCGAAATGTACGGGAACTGGAAGACCCACTGTTGACAGTATGATAAGAGATATCCCAGGATACCTATCGCCAGCTCATCGAATAGATACCTCGCCGCTGTTTTGCGGTCTAAACGGGGTCATACAACTTATTAGACAGGTGATCATAATGTAATATGGCTCGTCGGTATATACATCATCACCATCATAATCAACCATTATCAATCCACTGCTGGATAAAGGGCTCCCCAAGTTTCTTCCACAACGGTCTATCTTGTGCCACTCTCCTCCATGTCACTCCTAAATGCTTTCGAATTTCATCCACCCATCTCCCATGTGGTCTTCTTCTGGGCCTTTTTCTGTCTCTTGTAATCCATTCTACAATTTCGGTTACCCATCGGTGGTCCGTTGTTCCAGCATATGTCCAGCCCGTTGCCATTTCAGGGATTTTACTTTGATCATGATGTATTCCTATCTTGTAACTTTCCTTTTCGACGAGTTCCTGCAGAGTATAATCCAGAAAAAAAATGTTCTAAAAAGGCCTGTGGCCTTTTAGAACATTTCTCTCATTAGGTATAACACCTAATGAAAATGTGTTAAACACCTTTTCATTTTAGAAGACCTTTCATTAGGTGTCATAAAATGTTTACAAATGCGAAATATCTAGGTTGTAACTTAAAATTTTCTAAAAAGGCCCATGACATAGTGTTTTTTCTTTTTATTTATTGTATTGGGGTTTAACGACCACCGTGAGCAACTCAGTGGGCTAAAAGTAGTCGTCCATCCCTAATTTAGGGCTACTGGTTTCACGGAAGGGAGAGAACCAGCGCCGTAAGACCAGCACAACATCCATGCCTCACTGGATTCGAACTCAGACCCATCTCAGCTGTATGATCAGAAGCCATCGCTTAAACTACTGCGATAGCTTATTTATTTCGTACATGTCTGTAATTGGGTGAAATTTTTATACATCAAAAATTCGTTTGAATCATGATATTTGGATCATATTTTATTTTGCCCACTATATTGACGTAATTTCAACAATGAACCCGGTGGGGGAAGGGTCAAAGCAGAATTGGACAAGTGTTCATTTTTCAACCATGCATTTTTACATTTTCTTGCTAACACTGATTCGTTTATGAAACGGGTGTAGGAGAACTGTCCACAAAACATTTGAGGGGCCTTATAAAAAATGCATTTTTGACCGCTTTCGTGGACACGACCCCCAGAGGTTGGTTATCTGAATCATATGAAGTTTCCGTAATTTCGTCTTTTCTTAATTGCGGTTATTAATGTAATTCTTTATACAAATGTTTATGATTTTCAACTCAACAAAAGATTTCAGGATTTACAACAAACTACAATTAATTATCTGGGGGCATGTCCTGCCTCAGGAAACCTGTCGAGGAAGGGGGTGGGGGAGGGACCACAAAAGTATAAAATATAAAGCATTTCTGGTCCGATCGGGAGATTTTTAGCATTTACAACCTACATCTCAAACTCTCTGAAGACATGTGCTGACTCACGAAAACTGTCCGGGAGGGGAGGGGTGGGGTGGGGGTGGGGGTTCCTAAAATATAAAACAAAAAACAAAGTATTTCTAGTTGTAAATGCTGAAAATCTCTCGATTAGACAAGGAATAAGAAATTCCTTGCCGCCCCGGTGGCGCAGCGGTCTAAGGCGCTGGCCTCTGATCATTCGTCCGTAAGGGGTACGGGTTCGAATCCCGTCGGGCGTGGATGTTGTGTTTGTCTTACGGCACTGGCTCTCTCCCCTTCCCTGGAACCAGTGACCCTAAATTAGGGACGGGCGACTGCTTATAGCCCATTGAGTTGCTCACGGTGGTCGTTAAACCTCCAATAAAAAAAAAAAAGAAATTCCTTACATTTTACACTTTGGGATCTAACCCCCCCCCCCCCCCCCCGGGGCCCGACACAGGTTTTCTGCGTTATCACATGTTCGTAAAGAGTTTGTTCAGATTAGTTTCTAAACGCTCAAAATCTCCCGATCTGATCGGAAATTCTTTGCATTTTACACGGGTTTTTACCCCTCCCCCAACAGGTTTCCTGGGTAAGCACATGCCCCTCAGATAATTTGTTGAATTCTAGCTTGTAAATGCGGAATATCTCCCGATCGGACCAGAAATTCTTTATATTTCATATTTTGGGTTTTAAGCACCCCACCCCCACCCCCCGGTAAGTTTCCTGGGTTTGCACATACACGCAGAGAATTTGTTTAGCAGTAGTTTATATACCTTGAAAAATATCGTAAATAAGAAAATACGAAATTACCGAAATTTTATGTGTCAGATAACCAATCTCCGGAGACGTAGCCGCGGAGCAATCCAGAACGCAATTTTTATACGGCCCCTTAAAAATGTTTGTGGCCAGTTCTCCGCTTTGTCTTTTTCCCGAAAATCATGGAAATGTTTAAATTTCTTACTGAAAATGAAATATTTAAAAAAAAAAATTTGGACAGTAGTTGCTTAAGTAGTGGGGAATATAGCGACACGAAATTTGTTTATGCAGAACAATTTTATGGCACTGAAATTCCAATGTATCCAGTTCTCCGGTGTGGCCAGTTCTCCGTACCCGTTATGATATGAGATACACACTTCAATGTGGAGGGGATATTTATATGGCTTCCTTATCAATATCATGCTTTTTGGGAAATTTTTCTCCTTGGTATTTCTATTCGGTCACCCGTAGTGAGATCCTAGATGTGCACTAATACTGAGGCCCAAAAATAATGGCCCAGCCCTGGACCCAATGTCTGCTTAAAGAAATGTGCTCAGCGATAGTGTATATATACGATATATAACTACTGAAGACTTTTCGTTTAAATTGTATCACAGAGAACAAAAAAATAATAATAATAATAATAATAATTCCCCGTGTTATCTGTAAATGCAATGACAGTATTCGACATTTGCTACCGAATATTAACAGCATGCATTTTCTTATTAAAACCTAGCCGTGATTGTTTCCTTATTTGACCGCATTTGGTTGAAACTTTTAATGTGAACCCCCGGGCCCATCATGGAAATCCGATACCATCTCACAAAACCGTAGAGGATACCCAGCATGCAAAGTCTGCGGTATCCTTCATGCAAAGTCTATTTAACGAGAAGCTTCGAAGCGCCACAGGGAGTCCCTCCCTCCACCTCCCGTCGTCATTGTTCAAAGGCTCTTTGGTCTGCTGGAAGCGATTAGTTCCTAAAAGGCACGCTGCTTACTCCCCTCAAACTGGTAAAATGAATCCTTCTCAACTGCCAAGTTAGAGTGAACGCACTATACTTGCCGGGCCACTCGGTTGCCGCTCAGCGACCAGACGTGTTCGATGGGCGACATATCGGGAGAACAGGCAGACCACGGCAGCAGTGACACCTGGTGGGCCATGAAGAATTGTTGCACGACGCGTGCCACTTGCGGGCGCGCAGTGTCCTGTTGAAACGTGGCCGCTGGCAGGTCTGGCAGGTAAGGAAAGACTACAGGCTCCAAAACGTCGGAGGTGTAGCTGTGGCTGTTGAGTGTACCGGCGATGCGTACCAGAGGGGTGCGTGTGTCATATCCAATTGCGCCCCAAACCATAACGCCAGGTGACGGACCGGTATGGCGATGCATAATGCAGGCGTCATACAGTCTCTTGCCGTGGTGCTGCCACACGCGGATCCGACCATCGTGGTATTGCTGGCAGAAGCGGGATTCGTCGGAGAAAACAATGTCGTGCCATTCCGTAGTCCACGTGCGGCGTTCAACGGTCCACTGCCGCCGCACTCGCCGGTGGTGTAACGCCATTGGTAATCGGAGCAATGGGCGCTGCTCGACAAGTCCCCGCTCCTGCAGACGACGTCGAACGGTACGTTCTGACACAGGCTGTTGCGCAACACACCATAATTCCTGCGCTAAAATTCGTGATGTGGCGGAGCGAGCCGTCAATACCCGCCGCACAACATACCTGTCCTCTTGTTCGGTGGTGTGCCGTGGCTGCGGCGGCAATCGCTCACGTCGGTCCGTCCGTCCCTCCTGCACCTACCGAATCCATACTCGCCTCACTGTAGCTGGATGTCGCGCCACACGGGCGCCGATGTCTCGGTACGATAAACCGCTGTCGCGATGAGCCACTATTCGTCCTCTGTCGAACTCCGAAACGTGCTGGAATGACTGCCGTATTCTGCGACGAGGCATCAGGAAGCTTCCCTCTCACAGTCCGGCAGCACAACACACTTCCACTACTTACACCCCTCTTTCTGTGCACCCTTCTTATAGTGCTTCTCGGTGGCGTGCCGAGCGCATATGATTTGCATATGCCCTGCAATGCTAATCGTTTGCATGTCCTCTCGCGGGCGACGCATGCTGCGAATTTCAGGCCAATCGGATGCTTCCTTCTTGGTGTTGCATTTTGGGTGGCCAGCAGTGTATTTTTACAACTTACATAAGAAACTAAGATGCAGAAGAAATAATAGTTGTGCTTCCAAGCGTACAGATATCCCAGCCACTGATACTTACAGGATATACAAAATTCTAAATACATTATGATAATTCTACGGCAATATTAATTTTTCCCACTTATTAAAATAGAAAATGCAGAAAATCACTAAGCTACAAGAAATTAATACGATACATTAGAGCACTAGTACAAAAAAAAACAAATATCCAAGAACTACTATTATTATTACACTTCACTACAATTATCGTTAATGTTCACATTAAATGCACTTTACATTACCCACAAAATTTACTCACCTGTCACGGAGAATATTTTATATTCATGACGACATGTGACACGTTAATGTATTTCCACGAGAATTAAAAAAAGCATGAAGAGAAAGGAAGAAAACGAAGGTAATTCCAAACCTTGAAGTGACAAAATAAACGAATGAAGAATATGTATTTTAATTTACTTAACTTATTCTTGACTCCTTTTTTTTTCTTACCTCTTATTTCAACAATGGGTGTTTGTTTATCCATGTATACTTACTTAAAAGAAAAAAAGACGGAAATAAAAGGAACCAAAAGGAAGTAAGTATGATAGAGATACATTCTTGGAATAAGAATGCGTGGATATTTGATGGTTTTGACAGGCGAAATTCAAGGAAAATCGGGCCCTGACTCTCCGAAGATCCGCCTGGACAAAACAACAACATATTTCACTCTTATTTTTTTCTCTTGATTCATTTGCCGCAGGAGTTGTTGGTTCAGTTCGTTTACTGAAACAAATCCGTCAGTACCGGCATAGAAACGTTATATCATAAACATCACAAATGAGTGTGCTGAAGTAGCTTAATTCTTAAAATAATAAAGCTCGCCAGATAAAAATAATTCTGGCTAAAATGGCTATGAAATGGTTTGATCGGAAGTAATGTCTGACATGCCAAGAAAGTAAATGACGAAAAGCGTTCGATAGATTGCATCGTCTTGAAAGCAAGAAATGGCTCACTTATCGGGATGTATTGGGTTGTTGCTGATGAAATGAAATGTCGGAATATTGATGGAAACTTCAAACATCCAAAGTACTGTGCAAAATAAATTGTACAAGACAGAAAATTTCTCGTATTAATCAAAATATTCACGGCCAAATATAACACGTTTGCCAACGAGATACAAACTTCTGTCTGCCGTCGTGAAAAAATGTCGAGCGTCGAGGTGCGACAAACTTATAGAATGCGGTTTCAACTGATGCTTTATTGAAAAACGATTACCCTGCAGAAAGATGTTCAGGTGCTTGAAAAAGTGATAGTACGTAGTGGACAAATCAGGTGAATAAGGCGGGTGAGATAAGGTCTTGTACCTCAGCTAATTCAGCTTTTGGATCGTTTCGCGTGCAACGTGAGTAGAGGAAAATGGGGGTTTCTTCTGCATGGGAGTGGGGTCCACCGCGGTCCTTCACGTGGACTGCTGCTGTCCAGGGCGCCACACGTACCGACGTGGGTGTGGCTGGATGACATCATCGGTCTAGTGGTCGCACAATTTCTTTTCTCCCCCGCGTTGAGCTGAATCACCATGTTGGATGACATTGACGTTTTTAGCGGTCGCCGCTATTTTCTTTTTTGTGCTCGACGTTTCCCGGTCAACACCATTTAATTTTCTCCCCACGTGGTCGATGCTATTTTCGCCCATCGGGAAATTTTACGGTGTGTATTTTTTACGATGCTATTTTTCCCAATCGGGAAATTTTACGGTGTGACGTCAGGACGCTAGGGAAATTTTATTTCAAGGCAAATAAAAATCCTTAGTGAATCAGAGCAGGATCGAACCCCTGACAGTTGGGTTCAAAGACAGACCCCTCAATCTCCAAGACTACAGCCATCAGTTACAGACGCTTGCTCGAAAGCAGCTGTCTTTCCTACCCGTTGTGAAGACTGATCGCTAGGATTATGACATCATATTCTCCCACGTCGCCAATCATGACGACAATCATGACGACAATTAACGCCATTTTGTACTCGACGTTTGCTGATCACCACCATTTTAATGAATCATAGCCACTTGAGGTCATCATACAAATTGTGAAACACTTGCTTTTCATTGCTTTCGTTCACATCCACGGGTTTCATTTTTATGCTTCGATATGGTAAATGATTGTAACCGGTGAATGATGGTAAATCGAATGATGCTAATATGTGGTGAATGATGATAAATCGTTCAGCACGTCTATGATTCTGAAGGTGCTTTGACTTGTAAAATAGCGCCACATTCCAGTTTTGAGTGTGCGATTGAAGCTTTCCACATTTGCTTTCGTCTTACTGTTGGTCGTAAAGAAATGCAACCTTTGCTGTTTTAAAACTTTTGAGAGTCTTTGTTTTTAAATTCCGTTCCTTTATCTTTTTGCAGTTTTAATTGTTTTCTGTATTTAAAAAACTTCAAAAAGGCTTGAACTATATAATGAACCCCCGACTTTTGTTTTAGGGGAATCACCCACGCATATTTGGAAAATATATCAATACACCTGAGTAAGTGGCGAAATCCATCATTATGACGACGCAAACTGGCGATATCGGCCGAGTCCGACTGCCACTGTGGGTCTGTTTTATCCACCATAACTCTATTTCTCGGAAAATGACGTCTCGCCTGTTTGTGAAAGGTGTACGTTTTCTCCCCTTCAGCCATTTTTCGACATATTTTTTCTTGATACCTTCTTTCTTGACAGCACAGAATAAAGTATTGACGCCATCGAACATCCTACTTTTTGGGCTGTGAGGTACGCCTGTTTCATTACAAAACTTCAAAGATAGATGCTCCACTGTGACAGAAAAATTAATGTTTACATTGTCCCATGCACAACTCAAATGACGTCAATTTCCCCTCCCACACCATTTTAAATTCCTTCTATTAGTTTGCGGAAAAAGTCCCGCAAAACGATTCAGTACATCGCGAAAAAAATCATAAACCTCCCTCGGAGCAATCGAAGTAGAAAAACACTCTCCTGTCAAGGATCTTTTCCCAACCGATGGATGGTCAAGCGGTTAGGAGCGCTTGCTTTCTGTATGAATGATTGTGACTACGAAACTCGCTGAGACTATCAGAGTATTTTTATTCACTTTGAAAGAAAATTTCCCCAGTGTCATGACGTCACGCCGTAAAATTTTCCGATGGAGAAAAATAGCATCGTCACGTGGGGAGGAAAAATGTTTTTAATCGGGAAACGTCGGACACAAAAAGAAAATAGCGTTGTCATGATCAACCACGTGGGAGAAAAAAGGGCGCTACCACTAGAATGGTGATGTCGTCATTTAGCCACACCCACATCGGTACGTGAGGCGCCGTAGACAGCAGCGGTCCACGTGAGGAACCGCAGTGGACCGCACTCTCGCAGACTCCTATTGCGGCAGAAAGCTCCATTTTCCTCTACAACATGAGTTCTCGCGTTATCATGGAGAAGCATGGGCTCTTGCGATTGACTGATCTGGCTGTTTCGTAGAAAGTTTTCCATGCATAATATCAAGCTTTTGATAATACCAGTTCACCGTGACAGTTTTACCCGGTTGTCAGGAGGAAGAGTATATCAGAATAGCTACGGGCCGCCAAACATTGTGCCAGCCAGGTGGCGCAATGGTCTAAGCGTTTGGCTTCTGACTATTCGTCCAAGGTTTGAATTCCAGTGAGGCATGGATGATCTTACGACACTGGCTCTCTCCCTTCCCTGGAACCACTGGCCCTAGATTAGGATGGACCACTGCTTATAGCCCATTTAGTTGCTCACGGTAGTCGTCAAACACCCAAACAAACAAGCAAAAAACCCAAACATACAGCATCTTCTTCCTGAGATAGAGTGTCGGCTTTGGGGCTCCATCTCAGGAATTTCATGGCTTCGCCGCGGTCGATTCATTGAGCTGAGCGACAGCGTCTATTTCTCATCACAGGTGACGAGGCGCTTCAAAATATCGTTCGTTTGGTTGTGAATAAGCAGAAAAGAGCAGACATCAGCTCATCATGCTTGGCGCTGTTCCGCAACTCATATGGACCCATTTATCCATTTTCTTCATTTTGCCTATGGCCGTTAAATGTCGGAAAATTTTGCACAGTGACTGTGTACTCCAAGTTTCTCGCCAAGGTCTCCAACCATTTGGCGTGGATCAGATTCAATCAAGGTCTCCAACCGTTTGGCGTGGATCAGATTCAGTCAAGGTCTCCGAACCATCATCACCGTTATCACCCTCTGGTCTACCGGGTGGACCACTTTCGAGGTTCATATCATCGAACCGGAATCCAGCAAACCAACGCTGTGTCTCGCATTCAGCAACAGTGCCTTTACTCAATGCTGTACTGATGTTGCAAACTGCCTCCGTTGCACGGCGTCTAAGTTTAAACTCATGTAAAAAAATTACAGAAATTTGACTCAGATCCATTGTACTATTCAGTGCAGCCGGATCCCCTTAGAACTGATGCCACTGACGAAGGGACCAGTTCTTTATAGGCAGCAGCCTATAAAGAATTTACTTATCACAAGTCCCATCGCACAACGTGTTAATTCCTAAATTACCTGCCAACTGCATGAGTCTGCAAAATCCGATATTTCATCTGCAACAACCAGATACTTGGCACCTTTTTGTTTGTTTTTTGTTTGGGGGTTCAACGACCACCTTGGGCAACTGTGGGCTGTAAAAAGTCGCCCGTTCCTAATTTAATACCACTGACACTAGAGAAGGGAGACAGTACCATAAGACAAACACGCCATCAATGCCTCATATGGAATTCAAACCCGGACCCATCTCGGATGAAATGCTAGAAGCCAGCGTGTCGTACCACTCACCCACCGGGGAGCCTCTAGACATCCTATCGATCTGCTCACTGCTTTCGCCGGCGGGATGTACATTGTGCATTCTACTGTTGCATCGAATACTTGCTTCCATTTGTTAAAAAAAGGCAATAGAAGCTGAATCTGAAGCTTGGATATTATTAATGATATTGGCGCATCATTTTCATCTTGTTTTTGTCACATCTTTTTGCATGTGTGATTATTTTCAATTTTTAAGTTTCTGAAAAATTTGATTACTAAGACACAGTTATTAAATGCTACCACATCTACCACGTTAGGAATGTTGGCGTGCAAAACAATAGTTTGGTTTACTGTTGTTGTTGTTGTTTTGTCTTTTTTTTAATTTAAGCAGTACTTAACAAAAATAAAAGAGAAAATGCTACATTAATATACATTAACTTTTCCATCTTCGAAATTCCTATCGACTACTCGTAAAATAATATATATAGAGAGAGTGGCTCAATAAGGTGCTGGAAGGTGTTTCACAGGTATGTGGAGCCATGCTGACTGCAGTGCATCTGATAGCTGCTGGAGGATGCGTAGTGTGGGTGTGTGGTCCCACAGATGCTCAATTGGGTTTAAGTCTGGGAAATTAGGGGGCCAGGGAAGTACTTTGAACTGTTCATCGTGCTTTTCCAACCACTCTCGGACATTTCTAGCTGTGTGAAACGTCGCACTGTCATACTGGAAAATCCCATCCGCCCCAGGGAAGACAATCAGCATGTATGATGTTTCACAAGGTGTTTCACAGGTATGTGGAACACCTTGTGAAACACCATACATGTGGTATGCATGCATGTATGTAGAGCTATGCATGCATGTATGTAGAGCTATGCATGCATGTATGTAGAGCTATGCATGTATGTGGAGCTATGCATGTGTTTGGGTGTACGTGATCTGCAAGGATGGATTAATAACGAATTCGGTCCATAGTGCCTTCCACAGGTATGAGTGGACTCAGGGAATGTCAAGAAAACATTCCCCGACCATAACGCTGCCCCCCACCAGCTTGTGTTCTTCCAGCAGTAGTTGAAGAGTGTTTGTTCTCCGATGTTTATCGCCTTATACGCCACCGTTCATCCGTTTGATGAAGCAGAAAACGTGCCTCATCGGAGAAGGCAATCCTTTGCCAATCAGCAGAGGTCCAATTCCAATACTGCCGTGAAAATGTAAGCCTTTTCTACCGATGAACCTTCGTTAGCATAGTTGCAGTGACTATCCGTCTGCATCGGAGCCCCATACGCAGCAGGGTTCGCTGAACTGTCGTTTTAGACACACTTCCGGTAACATCATGGCTCATTCGGCTAGTTAGTTGCTCCACTGGAGCGGTCAATCGGCCCTCTCGCACCTTTGAAGCCGACGTTCACCTCTCACATCAATGGCACGTGGTGCTCCGCAGTTTTCACGTCGCGTATTCGCAATGGTGCCATTCGTTAAATTACGATACACTTTAATCACAGCAGTGCCGCCCCGGTGGCGCAGTGGTCTAAGCGATGGCCTCTGATCATTCGTCCGAAAGGGGTCCGGGTTCGAATCCCGGTGAGGCATGGATGTTGTGTTTGTCTTACGGCACTGGCTCTCTCCTTCCCTGGAACCAGTGATCCTAAATTAGGGACGGGCGACTGCTTATAGCCCATTGAGTTGCTCACGGTGGTCGTTAAACCTCCAATCAAAAAAAAAAAAAAAAAATCACAGCAGCACGCGAACAGTGCACAAACTTCGCTGTTTCAGAAATACTTCCACTTTTGGCCTAAAAGCCAATAATCATCCTTTTTGGGAAATCTGATAAATCGCTCCTTTTATCCGTGACAGCAACGAGTGATTTGTTTTCAGAATACCTACAGCACACCTTATATATATACTCTCCAAGACAGCTCATGACAGGTGCCTTCTATCATTGGCTACGCACTGTTGACGTCAGTAGGTGGTGGTCACAATAATGTGACTCGACTGTGTGTGTGTGTGTGTGTGTGTATTCAGGCATTTTGTTTTCATCTCTGTATTTTCTATATTTGGTACTCTAAGGAAAGAACTAAAAAGAACTCAACTTTCTGTGATGCCTTCTTTACAATAGGGCATTTTTCATTTTCGCTATTTCTCCTGGATGAAAAAAAAACGAAGCATGATGTTCAAGCGCGAAAGTTTGGAGAGCAACAGTAGTGTCATCGTTTTTCTTGATGCTCTTCTTCAACTTTTTGTATCTTCCTCCAGTACCCCGAGAAGTTCCACTCATTTATTAGGTTATTTTCCGAGCCTATCTTTTTCAGTTAATTTAATAAGTTCCCAAATGCTAAGTGGAGCTGATCTAAAAGTAAGAAAAACAAAGACAATTTTAAAACAGCCAGAAAAAATTTTATGCTTTCAGTAAGAGACAGAAATATTATGTGCTGCATTTAACGTACTGTATAACGTAATTAAGCTGAATAGTTTTTGTAACTAAGATATTCAGTTGTTTTTTTATAACGTTTAGTTTTGGGAGATATCTTAAAATTGAATTACGCATTGGGAAAACATCTGAAAAAGACAACTTGCTTTTAGTTCCACTCAGTTTTGTTTCTGTAATTGGAATTAAGGGGTTTTTTTCATGCGGGGAAATTATCTCTCACTCTGATCACATAATGTTCTAAGGAAAGAACTATGTAAAAGAAATGAAAGAGGAAGGGTGGGTTAAGAAAGCTGAACACAGATACTCTTACCTGTTTCAAAAAATTATCTGAGACATTTTTAGCAAAAGTTCAGAATTTTTTGAAATGGCAATACTTTCTGATGCTCCAGTAATCTCGTTCTTCTTCCTGGATCTCAGAGGAATTTAATTTCCTCTTAATAAAAGTCATAAGGACAATTTTTCTTAGCGAATGTATTACGGATTTCTCTTTCGTTTGACATACCACGTAAGCATTTAGAAATGATATTCGTAAACAGAAGATCTATTTTTCATGTTTAGTAATGTTTTCTATGATTAGCAGCATTGCATTTCATGTTACGCCTTTCGAAACAAGCCGGAAAAATAACAAATGTGAGAATTTTATGGTCCCAGAGTACACCCAAGTGCCATGCATTGCTATGGTTACTGGTACGAATTATACGTAATATCACTTAGTGTGACGTTCTGAGACAACGAATATTGCCGATCCACTTCGTTGCTTCTCTGGCATTTTTATGAACAGAAGCTTTATTTTTGAAATGACGTAGCAACAAATTTTTGCTGTTTGTTTTTAATTATTTTGCCACATACCAAAAATTGAAAAAGCTCATGAGAAGTACATCTTTCTTCTGCATAGTCTGAAATTTTTGAAAGAACGTAAAATATATCAAATTAAAATATGAACACAAATTCTTTTGGGTTTATGCCCAATGTAACTCGTAAGTGTGATCTGTTTTTTAGAGACTAGTTCTCCTGAATTTAATTCACATTTCTGAGGCAACCAGAAGTTTAGACTATCTTAATGGGCATCTTTTAAGTAAAACTACCTTTGCTTGATATGAGACACAATATTTTTGTTTCCATTTTGTTTTCTTTGATCTGCCATGCAATTGCTATTATATTGAATTTTTAGATCCACATTTCTTTAGTTGTCGGACGCCACTACTGATGTACAATTTAAGAGGAACTGTCACATTGCTGTGATTTCTATTTTTAACGAAACATTCTAAGTAAAATTTCAGAGAAACGACGACGTGAAATGCCAGGGTAAAACACCGCCACGTCCCGCCCTTAAAAATAAAAATTTTGATATAAAAGCATCCAGCATCACGCTCTGGATATTTGTGTGTCGGCGTGGCCAGTTTGTGTACTTACAAAAGAGGAATATTTTATATTCTCAATTTGCGATGATAAAGTTCATCCTTCTCCTAAAATGTTACGACGTAATTTAGGTGGTAGTGTCAATAAGGGAATTTGTTGGAATCTCTGAAACAGTCAAAAATATGTAAATATGGGGATATCAGTGAGTTTTTGTACATATTTATACAACGCAAAAAATATAGGACATGAGATGTTTTAGCGAAATATTTTACTTCAAAATACACGCCTGAAATATTCAAAGGAAAGAGCTTTGACGTTCAGTTCCCAAAAGTTCTCGTGGGTGTCGCAGCTTAACGTCGTGAAGCCTCACCTCGTTTCGTGCTTAATATCGCCAAACAATGTATGAATAGTTTTCACTAAACGTCAAAGTTATTCTCCATATTTTCATCGTTCGACGTAAAGAAAGTCAGAAAAAACGATGGCGCATTTCTTAATACATATATGCATCGTTCCAGCGAGAGTATTGCATTGGTGGAAAAATAATCTGCTGACATCTCGCTTCTGAACTTGTTTCGCATCGTGAAAGGAATTAGCAGTACCGCCTCTCTTTATAAAGCTTTTTCATTTCGCGTGTCTCGTAAAGTTACTTTTCTGTCTCGTATGCTTAGCGTTCCTCTGCACGTTAGGTTTTCAAGCCCTTTCAACATCTGTTCCAGTAATGCCCAAGTGCAATAGCTGATGGGAAATGTAAGCGCAAAAGTGCAGTATTACACAGGACGGCAAACTAGAAGAAATAAAGAGCTCCAGAACTGGTTAGAGTTGATACTGCACGCCATGTTGTGCTTGCTATGTACTTCGTGTTGTAAGAAACGGGAAAGAAACTGGCATTAAAGCAGTTCATTCTGCTAAATTTCTGTTAGGGCGATTTAAAGTACGTATCCCAGGGTAAAGTGGATAGCATTCTAAACACGTGGTTCGAGAACTTCCAAAAGAAGAGTACTCCTGCCAGTTTTTTCCTCACTCTAGTTTTCTAAGTGAGGGAAAGACTGAGATACCGAGACATGTCGAGGAATAAATGGAAGAAGGAATGGCAAAATATTTCATCCTTAATGAGTAAAATGTATAAACAATGTCAGAATTGTATTTCTCCAAAAGCCCAAATTCTGCGTCATATAAGCAAAGAAAACGTTGCAGGCCATCGCATCTTTTCCTACTTACTTATCATTCGGAGGGACGTTTTCTGCTTGACTGCGCTTCGCTTTAAATCATGTTTTATGAAACATGATTTAAAGCGAAGCGCAGTCGATGTTAAACTAGATACGTTGTGAAATCGATGTTGAACGAGGACTTTGTGTACTTCAATCTCCCAGAAATCGAGCTATATTTATGAGTTAGTGACTTAAGCACACTGACAGTGAATATTTTTCCTTAAATTTTTCTAGTAATGGAAAAAAACTCTGTTAATTAATCATTCCCTCTACCAGTCATTTCCTTTTTTGTACTTGAATAAAAGTTGAATAAGCAGTCTTTACTTCTGAGTACACATGTTATAAATCTAAGAGTCGGTATTTTTGTAACATTCGAAACGTAAGTAGTGGCAGCTTGTTAAGGTGGACGTAGGAACAAGGCTATGTTATTAAAAAAGCTTTATCATCAAGATACATTATTGGCAGTTAAAAAATCATTTCAGTTGTTATGGTCAACTTTTATCTATCCAGGAAAATAACGGATTTCGGACTTGAAAGAAGAAACAGAGGAAGACTGTAGGAAATACGGACTGAGGCCGAAGCAAACCATTTGGCTCAAATGCGTAAAAAGAAGAAGGAGAAAGAAAGAACGAAAAAAAATGTCCGCTCGGAAAATTCGTAGATCACAATTGGTCATTATTGAGTGATCACACAGTAGCAAATTCACTCACATCGGGGAATGATTTCAGGAAATAGTGTTTAATTTTTGGCCAAATTATTTATATGATAAATCCCAGCCGGTCGGCTATGAAAATTTATTAACATTAATCAAAGCGGAAGAAATACAGATGAAGAAAGGAATGATAATAGAAAAAAGGAGTATATAGCAGTAAACAAATAGAAAAGATTAAAAGAGAATAATAAAAGTAAAAAAATAAAAAAACATTGAAAATTATTTACATGTCTGTGCGTGGGAATATATCTGTGGAATAATTAAAAATGTTGTCTGTGTTAAGGTACATAGTTGCAAAAAATTCCAGTTACAAGGGCAAAGCGTGCGGAACTTTTGCATTCATAAATTTATAAATGACCAAACAAATTTTGTTGAAAGTAAACAAGAAAGAAAAGGCGCATGGAACGATGTAATCAGCCTTGCCACACTGAAGTATATAACTCCTCCCTCATGATGTAATGCGCAAGTGATATTAATACATTAGAAATGGCCATATCGTAAACAAGAAAGATGACACCGAATTTTCGGGTGTAATAAGCACGTCTTTTGAATCAGTTCTGACGCAAATTAAATTTATCAAAGCTATTCAAAGTCAATGGAACCGGTATGGAAAACAATAGTATCTGGCGGAAGAAAGAAGTTTTTCAATCGGGTTTTTAATCCTCAGATATTGCTGTAAACGGAATCCTGAGCTTACGCCCTCTGATTGCAGACTTGTGCGTTAAGAAAAACATGAATTTATATGAAAAACGTTTCGCACCGAAATCGCTCTCCAACACCGAAATAATTTTTCAAATCGGACTCTTAGAAACAGAGATATCGACAAAAATAAGATGTGACTTTATGTCCCCTGGTGGGGAAAACCATGCATTATTTTAGGAAGAAAGTATTCTCAAAAGGTTAATTCATATGAGCGGTATCGGTCCAAAAAAAAGAAATTAGTCGAGTTTTCAGGAGACCAGATTTTGCTACAAATACATCAGAAGCAGAAATTGACACTTAAGCCCCCTGGTGGCGAAACCATTCTTTACCAAACATTAGAAATTATGTGAAAAATATTTTCTATCAGGTCTTGTATGCAGTACAGGAAGAATTTTTCAAATCGGCTTTTAAGAAGCAGAAATAACGCAGAAAACGCAATTTACCTTTCTGCCCCTAGCGGAAAGACTATGATTTACTTGAAAATGTTGAATTTATAGGAAAAAACATTTTACGTCGGAAGCACTATCCAACAAAGAAGGAATTTTTCAAATCGGACTCTTAGAAGTAGAGATATTGACAAAAATAAGATATACATCTACGCCCCCTGGCGTAGAAACCATGCATTTTTTCAAGAAGAAAATTTTCCTAAAAGGTTTGTCGACATGAGTAGTATCGGTCAACAAACGACTTTTTTTTTCAATCGAGATTTTAGAAGCTCATATTTTGCTGCAAATACATCATAAGCGGAAATTAAGACTTACGCCACCTGGTGGCCAAACCGTTCTTACAAAAATTAGAAATTATGTGCAAACGATTTTCCATCAGGAGCTGTATCCGGTGCAGAAATAATTTTTCAAATCGGAGGTTTAGAAGCATAGTGTTATAGGGTGCAGCCTAACTTGTGGAAAATTTTTATATTTCATTTATGCGGTAAATTTGTGTTTCGATGTAACGGCAAGGCGACACTCATAGTTATAATTAATTACGGTAATTGATCCTCTAATTTGTTCATCACTGCCATTGTTAAAATTTGTTCAGTATTTGATAAGTGCATAATTCGTAGCCTTCTGGCAAACGAGAATTGTGAAAGGCCACATGGCAACAGACCATCTCTATTTCGGACTCATAGCAACAGTCGTGTGCATTTTCAACTAACGAAAGACTGCAAAACTCACCCCCCCCCCCCCAAAATTCCCTCTGGAAGCCAAGAGACATTCGGTGGTTGTAGTTTTCTCCGAACTGAACGGGATAAGGGAGAACCGACTATCACCCACAGTTGAAAACAAGGTGATAAATCCCTTTTCGAGTGGCTAAGAGAAGCCCTGTGACAGGACAAAGAGGAGAGAAACGAGGAGAAGAGAAGCAAGCGGCATTCATTCGGAGGGCGGATTCGAAAAGACACGCACGAGAACAGCACCAGCGAGGGGCATGGAACCAAGGCCGGAGAGCTGACCGCTGGGAGAGCTCGGAAAAAGAAGCAGAGAAGCAAGTAAGGATTTTGCTATGAATGATCCCCTCTTAAACGAGGACATCTCAGTCCTTTGGACTTCTCGACCGATACTAGTTCGACATTAGTGCACTTTTGCCTAGGCTGTCTATATACCAAAAAGGCAGGACATTTCTTGCCACTTCTCTGCGCTGAGGACCTCAGACAACGGTTGCCAAGGTATGTTATCTTTACATGAACATTTGCTCACGACGTACAAGTGCCGTCGGACAGTGAACAGCATATAGAACTCTGTCCCCTGAGAAAATGAATACGCACGACAGCGGAGGCCTTCAACACATTTTATTCGTGATTTTTATTTGTGTTATGGCCATAAGTTTTAAGAGCTCTTCCCTGCTAATTTGGCATCAAGCCTATGCAGGTGTGTGTAATAGTATAGATATATACATAGCTTATAATTACACTGCGGCAGTCATGATAATTACTGTATCATTTTAATTGCTGGTACCCACGCTCGTACTCAATTATCGTTTTCTAAAGTGTGTATTTAAATGTTTTTGGTAATCTCTCACATATGTTTCCTTCGCTCTATTTGTTTATTGTGCATACTAGAATTTCATCAGTGAACAGTGTTTGAATAAGTGTTAATTGTTAAATCAGAGTTAGTTAAATCAGTGTTATCGTTTAATCAGTGATAAAGTGTTTAAATCATTGTGCATAATTAAGCTGCCGATAGAGCAGCCCACCATACATTCATCTCAGCAGATTTTTGTGCCACTTCATGGATAAAGGTGGCAGTGTATATAATATAACGTTGGATATTAAATGTCAAGCGTACGTGAAATGAGCGTTGGGTATCTTTTCGAGTGTGTGTGTGCGTTGCTGTGATTTTCGGTAGATTGGGACGTGCTGGAGTTAAATCCAGGCATCCACGCCCAATCGCGGTACGGGTTTTGCGGGAAGTTAATAATTAATTTGGTATAATTAATTATGGGAGGTCATTATTAATTATTGGAATCAGATAATTAATTTGTTGTTGCAGAATTTTCGGTTGTCAACGCAAGTAGGAAAACTCCTTGCTAGCCCCTAGCAGCAGAGGAGGAGAGCAAAATTTTTGACAAAATTTTCTTTAGTGTTTTTTTTATTTTTATTTAGATGTTTATTTTTCGGTTTAGATATCGGGTGCTTCACTGCAGGCGATACTTCACCCGGTGCCGCGGCCACATCAGCCTGTAAAGGTAAGATCCAACAATTGGTTCCGATGACCAGGATTCTTACTTGTTTGTACCTCCAAACCAGAGCAACACACACAAACGTTCGGAATATTGCGAATTGACTGCCATATCAAATTTATTTCAGTACGAGCATATTTTAGCATATCATAAGTATTGTAAGCCTTAAGCATTTTTGTGTAAAAGACTGCCTTAGGTTAAGTGTATTTAAATATGGCAAATAAAGGAGAGAAGCCGAACACCAAACCTACTGACTCAGATGATTCTGATCATCATGATGGGGAGGAACATAGCATTCCCACAGGAGAATCAACCGATCTGGTAACTAGTAATTCAGTAACAAGTATCGCAGGAGTGTCAGAGACTAGAATGACAGCTCCAGGTATGTTAATGTACGGCGGTGAACAGATAGCAGGATGCATTAATATGCTCAGATATTTTACAGGCACAGATCCTCTATATCGTGCCAAACATTTTTTTCAAGATGTAGAAAATGTAGCTACAGTAGGGAGATGGAGCGAACAAACAAAATTGGCAGTAGTAAAGTCGAAATTCAGGGAAAGGGCTGCAGAATTTTTGTCAGATAGTGATGAGCTGAGATTAGAAGGAAATTATGAAAATTTTAAACGTCTAGTGATCGATCGTTTCCAAGCGGAAGAACCTCTTGTTACCCGTATGAAACAATTCATGAGCTGTGTTCAAATGCCGGGACAAGATGTAAGACAGTATGCAACGCGACTCAAAAGTGCAGCGGCAAAATATTTTGGTCATACAACTAATATGTCAGAAGACATCAGGCAGCATAGGGATCAGACAGTGATGTGTCAGTTTGTATCTGGTTTATCCGAATCTATCAGGCGCTGGGTTTTAACGAAGTGCCCAGAAACTCTAGACGCTGCTATTCTCACAGCAATTCAGGAAGAAGATAATTTGGCGCTCATGAGTAAGAAAGCATCAGTAAATGCAGTAGAGAGATCGGAAACAAACCCAGGATCTGATTTATTAGCGCGTACTCTGGAAGAGATGATGGCACGAATGGAAGCGACGGAAAGATCAGTGGGTCAGTTAGCCGTAAATTTTCAGGAAAGCGAAAATCGGAGACGAGAAAGAAACTCCAGAGAGGAAGAAAGTTTGCAGTTACCCAGGTTTCAGTCATCTGGACTCGAACTCGTTAGACAGTATGGGGCAAATAATAACGAACGCAGAGGATCGGGTACTCGAAATCGCTCGCGCGCTGAGAACCAGCAAGCGCAGTACAGGAGCAACAGGATTGTGTGCTACGGATGCAGACAGGAAGGTCATGTGATCAGGCTATGTCCGAATAACGGTCGAAATAGGGATAGGGTAGAAACAACACCGAAACAGAATTTTAGGAATAACAACGACAGAGATACTCATTATCAATCAACAGGAAAGTTTAGTGCTCAAGGACTCGAGCGTAAGAACAAACAGTTAAACTGAATCGGAGTCGAACTGTGAGAGGTAGTGCGGCTCAGAAATATTTAAAACCCTCTAAAGTGCGGTACGTGTCTATGAAAAATGGGAATGATTTACCAATCATTAATGCGGATCTGGATGGGGATAAAATTAAAGTGCTAATTGACACAGGGTCATCAGTCACTTTATTAGCTAACGATGCTTATCGTAGATTAAAATTTCGCAGAAAGTTAAAATCTGTTGATTTAAATGTAAAAATCAAAATCATCACAGGAGAAGTGATTCAAACGCTGGGTTGCTACGAGGTAAATCTGCGAATTAAGGGAAGAGACATATGGGTCAAGGCATTTGTGACAAAAAATCCCCTGAGTCAAAATTACTCAGCTTTGTTGGGAATAGATGCTTTACGAAACCGCCGTCTTACGTTCGAAGCAGATACAAACCAGCTTCACTTCCCTGACCCCCCATCTCAGCCACCCACCCCACAGGAGCGGAGAGGTAATGATGTTTCCAACAGACACCCCAGGATAGCAGCACTGACTCGTAAAACTTGCATTCCCCCCAACAGCGAAACTTTTCTCCAAGTGGCGCTTAGTAAACCCTCAGTGGGGAAAACAGAAGGAAGTATTATGTTCGAGCCATTACCTAGAGCACGCAGAAATAGGTTACTGTTAGCACGTTCAGTTAATAATGTTTCGGCAAGCGGACTGTATGATGTAAGAGCAGCTAACCACAGTGATTCACCAATTTGGTTAAATAAACATACGAAACTCTTTCAGGCAGAACCAGTGGAAGTTAAGCATTGTTCGCAAGGAACATCCCGAAAATCTCAACCAATCTCGGTGGAAGATTTTAAATTAGACCACCTGGAATTTAGCGAACGAGAGAAAATGCTAAATTTATTGCAGAAATATTCTGATGTTTTTGCACGGAATTCTTTAGACTTAGAAGGTACGGATCTTACAGAGCATGAAATTCATCTCACGGATGATAAACCTATTAAGTTGCGTCAGTATACTGTACCACATGCCCTAAGACCCGAAGTAAAAGCTCAGGTAAACGAATTACTTGACGCAGGAATCATATCAAAATCAGATAGTCCCTACAGCTTTCCTATTGTTCTCGTGAGACGCGGAAACTCTTATCGTTTCTGTATTGATTTTCGAAAATTAAATGAAATTACCCGAAAGGATAGCTACCCTGTTCCCCGAATCCAGCAAACTTTATCCTTACTACATGGATGCAAGTATTTTTCAAAAATTGACCTTTTGGCTGGTTATCACCAAATTAAAGTTAGAGAACAGGATAGGCATAAAACTGCTTTCTCATGCGAATTCGGACACTTCCAGTGGAATCGCTTGCCTTTTGAACTTTGCAACAGTCCGGCAACATTTGAAAGAGCACTTGATTCTCTATTTATGGACAAAAGAGATGATGGCATTTTGGTATATGTGGATGACATCTTGTGTGCCTCCAGGACATTATCTGAACACCTTGAGAAATTGGAATTAATTTTTCAGAGATTAAGGAAGCACCATCTAAAAATTAAGCCCAGTAAGTGTGAATTTTTGGCGGAAGAAGTGACATACCTAGGGCACCTTTTAGATCGTCAGGGCATTAGACCTAACCCACAGAACGTGGAAGCTGTTCGGGAATTCCCTACTCCACGGAAAGTGAAACATGTTCGAGCATTCCTTGGAATGGCAGGATATTATAGGCGCCACATCAAAGATTTTTCGTCCATTGCCTTACCGCTAACAAACCTTACTAGGAGAAACGTGAAATTCATTTGGGACGAACACTGCGAGAAATCTTTTCAAGAGCTGAAACATGCACTAGTGAGTGAGTCACTATTAATATTTCCTGATTTCAGCAAGAAATTTTTCGTCACCACAGACGCCTCCAAAGTAGCGATTGCCGGTATTCTCGAGCAGGAGGATGACGAAGGACACAGACATCCCATCGCTTACTTTAGCAGGAAACTTAATCCAGCTGAGAAAAATTACAGCACGACAGAACAGGAAGCACTGGCAATAGTATCATCCATCACCCATTGGCGCGAATATTTGGTAGGTCAGCAGTTTACGGTTATTACCGACCATAGACCTCTAAAGTGGCTTATGAATTTGAAAACTCCTAATTCTAGACTGGTCAGATGGAATCTTAGTCTGTCGGAGTATAACTTCGATGTGCAATATCGACCAGGAAAGAAAAACACAAACGCCGACGTTCTATCTAGGCACATTGCAGCAGTGGAAGCCAATGATACAGTCGCAGTTGTACCACTTAATAACAAAACTCTGAAATCAGCACAAAGAACAGATCCTAAATTAGCTGAAGTAATTGATTGTCTTGAAGGGCGTGATTATTCAGCAGTCGACAAAATTACTGACACCTATTTTATGAGGGACGACCTTTTATTTCATTTTGCCTTACCAGCAAAAAACAGCCCACGTAAATTGATCGCAGAACAGTTAGTGATACCTGATAAGTTAAAATCAGAAGTGATGAAATCAGAACATGACGGACTATGCGCCGGTCACTTCGGTTTTGAAAAGACCCTTGGGAGAATTAAACAGAAATACTTTTGGATTAACATGTTCTCAGATATCAAGAACTACACGGCGAGTTGCGAACAATGCCTGAAACGTCGTGGTTTCAAAAAGAAGCAAAAAGCGGGTCTAATTACCCCAGAAATTGTATCTGTCCCATGGTCCAAAATTTCGATGGATATCGCTGGACCTCTCCCACTGACAGAGGATGGAAATAAATATTTATTGGTTGTCACCGACTCCTTCACTAAGTACGTCGAGCTGATTCCATTAAAGACTATGCGATCTGCAGAAATTGCCGAAAAATTTGCTTCTAACGTGATAGCGCGTCACGGTGTCCCACATCTGTTACTCACGGACAGAGGAACAAATTTTTTGTCCGATTTAATGACCGAGTTGTACCGTAAGTTTGGCATCAAAAAACTGAATACATCTCCACACCATGCACAGACAGACGGACAAGCCGAAAGACAAATTCAGACAATAATGCACTCTTTAGCAATTTATTGTTCCCCTAAGGGAAAGGATTGGGACAAGTATACAGAATTTGTGGCCATGTCCTACAGAAGCGCGACACACAGTGCTACTAAAGAAACACCCAACTTTCTCATGTTCGGAAGAGATCTGAACATGCCAGGACAGTTGTTGAATGAGGAAATCCCTTTTAACTACGCTGAATCCCAGAGCTACGCCGAGAGCTTAGTCACGAGGATGCAAGAAGCGTATAAAATTGTCAAGGATAATCTGGAAGAGGCAGCCCAAACTTCCAGAGAATATCGAGCAAAGTCGGCTGTAGACAAACAGATCAAGATTGGGGACATAGTGTACCAGCACGACCCATCAGCATCCAAAACAAGGTCGCGAAAGTTGGCAAAACCTTCTATAGGACCTTTCAGAGTAATTGAGAAAACATCCCCAGTGAACTTTAAAATCGCCCCAGTAAATGATATGAGACGAACTCGACTCACACACGTAGACAGGATTTTCAAACCACCACAGAGAAGGGTGTTTGACACAGGGCAATTTCAAGATGAAAAGGGGGATGAGGAAATTTCGTTGAGCATAGGTATGCCAACCGCAGACGAAAGGCATCATGAAGAAGAGTTCTCAGAGCAGGATGATGACTGGGTGACGCCCGCTTGGCCGGTGATCACAAGGGATACGCGCTGTTTTCAGCCGCATGAATCGGAAACACGTCAGGGGTTGGAAGAGACCGGGACGGTGGCCCAGCCTGCTCCCATGCTGAAGGACGCAGCAGCTCACGAAGGAAACGCAGAGGGGAGCAAAGAAAAAAGTCCCCCCATCATAACGAGAGCGTCGTTGAGACCCCGAGACGAGCACGGGAGAGTGGGGAAACCTCTCAGCTTTGGACATCAGGCTGAAGAGGAAAAATCCAGCGAAGAAATGGTTGCAGACGAGGAGGATAGTGATAGCACAGAAATATACAGTTGTGAGGAGGAAGAAGATTTCGCGAGCCAAACTCAGGACCGCGCAGAAGTGCAGACCTAGATAAGAGGAAAGGCACGTTGAGTCCAAAAGGGTTTTGGTCGGACGCACATTGGCTCTCACCTGTGTAACTTATGTTTATATTCTTTTCTTGTTATGGGCAACGATGAATGGATCAGAGATGTTATCGATACTTTCCCATTACCCTTGATGTGTCTAAAATCCGGAATTAGACATGTCATGGAATATAGGAAAGAGGGAGATATCCATATTCAAAATTTTCCATTCTTCAATGAGAAAAAAAAAAATACATTCATATTTTTTTCTTTGGAAGGTAGAAGGATTGTTATAGGGTGCAGCCTAACTTGTGGAAAATTTTTATATTTCATTTATGCGGTAAATTTGTGTTTCGATGTAACGGCAAGGCGACACTCATAGTTATAATTAATTACGGTAATTGATCCTCTAATTTGTTCATCACTGCCATTGTTAAAATTTGTTCAGTATTTGATAAGTGCATAATTCGTAGCCTTCTGGCAAACGAGAATTGTGAAAGGCCACATGGCAACAGACCATCTCTATTTCGGACTCATAGCAACAGTCGTGTGCATTTTCAACTAACGAAAGACTGCAAAACTCACCCCCCCCCCAAAATTCCCTCTGGAAGCCAAGAGACATTCGGTGGTTGTAGTTTTCTCCGAACTGAACGGGATAAGGGAGAACCGACTATCACCCACAGTTGAAAACAAGGTGATAAATCCCTTTTCGAGTGGCTAAGAGAAGCCCTGTGACAGGACAAAGAGGAGAGAAACGAGGAGAAGAGAAGCAAGCGGCATTCATTCGGAGGGCGGATTCGAAAAGACACGCACGAGAACAGCACCAGCGAGGGGCATGGAACCAAGGCCGGAGAGCTGACCGCTGGGAGAGCTCGGAAAAAGAAGCAGAGAAGCAAGTAAGGATTTTGCTATGAATGATCCCCTCTTAAACGAGGACATCTCAGTCCTTTGGACTTCTCGACCGATACTAGGTCGACATTAGTGCACTTTTGCCTAGGCTGTCTATATACCAAAAA
Source organism: Macrothele yani (assembly GCA_039090855.1). Classification (NCBI taxonomy): domain Eukaryota; kingdom Metazoa; phylum Arthropoda; class Arachnida; order Araneae; family Macrothelidae; genus Macrothele; species Macrothele yani. The sequence continues at coordinate 108,272,284 of CM077030.1, read as the reverse complement.
GGCAGGACATTTCTTGCCACTTCTCTGCGCTGAGGACCTCAGACAACGGTTGCCGAGGTATGTTATCTTTACATGAACATTTGCTCACGACGTACAAGTGCCGTCGGACAGTGAACAGCATATAGAACTCTGTCCCCTGAGAAAATGAATACGCACGACAGCGGAGGCCTTCAACACATTTTATTCGTGATTTTTATTTGTGTTATGGCCATAAGTTTTAAGAGCTCTTCCCTGCTAATTTGGCATCAAGCCTATGCAGGTGTGTGTAATAGTATAGATATATACATAGCTTATAATTACACTGCGGCAGTCATGATAATTACTGTATCATTTTAATTGCTGGTACCCACGCTCGTACTCAAATATAGTTTTCTAAAGTGTGTATTTAAATGTTTTGGGTAATCTCTCACATGTTTCCTTCGCTCTATTTGTTTATTGTGCATGCTAGAATTTCATCAGTGAACAGTGTAAATCAGTGTTAATTGTTAAATCAGAGTTAGTTAAATCAGTGTTGTCGTTTAATCAGTGATAAAATGCTTAAATCAGTGTGCATAATTAAGCTGCCGATAGAGCAGCCCACCATACATTCATCTCAGCAGATTTTTGTGCCACTTCATGGATAAAGGTGGCAGTGTATATAATATAACGTTGGATATTAAATGTCAAGCGTACGTGAAATGAGCGTTGGGTATCTTTTCGAGTGTGTGTGTGCGTTGCTGTGATTTTCGGTAGATTGGGACGTGCTGGAGTTAAATCCAGGCATCCACGCCCAATCGCGGTACGGGTTTTGCGGGAAGTTAATAATTAATTTGGTATAATTAATTATGGGAGGTCATTATTAATTATTGGAATCAGATAATTAATTTGTTGTTGCAGAATTTTCGGTTGTCAACGCAAGTAGGAAAACTCCTTGCTAGCCCCTAGCAGCAGAGGAGGAGAGCAAAATTTTTGACAAAATTTTCTTTAGTGTTTTTTTTATTTTTATTTAGATGTTTATTTTTTCGGTGGAGATATCGGGTGCTTCACTGCAGGCGATACTTCACCCGGTGCCGCGGCCACATCAGCCTGTAAAGGTAAGATCCAACAATAGATATAGGGGGAAACGCAATTTACCTCGACGCCCCTTAGCGGAAAGTCTATGAATTACTTGAAAATTCTGAAATTATATGAAAAACATATCACACTGAAAACACTATCCAACAAAGAAGGAATTTTTCAAATCGGACTCCCAGAAGTAGAGATATTGACAAAAATAAGATATACATCTACGCCTACTGGCGGAGAAACTGTGGAATATTTTAAGAAGAAAATATTCCGAAAATGTTTATCGATGCGAGTGGAAAACACGAAAGAATTTTTTTCAATCGATGTTTTAGGAGCTCAGATTTTATGGCAAATACATCAAAAGCAAAAATTAACACTTACGCCCCCTGGTGGCCAAAGTATTCTTTACCAAAAATTTGAAATTATATGCAAAAGATTTTCCATCAGGAGGTGTATCCGCTGAAGAAAACATTCTTCAAATCGGAGTTTTAGAAGATGAGTTATCGGGAAAAATGTAATTTACTTTTACGCTCCCTAGCGGAAAATCTATGCGTAATTTGAAAAAGTAACTATATCTAAAATACTCTTCGACATAAATGGAATCGAAAGATAACCTAAATTTTTCAATCGGATGTTAGAAGCAAATATGTGGAATAAAACGTATTTTTGAATTCGACATCATCTGCATTTACGCCCTCTAGCGGCGAAATTGTACATCGTAAGAAAAAACGAAATAAAGGATCATCATTCACATATTTCAAGCTTCCCAATGCAAAAAGAATTTTTCAAATCGGACTAATAGTTGCAGAGATATCGTGGGTACAGACGGACGGACAAACCGATAACATAAGCACGATCTTTTTTTACAAAAGACGTGCTAAAAAATTGTAAATCGATTGGTTTGTTTGCTTTATGAGAATTTAAATCATTTGAAAAATCAAAGATCGACAAAATCGAGTCAAAAATGTCAAGAATCTTTTGTCCAGACTAGTTTCCATCGCCGGTACCTATGTAATATTCATGCAATTATTATACACAGAAAATCTGGATTTTACCATATTTTACGACGACTTTGCAATTTTTATTTGAGATAAAATATCAAATAGTAAGATATTTCACATGTCTGAAATATATACTATTGCTTCACTGATATTTCATGTGGTTTTATATATTACAGCTTCACTGAAAGGCTCGTTCGGATTGCCTTTCCTCGTTCCGAGAAATATGCAAGCATTAGCGTTTCACACCAGAATTGGAAACTTATCAGAATACTGCATTACAAAAGAAACTTCTGTAGCGATCACTTCGTCTCGAGTGGAGTACTTCGGGAATGCATTGCTTCAGATATTACCCCTGTGTGTGTCTGGAAACTTAACGGCCTCAGAATACAGAACAGATTAACTGCAAGCTAATAGACCTTCTCTCTCCGGGGTACAGCGAGTCGTTTGCAATTTTGAGTGAGATAGCACAGCTCTCCTGAGCCCAATAATTTAGGCTTCCGGGGAATTTCGGTGCAGCATATCAAGCACAGCGTCACTAATATCGCCACGTGACAGATCCCCTTCACAAGCCACGGATCTGTTTCTTGTTTGTCTTCAGAGCCTCAGCACGGAGACGATGACGCATGCCATCTCTCCGCAACATAGAGAGAGATATGTGTAACTTATCAAACAGTACACTTTCCCTCACCCCTAGTGAAACGATAATTCTCTTAGAACTTCTGCTTAAATAAAACATTGCACACAATATTTCAACCGTCACGTATTCCTACAATTTTGTTCACATTCTTAAGTTCTAGAAGAATTCTGGGATTTTGTCGAACACTCTATATATTATCTTCTCCTCGGACTGGAAGCTATACTCGTTACACCCGAGATTTCGGAAACATCAGTAACAGTTCATCTCAGTTTTTGAGAATTTCACCATCTAAATTTCAGGTGTGCGTGTCCTTTGATAGAAAATATTTAAATTGAAAAGGTTCCAAAATGCTTTTTAAAAACACTTTTAGTGGGTGCGCATTTTTTATTACATATCACTGCCATGTATTACAAAACCTCAATGCCAGGAAAAACTGAAAATATTTTCCATGCTTATTTCTATTGGATCCAAACAGGAGTTTTTCAGCCCGTCTTTCACAAACAAAGATTTCATGACAAATGCAAATAAGTACGCATTTATTTTCTACAAACGAAAACATTCTGGGAAATGTAGAAATATTCCCGACCGCAGCCATATATTCCAAACTAAAAAAAAAAAAATTCAATAGTACTTCGAAGATCCGTGATAGTATGTATACATACAGCTAGGTGGATGAACAGATGAACAAGCAACCGTGCAAAACTAACTGAAAATTTTCTCCTATACTTTCCCTATCCAATGCAGAAAGAAACGTCCAAATCTACTTCTAGAACCGGAGTCATCTTTTACGCTGGTAGACAGAGGGTCAAACAAAGTGGTAATTGCATGGGTAACAGACAAAATGCATCATAAACGGAAGTAGTAAATTAGTTATTTATAATTTTTGAGGGCTGAACACGACTATCATAACAATTGTTTATAGGTTTAGTTTTGTAGATATAGAATATGTCCGAATTTTTTACATACTTGCTATTCTTTGCAGAGTGCCACTCTGATCTAAGATTTATGAAGTCCTACTCTGTTGTTGCATTCATTTGATTCTCTGTCACGCTTTGAGAGTTCATTTCTCCTACCAGGTAAACAATTAAAAACCGATGGATCTTTTAAGGTCTATCGTTTTGAAGTATGTCTCGTAAGTGTGTGAATAGTGCCAATAACTTTTACTATATTTGAGCAGAAGTAACTTGGATATCACAGGAAAGTGAGTTAAACCCGATTGTGAGAAAAGCTCATAATCTTTAGTTTGGATGTGCGATTGGTGAAGAAGACAAGAGCTGGGCACCATGCGTATACCTGAAATGATTTGCTGCAAAACTAAGCTACAAGCACTCATGGCTTCTTATGTGAATGAGACGTCTTGTTACAAAAAGAATTACAGTCCTCCGGAAAATCCCTCGAGCCAGAAGCAAAGAGAGAACGTGTTACACCCACTCCTAGTAGAATCCAGAAAGATTTTGTTTCCGCATCTGCATATCAGACTACATCTAATAGAAGACTTCTTTAAGGACACGGATCAATATGGACTCGAGTTTAACCTAATCTGTGAGAAATCCTGAGAATCTGTGAGGTGGAAACCATGGAGGGTGTTTTCATCCACCTACAAACCCGTGCCATTATAAGTAGTTCGACCGCGTTCCCAGTACTGATGAAAAGACAGAATAGGATTTTTTTCGGATTGGAGCATTAAACTTTTCGGGAAAATCCAATAACTGCAGGATAATAAATGTATTAAATAATTTTATTGAAAACCGAAGCTGATTGTTCTTTTCATAATCGACAGATTTTTGGCTACAGAAACTCAAATGCTTGTGAAATATTTTCCATTCCCATGATTTCTTTAAATCAGTTGCTTGGTTTATTTTCTGCTCATGGGTAATGAGCACGTCTTTTGGAAAAGGCAAAATAACGTTGAAGTTGTGAAATCGCAACATGTGTGAATAACCTTACATATGGTTGCATCTGACACGTAAAATCTGAAGAATCAGTCACGTTAAAATTTCGATAAGTCTGTGCATAATATCCTGCTAGATAAGGCTATGTTACGTAAGAAAAGAATTGCTAATACGGCTTATATTGATAGAAGTGAAAACATGAGACATTCCTTTAAATAGAAATACTTACTTACGTTAGCTAGTGGCATGTCACCAAAAAAAAAAAAAAAAAAAGAGAACAAGATGCGGGAAATTTTCCATTTGGAAAGCTATTACGTAGATAAATTTTTCAATTGTGGCTGCATTAGATCCCCAAATCAGGCAAAAAAAATCGGATCGGATTCTTAGAAGCCTAGATATAATGCCTCACGCAAATATGTTCTTTCGCCACCTAGAGGAAAAATTGAGCATCTAGAAAACCAGAAGTTTATGGGAATATTGATCACGGTTATTGTTAGCCGAAGCAAAATTATTATTTTTTTCAGTTTGACTGGTAGAAATTTATTCACTCAAGAAATCAAAACTGGTTCGACTAACAATAAAAGTTTCGCTTCAGGAAAGATGTAATATGCATCAAAGTTTTTGGTTGTGAGAACAATCCCGATTGTGGAGTCGCGTTGTAGTTCCAAATGCAAACATACTGTAACTCTACCTGGTGAAAAAGCTGACAAGAAAGATGACACCAAATTTTCGGTTGTAATGAGCACGTCTTTTGAATCCGTTCTGACACCAATTAATTTTTTCAAAGCTATTCAAAGTTAATGGAACCAGTTAGGAAAACAATCAATTGGTTTCTACAGTCGATAAAACATCCAGAAATAGAAACATGTACTTAGTTCAACCAGAGGTTAAAAAGCATGTTACGAAATTTAAGAAACGACGCCCGAAAAGTTTCTCATAGCACGAGGATCAGACACAAAAAAAAATTCAAATTCAAATCGAACAGTTAAAAGAAGAAATATAGAAGGAAACATGATATATACGTCTGCTAGCGGGATAATTTTGCATACTGGAAAAGTTGAAACTAGGCGAAAAATATTCTTCATTTAAAGAACTACTCTAAGAAAACGGACTTTTGAAATACGTCTCCCGGAAGTACAGATAACTCTGCATCTAAAAGTACGATTAAAAATTCTTTTACCGCCGGATACCATTTACCTTGTCTAACACTTTGCCTTACTCGTGGGTTTTTTAGCTCATAGTTCTGGAGCTAGATGGTATGTATTTGCAGATGTACTTCCGCTTCTGAAAATCCTACTGAAGAGAAAATTTATTTACTGTATTCCATTCACTACAGTGAATATAGGGAATACTATCCTTTTTCAATAAAGCACTGTTTTCCCAATAGAGGCGTAAATGTCGAAACCTGTTTTCTTGCTATGTCTGCTTCCAGGAGATGTATTTGAAAAATACTTATTACTTAGTACAGCTTTTTCTTCGCATATTTTCTACTTTTCTATTATTTAAAGGTCTTCCTCAAGAGGACGTAAAATTATGCCATGTTTTCCTTTATATCTCTTCTTCTAATTGTTCGATTCGAAAATCATTTGTCCCTGATATCTTCCTTCTGCTATGAGAAATATTTTGTGCACAATCTTTTGATTTTTGTGCCTAGTGGGAGAAAGTAGCTATTTCTAGATGATTAATCTGTTGTAAAAATCCGGCTGGTTTCTTTTGTTTTTTCTTTTTAGCGGGTTCCATTGGCTAAGAATAACTTTGAAATATTTTATTTATGTCCGAAAGAATTCATAAGACGTGCTCATTACAACCGAAAATTCGATGTCATCTTTCTTGTTTTTATAGCTATTGTCTGTAACGTACCAGGAGATGTGACGTACCTGCCAGAAGGACGCACACGACATAAAGGCAGATAGGAATCAGAATAAAATGTCCGCGTAGCTTAATTGGTAGAGCAACTTATTCCGGAATGAGGGGACCCGGGTTCGAACCCCGGCGCGGGTAAAAATGACGGAGAAATTTACTTCGTTATAATGGCGCCCGAACTATCCGGATGACCCGACCGTTCACAATCTCGCAATGGTGTGATGTTATTTCCACACCGCGAGATAGGAAAAATAAGAGCAGCACTTCGAAAAGAAAAAAAAAAAATAAGGGGGAGATGATGTAACGTACCAGGAGATGTGACGTACCTGCCAGAAGGACGCACACGACATAAAGGCAGATAGGAATCAGAATAAAATGTCCGCGTAGCTTAATTGGTAGAGCAACTTATTCCGGAATGAGTGGACCCGGGTTCGAATCCCGGCGTAGACCAAAAATGACGGAGAAATATACTTCGTTATATGTCTTAAATCCCTCAGTGTACACTCATGGGTTATCATGCAATTTAATAAAATGTCATTCATTGCAACTTCACAAATATGCATTCTAATTTCACCAAATGAAAACTTTTTTTCGGATGGGCAAATCTTTCCATAGGCCTCACATTTTGGATCACTCGTACTGACACAGTTTGGCAAAAACTTACACTACCGAATATTTTTCTCATTGTTTTATCACCATTTTAACTGCCACTAGTATGCGTTATTAACACTAGTATATAAAATATCAATAATAACTCATAAGTAGGGCTGATATAGCTTTTGCATGTGCTTCCCAGCTAGTGTCAGACGTCTTTTTGGTGCTCTGGAATCTTCATTCAAGAATGATAAGAGAACTGTACATTTTTTTGTAGAAACTGAGAAGAAAGCGTATGTTTCTTGCACAAGAGTAAAACAAAAATTCGCTACATCTAAGCAGCGGTCAACTGTACCACAGCCAACAACGTTTAGTGAATATTCAATAGAATATATATAGCATACTTGTTCTTCTCCAGAATTTCTTGCTACGTTCCATTATATTTTCCAACAATTTTAGCTGCGTTATCATATGGCTGCTCCTGGCACTTACTGAAATCCGCTTAGCAGTCTTTTGTTAGTTAATAATCCACCACCATGCTTGGCTGTACTTTCACCACAAGGCGACACATATTTTATTATAACAGTTAGTTGATCAACATGTGAAAACTACGATGGAGAACCACAGAAACTGAAGTATCCCGCGTTTTTTCATACACATTCATTACTAAGCTGTTCTCTGTGATTCAGAGGTTAGCTCGTTAAAGAAAGCTCATCTGCCGGATTAAAGTTTAAAACTGATGGAAATAGATTTTACCTAATGTTGATGAATCAAACGCCTCCATTTACTGCGATTTCGGCACATAACTCGAGCTTTACTGACATCCATCACACATCTCACATAAGACCTTTTGTACAGGGTGTCCACAATGTCTTGTTAACCCCCCACCCTGTGATAAGAAATGTAAGTGAGCTATGTATCTGTTGTATGATGTATATGTTGAGTTATGGTCTGTATTGTGTTTATTTACAGATTAGGTACCGGAACCATGTGTGATAAAAGCGAATACACCCTGGAACAGCGGATTGTTATCAGTGTCTGGTTACACGAACATCCACACACAGGGAAGACAATGCGTGACGTACGTGCCGATTTCCAACAACGATTCGACAAGGAGGCCCCTCCAAAACAGACTCTTCTGCGGTGGGAACATAAACTCTTCGAAGCAGGCAACATCCATCAAGGATAAACCACGAACGGGAAGACCATCAACCAGAGTGCAACAGTGTCAAGCGGTCGAGGAATCAGTTATCAGGTCACCGACGAAGTCGCTCCACAAACGATCAGCGGAGCTTGGAATACCACGATCGACACTACATAAGCACATGAAGAATGGCCTGAATTTGCACGCATATCGCCAGATGTTCGTTCAGGAGTTATCAGACATCGATTTAAATCGCAGACGGGATGCATGTGCAATGATGCTTCAGACATTTGCCACAATCCCAAAACGTGGAAAGGTCATTTTCAGTGATGAATGTGCGACATACCGCAGCTGTCGATCACGTAACGTTGTGTTCTGGTCCAAGGAAAACCCACATTATGTCGAAGAATTGGAACATCATCCTCCGCATGTCATGATATGGGCTGCAATGAATAGTCGACATCTGTTTGGACCGTATTTCTTTGATGGTCCAGTGAATCAGACAACTTACCTGGACATGCTGCAAACTTGGTTTGTGCCACAACTTGGAAATCTTGGCATTCTGAATGACGTATGGCTCCAACAGGGTGGGGCACCCACTCATTACCCAATCGCTGTTCGGGAATACCTTAGTGAGGTCTTTCGGGATCGTTGGATCGGCCGAGGTTCGGCAGTGCTGCCCGCTTCACTTGAATGGCCACCTCGAAGCTCAGATCTCTCAACGTGTGATAATGCCCTTTGGGGTTTCATAAAGGAATCTGTTGCACAGCAGCGCTACTAAACCACTGATGAACTTAGCAGTGAGACGTGCTTTCTCTCGTATCACCCCGCAACTGCTTCGGAAAATGTCCCACAGAACATGGCGTAAAATTATTCTCTGTCACGAGAACGACGCAGCCCAATCGGATCCACAGGATGCTTAAGGATGCCTTAACATATAACTCAACATATACATCATGCAACAGATACATAGCTCACTTACATTTCTTATTACAGGGGGGGTAACAAGACATTGTGGATACCCTATATTTCGTACTCATTATCTTTTCCTCATGCAGGTATTTCTGAATCTGGCCCTCCCATAATTTCCTTGGCCCTCCTCTACTTTCCTTTCTTGCCATTTGGACTGAATAAATTCTCTTAGTAAGCATATCAGCATTCATTCTTTCAATATGGCCAAGCCATCTAAGGATATTTGTCCCCACCTTACTAACAGGGTTTTGCTTCCCAAAACTGATTCCATAGGCGCCGACTATAAGGGGACAAGGTAAATCTTACCCCCTAATAATTTTACTAGGGGAGCAGTGCCCACCTAATATGTTTCGTCCGGTTCAATTAAATAATCGCTTTGGCCTCATAAAGTGGACCAAGATCCACCTTATGAGGCCAAAGCGATTTATTTCCGAAAAATGTATAAATAACAAAGTAAGTAAACCTTTTTTCCCATATAAAGCATTTCTTATTTGATAAGAAACTTGATTATCAGCCCCGTATTTTGTTCGACATGTTCTCGTGATGTTTAAAACAATTAGGAAAAATAAAATGAATAAAAACACAGAAACGTATCCCCTCTCTAGCTCCTTTGTGTATCTATTTATTTTTTGCGCTTCTCGTTCTTTGAGTAACAGCGCTAATTTTTCATATTTTTTATAAACGTTTGGAAACAAAATCTCTCGGGATATTTTAATAAAATTGCAGGCTGAATTTCAATTTTTAAAATATTAATATTCAGCGAAAGAATATTTCTATTTCCTTGTTCATTTGCTGATGCACAGTTACAATTGCGTTTCAAAATATACGTCGAATCTCGTAGTTTATCTTTTCGCTCCCCCTTTTAATTTTAATTTTCCTCCTGACAAAGGAACAGACGTGGTCCTCCCACGTCTGATCTTTTCACGCCTGCACCCTCAACAGTTTGGTGAAGTCGTCGCCACTGACTGATTCTCTTAACTTTTTTGGCCATAAACTGAATGCATTCATCACATATTTTTCTGGACAGATATGAAGGAGTTCTAGGACCTCTGCTACCACATTATGATACGTATGTAGCTTGAAAGAAATGGATCAAACTTAGCGATGAGTTCTAAAAAGCCAAGGTGGTACGTGGTGAGACAAATGTTTCATTGTCTCCGCTGAAAGGTAACCCATCCACTGTCAATGTGCGTATCACTGCAACGACACATGTTTCAAGCACTGTTGCTCTGTTGTCATCTGTTCCAACTAATTGTGAATCCAAAGTTACACCACGCTTCTTGTTAGGCATGTCAGCAAGGCTGTCCTATGATCTAAGAGTTTTCATGACTTTGAATTCTAATGGGAGTGCGTCAGTCAGCAAACCCTTCAGCCGATGGCGCTGTATAAATGTTGAAAAGAGCTGGCAGACAAGGCAGTAAACATAACCAGTTGTTAGAGAGTATACAAACCATTCATTATTGTATATTTCTACATTAGCCTTTTTTTTTTATAAAACAGTCTCTTTGAACAATACCTGTCTTGGGTTTTAAATGACCGCTTTGATTTTTCAAATGGGCCATTCCAGTGCTGACACTCTGAGGAACCATCGTGAATCTATAGTATGAAACTTCATCCTCAGTTAAAACATTCCACTGACTAGGATCATTGTGTTTAATTAATACATTTCCATCAGATGCCAATTAGGACTCCGAAACATTCACACCTGTAACACTTACACTCACAGAATTTCATTTTTAGCTGATAATCCAGACTCTGTAACATTGTTAGATAAAGTGGAACTGCTCTGACTTATGCTTTTGTCTGGGTGACCTATATTAACTATCTCAGTAGATGTCTATAGTTCTTAAGGATTTGACTAACTACCTTAAGTCCTGTACTTATTGTCATTGTTTTGAAATAACAGTGAACTCTTGGTAATTTTTTACGTTGCTCTTCGTCTTGCTGATTCCTTTATTTCTTCTGATATCCACATTCAAAAGGTTTCTTCGTTAAAAAAATTTGTCACTGAAAATAAAAAAAATATAAGTTAAATTGTTATTTAAACATAAGTGTTAATAAAACTTTAACAAATGGAAAAATAATCTGAAATTTTGAGAGGCTTCTTGAGACTGTGAGACCTTAAGCTTTAGCATGTTTCGCATATGCCTAAATATGGGTTGCTCTGTAACGGTCTGCATCTAGTGCTTCTCAAAATTTTTGATTGGCACGTTGCCAAGAAAACAGCTCACTTTTGCAAATATGATTTCAGCTGCAAATGTTATCCGCCAATTTATTGTAAATATCCTATTTTTCTTCTTTTTAGTTAATGTTGTTTCATAAAGTTTTAGATGTGATATGCGATTTTAAAAATCACTTGAAACAAACAATGATTTTTGAATCTCTTCCACACATGAAACAACATGAATCAATTATTGTTATAACTTCTACGAAATGCATTTTGAGTAGTGTTATAGTCAAAGTTTCAATATTAACTGAATTACCTGAAGAAATACTGTACGATTCCTATAAAAAATCATGCGATATCTTTACGATTGAGGAAAATATTTTGTTGTCCGATTACAGCTGGAACTTGGTTGAAAAAACAAACGAGAAAGATGACACCGAATTTTCGGTTGTAATGAGCACGTCTTTTGAATCCTTTCTGATGCGAATTAAATGTATCGAAATCATTCAGTTAGTGCAACGGGTTCGAAAAAAATCAACCGGATTTCTACAATTGATAATACATCCAGAAATAGAAACAGTTACTTCCACCAGCGGCTTGAAAGCATGTTAAGAAAATTAACAAATGACGAACAAATAGTTTCTCATTGCAGAAGTAGCGAAGACAAACAGATTTTCAAATTGAACAGTTAAAAGAAGAAAGCATGATATAACTCTACGCTTTCTAGCGGAAAAATTCTGCATAATGGAAAATGTTGAAAATAGGCGAAAATTATATTTCATGGGAAAACTTATGCTAAGGAAAAAGCACTTTTCAAATACGTCTCCTGGAACCAGAGGGAGCTGAAAAAAGGTATTGACCTATACACCCCCTAGCGGGAAATCTGTGCATTATTTAAAGGAAAATGTTCCACATCTCTACTGTAGCGAATGGCATACAGTAAAAAAATAATTCCTCAATGCGATTTTTTGAATCGGAGATACAGCTGCAAACAGAATAACACAAACACCACTTTGCGAAAGAACTGTGGACTATAAAACTCCTCAAATACTAACCCAAAGTGTTCCACAAGGTAAATGGCATCCGGTGCTGAAAGAATTTTTTAAATCGCACATTTAGAGCAGAGATATTAAGAAAAACATATTAAACTTTGGCGCCCCTAGCGGAGAAATTGTGCATTATTTTAGGAAGAAAATACACACAAAGAGTTTTCGTAGTCAGTAGTATCTGAGCAAAAAGAATTTTTCAATCGGGTTTTTAGTCCCGATTGAAAAAACAGTGGCAAACTTGTGCGTTAAGAAAAATTTGAAATCATATGAAAAACAGTTCGAACCGCAAACGCTCTCCGCCAACGAAATATTTTTTTCAAATCGTACCCTTACAAGCAGAGATATCGATAAAAATAAGATATACATCTACGCCTCCTGACGGGAAAACTATGTATAGTTTTAAAAAGAAAGTATTCTGAAAAGATTTTTCGAGGTGAGCGGTATCCGTCCACGAAAGAATATTTTTCAATCGAGGTTTCAGAATCTTGGGTTTTGTCGTAAATACATCAGAAACAGAAATAAACACTTACGCCTCCTGGTGGCCTAACCAGTTTTATAAAAAATTACAGTTAAAACATTTCCTATCAGGAGCTCTATCCGATGCATAAAGACTTTTTCAAATCGGAGTGTTAGAAGCAGAGATATCGGGGAAACAGGAATTTACCTTTACGTGCCCTAGCGGAAAATCTATGAATTACTTGAAAAGTTTGAAATTATATGAGAACCTTTTTGCACCGTAAACGGGCTCCAACAAAGAAAGGATTTTTTAAATCTGACTCTTAGAAGCAGATATATCGAAAAAGTAAAATATACGTCTACGCCCCCAGGCGGGAAAACTATGTGCTGTTTTAAGTGTTCTCAAAATGTTTTCCGAGATGAGAGGTATCGGTCTACGAAAGAATTTTTTCAGTCGAATTTTCAGCTCAGATTTTTCTGCAAATACGTCAGAAGCAGAAATAAACACTTACGCCGCCTGGTACGCAAAGCATTTCCGATCAGGAGATGTATCCGATGCAGGAATTTTTTTCAAATCGGAGTTTTAGAAGCAGTGATGTATGGGGAAATATAATTTCCTTTTACGCCCCTTAACGAAAATCTATACATCACTTGAAAAAGAAACTATGCCTAAGAAATAGTCTTCGTTATAAATGGCATCGAAGGGAAGAAAGAATTTGTTCAATAGGATATTTAGAAGCAAATATATGCAATAAAATGTATTTTGAATTTGATATCATCTGCATTTGTGCCCTCTAGCGGCGAAGTTGTGCATCGTAAAAAAAAAAAGAAACGAAGTATCATCATTCGCATATTTCAGGTTTTCCAATAGAAAAAGAGTTTTTCAAATCGGACTAATAGTTGTGGAGATATGGTGCCCACAGGCGGAAGGACGGACAAACCGATCAGATACGCACATTCTTTTTTTACAAAAGACGTGCTACAAAAAGAACGATGAGTGTTCGGAATGGGTAAACAGCAATAACAAAGAGGAATGACAATACAGTAGTTGCTATATTAACAAAATGTGACTGCGTCATATTTTTACAGCATTACATATATTCCAAGTTTGCAGCTGATATTTTACCACAGAAATTGATGTCCGGTAGTGTTACTGAACTTAAAAAAACGACTAAAAAATTAAAAAATACGGAACAACAAGATGGTTCGTTTTGTTCTGAGAAGTGCTTTTAACTCTCTAGCAGAAACTACAAAACCTGTTCCTAGGAAGTGCTGCCATGGTCAAGCCTCAGCACGTAGAAATCTAAGGACGTGGAAAATCTCAGCACGTAGAAATCTGAGGACGTGGAAAATCTCAGCACGTAGGGATCTGAGAACTATAAATTATCACGGAATAATTGAGGCCCACGCTCATTTTATAGAAAAGTTGGCCCACCCTTGCTGCTATCAGTGCCTCCACTTTATTGGGCAGCTCTCCACTAGATTTCCGAAAGTTGCTGCGGAAATCGTCTTCGATTCTGCCACAAGAATATTAGTCACCGATGTCGGACGGTTCGACCTGGCTCGCAGTCAGCGTTTCAATTCCTCCCAAGGGTGTTCCATGGGGTTGAGATAGAACCTCTATGCAGACCAGTCCAATTCTTCTCTACCCATCTCATCAAACTGGACCTACACGGACCTCACTTTGGGGATGGTGGTATTGTGCTGTTGGTAAAGGAAGGGGTCTTCGCCAAACTGTTTCTATAATGTTGGGAGCAGAAAATTATCGAGAATGTCATTGTAAGTCGCAGAGTTTAAGATTCCCGGGCACTGAAACTAGGAGGCCTAGTCCAAACCAAGAAGTATAGCTTTAGAGCACGCTGCCTCCTCTGCCAAACTTCACAGTTTGCACAACACAGTGGAGAAGGTAGCATTCACGTGGTGTCCTCCACACCCAGACACGTCTGTTAGGCTACCGGATGCTGAAGTGGGATCCATTACTCCAGAGAACGCGTTTCCACTGCTCCAGAGTCCACTGCCGCCGAGCTTTACACCACTCCCACCAAAGCTTGGCGTTAATCTTGCTGATGCTAGGCTTGTGTGCGGCTGTTCGGCCATAGAATTCCATTCCTTTCAGCTATCGACGTGGTATTGACGCTGTTTTCAGAGGCATTTTGTAATTCGGTGGTGAGCGTTGCAACAGAGGACAGACATTTTGTTGTACCACCAGCTTCAGCACTTAACGGTCCCGCTCTGTCATTTTACATATCCTAGACGTCGCGATTGAGCTGTTGTTGCTCCTAGCTGTTTCCACTTCACAATAATAACACTTAAAATCAATCGGGGAAGCTGCAGCATGGCAGACATTTCCCGAACTTACCTGTTGCTAAGATGGCCTCTTATGACCGCGACACGCTGAGAGTCACTGAGCTCTGCCGTACATCCCATTATACTGCTCGTGCTTGTCTATGATGTTTTCCAGGCCTCGTGTGTTTTATTGTATCTACTTGTATATGGGCCATGGCTGGGATGTTCACGGGCCAATCCACCACTTAAAAGGGGTGTCCCGTATCCGGGTATTTTTGTTCATATACTTAGTATACACCGAACATAAACCGCAGATCAATGAAAATCTTCCTCGCGGAGTGACGAATCAATCGCTGCCTTTTTCTTCCGGTCTGACGGTCGCGCTTGGATACAACAACTAGGACCACAGCGCCTGAGCGTGTCCTCCGAGTTGTGGTATTGAGAGGCGGAGGTTTCATGACGTGGGACTATTTCTGGGGAAATGGCTAACGTTGCTGGTAGAGCACTACATGGAGCAAACACAACTGTATCGTGCATAGATGTTCTAAATAGTTATGTATGGGTATGTTCTACATTAAAACGATTTTATGTAACAGTACTGTACCCCTTCTAATACGTCAATACGCCTTAACCCCTAACACGGACACTGAACAAACACATGACTTCAATAGAATGCAGAGGCGAAGCGTCAATGGAAGCAAGGGAACCCTTTTGTTCATGCACTTTCTTTTGTGTGAATTAAAAATATATATCATTAAAGTAAAATAGAAATATCACATCAACATAACGCAGCGGGCATTTTTTTTCAGTATCTTTTATTTTTAAGAAAGCAAATTCATATTTGTATTTTTACGAAAACAAGAACAAATGTCTCGTACGGAAGTCACTCGTTGGAATCAACACAAATAATGCATCCAGCTGAACCTCAGTAACACGGCACGTCCACCCGCAGCGTGGCCAGCCACAGCCAGTAATGCTATGCTAAGCATAGAGCGTGGGGAAGCATTCTCCCAAACGCTTCCACGACGCCGAAGCAGAACCACAGAAGAGAGTTTTAAGGATAAAGCCACAAACTTGAGCATGCGCTCTTTCCAAACCTTCCTCAGAACTAAGAGGCAGTGGTGGTAGATCGTAGAAAATTACCCATTTCGTGGGTATTTTAGAAAAAAAAATTAGGAATGGGAAAATTGGTATTTTTTATATCTTGTGGGTAAATTTATTCCATCGCTTTTTAAAAGTCATACGAGACTTCTAATTTGGTGCATGAAGTCTCGTTTTCAAACAACCCCTGTATTAAAAATATTTAACGGGAATTATCGAGGTTGCGCAACATCTACCAAAAGTTGAGCATTTCTATATCTGGGTGGAATGGCTTTAAATGGCATTGAAAGATTGCGCGAAGTTCGTTGTTGAAGAAAATCATTTAAAATTACACAATACAGAAAAATTATATTATGATAGTAAACACAATGCTTATTACTATACGTATATTATTTTTACTGTTTTTAAATACAGCTGCTGTATTTAAAAATTGAAGCCTAAATTAGTGTACTTATTAAAATCATAATTTGTGTTTCTGTAGTACTTTAATGCACATTTTTTTCAAATAAGTTTATGAGTAAAAAGATAAAATTATAATTAAATTTCTGAAAAAAGATTTTAAGCTTAAAAATGTATTATAAGCTTATACACTGAGTGGTCACTTTATTATGACCACCCTCTCAGTATATCGTTAAGCCACCTTTTGCCTTTAATACTGCGTCGATTCTTCGTGGCATCGACTCCACGAGATGTTGATAGATGGTTTGTGGAATCTGAGACCATGCTTGATGAATAGCACTTTCCAGGAGTGTGAGATTGCAGGGTTGTGGATCTAGCTGTCTGATGGCTCATTCAACTTCATCCCACAAATGCTCGATGGGGTTGAGATCTGGAGATTGTGTGGGCCACCTAAGCAAAGTAAACTCACCGGCATGTTGCTGAAACCAATCCTGTACAATACGACGAGCACTGTGGCAGGACGCATTATCTTGTTGAAAGTAACCATCGCCATTGGGATAAACCATCCACATGACAGGATGCACTTGGTCCGCAACGATGTTTAGATATGATGTGCCAGTCAGACGTTGATCAACACGAATTAAAGGGCCCAAAGCATGCCAGGAAAACATTCCCCAAACCATAACGTTGCCTCCAACAGCTTGAAGGGTTGTAGCAATGCATTTGGGGTCCATGCGTCCTGCCATAGTGCTGTTTCCGCCAAATTCTCACTCGGCCATCGGCATGGCGCAACTGAAAACGCGATTCATCGGATCACATAATTTGTTTCCAGTTATCGACTGGTCAATCCTTGTGCTCCTGTGCGAACTGGAGACGTTTTCTCTTGTTAACTGCAGACAGCAAAGGTGTTCGAACAGGCCTTCGGATGCTATATCCCATCCGATGCAGTGTACGGCGAACAGTGCGTACAGAGATCATTTGAGGGGATCCTTGATTAAGATGGTCTGTAATTTGCTGCACTGTTGCCCTTCTGTTGTCTGTTATCAGTCTGGACACTCTCCGTTCCGCCCGTGTAGTCACTAGTCGATTACGACCACACGTTGCAGTTTTTTGGCTGACAGTCCAGTCTTTAAACACTTTAACAACAGCTACTCTGGAACATTTCACGAATGCGGCGGTTTCGGTGATACTCGCTCCATGGCTCCGAGCTCCTACAATCATCCCACGTTGAAAGTCCGTCAAATCGCATTTTTTACCCATCTCGTCACCCAAAACTCACTTCTACTACTGTCGCAAGCACTAAGCTTTCCCTTTTTATACTAGCCTCGTTCTCTGGCGGCAACAGCGTGCAGCCATAGTTTATTTGCTTAAAACTGTCAGGTGGTCATAATAAAGTGGCCACTCAGTGTATAAACATATGCAGACAATTTTTGCGAATACGTTTTTTTTTTTTTTTTTTTTTTTTTTGCTATAAGATGGGTATTTTCTTTGCTGCATATGGATAAAATCAGTTTTACTACCTACCATCACTGCTCAGAGGACTCCCGTAACAATAGTTTGAAGTTGCAATTTGTCAAAAGTTTTCTGTGTTAGTGAGTTTAATTAGTTGATTCACTTCCATTATTGGCTTATGGTTTGAACTTTCAGTAGTTTTATGTCACACGTTCTTTAGCGGTGACATGTCATTATTTCAGGAATATAAAAGTAAGCGTTACTTTTATTAGTGTAGCTATTTGTTTCTGTGACTCTTCTGAGGAATGTAAGCGCCATGGAAGCAATGGACTCTGGCGCATCTACGTGAACTCCCAAAACTCCGAAGACTGCATTCTAGAAAAAATACTTTCTCTGTCTTTTGGATCATTTTCATATAAAATCACATTTATAAATAAAGACATTTCTCTATAAAAATCATATGAAATCACATTTATATAAATGTAATTTTATATGATAATTCATATGTGATTTTATATATAAATCATATAAAATCAGATTTATAAATAACAAAAAATTTATCTCGCTCTCTCTCTCTCTCTCTCTCTAATAGCCCGAGCCTGAACCTCACTAAATATTCTACAGCCCGAGCCCGATTCGCGCCCGGGCTCTGCTTCGGGCTTTCGGGCTCGGACTCAGCTCGTCTCAGCTCTGATAGAAGAATCCCCCAATCCTTTTCGTTGTGTGGGTAGGCAAGTTCCTTTCCCTTTCAACATTTTCGCTGAATTTTTTTTTTATAAATCTTTGCATTTGAACTTCTACATAGACATTTCTTTTGGTGGTACCGCGCATGGTCGCGTTTCAGAGGGGGGGGTCTTACGATACTTTCTGCCATGCCGTATTGTCAACGTAGCATATAAACTACGGGTCACTTGCTGATTTTGATTATTATAAGATTTTATTCATATCACTTTTGCCAGCTATTTATCGCATATTAAGGTGGACGTCTAGTGATTTTGCTTCCTATACTTCCAATGAGCAAACTTCTGTACACATTTTCTTCACAATTAATGCGTTCCCACGGATGAAAATTTGAACATTGATTAAAATAACTTCATATTAGAACTTGTAATACTTAATATTTTCTAAAATCTAATCATAATTATATTAAAAATCAATAACTTTTTTTGTGGTGTTGAGATCAGAAAACAGATGGCGCGACCTGTACATTGATGACGTCAGTAGACAAGCAAGTGTTGGATTTCTTAATTATGGTTATGCTTTAGAAAATATTAAGTATTCCAAGTTATAACACGAAGTTATTTTAATTGATGTTCAAATTTTAATCCTTGGGAACGCTTTAATTATGAAGAAAATGTGTACAGAAATTTTCCCATTGGAAGTATAGGAAGCAAAATCACTAGACGTCCGCCTTAAGTCCATTGCTTCAATTACTTACGAAGTCACGCTTTGCCACTGATAGAATGATATATTCCGTATTAAAAGTTTGCGGTGGTCAGCACAAATTTCTGATTTTACACATTTTCACTTCGAATGACGTGGAATGCAAGGCCGGATCAACCTTCCGAACGTAGTAAAACTCACGGAAGTTAAAAAAGAATGATGGAGCAAAATACACAGCATCATTCTACCAGAACTTAACCGAAAGTATTCCATCATGCATTGCAGAAGTCATCCCAGCCAAAGGTGAATCAAAATTATATTTATTGTTTTCAATAAAGAACCATTTTGCTTCTAACTAGTTGCAAGTGCTTCGCGATTTTTAAGATGTCTGCATATTATGCATGTGATATACGTACCAATAATTACGTGTTCTGTAAATTTGTACATACAGTATGTTTCATAAAGCTCGTGATTTTTATTTATTTCTCCAACGCTTCTAAAACAATTGTTTCACAAACTCTTTCAAAGAAAGCAAAGGATTTTCCTAGAAAGTATTTATTGAAATATAAAGAGTTGGTGCCGGCTGTTCAAAAGTATTCATTTAGGGGGAAAACGTTTCTACGAACGAACGAAATGGGAACAACTGAAACAGTAGAATCATGTCTGAAACGTATAAAGATTTCATCGGAAAGTATAAAATAAATATTGTGATCCTTCTTCCATTAAGAATATCTCTAACGTGAGCTTCGTCGTGTTTTTTTTTTTTTTTTTTTTTCGTTTGCACACAAGATAGAGGCTGCCTGGCAAAAGAAATCTTCTCATCACTCACAATGACCGACGAAAATAAGCCTGAGGAATTTTCTTATGAAAAATATGAAAAAGCGAAAAGAAGAAAAAGAAAAAAGAAATCAATAATCCATATCGTGATATGATACTTATTTCCTATTTGTGAAAGATTTCTTTTGGAGATTAAGGTCACTTGATCCACAGAAATACCTACTTTATGATTCTTAGAAGTGGAAGGCAAGGCGAAATTAAAGCTATAGATTATATAAACTATCTTTGGCTGTGGTTGTCATGGAGACTTGAGTTACAAAAACCAGGGACCTTTCAGATTTCAGAATCCGGCTTAACAATTTTTGTTGAAGCAAAGCAGTTCTGAAGAAATATCAATGAAAGGAAAATATTTGTTCTAACAAGACGTGTTCGAAATAAAAGCCGGCATCTTGGAGCCACCAGTAAGGAACGGTTGTTTCACAGTCTGATTGCTTTGTGCTGAGTTTCAGAAACTCCGTTAGGAGCATGCAGTTTTGCCCGTCAAATATGACAAATTATTTTAGTTACTTTAGAACTTATTTGTTCATACGTGGATATAAGATCCCAGATAAATAATACGATGTAGTAAATTCTCCAAATTCCCTTTAGATAAATAATACGGCACCGTTTCTTTTCGGTTTTTTTTTTTACCTTAGAAGGTTTACCGGCGCCCGTGTGCATCTACAATCAATAAGATCAGATCAGATCAGATGTAGAGGATTTTAAGAATGGAATGTCTGATCCTAGGTCTTAGAAGTAGGAAGCTAGGAGATTTGGGACTAACCTTAAGATTTTGGACAACTCTTAGAAGTAAGAAGCTAGGAGATTTAGACTAGAGTGCCCGACAGGAAAGTAACACGGAAGTGAGGTAGAAAGAGGGAGGAAGACACCCTTATTTATAACCGGGGGGGGGCTAGTACCCGGGGTCTGACGGCTTAACGTGCACATCCGACTCACGGCGGATATTTAGTAGTTCGTTCAAGCGTTCGTACCTGCCTGGGATCGAACCTGAGAGCTCTCTGTAACAGTCACGAACGTTTACCACTATACCAATAGGCCATCCGCGGCCCTAAAAGCAATAAGGAATCACCCATCTCAATTTATAGCCAACAGCTCCGGGGAAGAAATAAAGCCATCACATCGAAGACAAACACAACATCCATGCTTTGCCTAGGAATTCGAAACCTTACGAGAGATCAAAGGCCAGAGCTGTAGTTCACTCGACCTCCAGGCGTCGCGAAGTCGTTATAATTACCCCTGAAAAATGTTAGTAAATTTTCCCTTTTTCAGTGCCGTGCTTGTTCTACAAAATTACCTGAATCAGTGATAAGATAACACAGACATCGTCTCCACGAATCATTTATTGTTATGAACGACACAATCTTTATTTCACTGAAGAATTCCGTCGTTCAGAACAATGAGGTCGTAAAAGATTATCAGTTGTAAATTTTGCATCGTCATTCAGTAATTTTATTTTCCATAAATGAAGTGCGTATATCATTTTATGTTATTATATGAAAAAGAAATGACGTCACTGTCATTATGACATCTGTCCTGCGTATCTGGCACTGAAAGTTTGCAAATGAGAAACATATATAGCACCATTTATGATGCTATATTACTATCACTCATATTTTCTATCAATCAATAAAGGATGGCGTCATTATTGTTCACCTATAATGTGATATTTTTGTCTCTTCTGTATCCGAGTGATCGAACTTCTTGCTAGTCGTCCAAGTTGGGCCCGGGCTCGAGTCCCGAATCAGACATGAGTGGTGTATTTATCGTACGGCGCTGGATGTCTCCCTTTTCTGGAACCGGTGGCCCCAAATTCGGAACAGGCGACTGCCTATAGCCTTAAGATATAGAGGACGTTAAACCCTGAAACAAAAATAATTAAAAATGGAAGATTGACCATTTTCTAATGCCGCAGAAAACACATGTGACTTCGGCCTTTTTTAGATGAAGTGTGGAGACAGTTATTACAGATCGGATACTATTTGTTTTCTGCTATATTTTCATAATGCCGCCACTGGAAATATAGGATCAATGCCCACAGAAAACACGAACAATCAAAAAGCAGAACAAACTTGTAAGAGATGAAGCATGGAGATAATTACAGATCGAGTACTTTCGATTACAAAGAGAAATAATCCATGATGAATAAAGGATACTTCTTTGATCTGAAGGTGTTTTTGACGAGCGCTGAATGAGTATGCCTCTAGGAAAAAAGAGCGCCACTTTGTTTTGATTTCGTACCTATTATGGGCATATAGAAACTTGTTCATAACAACATCCGCACAAGAGAGACAAATAGGTTAGTAAAATCGTGCAATGCATTGATTATGACACGCTTTCCAACATACTAGAAATCATTACTCAAGTTATTACTCAAGTTATGAGGAAAATGGCTGTGGAATAAATCTCACTCCTGTACCCTGACCTTTGGTCCCATTTCGATGATATTCAACACAACTGGTTCAGTATACCTCCGAAATAACATGATAAAGTTTTGTCGCAATCGAAGCAATTTTACGTAAGTTATGATGCATAAGGGCTATGGAATAGATCCCGCTCCTGTGTCCTAACTTTTGACCTCCATTTCACCTATTTTCAATTGAATTCGTCCCCAGGCAGTGGTCTTCTACAACATACTAACATTTAATCCAAATCGAAACATTTTTACGTAAGTTATGACGCATAAGAGCAGTGGAAGTGTATAAGCTCCATTCCACTGCTCTTATGTCCATTTCGCCAATTTTCAATAGGGTTGACCCCATTTCGGATATGTCCATTCCACTCCTCTTATGAAATCCTGAACCTTTTTTACGTTAGTTATGACGCATATGTCCAGTGGATCCATCCCGCTCTTATGTCCTGACCTTTGACCCCATTTCGTACACTTTCAATAGGGTTCCTTCCCAGGTGTTTCCCTACCACATACTAAATTTCATCGCAATCGAACGATTTTTACGCGAGTTATCGTGCGGACGATCATACGCACACAACGCGTAACGTAATGAGACAGATGGCGCGTGACAGCGCGCCAACATCTAATGGAACAACGCCATGACACTATATTAAAAACGTGGTAATTCGGGGGGGGGGGTATTTAACCCACTAAACGAATTTTCCTAAAGTCGAGATCAAGCTAAAACGATTTCTATTACCAGAAAACGGTAGGTTAACGACTTTCATCAAAATCCTTAGAGCCGTTTTCAAAATAAAATTTACATACGTACAAGAATTGCTCCTTTAAGGTGAACGTCAAGTAATTTTGCTTCCTGTACTTCGAATGGAAAAATTTCTGTACACATTTTCTTCCCAATTAATGCGTTCCCAAGGATCAAAATTTGAACATCGATTAAGATATCTTCATTTTATAACTTGGAATACTTAATATTTCCTAACACATAACTATAATTATGCAATCCAACATTTATTTGTCTACTGACGTCACGAAAATACAGGTCACACCATCTTTTTTCTGGACAATTAATGCGTTCACAAGAATGAAAATTTGAACATCGATTAAAATAGCTTCATTTTATGACTTGAAATACTTAATATTTTCTAAAACATAACCATAATTATGCAATCCAACATTTCTTTGTCTACTGACGTCATCAAAGTACAGGTCGCGCCATCCTTTTTCTGGTTTCAACACCACCAAAGGAAAAGTTATTGATTTTTAATATAATTATGGTTATGTTTTAGAAAATATTAAGTATTCCAAGTTATAATATGAAGTGTTTTTAATCGATGTTCAAATTTTCATCCTTGGGAACACATTAATTGTGAAGGAAATGTGTACAAAAGTTTTTCCATTGGAAGTTAAGGAAGCAAAATTACTTGACGTCCACCTTTAAAAATATAGTATAAGGACGATGGAATGGATCGCAATCCTATGTCCTGACCTTTGAACCTATTTCGTCCATTTTCAATAGGGTTCGTCCCCAGGCGATCCCCTAGCGCATAGTAAAATGTCATTGAAATCGAACCATATTTACGCAAGTTATGACGCATAAGGGCAATGGAATAGATCCCGCTCCTACGTCGTGACCTTTGACCCCATTTGTCCCATTTTCAATAGCGTTCGTCCCCAGGTGGTCCCCTACCACATACTAAAATTTCATCGAAATGGAACCATTTTTACGCCAGTTATCGTGCGGACGAACAAAGCTGAAGCATATACGCTTCTTCTTTGGAAAGCGTAAAGAAGGAACATCAAAAGCTTGACTGGTGGTTGCTTTTAATAACCACGTGTCCAAAATCTAATGAAGGGACGGACAGCGCAGAACTTATATATGCCGGTGCTTCAATGACAGCTCGTCTTTCCTCATTCAGAAAATACGCAGCTTTAGAACATAGACCATAAGTGATCAGTTGTGGACAGCTACGTAAGGACGACGACACTGTAGTGGCACTTAACGTTTTCTTGAAAGCGGTAGTGAAGTAGAGACTGAATTTATCATCCACTTTTCTACTTATGATCAGTGACGAGGACTGCAGCTCTAAGTTCGCTACAAAATGGTGAGCACTTTTCTGCCGCTCCCTCCCCACTCGTGGTTAAAATCACAGAAACAAAACTCTATATATACAATTTCTTCTTATTATTAAACAACAGTTTAAATTCAAAGACGGAAATTCCTGCTCCAGTGGCTGAGTGCTCTAACGCCGCTACTGGTCTAATGTGGTCGGTGGCTGAGTGGCTTTGGATCACTCGGAGTCGTTTGAGATGGTCCCGGATGAGGTATGAATGTTGCGCTATTTTTTCTCTTTCTCTCTTTTTGCGGCGCTGGCTTTGTCTCCTCCCCGGAAGCAGTGGCCCCGAATAATGGTTGGCAGACTGCTTAAAACGCAACTATTTGCTTGATCATGGTGGTCGTTGATAATTCTTGCCGTGCTTTCGTAATTTAATTAGTCAGATTTGTTTCTGTTATTGGTGATAAATATTTTCACACATTATCAAGTATGCACTTGGGTGGAATTTTGTACCGTATTGTTATGCAATTAATTGTCGCTGCCACCAGTCCAAAATGAAAGTAAGGCCTGAACAACCTTATTCAAAATCTACTTTTTCAGAGGCATAGTAAAGGATACACTCTATCGTTGAGGAGAGCTGGTTCAATTAAATGACATAACATACTTTATTCCCATATGTGATGTGTCGGATGAAGAATATTTACAATGATGGATGTAAAGCACAGTGCAGGACTTATATATGCCGGTGCTTCAATGGCAGCTCGCACTGTACTTTTAGAGTTCTGAGGTGAAGTTATACACTCAGAGCTTAGTGTTCATCAGCATAGGCACACAGGTATTCCAGCCAAATACAGCTCAAGGTAGTGACAATACAGCTACAGTCAATGTAGACAGGATGTGTGAAAAGCATTCATTAATTATCCACATATGTTGGTGTTCTGGGCCGCAGCCTAGCACAATTCTTAACTATCAAAGTTAAACACTAACCGCAGTCAGTCTAACTCTATCCCAGCGTCCCAGCTGCAGCTGAGCGCTACGGATTTTAGCTTTCAAAATGCATCCTCATGATCTGAGCTCCGCTCTCAACGAAAGCTGTAAAAGAACTCCCTTCTCCAACTCAAAAAAGGAACTGAATGTATTAGTAATATAATATTATACTATTGAAGCATTCTGCAGAAATTAAGGGTAAAATCTGAAAAGAAATTTAAATCAGGGAGGAGAGAAGGGTTGGGCACAATATAAATGCTTTCTCATTAAATTGAAAGTATTTATCCCCAAACTTTTCCGTGCAGTTTTGTTGAGTTTTATCATAATCATCAACTAAAGTGCTTTATTGAGATGTACAATATCAGTGAGCACATCAACTTCCATTTCTTTGGTTCCCTTTCCCGCTTTCTGTTAAAGCCGAGAGGCAATTCATGACAAGGTTTCACGAACCTCTTTTCCTAGGCATGAAGTCACTTCTCACGGGGTCACTTCTCAGTGTATAGATGAGACGTCACTTCTTGCTTGCAAGTGTATAGATGAGATGTCACTTCTTGCTTGCAAGTGTATAGATGAGATGTCACTTCTTGCTTGTAAGTGTATAAATGAGACGCACAAGCCCAAGTTCGTCTTAATTTTACTCCTAGATATTTTGACCATAGCTGCAACTTCAAGTGGTCGAATTCAATAATGTCGCTACTAATTTGCTTTTCTTCCCTAAATTTTCCTAATAGAAATTACGCAACTGAATGCCTACTTCATGATGTCAACCAAATGTAGGCTATAGTTCATTTTTTTCTATAAATGAAAACACTATATGCTACTCATAAAGGTAAAACTTTATTTCTCTTGAAAGGTATTGAGCATTTCATTCATCTTTACGTTATTGTGTGCAAATAGATGCACGTTTTGTTGACAAAGTTTTATCGCAATCTGAAGTCCTAGCTATTTATCCAGTCTATAGTATTTGTTTTCTGAACAGTTTGGGCTTAGCAAGCAATCAGGGGCATTGCTCCCTAGTAAGCTGATAATGAAATCTTGCTTCTCATCTGAGCGCCCAGAAAGGACGCTCAGTCACTCTTTCAAGCCAAGAAATCTTCTTTCTTCGTAAACCACAAATGCTTTCTGCATGAGGATAATTCTAAGGCATGTCTGTCAGTGTGATTCTGCTTATCGCCGTGAACAAAATTTTTATTTTATTTTTTCTTCCTTTCTTTTCACAGAGCATTATGACTTCCGTTTTGAATGGTGATAAAAGCAGCAAGGGCTCCTAAAGTTTATCTGTTGCTCAACAGCGAGCGTCTGGAGATTAATGACTATTAAGTATAAATATAACTCACACTGGAAAAACTTTAACACCTATCTCTCAGTTAAAAGTGGTTTGTTCGACTCGTATGTTTACTTCAGAAAGTGGAAAAGAAAAACGACTATGAGGAGATTTTAGAAATACTTGGAAATACTTGCACGCGCCAACGAAAAAAGTTCGCTGATTAATATTCTTCGCTTTTCAGTGATTTGAAATCAAGCTCAATGGAAAGAGACTAAAATTATTTCTATTTTATCAGTATGAGAAATTTTGGCCACTATCTGCCAATAAATGAGATGGAACCAAGAAAATCTTTTATTCAGGGCACAAACTGCGGTTGTCACTTCGTGAGCCATTTAGATATCATAAAAACTGCGAAATACTTTAGTATAGATGAGACGTCACTTTTTTTATAATCATAGCGGCAATCACAGAGAGTACAACTGCTGGAAAAAAAAAGTTATTTGAAATCCTATTTCACGTGTTTGTTCTGAGATGTTCATAATAATGAAATACACTGCTGTTAATAGAAATTGCAACAATAAGAAAGAAACAAGCAATCACAATGAAATTCATGGGAGTGATTAGTTATGGTACAAGTTGCAAACGATCACAATTACATATCGGTTCGTGATGAGGAAGGCCAAAAAATTAGCCCTGGGCGATGATAACCGACACCACACGCCGTGGGATCGCATGAAAGAGAGTTCGGATGGTCGTCTGCGGTATTGCAGTCCATTTTTCTTCTACAGGCATCCACAATTTGTTGGTTGTGACAGACGGCGGGGTCATGTGAGCTAGTCGTTTTGCGATGACACCTCAGACGTTCTTTACAGGCGACAAATCTGGCGAGCGAGCAGAACAGGAAAGACGAACTTCTTGATGCGCACAGCAGAGCTGAGTTCGGGCTCAATTTTAAGAGCCAGAGCCCGTCCGAACCTGAAATATGTCAGCCCAAGCCCGCCAGAGCCCGATTTTTGTATTGCAGATAGAGCGCGGGCCTGAACGAGCCCGAAAACTCTGATTAACCTATTTAGGCATTAAAAAAAGTATTCTCTTCCAGACTTCCAGTCCTTCCTCCCCGTGCAATTAACCGATGTCTTTCTCAACTGCGGAGTGGGAAAGGGATGTCTATCTATTTCTATAGTTTCATTGACCATTCATTTCTTCCTGAAATGTCTTCGGGGGAGGGGTCAGGAAAATCGGGAGGCACAACAATCTACGTCGTACGTTGCTCAATAGAATTAGCAGGGACCGCCCCTTTTGAGGTAGGGACCAAACTTTCATCAACTTCCTATCACCTATCTATAGTTCTTAAAGAAACTTTTCCTTCGCAGAAATCCAGTAATTTATGGCCTATGGTATTTTGTTACCCAAGCCCGGAATGAATAGCCCTGTCGAATTCCTACTCCCCATCTAGACTCAGTTGCCGAAGAATTATCTTTAATAACTAGAAAGTGTAAAAAAGGCTCGTGTGCTAAATCATATAAAATCACATTAAAAGAGAAAGGAAGAAAATTATCTCCCTCTCTCAGAGCCCAAGCCCGGTTCGCGGCCGGGCTCGACTTCGGGTTTTCGGGCTCGGGATCCGCCCGTCTCAGCACTAGTGCATAGTGTACGTCTTGGACAGTACGAGCAACATGGATTCGGGCATTGTCCTGTTGGAAGACGGGTCCCGGGATCGTCTGAAGGAAGGGTAGAAGTTCAGCTTCCAACACTTCCGTGATGTAGCGTTGGCTGTTCACTGCGCCTGTGATGCGTAGTATGCGAGTGCGTGAATGAAACGCAATAGCGTCCCAGGCCATCAATCTCAGCGTGGGATCGGTATGGCCTTCCAGATGCCGTTCACCGCGGTATCTGCGAACAAGAATTCATCACATCGTAATGCATTAGTTTGAATATGGACTCGTCCGAAAACACAATATGCTCCCATTTAGCACTCCATAAGCGATTGCAGTCCGCCACCTATGGTTCAGTCAAGGGAAGTTGCAGATATGGACGGCCAGCAACGGCGCGACGCCCAGCTGAAGCAATCGGTGACGAACAGTTCACATCGGATGATGCGCAACCGTCCTCCATTGTTACGCAAGGGTCGTGGATGGTGTTGTGAGCGAAGTCATTGTTATACGGTGCAAGTGCCTATCTTCCCGCTCGGTCGAGCGATTTCGAACTCCAGACCCTGCACGACGATGCGTACAACCTTCTGCTGCCCATTGACACCATGTTCTCCTCGATATTAGTCCGAGAGCCAGGAAGAATTTATTTGCCACAGCGAGTGCAAAAGCTTGGTGAATATTTTTTGTTTATTCAATATATGACAGAAATGTCTCAGAAAAGTGAGTCTTGCGAAATTCCAGTGGTAGGTGGCTGCGTGGTGACGTCAGCAATGTGGCTGCCGCGCTATTATGTAGTTGCCACATTTAAATACGAATAACTTCTGACCCGTTCATGATACAGAGATGATTTTTTCTGAAATGTTTCAAATTTAATGCCAAGTATTTTTTTGTAATTACACATTTTTGTTAAGTCCATTAGTTTTTGAGATAATCTCATTTGAACGTATAAAATCACTGTTCACATTGGTTATGTGTGACGTTGAACCATGATTTACTCAAAAACTATGCGACGTTCGAAACAACAATGAAAAACAAAAAATTTGCATGTTTTAATGAGGATTTAGAAAATGCATAATAACGTGGATTTTACCCCAACGCTTAGGAAATTATGAGTTATATCTCGTTATATGTCCACTTTTTCATCAATATGGCTGCCGCGGTTGCCACATTTAAATATGCGCAACTTCTCATCCGTTTATGCTATAGAGATGCTTCAATTTTTTTTCTGAAATGTTTCAAATTTTAGGACAAACACTTTTTGTAATTACACATTTTTTTTTCTATTTTGTTCCAGGTTAGCGTATTTGCAGCTTAAATTCAAAATGAACGCCGAGGAAATGATTTGTATCATACACATGGGAAATATTCAAGGACCCATCTTCCGATTAACTGATCCAACATGGAAGAAAATATTAGATGCATCTTCTGCATTATTAAGAATTTATAAAGGCTTCAAATACAACAACATTTGTAAATCGTTTCCAAAAGAGTCTGATGTAAGCAGACATGTCTGTCACCAAGCTTACTACAAAAATTTCACTGCAGTCCAGAAAGCAGAGGATACTGAAACTCTCTAAGCAACAACTTCAGGATTCCTTTTACAATCAAATGACCCAGCTTACTCCGCTGTAAAAATAGCAGCAGACGTGGGTGTTGTTGTAAAAGTTTTCAGTGTGTGTGTGTGTGTGTGTGTGTGTGTGTAATTAAAAGGAAATACGTTAAAGGGAAAGAAAAATCGCTGGGCCAAACCAAGGACGCTGAAAAGATGCTGCAAAAGTTCTTCAAGGTAAGAATTTACTTTTGTAACTTGATGATGAATGAAAATGTCATAGAAAATAAGGTATGCTACCACCACTCATACCGCAAACAGTTAAACAACGATAAATTATTTTATAACTTATTAATTAAAATCGATAACGTCATTTGTGCTTTATATTTGTCTGAAAAGTTTCTTCCTAAGAAAAGAATCCTTTCTTTCTATCTATAATTTGGTTGTTTGCTTTTAAAAGACGTAGAAAAATTATCTGCACCTATACGAGAAAAGTGCAGCTGGAAGAACTACACTGTTATAAATTAATTAAGAAAAAGCTAACTACAGTTGAACGTAGGTCGTTGGACTTGCAGCTCAACGTAATTGGTAGGCTCTACCATCCATTTCTAATTTCGACGGCGACACTAGCCCCCATTGTGATAGCCCATCGTCCCCACACTCTTATTTACATACAGACAAAGCGATCCTTTGTAGAAATATTCCGACATTCGTATCCCTCCCGCATTTATCTTAAAAGCAACTATGATTCACGTTGATCAAACCATGAACCTACTGAAGGAGGAAGCACCAATACTACAAATACAGATACCAATACATGTTTGTTTGGTAACTGATGACGCAGTATGTGATCAGTGACTAAATAAATCTGAAAATTAATTGCCTAGGAAAATTGCTCTGGAATGTGCGCACATTTCAACTCTCAGAATAACCTTCATGACGATTAAGTTGGAACTGGGGTTTTCGAGAGAGTCTTAATTTTGTCAAAATCAAATGTTTCAAAGAAAAAAGTTGTCTGGTACAACACCCCATTTTGAGCGTGGTTTGATGTGACATTCAATCATGAACAGATTTAGAAAATTCTTTTACCATTAAATTGTCGTTAAAATTCGTTCACGACTAAATTCGTTTTAAAAAACATTTTTTGAAAGTTCTCTTTCATCCAAGATTTAATAGAATTTTTTTTCATGAGAGAATTTATGAGATATTCCCCTGTAGGTATGTGTGTTTTTGAATGGGCCCGCAAGACTGAAATTCCCGACCTGGTTTGGTCGCCCCAATCCGCCCCTGATAGATTTTGTCAATTAATACATAACTGCAACAAATAAGGCTCAAAAACTGATTTCAATTCACTCCCAACTTTGTGTTTACCTCTCTGAAAAAGGAATTAATGACTCTACGTACGTATTCAACTCTAAGGTTAGCCGAAAAATTGATAAGTCGCATCGGTCGAGCCTAAAAAGCAACGAAATGGAGCAACAAACAGGGAATAATACTATTGATATATACCAACAGTATTTCATCAGTTGAAGTTGAAGTTGAAGCATTAGCCAATGATTATGCATCTCAAATTGAGGCACATGTTGAAGAGGTGGCTTTATATTTGCGCAGACAGATTTTTAAACATTCAGTGTGTCCGAAACTTGATCACTCTCTTAATGTTCACAATATCATTTCAGGAGTAAATAAAATCCCGGACCTTCATGAAGTATTTTTCAGGGGTCTGGTACGATTCGTCCAACGACGATTAGTCCAATGCCGATTCGTCCAATGGACAATTGGTCCAAAGGTACGATTCGTCCAGTGGTACGATTGGTCCAATGCCGATTCGTCCAATGGACGACTGGTCCAATGCCGATTCGTCCAATGGACGACTGGTCCAATTCCGTCCTATGTGTCCGAAGTGCTACTCATGCTATAAAAGTCTCATCTGTTCTGATTCTATCTCCGATGTTATACGAAAGTACCGGTAGTCCAAAGAATGTAAAATAATGTTACATTTCATGCGTAATATTGTGGTTACAGATTTCTTTTTTTTTTTTTTTTTTTTTTTTTTGGAATCGCGTTTTCTTATTATACTGTCCCTGCTGCCGTATGAAGTTACTGGTGTACGAGCCATTCAATCAACTTCAATGTTTCTCTTTTGCATGAAATAATATAAAATACTAGTGTTCCGTTTCTGTTTGTAGAACGCAGTGGGGTTTTCTGCCAACTGAAAACAACTAACTGGTCGTGGTTTGGAAACAACTGTTCGGGGTTTGGAAACAACTGATCGGGGTTTGGACAGAGGCCTTTTCAACAGTTTTTATTCCAGCGATGTCATATTCATAACGTTTACATATTAAATCAAGTTAATAATGTTGCGCTTTTACTTAAACACGAAATATTAATTTATGGGCCATAGGTCTAGGCCTTTTTAACAGTTTATATTCTACCGATGTCATATTCATAACGTTTACATATCAAATCAAGTTAATAATATTGAGCTTTTACTTAAGGCACGAAATATTAATTCATAGGCTCTAGGCCTACGCCTTTTTAGGACTTTTTATTCTACCGATGTCATATTCATAACGTTTATATATTAAATCAAGTTAATAATATTGCGCTTTCACTTAAGCACGAAATATTAATTCATAGACCTGCGGCCTAGGTGCCTTGCAAAGATCTCAGAAATGATATGATGAATGCCTTTTATAAAGTTTTATAAGATGTTTACAAATACCAAATATCTGGGTTGTGACTTAGAATCTTCTAAAAAAGCCCGGGGCCTAGGTGCTTCGTAAAGACCTAAGAAATGATAGGATGAGCGCCTTTTATTAGGTTTTATAACATATTTACAAATACCAAATATCTAGGTTGTAAATTAAAATCTTCTGAAAAGGCCCGGGAACTAGGTGCTTTGCAAACAGCTGAGAAATGCTCCATTGAGTACCTCTTACCAGGTTTATGTAAAATGTTTACAATTACCAAATATACGGAAATTATCTTTCTAAAGGATATAAAGAGGAGAATAATTTAAATTATTATTCCTTTCTGGAAAATAAAAAAGTTTACCGTTGGTAAGATGATACCATTGGAGCAATCGGCGTTGGACCAATCGTACCATTGGACGAATCGGCATTGGACCAATCGTACCATTGGACGAATCGACATTGGACGAATCGGACGTTGGACGAATCGGCATTGGACCAATCGTCGTTGGACGAATCGTCCGGGACCGATTTTTCAGAACTTTATACAACGGCACATCTAAACCAACAAGTGAAAAACTGGAGCGTCGAGTTTCCTCATTTTCACAAGATGCAATATTTATTTCAAGCAACGGAACACTGAAATTAAGAAAACATCTTGTCTTAGGTTTAGGCATGAAAAGTATGACAGGGAGCAGAAAGGTACTACAAACTCACTGTATTGGTTATCACACCACTGAGGAGCTTGAGACATATTTAGCTCTGTATCTGATGAAACAATCAGGAGTAACACCAGAAAACCTATGTCGAAGATCTGGGCACTTCATTGGGGTAGCCTGGGACAATTTTGACTCCAACTTGGAAACATTGACAGGAAAAGGGAGTTAGCATGACATGTTTGGCATTTGCTACCAAAACTTGGAAACTGAACAGCCTGAAAATCAAACTATGTAAGCAGAAAGTGAGAGATAAAATTTGCCGAGAGCTCAGCAGAATCCGATATTCTCACAGATAAACCCACGGGATCTTTCAAGCCACGTAGAAGGATGAGGTCACTTCAAATTGGTTCAAAGGCTCTTGAGCCATATTAAAAAAATCAGCCAAGCCATTATGTTCTTTGGTGAGTAATTATCCTGTTACAAAATATTTCAAAGCCTCCATGCGGAGAGATTTTACTTAGATGTTTTCAGTAAAATGGGCAGAAACAACACAAAATGGGCTGGATGGAATTCCGAAGTATAGAAGATATATTAGTGAAACAGAAGATTGGTTACATGAGAAATGTCGCTTTGCCCCCTACACGGAATGATGTGATGCTGGAAACTATGAAGGTATCACAGCAAGCAGTTGCTATGATACCTTCGAGAGTCTTCAATTTTGGTTCATCATGATCTTGTTGTGACTAAACCTACAATCATGATCCAAAATCAAGGAAGCCCTCGATTTGACAATATCTTTATTTGATTTAGATCATTCCACATATAGTTAGCCTACTTTCTTTGGAGCTCTTAGATACTATCTCAAAGGTTCAGGAATTGAACATGTTCTTTCAGAGAGCGGAGTTCTGGCATCTAGTTCAATACAAGCATTTCTCGGAGGAAAGCATTTCAATAGATGTAAACGAGTACAAATGTTACTTTCCTTACCTCTCGAAAGCTTCCGTTTCCAAAAGTTTACAGAACACAACTGGTGATATTAAAAACATTTATAAAAACAATTCAACCGAAAAAAGATGTCTTTTTTAATACTTCATCACACTCGTCCTGTTTGAAATTTTCAAAAAATCACATATGGACATGTTCAAAATGATCTGTGCATCAGATCGAGCGATATTTAGGGTGGATACTTTTGAAATGAAAGCCCTGTATGATAAACTGTAAAATCATACAATCCTGAGAAAGTTGACTTATAACGAGATATCACTCAGAATTCCCTAAGCGTTGGGGTAAATCCCATATTATTATACATTTTCTGAATCCTCACAAAAAATGCAACTTTTTTGCTCTGGAGTATTCTTTCAAAAGTCATATAGTTTTTTGAGTAAATCATGGTTCAACGTCACACATAAACAATGTGAACAGTGATTTTATACATTCAAATGAGATTATCTCAGAAACTAAGGGAATTAACAAAAATATGTAATTACAAAAAAGTACTTGTCATTAAATTTGAAGCATTTCAGAAAAAAAAAACATCTCGATAGCAAGAACTGGTCAGAAGTTATGCGTATTTAAATGTGGTAACTACATAACACGCGGCAGGTATACTGATGACGTCATCACGCAGCCACCTACCACTGAAATTTTCCAAGACTCACTTCTCTGAGACACTTATGTCATATTATCATCATCATCATTGTCAACCATTATCAATCCACTGTTGGACGAAAGTCTCTCCAAGCTTCATCCATAAAGGTCTGTCTTGTGTCAGTCTCCTCCATGTTACTCCCACATACTTTCGAATTTCATCCTCTCATCTCTCATGTGGTCTTCTTCTGGGTCTTTTCCTGTCCCTTGGAATCCAATCTAAAATTTCGGCTGTCCATCGATGGTGTGTCCTTCTGGCAGCATGTCCAGCCCATTGCCATTTCAGGGATTTAACTCTGATCATAATGTCTTCCACAACTGTCATTTTCCTTATCCACGAGTTCCTCTTCTTATCTCTCCTGGTTACACCAAGCATGCACCTCTCCATGCTACTTTGAGTTATCTGCAGCCTCTGTATGCCTCTTTTAGTTAAGGTCCACATCTCTGCACCATACGTAAGCACTGGAAAGACGCATTGATCAAACACTTTTCTTTTAAGACATAATGGCATATTGCTTTTGAAAATTATGCTGTTTCTTCCAAAACCTCACCAGGCAAGTTTTATACGCCGATTAATTTCTTCATCAATGTGACCCTCACCTGATATCTGCTGTCCAAGATAAACGTACGTATCTGTTATCTCCAGCTTTTTTTAAATCAATAGATAAATCTTCATTTCTTGTAAAAGCATTGAACATCACTTTTGTCTTCTGAAAGTTCATTTTTAATTCCACTTCTTTACTCTTGTCAGCAAGTTCCTGGATCATACTCTGCAGTTCTGATGGGGAAGTTGCAAAAATTACTACGTCATCAGCAAAACGAAGGTGGGTTTGTAACGTAAACTCTATATTCACTTTCCTTTTGATTTTACTATCTCTGGTTATTTTATTTTACTATGTAAATTACCTTCTTACTGAACGAAATATTATTTCACCCGATGAATGAGATCTGGCAATGAGTGTAAGTCATGACGTGGTGGTAGCCAGTATATATAGGCGCGTTCATCAATAGCGACGGAGAGCGTTTGGTGTTGTACGGAGAGATTTTGTTGTTATAAGGAGACCTTTTGTTGTTATAGGGAGATCGTTTGTTGTTATACTAGAGGAGCTACGTGTTATTTGAGTAGCTGTGTGTGTTGATACCAGTTGAAGTTGATAATAAAAGGTTTTATGTAAGTACGTCTTTCTCAGTTCATAGTACTGTCAGACCTCTGTCTGGCATTTAGGTTTATTTCAATTAATATTACTAGTAACAACCAGCATAAGACTTTATTCATCTTAATTACTGCTACAACATTACTACCAGTTATAAGTTTGTTCATTACTATTACTACACTACTAGCAGGTGACTTTATTCATGATCTTAATTAACTAGTAACAACAACCATTTGAATTCACTATTTGAAGCTTAGTACAAGCATATAATTCAGTAGCAGAAGCATTATACTTAGCTCAGTAGGAAAGCTTCATTATTATCATTAGCTAGCTGGAAGAAAGAGTTTATTCATTATAATTAGCTTAGCGGAAAGCAAATAAAGCTAATTCATTATAGGTTAGATAATCTCCATTAAACTTTATTCCTTTGTTTTCCCAGTTCAGTGATTGAAAGACATTTTCCAGTGTGGTGTTAAAGAGCTTGGCAGATACGGTGTCACCTTGTCTCACTCCCTTTCCAATTTTTATGTGTATTGTATTTTCACAATTCATGATCTTAATTAACTAGTAACAACAACCATTTGAATTCACTATTTGAAGCTTAGTACAAGCATATAATTCAGTAGCAGAAGCATTATACTTAGCTCAGTAGGAAAGCTTCATTATTATCATTAGCTAGCTGGAAGAAAGAGTTTATTCATTATAATTAGCTTAGCGGAAAGCAAATAAAGCTAATTCATTATAGGTTAGATATTCTCTATTAATTTTTATCCCTTTGTTTTCCCAGTTCAGTGATTGAAAGACATTTTCCAATGTGGCATTAAAGAGCTTGGCAGGTATGGTGTCACCTTGTCTCATTCCCTTTTCCAATTTTTATGTGTGTTGTATTTTCAAACAGCCGAATCTTTGCACTTGCATTTTCATAGATGTTATTAATAATATTAATGTATGCATCTTCAATACCGCAGAATTTCAAAGCTAGTGTAACTGCTGATGGTTTCACCGAATCAAAGGCCTTTTCATAATCGATAAAAGCCATGCATAATGAAAGTTCATATTCCCTCGCTCTTTCAAGTAGTTCTCTCAGTACGTGGATATGATCTATAGTGCTGTAGCCACTCCTGAATCCAGCTTGTTCTCTCGGTTGAGCCATGTCCAGTGTTACCTTCAAACGGTGTGAAAGAACTTTAGTGAAGATTTTATAAACCACTGATAGGAGGCTGATAGGTCTGTAGTTCCTGAGATCCTCAATGTCATCTTTTTTATGCAGCAGGATCATTGTAGCGTTGTTCCAATCCTCAGGAATCTTCCCTTCATTAAGGCATCGACTGAAAACTTGGGCGAGTACTGTTTCAATTTCTTCACTTGCTTCTTGTATGATGTCTACAGTAATTCCATCTTCTCTTGGAGCTTTTTCCTGCTTCATGTTCTTGATTGCATGTGCAACTTCTGCCGGGAGGACTGTAAGAACTCTGGTACTGGTACCTTTCATGATGTATGGAGTACATATATCATCCCTTTCATATAATTTGGAGTAGAAATCTTTCACTCTTGTCAAACTTTCGCCTCTATTTCTTGTTACAGAACCATCTTCTTTTCCCAGTGCCATAATCTGTTTTCTTCCCTTACTGAGATGTCCCTTTGCTATCTTTAGGCTTTGGTTGTTTTCAATTGCTTTTTTTACTAGTTCACAGTTGAATTTCCTTACGTCTTCAGTGATACTTTTTCGTACTGTCTTGCGTAGCTCTATATATTCCACTTTGGAAGTCACATCTTCTTTAGTTGTCTTCATCTCTCTTCTGTTTTGCATCAACATTTAGGTTTCTTCTGATAATTTGTTCACATGCATCAAACAAAGATCCTCGCTCTTTCTACGTTTGTAAGTGAGTCACGGAAACATTTTCATTGGCCGCCACCGGGAGTCGAACCCAGGGTCTTCCAGTTACGCGCCGGATATGATCCCGCTACACCACAGCGGCCTCGAATTCCTCCAGACTCAGACACGCTAACTTCCAAGCCAATTATGGCAGGTTCCTTCTTGGAGCCCCGCACAATGCTGGGGATTCACCAAAGATGGTAAGCAGCAACTGAAGAAATAATTAGAAGGCGAATGAATAATTAATACAGATATTTAACGTGGACCAGGAACATCAAACAAAGATCCTCGCTCTTTCCACGTTTATAAGTGAATCACGGAAAAATTCCCATTGGCCGCCACCGGCAGTCGGACCCAGGGTCTTCCAGTTACGCGCCGGATATGCTTCTAATGAGAATTTTTCAGTGACTCACTTATAAACGTGGAAAGAGCGAGGATCTTTGTTTGATGTCCCTGGTCAACGTTAAATGTCTGTATTAATTATTCATTCGCCTGCTAATTACACTGGCGGAAAGTGAAAAAAGGACACCAAGAAGGAGACGTCTGATACCAACGAATTTTATACAGCATAATAACGGAATACAGAGGATAACGTGATCAAAACATTATGGCAAAATACAGCTGTATTTGCTGGTAAACTGAAAAATAACATTTCCATGTAACATGGTTAGTACGAGGTTGAACCGCCATAAACTGCGTCACACTGTGCAATTCTGGCATGGAGTCTGTCGTACAGATGTTGGATGTAAATTTGGGGTTTTGAGTTCCAAGCATCCTCAACCTAAACGCGTAAATCGGGGATGGTCGTGGTTGGCCGTGGAGACCGGATAAGTCGTTGTCCCATAAAATCCCACACGTGCTCAATGGGGGACAAATCTGGTGAACGTGCAGGCCATGGAAGTTGTCTCACACCCTGAAGTGTATGTTGCGTTGCACGTGTCGTGTGTGGGCGTGCGTTATCTTGCTGGAAAGCACCACGATGGACCGAACTTACAAATGGCACATCAACGGGCTGAATGATGTTGTTGATGTAGGAGGTGCTGTTTAACGTACCCGGTACAAACACTAATTGTGTACGGGAGCGATAGCTGATCGCTGCCCACACCAGGAGATCAGGCGTAAGCTCTGTGTGTCGCTGGCGGATGCAAGGAGGGTGGAGACGCTCCGCTGTGCGTCTGCGAACACGCATACGGCCATCGGAGGCTCCCAAGCAGAATCTGCTTTCATCGCTGAACATGACAGATCGACATTGCGTTCTCCAGTGCAAACGTTGGCGACACCACTGCAGCCGTTCCTGACGGTGGGCTGGAGTCCGAGGTACACATGCCAGAGGCACACGTGCACGTAGTCCTGCATCCAGTAGACGGTTGCGGATTGTTCGCACAGTCACCTCAGGTGCAACGGCAGCTCGGATTTGTGCCGCAGTGGATGTTCTGCTTGACAACGCCGCTCTTCTTATGGGTCGATCGGTCCGCTCATCAGTCCGTCTGTGACTCCCGGTTCCCCGTCTTCTCGTGTGGGAATGTTCCTTAGACCATCTACGCCACCATCGCACCACCACCGATACTTCCCGTCCAATTCGCTCCGCAATACGACGATACGACCACCCGGCCTCGCGGGGTCCGACTAGACGACCTCGCTCAAAGTTCGATAACTGCTGAAATCGTACACGTCTTCCATGTCCAGGCATTACAGCTTCTTCAGGGTCTTCGCACGTGTCCATACGCCGACGACTGATTACATTCACTTCGCCGTACTCCTTAAATACCACCGACGATAATTTGCATATTATGCCGTGCTGTGGCGTAAGCGCTCACCGGTTGGTCTCGGAATTAACATCACATCTACTTAAACTCGACCCCATTAACATATGTAAATTTCATGATCGTCCACCAATTCCTTCTTGGTGTTCTTTTTTCCCTTTCCGGCAGTGTATTTTTTCATTTGCTGCTTACCATCTTTGGTGAATCCCCAGCATTGTGCGGGGCTCCAAAAAGCAACCTGACATAATTGGCTTGGCAGTTAGCGTGTGTGAGTCTGGAGGAATTCGAGGCCGCTGTGGTGTAGCGGAAGCATATCCGGTGCATAACTGGAAGACCCTGGGTTCGACTCCTGGTGGCGGCCAATGAGAATTTTTCCGTGACTCACTTATAAATGTGGAAAGAGCGAGGATCTTTGTTTGATGTTCCTGGTCCACGTTAAATGTCTGTATTTATTGTTCACGTGCAACTTGTTCTTAGACACAGCTAATTTTGTTGCTGTTTCCTTCAGAGCTTTGGTTACTTTTCTGTTAACTTCATAAATATCCACTTCTTCCGATGTTAGGCCTTCTAAAGCAGAGAATCTGTTCTTCAGTTCCAACTTGAAGTTATTATGGTGTTTTTAAGGTCGGTTATATCAATGCATTTTGTTTGTCTTATAAGCTTGCCACGTTCGAGTTTGGTGTTAAGGTGCGTCTTACATCTCACCAATCTATGGTCACTACCTGTGTTGAACTTGTTTAGCACACTGCAGTCTTCGATGACGAATTTTTTGTTACACATAATAAAATCAATTTCACTTGTCGTCCCATTTGGATGTCTCCATGTCCATTTCCTGTGTGTTTGGATTTTTCTTGAAAAAGGAGTTCATGATGAAAAGCCCTTCTGCTTTTGCGAACTCAACGCGAGTATTTCCACTCTGGTTTCTGTTGCCGTGACCGAATTTACCTACTGGCGTTTCATTCTGTTGCTGTTGCCTTATTTTTGCATTGAAATATCCCATAAATATCTTCAAGTGATGCTTGCCTTTATTATTTAGATCACGAATTTCCTCATAAAATTCTTCAATTTCTTCTTTAGGATGACTCGTGGTGGGTGCATAAGTTTGAATAATCTGAGCCTGGTATCTTCTTGAGAGTTGGATAACGAGTCGTGCAGCTCTGTCAGAGGACCTTTCAACTTCTACAACTTTATCGTTCAGTTTCTTGTTTATTATAAATCCAGCACCACTAGTTCTGCCAGTATCTGTCCCACGATAGTAGAAGAGATGTCCACTTTTCAGTTCAATGAGATCTTTTCCTTTTTTCTTTACCTCACTTAGCCCGACGATGTCCCACTTGATCCTTTGTAGTTTCTCTTCCAATTCAAAAAGCCTTGAATCAGAAGATAGGGAGCGTCCATTGCACGTAGCCATCAGCATCAAATGGCAGCCTATTCCGGTCCTCCGGTTATTCTTAGCACCCTCTGCCTTCATGTCGCACTGGCCTCTGCTTTGGCCAGGTACATTCCAGCTGCCGGCGACTGAGAGCCAAGATTTAAGTTGTAGAGTCATTTTGGAGGGGTTTGGCCATAACTCACCACGCTGGCCAAGCGGGTTGGTGAGTGTGGGATAGCATTTCCTCTAATCCCGTTGGTATAGTTATACCGCTATTTGGCGGTCGCCAGAGCCCCTTTAGTGGGAACAGGATGCACCACGAGAAGGCGGGGGTTAACATTTGTCAAGGAGAGGCTGTTATGTTTCGCATCACCTGACCTTACATCCCCTTATATCATATATAAACAAAAATATATGCACAAAGGTTTTGCACTTTTCGGGTAAATAAATCCTGGCTCTTGGACTAATTGGGGTTCCCATGCGCTGTGGCGGGCCACTATTTCGTCATTGGTCGTTATTTTTTAATCATTTGCATATTCGGCCCTGAGGTAGTTGCAAACGGAATTCCATCAGGATCGGAACGAATTTCTCGGGGTGCTTCGTTGTTGTTGTTGTTGTTGCTGTTCGGGGGGGGGGGGCAGAGAGTGTATATGCGATATAGAAACTGCAGGTAAGTTTGACAGTCTGATAAATTAACTCTCCTCACATCAGCTTTACCTGAGACAGTATGAACTGCATGACTCCTAAATATTATTATTATAAAATATCTCATTACCTTTTCTGTATATATATACACTGCTGGCCCCCCAAAATGCAACACCAACAAGGAAGCATCCGATTGGCCTGAAATTCGCAGCATGCGTCGCCCGCGAGAGGACATGCAAACGATTAGCATTGCATGGCATATGCAAATCATGTGCACCCGACACGCCACCGAGAAGCACTATAAGAAGGGTGAACAGAAGGCGGGGTGTAAGTAGTGGAAGTGTATTGTGCTGCCGGACCTGTGCGTCGGAAGCTTCCTGGTGCCTCATCGCAGAATACGGCAGTCATTTCAGCACGTTTCGGAGTTCGACAGAGGACGAATAGAGGCTTATCGCGACGGCGGTTTATCATACCAAAACACCAGCGCCCGTGTGGGACGACATCCAGCCACAGTGAGGGGAATAGGTATTCGGTAGGTGCAGGAGGGACGGATGGGCCGACGTGAGCGATTACCGCAGCCGCTGCACACCACTGAACGAGAGGACCGGCATGTTGTGCTGCGGGCATTGGCAGCTCGCACCGCTCCATTACGAACGTTAGCGCAGGAATTAGGGTGTGTTGCGCAACAACCTATGTCAGCACGTACTGTTCGACGTTGTCTGCAGGAGCGGGGAATTGTCGCACGGCGCCCATTGCTCCGATTACCATTGACGTTACACCACCGGCAAGTGCGGCAACAGTGGGCCGTTGAACGCCGCACCTGGTCTACGGAATGGCACGACATTGTCTTCTCCGACGAATCCCGCTTCTGCCTGCAACACCACGATGGTCGGATCCGCGTGTGGCGGCACCGTAGCGAGAGACTGCATGGCACCTGCATTATGCATCGCCATACCGGTTCGTCGCCTGTCGTTTTGGTTTGAGGCGCAATTCGATATGACACCCGCACCCCTCTGGTACGCATCGCCGGTACACTCAAAAGCCACCGCTACATCTCCGACATTTTGGAGCCTGTGGTCCTCCCTTACCTGCAGGACCTGCCAGTGGCCACGTTTCAACAGGACAATGCGCGCCCGCACGTGGCACGCATCGTACAACAATTCTTCACGGACCACCAGGTGTCACTGCTGTCGTGGCCTGTCTGTTCTCCCGATATGTCGCGCATCGAACACGTCTGGTCGCTGATCGGCAACCGAGTGGCCCGGCAAGTTGGCATATCTACACTGATAAAAAAATCCCAATACCAAGAAGGGGTTGTGTTAGATAAACGACAGTTGGTAGGCGGTGAGAGTTCATCTGTAAGATGACGTCTATGCAAATTTCGCGCTCGGCGCATACGTGTGGCGCTAGTAGCACCCTTGGAACATGCAAAGCAGGTTTGCTGTAAATACGCGCTGTAACGTTCGTGAGCGTTAGTTATCGTTGAGATTCGACTTAGGGTGTTGATGTTAGTCAAGAATGCCTTTAAGAAGACGAAGAAGCCATTATCAACAGCTCACGGAGTTTGAACGAGGTCGTGTAATAGGGCTGCTAGAAGGTGGATTTTCTTTCCGCAATATTGCAGAACGACTTGGCAGGAATGTAGCCACTGTGCATGTTTGTTGGCAGCAGTGGTCAAAGGAAGGTACTGCCTCAAGAAGATCGGGTTCCGGCCGGCCACGTGGCACTACTGAGAGGGAAGACCGCCGTGTACGGCGTATGGCCGTGGCGCATCGTACCGCGTCTGCGGCAGCAATTCGAGCTGCAGTTGCCACCACAGTGACACAACGAACTGTTACAAATCGGTTACTTGAAGGACAGCTCCGAGCATGACGCCCTGTAGCGTGCATTCCACTTACTCCAAACCACTGCCGTTTTCGACGTCAGTGGTGTCAAGCTAGAGCTCATTGGAGGACGGAGTGGAGATCTGTTGTGTTTTCTGATTAAAGCCGGTTCTGCCTGGGTGCCAGTGATGGCCGTGTGTTGGTTAGAAGGAGGCCAGGTGAGCGCCTGCAACCAACCTGTCTGCGGCCGAGACACACTGGACCTACACCTGTAGTTATGGTCTGGGGAGCAATTTCCTATGACAGCAGGAGCACTCTCGTGGTTATCCCACGCACCCTGACGGTACGTCGGTCTGGTGATTCAACCTGTTGTGCTGCCATTCATGAACAGCATTCCAGGGGTGTTTTCCAACAGGATACCGCTCCCCTGCATACCGCTGTTGTAACCCACCATGCTCTACTTAGTGTCGACATGTTGCCGTGGCCTGCTAGATCAC
Source organism: Macrothele yani (assembly GCA_039090855.1). Classification (NCBI taxonomy): domain Eukaryota; kingdom Metazoa; phylum Arthropoda; class Arachnida; order Araneae; family Macrothelidae; genus Macrothele; species Macrothele yani. The sequence goes on along the minus strand of CM077030.1, from coordinate 108,227,959 downwards.
CAGATCTTTCACCAATTGAGCACGTATGGAACATCATTAGACGACAACTCCAGCGTCACCCCCAACCAGCATTAACCGTCCCTGTATTGACAGACCAAGTGCAACAGGCATGGAACTCCATTCCACAAACTGACATGCAGCACCTGTACGACACAATGCATGAACGTTTGCGTGCTTGCATTCAACATTCTGGCGGTTACAGCGGTTATTAATGTACCAGCATTTCACATTTAAAATGGCTCTTCTCGCGCTTACATTAAGCTGTGATCTTGAAACATTAATCGATTAAATATGTCACCTATACAAATGTATTGCCGCCATTTCATGCCTCTACAACTATTTTTTCGTGGTGTTGGGATTTTTTTCCGTCAGTGTATGTACTGAAAGAACTGCATGATTGAAAGAGCAAATGCATATGAGTTCTTACCATATGTGGCTTTTACTGATTATGAAAGGCTTTCGATTCCAGGAAGCAATCAGCATTTATAATGTCGTAATTGAAGATGCATACTTTGACATTACTATAACATCTGTGAAACGAATGCGGTTGTCTTAAGACACAGCACCATATCTTTCAAGCTCTTCAGTGCTACATTGCAGAATGTCTTTCAATCATTGAACTGTAAAGAGATAAATGGAAATTGTTTAACTCACCATAGTTTTACTGACGATCAGGATCAGAGTTCCACAGAATGATTCCAAAACTACACTGCTGGCCACCCAAAATGCAACACCAAGAAGGACAAGAGATAGCAAAGCCAGATTTACTGGATACATAACAACAGATACAAAGATGAAACGATTGAGCTTACCGGCCCGTGCGAATTGCGGAACACGCAGACATCAACAGTTCGTGAGGCCCGCATGACTGGCAATAACGGCCGCTACACGCCGCGGCATCGAACGAAACAAGCTTTGGATGTGGGCTTGGGATATGTTGGTCCAGGCTGTTTCCACACATTGCCACAGTTTATCAGGCGCAGCCGCGGGTGGTACTTGCCGGGCCACTCGGTTGCCGCTCAGCGACCAGACGTGTTCGATGGGCGACATATCGGGAGAACAGGCGAGCCACGGCAGCAGTGACACCTGGTGGTCCGTGAAGAATTGTTGTACGATGCGTGCCACGTGCAGGCGCGCATTGTCCTGTTGAAACGTGGCGGCTGGCAGGTCCTGCAGGTAAGGGAAGCCTACAGGATCCAAAATGTCAGAGATGTAGCGGTGGCTTTTGAGTGTACCTGCGATTCGTACCAGAGGGGTGCGGGTGTCATATCCAATTGCGCCCCAAACCATAACGCCAGGTGACGGACCGGTAGGGCGATGCATAATGCAGGCGTCATACAGTCTCTCGCCACGGTGCCGCCACACACGGATCCGACCATCGTGGTGTAGCAGGCAGAAGCGGAATTCGTCGGAGAAGACAATGTCATGCCTTTCCGTAGTCCAGGTGTGGTGTTCAACGGCCCACTGCCGCCGCACTCGCTGGTGGTGTAACGTCAGTGGTAATCGGAGCAATGGGCGCCGTGCGACAAGTCTCCGCTCCAGCAGACGACGTCGAACGGTACGTGCTGACACAGGTTGTTGCTCAACACACCCTAATTCCTGCGCTAATGTTCGTGATGTGGCGGTGCGAGCCGTCAATGCCCGCCGCACAACATGCCGGTCCTCTCGTTCAGTGGTGTGCCGCGCTTGCGGCAATCGCTCACGTCGGTCCGTCCGTCCCTCCTGCACCCACCGAATCCATATTCGCCTTACTGGGGCTGGATGTCGTCCCACACGGGCGCCGATGTCTTGGTAAGATAGACCGCTGTGGCGATAAGCCACTATTTGTCCTCTGTCGAACTCCGAAACGTGCTGGAATGACTACCGTATTCTGCGACGAGGCACCAGGAAGCTTTCCGCGCACAGGTCCGGCAGCACAACATATTTCCACCACTTACACCCCGCCTTCTGTGCACTCTTCTTATAGTGCTTCTCGGTGGCACAGGATTTGCATATGCCCTGCAATGCTAATCGTTTGCATGTCCTATCGCGGGCGACGCATGCTGCGAATTTCAGGCCAATCGGATGATTCCTTCTTGGTATTGCATTTTGGGTGGCCAGCAGTGTAGCTGACAAGGGTAATGGAGTGGATCTAAAAATGAACTTTCAGAAAATAAAATTAGTGTACAATGCTTTTGCATGAACTGAAGGTTTAGAGGTTGGAGAGGGAGGCTAATTTAGAAGTATCTGGTGTGTACGTTCACCTTAGACAACAGATAACGGCGCTATTATTATACAGATAACGTTAAACAGATAACGGCGTAACGGCGCTATTATACAGATAACGTTAAACAGATAACGGCGTAACGGCGCTATTATTCACAATAAAGTGGTGCATCGAAGAAGAAATTTTTAGGTGTACGAAACTTGGCTGAAGTGAATTTGGAAAAAACGATACAGTTTTCAAGATGTCTTAAAAGAAATGTGTTTAATCAAAATGCGATCTTCCAGTTCCTGATTATGGAACCAGCGACGTGGACAATAGCTAGAAAAGACATATAGAGGCTGTGGAGAACTCAGAGAAACATGGTTAGTGTAACCAAGAAAGATAGGACAAAGAAAAAGAATAGGATTTCATGACATCATGTTAAAAAATCCTTCTGTTGTCAGTGAGCGGGACATATTGCTAGAGGAACTGAGCACCGTTGAACAATTGAAACACTCGACTGGATACCAAAGGACAGAAAAAGACCTAAAAGGAGACCACATAGGAGATGGGTGGATCAAATCTAAAAGCCTTCCGGAATGACATGGAAGAGATTTTCTAAAGAACAGAGAGCTGTGGAAGAGACGTGGAGAGCGCTTCATTCAGCAGCGAATTGAGAATAGTTGACGATGATCGCAAACGCATACTGTTTCCGAGGTCTTATCTGCGAAGAAAAGGGCAACACGCCTACTTAGTACAAGAACGCACTCGATGATTTCGTGGCTGTCTATTTTAAACTGAATTCATATTTAGAAAATTTTCGATTTTTATGATTTCATTAGTTGCACCTTCGTAAAAAAACATACAACATTGCCTCAAAAATTTTGCTTTAGGAAAGATCAGTTGAAATTTCCTCCATCACCGAAATTATTTTGATTTCACGAGAGTTTCTCCCTGAAAATGATGTTGACGGTATTCTGAAGTATTTTGTTAATCAAACGTTACTAATGCACAAGAAATGAACTTCGAGGGCTTTAGAAGTACTACCATTCAGAAAAATTTTAAATATTATGGATGATACGCCAGAGTTTGAGAAAACTAATGCATTACTAGACAAGAGGAGAAAGTCCTAACTTCACTTCATGAATTCTTTCATTGGTTTCGCTTTCCGTGAGGTCCGACGTAACGGCGCTATTATTCACAATAAACAAGATATCAATGGAGCACCTAAGCGGTAGGAACGAAACGCGTGCCTTACAGTTACGAAGTGGATCTGGCCTTGGGATTTTCACTGGGGGTAGGGAGGGAATCCGTCCTGCCAAGTCAAATAAATGAACTTCGGATCACTTTTGAGTAAAGATGCGAGGTTTATATGTACCGGTCAAAGTAAGATAGAGAGCTCCCTGTCAAAATTCTAGGAGAACCGAGATAGATTGTTTTCCTTGGGGTCCTGATCATCGAAGCAGCAACACAGATATTCACGTCACGGTGACAAGAGACGGTCTAAATTGAAGTTCCCAAGGCTCCAGAGGTCTGCTCCGAGGCTGGACACTTTCGGGAACTAAAGCCTTTGGAAGCAGCTGTGTGAAATATTTTTGTAATTTCACCCACACATACGCACCGAGAAATGTAGGCAATATGCCATACCGTAAAGAGATAAACAACCTCCTCGTGTTTATTCTTTCTGCTTCATGCTAAGAAAAGTTTCGCAGCTTCCAATGCAGTTCAAAAACAGGAATGAATAACATTTCATAAGTCCTTCAACTCATAATGCCAGTGCGAGTATTCTATCTCCTCCACGACTGGCCCGACTGCCGGTTTTATACTACAGAAGTCAAAATGAAGTACCCGACGAATAAGACACAAGAAGCACACCTCGTGCTTACGTGGCTTAGCTTAAACCTAATGTCACTGTGCTGCGACTGTAAAAAGGAAAATAAATTATACTCTCTATCTATCTATCTATCTCTTTCTGTCTGTCTTCCGTTTTTAAACGCTTAACGGTACTTTCTCCGCAATTAGTATGTCAAATCACCTCACTCTTTATCACGTCTTTTGAAAAAAAAATGTATGCGTTTATAGAATCACTATATTTGTCCATTCGCCTATATCTCTGCAACTATTAGTCCGATTTGAAAAACTCTTTTCCGTCGAAAGCCTAAAAAGTGAGAACAATGATCCATGCGTTTGTTTGTTTTTTTATGTTTAATCACGTCGATAGGGGCTTAAATGCTCATGATATTAAATTTAACATATATTTTATTCTGCAGAACTGCTTCAAAAAATTCTTTTCGCCTTCCGATATCTTTTACTACCACGGCGACCATTATACGGGCAGTCACCCCGAGGGAGGGTAAATGGATATTGCATTTTTCCTAAAATCTTTGCTTCTAAAAGTTGAATTTTATTTTATTTTGACGGAAAATGTCTTACCCCGCGGGTCCGGTATGGGGGAAACTATGCGAAAGTCGATGTTACGATTTTGTGTATACCAGAAAAATCTTAATAACTGTAAAACTATGACGCATATCGAAACAAGCAATACACGGTTTAAACGAACAAGGATGAAAGAATATCACACGACATTAGCCTTGAGCGCATGACGTCACACGCCGCCACAAGATGGTTGTCAAGTTGGAGTAGAAAATTACCGGTTCGCCGCGCGGCAAAATTAGTATAGCTCGGGGACGCGAACACGTAGGACGTTGTGTGAGGTGTCGTTTAACAGAGCTCGACGAGTACTATAAAATAAAATACTCATAGTGACAATAGTGAAAGAACTTGAAAAAATATACAGTGACAAAGTGTTGAACTTGGACAAAATTTCGTTAAAATTTCAAAAATGTCGAAATATTTTCAAAACAAAAAGGTAAATGCCTATCGTAAACACTTACAAAGTGAAAGAAGAATAAATGAGGAATCCAAAAATGTTCCAATGACAGCAGCAGAACGAATGAGGAGGATGAGGCAGCGTCGACAAGTTGAGGAGAGTACCAGTCGCGCAGACGCCGCAACGCCTAACGCTAGTTCATGGGCAATGGATGTCGACAGTGAGATAGAACCGATGGAATGCGACGAAATACAAGCAGACGAGACGTTTGGAAATCGAGATTCAGCGTTTATAACACATTGGTGTCTGGCGACGAAGCTCTTTGAAAAGTCGTTCTATGGTAACAAGTTGGGTTTTGTTTGTGGAGTTTGAATCGCATATGGTTCCAAAATGATTTAAAACGGCCCAATGCAGCTATGTTGCAATTCTTACAACAGGAATTCACAGATGAAGACGTTCAACAGTTTATGTTATGCTCAAACTGTTGGACATCAGTAAAGCAAGGAAAGGTGCTAACGTTGAGTATAAGAGTAACGGATTCACTTATCCACCGAAGCCAACACACTTGCCGCCGTTGGATCCACTCTCTACTATCTCCGAGACTACCGTGTATGCAGATCAGGCGTCTTCGTTATGAGGGTAACTACGGTATTGTGGGCCACGTGATTAACCCTGCGATGTGGATGAAGTGGTCAAGCAACTTCCAAGACACTTGGACGACGACCAAGCGATTAATGTTAACTTGAAGAAAAGCATAATCCACAATTCGGCATACTTGAGCGGTTACGTTAAGAAATCTGTATTGAAAGCTTCGTTACGTTTCTTAGTCGAACAGCAGTTGTACAAGTTCTACAACATAACAGTGGATTGATCTCGTGTTGACGTACGTTTCAAACTTCGCAGAACTTGGACTTGAGCAGCGACCCAGTCACTTCACGCTCCGACTACTTGGCACTCACGGAGACTTGTATGGATAAGGGCAAAACCGTCGACATACCCGGCTTCAAACACATTGAGTCCAAAGAGTGCAACAGACACGACGATGATGACGACCAACAGCACAGTACGAGTCGTGGAACTGGCAAGAAGAAGTGTAGTGGACTCTATGGTGGCACGGCAGTCTTCAAGAATCAGAAAACGTGCAGGGCTCATGTGGCTAGAGACCCGTTCCTCGAAGGCCGATACCCAAGTATTCTGGATTCAATTGTCTACAGGATATTCATGTCGGCCAAGGCGTACTAGTGGAATCTGAGATACCCAACCAATTCAATTCGTTCTAGTGTCAGTCTATATTCATGCACAGACACCACTCAACTACATCGAAATGTTTCTCTTTCAACTAATGCTTTACTACACAGAGCATGTCAGAACAATAGTTAGCGACTGGCCCTGCGGTCCCAACATACCGCTTTCTGCTCACCGAGGACTTTAACATTGAGGCGTCGAACGATCGTCTGAAACAGTTTCTGAACGACAAGTTCAGATTGGTGTTGGCCACGGATCCAACTCACTTCACAACTTTTAAGAATACCACGATAGACTTAACGTTCTCTAGAGATATAAGTGTAGCATGTAAGTTTTACATATCGTACTACTCGTAGCATTGTCCTGTCTTCAACAAAATTTTACAAATTATTGTGAGAAATAAATAAAATAAAAGACGTTGCGCTCATTTCTTTCTTATCAACCCTACAAACACCCCGCCCCGACAACACTGCCTGGGTAAGACGTTTTCCGCCAAAAACCTCAGTGGTAGTGACCCCGACACTACCTACCTACCCGTATTTTTTTTTTTTTTTTTTTTTGTTCGATAGAGTTCACGACGATGAATATTTTGCATGCATTTTACAATATTCTGTACAAAAATACTTTGACAATTGGGGGTGTAAGGAATAATTCTGTTTTTAACATGTTTCCAATCATATCTTCTCTCATAAAAATCTAACTGAAAAACTTCTTTTTCATATAGGCGTCACTCACCGCGGAAAACATTAATGCTTATTTTCGCACAAAATAATATTTAGTTTTCTCTCTAGGAGGTGTGAACGTAAATACCTGCGATGACGATATCGCCGCTTATAAAAGACCTCTTTAAAAATTCATTTTGCGGCTGATAGCGTTCGTGGTGAGGAATAGTTTTCATATAATTGCCAACTTTTGGTCCACACAGTTTTACCACTAGGAGGTGTAAATGTTCGTATTCATTTGTACAGTAGAACCCAATTTTTCAAATTGGGTTCTTAGAACCGTATCTTCGTTTCTAAGAACCCAATTTGAAAAATCCTCTTTGCCTTCGATATCTTCCATCATGAGAAATGCTTTGCGCATGATTTGAGATTTTGCCGCATGCCGTTTTAAGTTTGGTAACTAATGAATAGGTAACGCTAGTGATGACCTCATCCCCGCATTTCGTAGCTGACGCTTAGAGCTAACGGACGTCAGTGATAAACTGAAATAACGTGGATTATTTATTTTTTAGATAAAAAAGAACAGAGGGGAATAGTAGCAACTGTACCGCAACCTACAACGTAAGGTTGGGTCAACTGTCCTTCGCTGAATACTTTAAGAACGTAGAACTAGCGAGATAGTGACACAAAAAGTGACAGTTGATATAGTTCTACGTTGTACGTTGTGGCATAGTTGCTACTGTTGCGACGGTCCAACCTGAAACTATCTCTTTCCCCGGCCCCAGCTAGCTCAAAAAATATCCTGCAGGAAGGGCTGTCTTAAATAAGTTGACATTCCTAAGTTAAGTAAATAGCGACAGTGCACAAATTTTAACAACACAATTCAAGTTTAACTGTTTAATGAAATCTCAGTTAATTAATTCCCAATTATCGCAATTTTTCTTTAAAGGTCAAGACTGCCTTGAGGCGCTCTAGCATGCAAAGGAATATTCACCAATCCAAAAAGATCATAGCTTTAAGCACATATACCAGTATTTGGGTTAAACGTCCTTCGACAACACGTACACAAAACTGGAACAGGAAGCAATCGTCCAGCAGAAACCATGACCGAAGTCAATCCAACAGACACGGTAGTTCGCATCATCAACATTGGCTTAGCATAGACATCCCTTCGCTGCACCGACATTCACCGGCAAGTAAAAGAAGCAACTGGAACATTAGGCAATGGTCCAGTAGAAACCGTCGACGAAGTTCATCCAGTACACACGGCCGTTCGCATCATCAGCGGGAACTTAACGTAGACACTCCTCCGCTGTGCCGACGTTCACCGGCCAATAACTGGAAAAGGTCCACCTCAGCATCCTCTTATCAACCACAGGCTTCCACAGCTGCATGACCCACATCAGGTCGGCAATCTAGTCGACGAGCAGAAACTGAACAAAAGACAGAAGCCACAACCTCCAACAAAATGCGCTAAGAATATCAATTCCATGCTCCTTTATTTTACTCTAGAACAAAGAACTCAAAACTACGCAATCCCAAAATATGCAGATACATACTGAACAAAGAGTCCAGGTACTCACATTTCAGAAATATGCAAATACCCATGAAAGGACAGTGAACCGAGGAAGAAGCTTCCAAGGAAATGCCTCGAGGCCCTTAGATTCCTCCATATGCACCTATCAAATTATCCGTAAGGTGACACTATGCCTCTTTGATTTTTCGACTGAGTAGAAATCCGATTGAAAGAGTATTTTTTTTTCTTTTATTGGAGGTTTAACGACCACCGTGAGCAACTCAATGGGCTATAAGCAGTCGCCCGTCCCTAATTTAGGGTCACTGGTTCCAGGGAAGGGAGAGAGCCAGTGCCGTAAGACAAACACAACATCCATGCCTGACCGGATTCGAACCCGGACCCCTTACGGACGAATGATCAGAGGCCAACGCCTTAGACCACTGCGCCACCGGGGCGGCAAAGAGTATTTTGCACTCACCTTCTTCTTTTACAAAGCTTTTCTATTTGGGGGGCGTGAAGTTACATCTTGTTTTTCTCCATATCGCTTTTCCTAACTGCTCGATTTGAAAATTCCTTTGTCTCTGATATCATCCTTCTGCTATGAGAAACTTTTTGTGTACAATTTGTTAATTTCCGTAGCATACTTTTCAGCTGCTAGTGAGATTTATTAGCTATTTCTATTTCTGAACACTTTGCTGACTGTAGAAATCCGGTTGATTGGGTTTTGTTTTTTGTTTTTTTATTGGAAGTTTAACGACCACCGTGAACAACTCAATGGGCTATAAGCAGTCGCCCGTTCCTAATTTAGGGCCACTGGTTTCAGGGAAAGGAGAGAGCTAGTGCCGTAAGACAAACACAACATCCATGCTTCACGGGGATTCGAACCCGGACCCATCTCGGACGAATGATCATAAGCCATCGCTTAGTGGTTCTCAAACTGCGGTCCGTGGCTAGGTTCTAGGTGGTCCGCGCAATTTTCTATGGAAAATCTGCGCCTATTTGTAACAAGCAAGTAATGCAACTTTAAGATAAGCGGCGTGTGCAGTGGTCTATTGCACGAAGATGGGATTGTACCTATTCCACCGCCATGCGGCTCAGCCCATCATTGTCAACGTCGCTATCGTGTTGTAATGTTATAATCCCAGTAACTGCAGAACGAAGTCACGGTGACGCAAACAAGGACTCCCCGCGGAAATCACTGTCACAGCTCTGTGGCGCCAAACCCGTCTCCAACGAGCAGGAACTGCGGAGCTGGAGGTTTCGGCCGGTGACAGTGACAGGCGGCATCGACAGTGATTCTGTCACTGATATTTCAACAAACAAGTCACCGTCGGTGACGGTGACATACTCGTATCAGTGACGTGATTTCCGAACCACTGTAGTACTGAGTAGCTCTTTACGTTTGGTAGTTAGTTATTCATATGTGTGTGTGTGTGTGTTTTTTTTGGGGGGCGGATTACCTGAATATTGTATACCATTGACATTATTATTGTGTTATTCGTAATTTATATTCAGAATGGATCGGTGGCTTAACAGTGCTTCATTGAAACGGAATGTAAATGAAATGCATATAGGACTCCACATGGGCCTGCTAAAACTAAAATCATTGACAATCGTTTTCAAGCCAGTTGCTCTGTTATCGCCAATAAACAAAAGAAATGTGTAAACAGAAAATATGATGAAGAATACCTGAAAATGGGATTTTATTAGACCGGTGACCAACTTACACCTAACCCTCTTTGTGTTGTGTGCTATGACCCTTTTCTAACGACGCGATGAAACCTTCAACACTTTCACGGTGGTTTCAAACAAAACATGCATATTTATCCCTTAAACCTGTTGAATATTTTCAAAACAAATGTAAAGTGATGCTGTCATCACAGATATTGATGTCTTCTGTTGCTACGGGTGAGGAAGAGAGTAAAACTGCAGAGGCATCATTCCAGGTAGCTTTATTTATGGCAAAAATTGGTCAAGGTCATACCGTCGCTGAAACACTTGTAAAACCAGTGGCTAAATTGATTACGAATATTATGCCTGGGGAAAAGGCAGGGAGAGTAATAGACAAGATTCTTTTGTCGAATGATACAATTCAGCGTCGCATAACATCTTTGGCATCTAATGTGGAGGAAAAATTAATCACACGTGTGCGTGGTAGTAGTTATTTGTTTTACAATTAGACGAAAGCACGGACGTATAAAACTTACGTCAACTTTTAGCATATGTAAGATACATTTACGAAAATGAAGTTCATGATGACTTTTTGTTTTGTTTATCGTTAAAAATTCAAAACATAAAGGAAACGATATTTTTGGTATGGTTAATGATTATTTCAAAACACACAATTTGGATTGGAAAAAATGTGTTGGAGTCAGCACTGACGGTGCGCCAGCTTTGTGTGGGAAAAGAAAGGGTTTTACAACAAAGGTAAGAGTTAGTGCCAGAATGTAGTTCAGCTCATTGCTTTATAAACAAAGAACAGTTAGCGGCAAAAGGAATGCCTTCTGAACTGGATTTTGTATTGAAACAAGTAAGTAAAGTGATTAATTTAATTAAATCACGGTCACTAAACTCTCGCTAGTTTAGTGTATTGTGCGAACAAATGGAAAGTGTGCACAAAAATTTACTTTTCCACACCGAAGTACGGTGGTTGTCAAAAGGGAAAGTGCTTTCAAGAGTTTTCGAGCTGAAGGATGAGATCAAGATCTTCCTTCATGACACGGATGAAGTAAGTAAATCTCTTTTAAATGATTTCAAGTGGCTGGTAAGTAAATCTCTTTTCCGTGATTTCAGGTGGCATATCTCAGAGATATTTTCAGCATACTGAAAAGCCTAAATCTGCCACTTCAGTGGTGCGATGTAACCATTTTTAAAGTGCAAGATGAAATAAAAGCATTTATACAGAAATCAGAACTTAGGAATAAACGGCTTGGTCGTGGGGAGTATGATTCGTTTTCTGCACTTGATGATTTTTTGCGGTCTTCAGGAGAATTGATCGATGATGAATTAGTGCAATTATTTCAGAACGATATAACAATTCTGCAAGGTAGCATAAAAAAATATTTTCCAGAGCCTGATGAAAATCAGGCTCTGGAAAGTATTTTAAGGAATGGATTAGGAATCCTTTCACTGCTACATCTGTGATTGAGTCCTTCGGCCTTTCAGCTCGTATGTGTGATCAGCTTATTGAATTGGCGTCTGATGGAGCACTAAAAATCACGTTTAGTGAAAAATCCTTCACAAACTTCTGGATCCATCTGAAATCCGAGTACCCTGAACTCGCCAACAGTGCCATCAAGCACCTACTACCGTTTCCCACAACGAACAATTGTGAATAGGATTTTCTGCCCTGGTTGGACTAAAAAGTGTGAAAAAGAACAGGTTGAGCCTGACTTAAGACTGAAACTATCCTCCATTGCACCTGATCTCACCAAACTGGTCAAAGATTGCAAGCAACACCATTCTTCACATTGAAAAGAAGAATAAAAAATGTATTCGTTTATTTACTTTCTTGAAATTTGCTATCATTTTAATTCTAAAAATAATTATGCTGTTATTGTTTCTTATCTCTTGGTGTTAAACAGTTCCATGATGTTATATTTTTTTAATTCACTTATTAATTTTTGTTCATCATCTTGAATTATTTTCTTATTGACACCTATATATTGAAAGATGTGGTTTGGTGTTGATTCTTCATTTTGTACAAACTTCTGTGCCATCAAGTATTTTCATTGATTTGAGATGCCTAGTTCTAAATCTTGATAATGCGGTTTGTTCTTTTCTGTTTAATGATGTGTTCAGCGATTTGCCATGTTGTTTTGTGTTTCAAAATATAATAAAACACAGTATTTTTTTATTAATTTATTTTTAACTTTTCTACAATGAAATAACTTTAATATCAAGTTTTCATGATGATAGTGATTTTAATGAGTTATTAAATCATTATTCCTACATTTTGGTACTTGAATGGAAGAGGTGCCGAGGTAGGTGGTCCGCATTTGGTTGACAGTCTACACCTAGTGGTCCGTGGTAAAGGAAAGTTTCAGAGACACTGGCTTAGACCATTGCGCAACCGGGGACGGCCGTTGATTTTGTGTGCGCGTGCGTGTGTGTGAATAACCCCACTCTCATTGCGAATTTTTTTCCCTAGATGATGTAAGTGTGTGTGGTTTTTTTTTTTTTTTTTTCCAATTTTTTTTATTTTCTAAAAATCCGCTCTTAAATAACAGAAAAATTGCGATTATTTGTGAAAGAGAAACTTGGATATATGACACAAAATACAATATGGAGTCAGGGTATCGTATGCAAATGAATATCGATTACATGTGTTTATGTAAATGAGCCCCAGCGTAAAAGGGGCTGTTCCAAAGGTCTGCGTCTCATCGTTTGCGGAGTGTAAAGAAAATATTTTGAGATTTGTTGTCATGGCTGCGAGACATCTTTTAACAGATGAATTGTGGTGGAGAGCGGTCGGAAGAATAAAGGCAGGGTAAAGTCAGGTGGAAATTGCAAGATAGCTGCTTGTGACTTCTTCTGTGGCCCATACACTGTGGAACCAATTACAGAATACACAGTCAGCTTCCCGAAGGTATAGCGAAGAATGACCTAGGGCTATAATATCAGTGGATGACTTATATATCCGACTAACTACGCAGAGAAATAGGAGGGCTACCCCGAGACAGCTGAGATCTGCCTTTGGTGCGCTTACAGGAACGGTGGAATCTGTTTCCGCTGTAGACAGAGGTCTTTATGCTAGGCGATTAGCACTCTGCGTACCCTCCCGTCATAAAGAAAAACGTTTCAATTAGGCAAGATTTCACGTCAATTGGTTGGTTAGTTGATTTGGGGGTCTATATTATATATATGTCTCTAAATACCTGTTCATCACGTGAATCAATTGCTCACAGTATCAACTTTATTTGTTCACAGCTAATATGGACGGTACAAATTTAATTAGCTATTTATACTTTCCAAATATGTTAAAAAGTTCGTTTACCTGTTTCCTCGTTGCATCTTTCTCAGGTTGTTCACCAGTGGAATCAGTCTTCTATAATCTCTTGTGATAGTTGACTTTCCCCAAATAAATGTCCCAGGACATCGTAGTGAGTGCTAAGAAGTACTGTTAAAACCACTATATTTGAAGGATCTGTGGGGGTGGCGTCATTACAAAATATTTTAGTATATAAATGTGAAAACGTTGCCTATATTTAAAATTCAAACTGGAGGATTCAAAACGGAGGACTAGTCTCAGTGAGAAACCCAGGCAACGATACATTCCTCGTACAAATTCATTCTATGAGGAGTCGTAAATCACGCGAATTTTGAGGGAGTGCAGAATTGCTTTCCAAAGTTATTCCATGGGTTCTTTGATATGCAGAGAATGAAGGACATGCTATCACCATTTTATGACCCGTGAAAGGGGCACTCACGGTGGTGGTAACGTGCTGGTTTGGAGTGACATCTCGTTAGGTGGATGCACAGATCTCTGTGTCCTTCCAAGAGGAACCATGAATGCTCAACCATTGCTATGGCGCACCCTTGTACAGATACTATAGGACATACATTTCTTCTACAAGACGATTAACGCTAGTTCCAACCTTCAAGTGGAGACCATTGTCCATATGAAATAGCCAGCCATGTCTACCGACCTTAATCTGGTCGATCACGGCTGAGACGCTCCAGAGAGACACGTTGTTGCCCTCAAGCTCTATCCGCAAGACCTGGAGGGAGCTTATACAAACTTTGTACAAACAAGGGGTCGTTCCCATCTACTGAGCTCCTGGACACCGTAATCAGCAGTGTGAAACAACTCTGTGAGGAGTGACCGCACTTCCCATGGTGCTTTGGCTATTTCATTTTGACACCTTATTTTTCACTTGATTCTGTATGTGGTCATTTTTGTCAGAATGAAGTGTTTTGTACGAAATATTTTAGGGTGTTTCTCTAACGTACGACATGAAACAGATTTTCACCAAATTTCATAACTTTTCATCATGTATTTTTGAAGTTGTCGTAATTTTTCTGGGGGTTTTTTGGTTGTTGTTGATTTTCCCCGTTAATTTATGGAAACCAATGTATCTTCTTGCCATACGAATATCTTTCTGTAATCAGAACGCATGACTTTTTGATATCAGTTTCAGCCGACTGTAAACAAAATTAACAAAACTCGGTCTTTGCACTGAAAAACAAACTAAGCTGGAGCAGCAAAACTAATTTTGCTGCATTGAGTTTTGCTCGAAATGCCAAAATATTTATTGCTCTAGCAAACAACAACATTTTTTTTTTTTTTTTTTTTTTTTTTTTGGTTTTTATAGCAAAGGCTATTTAGGTACTTGAGCAAATTTTTTTGCTGACAGAAATTTACTTACTACAACAGAAAGTCTGTTGGCCGTACGAATCACTTTGTTGAAACAACCAACTGCTTTTGCTATGTCTGCCACACCAGCTGCCATAAAAAAATGAGTAACTCCAGCAAACGTGTCTGTAATATTCAGCAAAATTGAAGATGATGGTAACAGATGAAAACGCTAGTACCGCGAAGAAAGTTTGGCTAAATGTACTAATAACCGTTCATGAATTCCAGCCAGATGGCGGTCACATGGGCGGTCTGGTCTGCTGTTGTGGCAAAGAATATCTAACTGGTAGTGGTGTGGTGTGTATGTCGTGCTCTCTAAAGAAATTTGAAAGAATAATTTGGAAGAAACCGACGACTTCATATGTGCATGGAAATGTCTGATATACGAGATCGACTGAACAACTGGGGTTTCGAGTACGATGTTATAGTACGATTTGAAGGTAAGTCCGAAGTAAAAGTAAGGTATGATGGCCACTGCCAATTAGAAGTCACCATATCATCAAACACTGATCGCACCAGTTCAATTGAAAATGAGGTGGGCTCTACCACCATCTTGTTTAAAGTAGTGTTCATGCCACCCAACTGCTTCACAGATTATTCGAATCGAAATTTCCTTCATACACTGTGTGATATGTGTTTGAAGAAGGAACATACAGTTCATGCCATCAACTACACCCCAGATGACTCAAATACAAATTTCTTTCACACACACACACACACACACTGCTATTATGAATGTGTTATGATATAAGTGACTGCAGGGCCAGTTGGACCATAGGGGCAAACGGGGCGATCGCCACGGGCTCCGCGTCTTCACGGGGCCCCGCACTTTACAAAACAAAAACAAAATTGTTTTTGCTAGTATTCTCTATATTTATTAGGGTTTTTTAAAGTTTTGAGACGCAAGGCCATCAAAAATATATTTTTACGTTTTGCCGTAGGTTGAAGAAGCGTATATGCTCCAGCTTTGTCCGTCTGTCTATCCACCCGATAACTCGCGTAAAAATTATCCAATTTCAATTAAATTTTAGTATGTGGTTAGGGACAACCTGGGGACGAACCCTATTGAAAATAAGCGAAATGGGGTCGAAGGTCAGGACATAGGAGTGGGATCCATTTCATCGCTATTATGCGTCATTACTTACGTAAAAATGCTTCGATTGCGACAAGACTTTATCATGTTGTTCTGGAAGTAAACTGAACACGTTATGCTGAATGTCATCGAAATGGGATCAAAGGTCAAGGCACAGGAACAAGATTTATTACACAGCCATTATACTCATAACTTGAATAAAAATGCTTCTATCGCGACAAAACTTTAGTATGTTGGTCCAGCGGTATACTAAACCAATTATTTTTAATATCATCGAAATGGGATCAAAGGTCATGGCACATGAGCGATATTTATTTCACAGCCATTATCATCAGAACTTGAGTAAAAATGCTTCTATTGCGACAAAACTTTAGTATGTTGTTCCGGAGGTATACTGAACGAATCAATAGTCACGGTTGGGAGGAGAGTCTGTCTGCGCGCGATTTCTGGTATGTTGGAAAGTGTATCATAATCAATGTATTGCATGATTTTACTAACTTGCTGTAATGGTTTTTCTTTTTCAGTTCATAACCCCCCCCCCCCAACTTATTTAAACCTTAAACTTTTCCATATTCATAAAATAAGAAATTAAATTTCATCACAATTTGTGACTCCCTATTATATACTCAACAGTTTGTGCGTAAACCTGGTACTGAAATTTAAAAGAACAAGTTAGTAAAATCATGCAATGCATCGATTATGATACGCTTTCCAACATACCAGAAATCATTACTCAAGTTATCACTCTTGGAATAAATCTCGGTCCTGTGCCCTGACCTTTGATCCCATTTCGATGATATTCAACAGAACCGGTTCAGTATGCCTCCGAAATAACATGATAAAGTTTTGTCGCAATCGAAGCATTTTTACGTAAGTAATGATGCATAAGGGCCATGGAATAGATCCCTCTCCTGTGTCCTAACCTTTGACCCCATTTCGCCCATTTTCAATAGAATTCGTCCCCAAGCAGGCCCCCACAACATACTAACATTTCATTTAAATCGAAACATTTTTACGTAAGTTATGACGCATAATGGCGATGGAAGTGATTCCGCTCCTATGTCCTGACCTTTGACCCCATTTAGCCCATTTTCAATAGAGTTTGCAGCCAGGTGGTCTCCTACCACATTCTAAAATTTCATCGAAATCGAACCTTTTTTACGTTAGTTATGACGCATAAGAGCAGTGGAATGGATTCCGCTCCTATGTCCTAACCTTTGACCCTATTTCGTTCACTTTAAATAGGGTTCCTTCCCAAGTGATCCCCTACCAGATACTAAAATTTCATCGAAATCGAACGATTGTTACGCGAGTCATCGTGCGGACGGACATACGCACACAACGCGTGACGTAATGAGGCAGATGGGAATCGGGGCCATCTGCTCGCAAGAGTGTGACGTCATAAAACTTTAATAGGATCCACACACAACGCGTGACGTAATGAGACAGATGGCGTGACCGCGCGCCAACATTCTCAAAGGCGAGATTATGACGTCATAAGATTTCTAAGCATTGGTAACATTAATGGAACGACGCCATGACACTAAAAACGTTATAATTCGGGGTGGTTATTTAGCCCACTAAACGAATTCTCCTAAAGTCGAGATCAAGCTAAATCGATTTCTAGTACCAGAAAACTGTAGGTTAACGACTTTCATCAAAATTCTTAGAGCCGTTTTCAAAATAAAATGTACATGCATACATACAAGAATTGTTACTTTAAGGTGGACGTCAAGTAATTTTGCTTCCTATACTTCCAATGGAAAAACTTCTGTACACATTTTCTACACAATTAATGCGTTCCCAAAGATGAAAATTTGAATATCGATTAAAATAGCTTCATTTCATAACTTGGAATACTTAATATTTTCTAAACCATAACCGTAATTATGCAATCCAACATTTATTTGTCTACTGACGTCATCAAAGTACAGGTCGCGCCATCTTTTTTCAGGTTTCAACACCACCAAAGGAAACG
Source organism: Macrothele yani (assembly GCA_039090855.1). Classification (NCBI taxonomy): domain Eukaryota; kingdom Metazoa; phylum Arthropoda; class Arachnida; order Araneae; family Macrothelidae; genus Macrothele; species Macrothele yani. The sequence goes on along the minus strand of CM077030.1, from coordinate 108,210,095 downwards.
TTATTGTTTTTTAATATAATTATGCTTATGTTTTAGAAAATGTGAAGTATTCCAAGTTATAGTATGAAGTTATTTTAATCGATGTTCAAATTTCCATCCTTGGGAACACACTAATTGTGAAGGAAATGTGTACAAAAGTGTTTTCCATTGGAAATATAGGAAGCAAAATTACTTGACGTCCACCTTAATAGTGTGGGATAAGGGCGATGGAATGGATCCCGATCCTATGTCCTGACCTTTGACTCCATTTGTCCCATTTTCAATAGGGTTCCTCTCCAGGTGGTCCCCTACCACATACTAAAATTTCACTGAAATCGAACCATTTTTACGCACCTTATGACGCATAAGGGCAATGGAATGCATCCCGCTCCTATGTCCTGACCTTTGACTCCACTTCACCCATTTTCAATAGGGTTCGTCGCCAGGTGGTCCCCTACGACATACTAAAATTTCATTGAAATCCAACCATATTTACGCATTTATTTAATAATCAGCAAAATTATTTAATATTCAGCAAAATTTAAGGACAATTGAATGAATTCGGCTCTTTTCGACAATTGAATGAATTCCGCTCATAAGGACAATTGAATGAATTCGGCTCTTTTCGACAATTGAATGAATTCCGCTCATAAGGACAATTGAATGAATTCCGCTCTTATGTCGTGACCTTTGACCCCACTTCACCCATTTTCAATAGGGTTCGTCGCCAGGTGGTCCCCTACGACATACTAAAATTTCATTGAAATCCAACCATATTTACGCATTTATTTAATATTCAGCAAAAATATTTAATATTCAGCAAAATTTAAGGACAATTGAATGAATTCGGCTCTTTTCGACAATTGAATGAATTCCGCTCATAAGGCCAATTGAATGAATTCCGCTCTCATGTCGTGACCTTTGACCCCACTTCACCCATTTTCAATAGGAATCGTCCCCAGGTCGTCCCCTACCACATACTAAAATTTCATCGAAATCAAACCATTTTTACGTGAGTTGTCGTGCCGACAGGCGGACGGACAGATGGACGGAAAAAGCTGGAGCACATACGCTTCTTCAACCTACGGTTGGAAAGCGTAGATAAAAAGAACAATATCAAAGTTGTACTGGGCTATATATGGAGGCCAATCGTTCAGTGACTTTAAAAACAGTGTTGGAAATAAAAAAAGAAAGAAAGAAAGCGATTTTTATACATGAGAGCGTATAAGAGGTGAATAAAGTCATTAATTTACCAGTTATTCCACTTTCCATCAAAAATCAATCACTAAAACATGTACCAGGGGAAATATATATATATATATATATATACAAATTTATTCAAGAGGGAGCGTTATTATCCAATACGCAAAAATGTTTGCTATAGGAAAATATTCGCTACGCAGATTAGTTAAAGCTATCTCTTTTTACGCTTTCCAACCGTAGGTTGAAGAAGCGTATATGCTCCAGTTTTGTCCGTCCGTCTGTCCGCACGATAACTCACGTGGTAGGGGACCACCTGGGAACGAACCATATTGAAAATGGGAGAAACAGGGTCAAAGGTCAGGACATAGGAGCGGGATCCATTCCATTGCTCTTATGCGTCATAACTTGCGTAAAAATGATTCGATTTCGATGGAACTTTAGTATGTGGTAGGGAACCACCTGGGCACAACCCCTATTGAAAATGGGCGAAATGGGGTCAAAGGTCAGGCAGGACATAAGAGCGGGATTTGTTCCATTGTCCTTATGCGTCATAACTTGCGTAAAAATGGTTCGATTTCGATGAAATTTTAGTATTTTGGTAAGGAACCACCTGGGAACGAATCCTATTGAAAATGGGCGAAATGGGGTCAAAGGTCAGGGCATAAAAGCGGGACTCATTCCATTGCCTTTATGCGTCATAACATGCGTAAATATGGTTCGATTTCGATGAAATTTTAGTATGTGGTAAGGAACCACCTGGGCACGAACTCTATTGAAAATGGGCGAAATGGGGTCAAAAGTCAGGCAGGACATAAGAGCGGGATTTGTTCCATTGCCCTTATGCGTCATAACTTGCGTAAAAATGGTTCGATTTCGATGAAATTTTAGTATGTGGTGGGGAGCCACTGGGGACGAACCCTATTGAAAATGGGAGAAATGGGGTCAAAGGTCAAAACACTGGAGTGGGATCCATTCCATTGCCCTTGTGCATCATAACTTACCTAAAAATGTTTCGATTGCGACAAAACGTTATCATGTTGTTCCGGAGGTATAGTGAACCGGTTCTGTTGAATATCAACGAAATGGGGTCAAAGGTCATTGCACAAAAGCAAGAATTATTCCACAGCCATTATTCTCATAACTTGTTGGAACGTTATGAGAATTTTTGAAAGAAAGGCGGGGCCAGGTAGAGTAGAGAAGCCACATTTTTTCATTTTCTCATGTTGCTTAATAATGCATTGAGGTTCTAAGGAATATTATTATTTATTCATGAGTTATAATAAGCTGTTATTATTACTCATGAAAAAAATAAAAAGACATTTTAAAATTACGCTATATTAATTAACATTGCCAGATCAAATTGAAGTTGATTGAATTGAAGCGACAAAATATAATTCCCGCACCTCGTCGAAATGCAAGCTGATGGCAGAAATTAATGTAATTTATCCAAAATTAAAAAAAAAATAGCTATCGTTTAAACAAATAAGATAGGATCATAAGAAATGTCATTTTCAATGATTCGTGGTTGAAATATTGAGGTTCTGAAGACGTAACGTCCGTACAATACTAAATGAGAAATGCAATTTTCAGAAAACTCTTATCTTATCACTCTGTCTCTTTACTTCTATAGGAAGAAAGATTCTTTTGCTGGCCACGTTCTACAGTTCATTGTAATTTGTTTTAGTGGGAGCTTTCAGCTTTGTAGCTCAAATGAGGTGAGTGCGACAGCAGTCTTTCCCAAACACCATCGGTCCCTCACTAGGTTTCCGCCGGTCCGCGGAAACGGATTAAAACTTGAGAAATAGTAGAAATTTCCGAATTTGACCAGTAAAAACAGTGCAACTGTCCTAAAACGGTTGTTTCTAAACTTTAAATAAATACTAAAATATAAGGGATGTTGCCCGTCCTAGGACAGGGTGAAATTTTTAATTGAAGCAGATTGAAAGCAAATCAAATGGAGGCCGGATTCATTATATGCTATTTATTTCCGTTTTTTAAAAGACCTCGCGATATATAACATTCTGTGTAAAATATTTGTTGTTGTTTAGCAATTTTCCTTGCAGTCCAGTTGTTGTCGTGTAAACTTTCACCTGAGTGGGATTTCGAGCATCGGCAATGTGCTTTTGGTACGACACGTGTTTTTAGATGCAATTTTCCTCACTTTGGTGTTATGTGCATAAAAAAATGCAAAAACGAACTTTGCAAAATCTAAACGAAACGGGCTGAAATTTTGATGAAGACCATGAATTGGCAATAGGAAGAGTACCTCAAATTTTCACCGGAATCGATTAAAAACTTTTTTAAATAGGCATAGAACTTTTAATTCATCGATGAACAGGAATATATACGTAGAAACGGTTAATTAAAATTTTGACGGCTAATTTAAAACTTTTTAACCGATTCTAGCGAAATTTGGAGGTAATGTTCCTATGAGCGATTTATGGTATTCATTAAAATTTCAGCCAGTTTCATAAAAAATTCGCTAAGATACGTTTTTCACTTATTTTATTGATAAACCATGTTGTAACAGAGATTCGCCGCCCACGCACGCGACAAACTGACCGCGTGTGATTGTGCAGAATGCCGACGTACTGTGTCGTTGCTGTGACGTCAGCGTTCCTGAGAGATCTGGGTGATTATATATCATCATCATCATCATCATCATTGTCAACCATTATCAATCCACTGCTGAACGAAGGTCTCCCCAAGTTTCCACCACAATGGTCTGTCTTGTGCCAGTCTCCTCCATGTCACTCCCGCATACTTTCGAATTTCATCCACCCATCTTCCATGTGGTCTTCTTCTAGGTCTTTTCCTGTCCCTTGGAATCCAATCTAAAATTTCGGATGTCCATCGATGGTCTGTCCTTCTGGCAGTATGTCCAGACCATTGCCATTTCAGGGATTTAACTCTGATTATGATGTCTTCCACTCTTGTCATTTTTCGGATCCACTAGATCCTCTTCTTATCTCTCCTGGTAACACCAAGCATGCAATTCTCCATGATTCTTTGAGTTGTCTGCAGCCTTTGTATGTCTCTTTTAGTTAAGGTCCACGTCTCTGCAGCATACGTAAGCACTGGAAGGATGCATTGATCAAACACTTTTCTTTTAAGACATAATGGCATATTGCTCTTGAAAATTATGCTGTTTCTTCCAAAAGCTCTCCAGGCAAGTTTTGTACGCCGATTAATTTCTTCATCAATGTGACCCTCACTTGATATCTGCTGTCCAAGATAAATGTATGTGTCTTTTATCTCCAGCTTTTCTCCATCAATCGATAAATCTTCATTTCTTGTAAAAGTATTGAACATCACTTTTGTCTTCTGAAAGTTCAGTTTTAATCCCACTTCTTTACTCTTGTCAGCAAGTTCCTGGATCATACTCTGCAGCTCTGATGGGGTAGTTGCAAAACTGACTACGTCATCAGCAAAACGAAGGTGGGTTAGATAATCTCCATTAATCTTTATCCCTTTGTTTTCCCAGTTCAGTGATTGAAAGACATTTTCCAGTGTGGTGTTAAAGAGCTTCGGAGATATGGTGTCACCTTGTCTCACTCCTTTTCCAATTTTTATGTGTGTTGTATTTTCAAACAACCGAATCTTTGCACTTGCATTTTCATAGATGTTATTAATAATATTAATGTACGCATCTTCAATACCGCAGGATTTCAGAGCCATTGTAACTGCTAATGGTTTCACCGAATCAAAGGCTTTTTCATAATCCATAAAAGCCATGCACAATGGAAGTTCATATTCCCTCGCTCTTTCAATTAGTTGTCTCCGTACGTGGATATGATCTATTGTGCTGTAGCCACTCGTGAATTCAGCTTGTTCTCTCGGTTGAGCCATGTCCAGTGTCACCTTCAAGCGGTGTGAAAGAACTTTAGTGAAGATTTTATAAACCACTGATAGGAGGCTGATAGGTCTGTAGTTCCTGAGATCCTCAATTTCACCTATTTTATGTAGCAAGATCATTGTAGCGTTGTTCCAATCCTCAGGAATCATCCTTCATTAAGGCATCGAGTGAAAATTTGGGCGAGTACTGTTTCGATTTCTCCACTTGCTTCTTGTATGATGTCTACAGTAATTCCATCTTCTCCTGGAGCTTTTCCCCGCTTCATGTTCTTGATTGCATGTGCAACTTCTGCTGGAAGGACTGGAAGAACTCTGGTACTGGTACCTTTCATGATGTTTGGAGTACATGTATCTTCCCTTTCATATAATTTGGAGTAGAAATCTTTCACTCTTGTCAAAATTTCGCCTCTATTTCTTGTTACAGAACCATCTTCTCTTCTCAGTGCCATAATCTGTTTTCTTCCCTTACTGAGATGTCCCTTTGCTATCTTTAGGCTTTGGTTGTTTTCAATTGCTTTCCTTACTAGTTCACAGTTGAATTTCCTTACGTCTTCAGTGATACTTTTTCGTATTGTCTTGCATAACTCTATATATTCCACTTTGGAAGTCACATCTTCTTTAGTTGTCCTCATCTCTCTTCTTTTTTGCATCAACATTTTCGTTTTTCCTGATAATTTGTTCACATGCAAATTATCAGGAAAAAACAAAATGTTCTTAGACCCAGCTAATTTTGTTGCTGTTTCCATAAGAGCTTTGGTTACTTTTCTGTTAACTTCAGAAATATCCACTTCTTCCGATGTTAGGCCTTCTAAAGCAGAGAATCTGTTCTTCAGTTCCGACTTGAAGGTATTATGGTGTTTTTTAAGGTTGGTTATGTCAATACATTTTGTTTGTCTTATGGGCTTAACAAGTTCGAGTTTAGTGTTGAGGTGCATCTTACATCTCACCAATCTATGGTCACTACCTGTGTTGAACTTGTTTAGCACACTGCAGTCTTCTATGACGAATTTTTTGTTACACATGATAAAATCAATTCCACTTGTCGTCCCATTTGGATGTCTCCATGTCCATTTCCTGTGTGGCTTTTTCTTGAAAAAGGAGTTCAATATGAAAAACCCTTCTGCCTCTGCAAACTCAACGAGAGTATTTCCACGCTGGTTTCTGTTGCCGTGACCGAATTTATCTACTGAAGTTTCATTCTGTTGCCGTTGCCCTATTTTGCATTGAAATCTCCCATAATTATCTTCAAGTGCTGCTTACCTTCTGTTCACTAACGCAATAAAGTGTAATGATATAAAAATTTTAAAAATGCCATTTTTACATCGTTATGTGTCATTTATTTTTAATACAAGAAAAAAAATATGAAAAATTCAAAAACATCACACAAACGCGGGGCCCCCTTTAGGTGCGGGGCCCTGTGCGACTTCCCAGGTCGCACACCCATGAAGCCGGCCCTGACTATTCCCCTAAAATTATCAGGATATCTGTACGAAAAGAAATGTTCAGGATCTAATAACTTGAAAAAAAAAAGAAAGATTCTAATGAAAACATGTAATGAACCCCAGATGTAGTACCTTGCTTGTTGAAATACAAGAATGAAGCATGGAACTGTTTTCTAAAGCGGATAATTGTTTTCTTTTATTACACTAGATATCAGCTATGTACAGGTTGTATATGCTTGAATACTACAAAATAAGTGTGGTGTTATTCGTTTTTTCTGGCTTAACTGATTTTAATGAAACAAACTAGAACCGAGAATAGATCTTGTGTCTTTGAGCCTCCATTTTCTCTAAGTTTAACAAGTACCTGATCCTAAATTTGTGTGCATTCAAATTTGGGATCACATTCTAAAGTGTTTATGCATCACATTTTAAAGTCTTCAGTGTTGACAAAAGCATCACTATCACAAGCAGGTGCTTCCTGTTTTCTGGCTTGAATGTTGGGGGGAAAAAAGTAAACCAAAAATGACTTCTCACTCATGCAATGTGCATCAGTATCACAACTAATAATTTTTTTTTTTAGAATTCTTCTACTGAATATTCCTTCTCATCGAAACAAGTTATACTGTAGCTGTCCAGACAATAATTGGCAGATGGCGTATCCAGCAATTTCGTAAAGTTTGTAGAAATTGTCTGTATGGAAACTGTTGAACTTACTATATGTAATCTAACTTGGCCACTTTCCTTAGAAGGCAGACTGTGTAGTCAAATTCCAAATTTATAGATACTTTTAGTACAGTGATGTGCCCACTTCATCCTCTGATTTTGTTGCACTGCTCATGGAATTTTACAAACAGTAGTTCTATATATATATATTCAACAGTAGAGTTCATTGTAGAGTTCTACAATTTTTTTGGGGTGATTGCAAATTTTTTCATACAGCTGCTGAAAGCAGTTCATTTGCTAGGGAAATGTTTTGTTTGTGTGTATGAAAAATTTAATTATTGTGGGATCCTAAAAAATTTTATTTGTTAAAAGATCCTAAAAAACTTATTTTTAATTTGTTTTATTTATTTATTTATTTTTTTATTTTGCAAACAATTTGATAGAGGGAAGGGTGTGTATACATATGGAGGGGGAGGGGGAGGGGTTGAGAGGGATCAGATAGATAGATAGATAGATAGATATACAACCTATAGTGTATTAATTCCATGGCTGGTGGATTCTCAACGTTATCACTAATTGCTTTACTTTTATAAATTTTATTGGTAACGAAATCCCTGTAGCGATTGCTGGAATTGTTGCATTACTCGTGAATCCACTGAAATATAAGGAAATTTTTGCAGAAAATGGTGATCAATGTTTGAGGACCCATAATTATGGAATGATTATTTTTATGTTACTTTAACAAAGAATATATGCTACATGCACAGATAAATCACCGGAAATGTTGATTTGCCAGGATGGGAAATCGAGGAATAAATGGAATTTAGTCAATTCCACTTATTAAATTCCAACAAGGAAATAAACATTACTATAGATTTGTGTTTGTAGCATTACATCTTGTCTGAAGTAGAAATTCAACATTGCAAATAATTTTGCTCTGTTGCAGAAAATATTTGTTACAGTAGCAAAGTTTGTTTGCTGGATCAGCAAACTGACATTACTGGAGATCGGCATCTGTAGCAGAAATTTTGCTGAAGTCGTAAAGTTCGTTTGATAGACCAGTAAATTGACATTGCTGGAGATCGACGTCTCTAGCAGAAATATTTGCCGAAATAGCAAAATTGGTTTGCTGGACGAGCAAAGTGACGTTGCTGGAGATTGACTTCTGTAGCAGAAATATTTGCTAAAGTAGCAAAGTTAGTTTGCTAGACTAGCAAATTGACATTGCTGGAGATAGGCTTCTGTAGCAAAAATATTTGCTGAAGTAGCAAAGTTGGTTTGCTAGACGAGCAAAAAAACTTGCCACAGGAAACGGATATCTTTGCTGCTGCAGCAAAGCACTATTCATTAGTACTGCCAGCAAACCTTTTTGCTGAGCCTCTATTCACTGGCGAAATTTGCTGCAGTAGCAAGTTTTTTGCTGTTGCAGCACATTTTTTTTTCAGTGCGTTTTCGCATTTTAGTGAAGAAGAAGACTCGTTTCATGACACGAGCTAAAAATAAGTCTATGAAATTTAAATAAGTAATCAATGAGAACAGATTCCACAGAATAATCTTTGGAAAAAAGTTTTATCACTGTGACCTTCAGAATATCAGCACGGTATGTATGTAGGGCCTATTTTCATCTATGTATGAACACACCTAAAACTGTCATTGTACTTTATGAAGGTGCATGATCAAGTTACTCTACACTTCGTACAGTTGTTGCGGATCGTGCATAGTCTGCATACCATTCCTTAGGTCGGAATGCACAGTGAAGCATTTAGTGTTTAGTCAGGCATACAGCGTCGATACCATAATGCATCGGTTCATTCTACTAAGGCTTCATTATTTTTCTGCAGATAGGAGGAGGGAAAATGTTTTTTCTTTTCTTTTATTCACACGAACAGTTAGTAGACACACATTCATCTCAAAGAGATTTCTGTGCCCAGATCATTAAAATTTAAAAGTACGCTAGACCACTGAGATTGGAAAGAGCGACAGAATAGAAAAGAAGTAAAAGCTCAAAGAGTATAGGGCTGCTCATAATTCCTTCTTTTAGGCATGTTTTAGAAGTCGCGTGGGATTCGCCCGTATCACTGACACCGAGTGGGTTCGAACTGCAGCTTTGAAGGACATAGGACATTCCCAGCCCAACACCTCAAGATATGCAATCAATCAAGTTTGCAGTCAATGGAAAGGACTTTCCTTTCCAAAATAATCCATGCTATAACGCAGAACTAAGTAAACTGTTTGGCCAAAGAAAACAGGAAACTATCGTGATTGTGAATTCAACGTTACGAACTCTTCGGAATATGATTTCCAAAGAAACAAAAGTTTTATGGTCGGGGGATGAGAGGCGCTGGTTTCTTCTGAGCTGGGCTCCGGCCCAAGCCGCGGATGAAGCCTGTTCACAACGTTAGCACTTCTCCTTCCTGGGATCAGTGTCCCTAAATTAGCGATTGGCAACTTCTCATAACCCATCGAATTGCACACGGTGGTCGTTAAGCTACCAAACAAAAAAAACGGAAAATAAAAGGAATAAAAAAAGTTTGTAATATGTTTTCTTGGACGATACACCTTAAAAATATCTGTTTTCGTAAATGTTGTTTTATGGAATTCTTCACCAGCAGCTAACCGTGAAAGCGATGTTAATCCAAAGTTGTTCCTAATTTTCACTTAATTACAAAGCTCAATTTAAAATTATTAAAAATTTGTATGGTGTACAGCAGCGTACCATTGCTTTACTTAACTCATACAGTTAGATGATGTTCCAACAAGTGATCGTCAAGAGTTAAACTTCCCCTCAATGAAAACTTTTAGAACAAAATAAGGTATGTCTTTAAAAAAAATGTTGTTCATCAGCTCTTATTTTAAACATGTTTTGAAACGGCACGCGAATATTTTGGTATGCTTTATTTTTTAAAAAATATTTCAAGACTAACCTTACCTTGGATGCTCATGCGGAAAGTTAAATTGCAAATAATAATAATAATAATAATAATAATTACCATCATTATCATTGTTGTTATTATTGTTTATACATTTTGTGATGCCTACTTTTGAAAACAGATGGCGAAATCGATAAAAGAAGAATACCACCAAAATTTAGAAATTTTGGGTTCAATTGCCCTTTCTTCAAAATAAGACAAAAAAGGAAAATATTTTGATTTAGAACTTTCCTTAACACTTTACGATCGCTCTGTATTTGCAGAGATATGAACACAAACAATCAGTATCGTGGACGTTTTCAACTGCCCTGCATTTTACTGCATCCCAGAAGAAAATAATTTCTACTGAGAAAAAAAAAGCCGTACGGACAATTCAATTAGAAGACATCGCTGTATCACCAATAAATAGCAGTTTGTGTTCCGATTTTAAAATGCTGAACTGCTCAATAGTAATTTATTTGACCTTGATTGAAACAGTTCAGCGACGTAATTTTGTAAGAAGACTTAGTCAGGTAAGGAAAATTTCGATGTGCAAGAGAATGAATGAAGCGGACGAGTGAGCTGTGCAACATTTTTTCAACACGACACAAAATGAGTTTTCGGTGAGCGTGTTTTTTTATAGCATCACGGAAACCGAAGAAAGTGTGACAAAGGATGACAGCCCTCGAGAGCAACATCAAAGAGTTCCGCGGGAAAATGTTATCTTGCTTAAAAGAAAAATCCTGTCAATTTTTAAACAGATTTGGCTACAGGAGAAATTTGCTATACCAAGACAGGTTGGGGGGGGGAAAATTCAGACCTGGAACTGACAGAGAAGTTTCCTTGTCAAAAGGTTGGCTGTCAGAAAAAACGTAAGAGCAGTTTTAATATATCTTGGTATATATACAAGAAAGTGTTTTGTGTCCACGAGAATGTCTGTCCTCACCTCAACGATAGAAAGAAAGCGTCCGCATGGCTGCTACAGGAAAAGGCAGCGGAGCAACGTAGTGGCGAATGTTCATGAAGAGTGCAAAAGTTCAAATTAGGTTAAGTTCATTCTGAAGGAAAGGATACTACTGATGTACAAATCACTAAGCAAAATGTGAATATAATAATCCCTTCTCCTTTTCGACGGAATGACGAATTCACGATAGCTCTGTGTAAAATATAGCGAAACAAAGCTCAGGAAATTAAGGTTGCAAATGACCCTATGGGAGCTCTAATGTTATTTTGTTATTTTATTTCAGTGTGTGGGCGTGCCGGCGTTTGCGCGCACGCGCTCTCTTGAACTAAAGTAACATACTACAGCAGATCAAACATAAAGTAAAACTAATTAAATAACATTTTAAGCAAGTTATTAAATAATAAATCTTTATTTACCTCTGATCTAAAACGATATTACTAACAATGATGATATGCTTCTTAATGATTGTGGAGTTGAATTAAGATGATGTACAGAGGACGTTGATGTTACTAAAGATGGACTTCGTCTGAACTGTCTTCTTCACTCAATAATATCAGGGTGCCTTGATAATTCTCGATAATTTTCCTCGAAGTGATTGTGCTTATATCTTAGCGCTTTGGGCAATTAAAGACCACTAGTTGAAGCTCTTCTGGAGTTGCTTCTTAACAGTCTTTGTAAAACGTTCGAGTGGAAGGATTTCTTTCCTGAGGGTTTTACAGTTTTACGATACATATAAATGTTAAGTTTCGCTCCACGAAATAATCGATTTCCATAGTTTTATTAGTCAGGGTTGAAGTGGTGCACATTAATTCTTTCACATCAGACTAGTTCAACTTTTTGAGCCCATCCGTTTCATCATCTGTAAATGTGGACAGCAACTTCCGTATGTCTTTTATTTTTCTGTTCTTCACTCTCTTAGTTTAACGATCCTCATGAGCGTCAAAGGGCTGAAAGGGGTCGCCCTTTAGCCCTTAGACGCAGGTCTCGTTTTTCCGCTGAAGGGAGGGATCCAAAAGCTTTAATAAACAAAAGCTTTTCTCGGGATCTCAACTGCGATCAAACAGAACGAGAAACGAAACCCCAACGGTCTAGACTTCTCAACAACCGCCGACTTTGCCTTTCTCCGTAAATTCCTAGAAGGAAAAGTCTACGATATCAATGGCTTCATTTAACAACAGGTCATAAAATCCATCGTTACGCAGTTCGCCAATTATATAATTTCGGTTCGTCTTATCATCAACTACCGGGTGACCGCTAAAATACTTGTGGCTCTTTCCAGACATCTCCTCTAAGGATGGGCTATCTGACTTCATTCATCCATCCATTCATTCTCTAAGGATAATTAATGCATGCGCGATAGTATATCTCTTTCGTGGATCTTTTGAAGGAAGCTCAGGATTATTTTCAGGGAGGTTTACAATATGGTATATAACAAGCCAATATACGTCGTTTGCAATAAATCTCGCATGTTTTGATTACACTCTTATCTATGATTCGGAAAATTGAAGTGGTAGTGGAAAATTAACAGCGATATCAGGATGAGTAGACCGTGCTATACTTGGTGTCTGTGAGCAATATCAAGGAGTAGTCAGCATTTCTTAAGTATAGTATTTTTTTATAATTGCTTTGTTTTAAATGCCTTTCCACTTCGTGAAAAAGGCTGTCATGGAACCAGTTCACAACCACGGCAGCATTTCCATTTGTCAGCTCCAAGATTAAAGACTTTTTAAAGAAAAATGTTTGACATTGAAATTGCCTGAAGAGCGAACACAATAAAGTAAAGTTATCCTTCTTCCAAGCCATGCGAAGTTTTGTTTCCTCTGAAAAAGAACGTGCAATTGGACAATCGTTTCTAAAACAAGCTTAGCTCATCAGCATTAAAAAACTACTCAGATTTTACCAAGGTAATTCAAACGTTGGCCCCGTTTGCAGCTATATATATACACGCTTACCTTATTCTGCAAAGTACAGACCGTTGTTTTCTGTTGCCCTTTGCCAACGCTCCACCAGAGCCACGATCCCACGGCGCTACTATCGGCCAGTTCCGAGGACAGAAACTCTCTGATGCCAGATTCCACATTCACCTCTGAAGCGAAGTGTCGTCCTTGTAGGAAATGGGCCATGGAGCAAAACAGGTGGTAGTCGGATGGGGCAAGGTCCGGCCTGTATGGAGGATGGGGTATGAGCTCAACCCTTTCCAGGTCCTGTAGTTTTAGGCTGACCACTCTAAAAGTGCGACCTGGGACATTTATTCACTTGAAGCAACGCCCGCTTCCTATTGATTAGTGCTGGGTATCGTTGGCCCTCTGCAGTTGTTCAGCACAGAGGTCCACAGCCTAATCATCTAAAACGAGTTCCCAGTGTACAGGACCCTTACAATTCCACCAAATGCACAACATAACTTTCCTCTCTATTCGATCTTTCCTGTCGTGGCATCAATCACTGGTTCTCAGTGGCAGGATAACGTAGGAATATCCTCCACATTTCATCACCTATGACGATACGACGCCAAAGCCTATCGTCCTGTAGATTTGACGTCACAGAGCTACACGTTGAACCTCCTGCTGGGGTGTTCATGGGAAACTATTCGATGGCGTCTAAAGGAGAAACCAAGCTTGTGCGAGTGTCGAACGATGGTGCATTGGGAAGGCCCACCTCATCTGTCAATTATCGTGTACTGGTACCGTGGTTCGCTGTCACAGCTTCGACCATAGTGAGAGTTTTGGTGGTTGTTGAACGCCCTGTCCTCGGCTAGTCTTCGGGACGGGTATCCTCATCAATAAAACGCCGGAACCATTTTCGTGCAGTGCTGCTGCTGTCCATTGTTTTCTCGCCTTCAGCTACACAAATCTCTCTCGCCGCTGCTATCGCGTTTAACCCTTTTTTTCAAAATGGGGTAAGAGCACCCGAAAAGCTCGTTTATCGACCTCTGCTCACATGATAACGTAGTGTGATATCCGTGCCAAATGCTCGACATTAGCCTCGTTTGTTCTACGTCATCGCGGTTCTCAGTCGACGCAGGCGTACGTTTCGCACGGGAATGGAGGCCCAACATGTGTTGCTCAAAATGGGACCAACTTTTGACTCCCTCTGGTATATCCTCTTACTTAAACAAGTCTGTAGGTTCTTCTGAATATCTCGAAATTACTTCACAACCGTCTCTAGCTATTTTAGATGTAGGCTAGAATGCTCTTTTTTAAAAAAAGTTAAAAGCCAGCAGTTGCTAACCTGAAATTTGTCAAGGTCTTCAAGAAAAATTACATGTTTGAATTTTATTGCAGATGAGATGCTTCACAACAGTCATTTCTTCTTTATTGGACCTGTACCCACAAATGTTTAGGGTCTTTACCTATTTTTTCAGCGCACTGGATCTGAATTTCAGTGATGATTTCGTGACAATCGCAACACTGCACCTTATAGCATCGTCATTTCTTTACAGTGAAAGAATAGTCGGTTTGTTTACACCAAACTGACCGACACACACACACACACACACACACACACACACACACACACACACACACACACACACACACACACAGCTCAGAAATTTCTCAACAATCTTCCTCTCACATTCGAAAAACAGCAGGGAAAAAAACCTTCGCACATCCTTCACCTTTCCACATATGCGCCGGTAGTCATTTTAACTTTAATAAAATTAAAAGTAGAAGATTTACTTATCACAAATTGTATATCATACAATTATATAAACGTACCTGTATGTTATACCGTGATTATACACTCTTTGCCAATAAAAGCTAAATATTGAGAAGGAATCATCTAATCGAGATGAAAATTGGTATATGTAATGTACATGTAGAGGAAAGGAAATGTTTGCAATTCCAAAGCAGTTGGACCATTTATTTGGATAAAACGACTACATGAATGGAACACGTCAGCGGAAGTTGTAGCGCCACGTCTGGCTGGGATGCATAGACGCATACAGTTCACGGATACTGTCCTGTGATATAGCATGTCGGGTGGTGTTTAAATTGCGAGCCAGTTCGCCGACATTCCGGGATGGACGTAGGTGCCGTCCCATCATGTCCCAAACATGTTCGATCGGCGAGAAGTCGGCCGATCCGGCTGACCATGGACGTGTGTCGACATTACGGAGGCAGATATGGGGGAGACGTGCCGTGTGCGACCACGCATTATCCTGTTAAAAAATTGCTCGGTGGTTCTGCAACAGGAATGGCAGCACAACACGTCATAGAATGTCGTCGACGAACCGCTGAGCGGTGAGGGTGTACGGTACGGGGGACTACCAAGGCTGTCCGGCTATCGTAGGAAATGTCTCCCCAGACAGTACCTCCCGGTGTGTGAACCATATGCCGTTCTACGGTAAAGGAAGGATCCGTGCGCTGGCCGGCTCGTCTCCAGACACTTATGCGCTGGTTATCGGCGCCAACTGCAAACCGTGACTCGTCACTGAAGACAGCACGACCCCACTGGACAGTACTACAGGTTGATTCAGCCCGACACCACTCCAACCGCTGTGGGCTATGCTCGCAGCGCTCAGTGGTAGGCGGCCGAGTGGTCTCCTGGAATGTAGTACCCGTGCCCCAAGTCGTCGGGCAACTGTCCGGATGTCCACTTTTGTACCTGTAGACGATGCAACATGTCCATGGATGGTTGAGAGCGAGAAATTCGGTTCTGTTCATGCAACTCCCACGATCGCTCGGTTCTCGCGTTCTGTCGTTGTCCTCGACCGTCCACTACCTTCACGCCGCTGAGAGGTGCCCTGCTCGATCCATTGGCGCCATCAGCGTCCGACTGCATCGCTCCGACCAAAATGCCTGGTGATACCTGCTACTTGACTAACCGGTCTCCCTCAGCCAAATTATACGTTATCTTTCAAACTCGCTTAACTGCTCGTATTGTGCACGGATCCCACGTCGAAGTATCCTCGCTATCCGTGGAGGAGGTTAACTGCATCCTCACAACCCGTGGAGGTCCACAGAGGTCAACCACAATCCGCTGTCACAATTGTCTCTGCGTGCAAGCTTTGCTCTTCATATACTCTCCTCGATGCGCGGTTCCCATGCGCTGTGGCGGACCACTATTTAGTCACTGGTCGTTATTTTTTAATCATTTGCATATTCGGCCCTAAGGTACTTGCATGCGAGTTTCTTCATGATCGAAAGACCTTCTTGTGGTGCTTCGTTTTTATTTTTTATTTCCTTTGCAAATAGTGCTATATATATCTTGCACTTTGTATCATCATCATGATCAAACATGATCAATCCACTGCTGGATGAAGGTCTCACCAAGTTTCTTCCACAATTGTCTGCCTTGAGCCTGTCTCCTCCATGTCACTCCAGCAAACTTTCGAATTTCGTCCAGCCATCTCCCATGGGGTCTTCTTCTGGGTCTTTTTCTGTCACTCGGAATCCAGTCTAAAATTTCGGTTGTCCATCGGTGATCCGTTCTTCTGGCAACATGTCCATTCCATTGCCATTTCGGTGATTTCAACCTGGTCATGATGTCGTCCACTCCTGACATTTCCCTTATCCACACATGCATCTCTCCATGCTTCTACGAGTTGTCTGCAGTCTTTGTATGTCTTTTTTAGTTACGGTCCATGTCTCTGCTCCATACATAAGTACTGACAGGATGCATTGATTAACATTTTTCTTTTAAGAAATAATGGAACGGCTGCTCTTAAAAATTGTACTGTTTCTTCCAAAAGCTCTCAATCCGAGTTTTATACACCGATTAATTTCTTCATCAATGTGACCCTCACTTTATATCTGCTGCCCAAGATAAATGTAGGTATCGGTTACCTCAAGCTTTTCTCCATCAATCGATAAACCTTCGTTTCCTGTAAAAGCATTGTACATCACTTTTGTTTTCTGAAAGTTCATTTTTAATCCCACTTCTTTACTCTTGTCAACAAGTTCTTGGATCATACTCTGCAGCTCTGAAGGGGTAGTTGCAAAGATTACTACGTCATCAGCAAAACGAAGGTGGGTTAGATAATCTCCATTAATCTTTATCCCTTTGTTTTCCCAGTTCAATGATTGAAAGATATTTTGCAATGTGGCATTAAAGAGCTTGGGAGATATTGTGTCACCTTGTCTCACTCCCTTTCCAATTCTTATTTGTGCTGTATATATATATATATATATATATATATACACACTGGCGGAAAGTGAAAAAAGCACACCAAGAAGGAATTGGCGGACGATAATGAAATTTACATATGTTAATGGGGTCGAGTTTGCGTTGGTGTAATGTTAATTTCGGGACCAACCGGTGAGCGCTTACGCCACAGCACGGCATAATATGCAAATTATCGTCGGTGGTATTTTAGTTAAGGAGTACGGCGAAGTGAATGTAATCAGTCGTCGGCGTACGGACACGTGCGAAGACCCTGAAG
This sequence comes from Macrothele yani, assembly GCA_039090855.1. Lineage (NCBI taxonomy): Eukaryota > Metazoa > Arthropoda > Arachnida > Araneae > Macrothelidae > Macrothele > Macrothele yani. The sequence goes on along the minus strand of CM077030.1, from coordinate 108,192,698 downwards.
AAGCTGCAATGCCTGGACATGGAAGACGTATACGATTTCAGCAGTTATCGGACCTTGAGCGAGGTCGTCTAGTCGGACTCCGCGTGGCCGGGTGGTCGTATCGTCGTATTGCGGAGCGAATTGGACGGGAAGTGTCGGTGCTGGTACGATGGTGGCGTAGATGGTCTGAGGAACCTTCCCACTCAAGAAGACGTGGAACCGGGAGTCACAGACGGACTGATGAGAGGACCGATCGACCCATAAGAAGAGCGGCATTGTCAAGCAGAACATCCACTGCGGTGCAAATCCGAGCTGCCGTTGCACCTGAGGTGATTGTGCGAACAATCCGCAACCGTCTACTGGATGCAGGACTACGTGCACGTGTGCCTCTGGCATGTGTACCTCTGACTCCAGCCCACCGTCAGGAACGGCTGCAGTGGTGTCGCCAACGTCTGCACTGGAGAACGCAATGGCGATCTCTCGTGTTCAGCGATGAAAGCAGATTCTGCTTGGGAGCCTGCGATGGCCGTATGCGTGTTCGCAGACGCACAGGGGAGCGTCTCCACCCTTCTTGCATCCGCCAGCGACACACAGGGCCTACACCTGGTCTCCTGGTGTGAGGAGCGATCAGCTATCACTCCCGTGCACAACTAGTGTTTGTACCGGGTACGTTAAACAGCACCTCCTACATCAACAACATCATTCAGCCCGTTGTGCCATTTGTAAGGTCGGTCCATCGTGATGTTTTCCAGCAAGATAACGCACGCCTACACACGGCACGTGCAACGCAACATGCACTTCAGAGTGTGAGACAACTTCCATGGCCTGCACGTTCACCAGATTTGTCCCCCATTGAGCACGTGTAGGATTTTATCGGACAACGACTTATCCGGTCTCCACGGCCAGCCACGACCATCCCCGATTTACGCGTTCAGGTTGAGGATGCTTGGAACTCAATACCCTAAACTTACATCCCACATCTGTACGACAGACTCCATGCCAGAATTGCACAGTGTGACGCAGTTCATGGCGGTTCATCCTCGTACTAACCATGTTACATGGAAATGTTATTTTTCAGTTTACCAGCAAACACAGCTGTATTTTGCCATAATGTTTTGATCACGTTATCCTCTGTATTCCGTTATTACGCTGTATAAATTTCGTTGGTATCAGACGTCTCCTTCTTGGTGTTCTTTTTTCACTTTTCGCCAGTGTATATATACTACTTGCTCCACTGCATGTCAAAAGCTACATAATACACTTGCGCGGTGTGTCATAACAAAAAAACATGTTAGAAACTGCAAAGTCGTAGAGAATAAATTAAGAAAGTTATCGCGATATACTTTTGACAATTAACTATTCAAACCTAACAAACTTGACGAATCTTAGAAGGTACATGTAGAAAGACGTAAAAATTTTAGAAGGTTTGTGCGGAATAAACAAATGGCACTCACACTACTGCAGTACGAAGAAATTGTCTGCATTGGTTCGTAAAAAATTAGTTTTAAGTAATTAAAGAAATTTATTTTACAAACGAGCGTTCATGCAACTGTACATTCTTTAAAAAGCAAACTTTCCTTTCAAAAATTCCATGAAATTAAAGGAAATAAAAGTCTCACTTATCTCATTCTCCCTTACTTCTGAAGTGGGTAAATTCTTCTTTCTTTCCTAAGATTTGAAAGCGCGTTTAGTTTCTGTAAGAGGCTAAATTATGAATATTAAACAAAATTACGAACTGAAGAGGCTTTCGGTTGGCACATGCTGTTTTCCAAAAAGGATAATTGCTTTTCCAGCAGAAGCGCAACTTTAAAACACAAAAACGAACAACTCTACTGTGAGAAAGAAACACTCAGTCAAGTAGCCAGTTCCTACATGAGCATCATTTTCGAAAAACGTATACAAACAACATTATCACAACAGAAAGAACATCAAGCGAAATAGCTCAGAGTTGCACACATGATATAAGAGGTATCGCGTAGAGAAAACTGACATAAAAACAATCGAGCAAAGTATTGCAATTAAAAGTTTCCAGAGCTAAGCAGCCTGATGGCCTCACAGCCTTTTGACCTCCAACAAATTAATTAATTAAAAACTCTTCCATGGAAAATCGAAACTTAGTCTCAGGCAACTCCTCCCTCCTTATTTAAAGTTTGATCGATACAATCTCGATCTTACTTAATAAGCAAGTTACAACCGTGCAAGTAAACTTATTTAAAATCAGTGGATCACAAATAAATAAATAAATATTTTTCCCCGTCTAGTAGATTAGGTTTCTTACACTATCGCAAATATTCCTACTGAATTTTCAGTAGCAGAGATTATCCCACATATATCTTTTAAGTAGGGTGGTGGATAGAATGCTTTTGCACGATATGAAAGATACAGAACAGCATGTTTTTACAATAGACGACACTTACTGTCATTCACTAATGACTACAGGCTGTGATTCACTAACGACTTCTCAAAATGATGGATCACTCACTATGATCGTACGAATGTGCTATAACCACAAAAAATATACATCTTGGAGTTATTTTATTTTTTTTGGAAATTTTAGCTCTCCTTTTGCTCGTATTTTTACTGAAATTGAAATTAAAATTCAAAGAGAAAAAATAATTAGAAAAGTCTACGTTCTAAAATTCAAAAAGTTTAAAAATTTACCTTAAAGCTATTACTGAACTATTATTAATATTTGAAAAAAATAATCAATGATTTCTCTTCTTACAAGTCCACTAGATGTACTTCCGTAGCAACAAAGTCTTGATATATTCAAAATTAAGTTCTTTTACAAGTTCAGCATTTGCAACAAAACTAGCTAAAATGGAGTCTCAAATCCGTGAAGCAATTCCTCAGATAGCTCTTAAATCTTTTAAGAACATTAAAACACCTGTCATCAGATGCATTAGAAATCACCATGCTCAGGAAAATTCTCAATGTAATGTCCAGGTTAGGAAAAAGTGAAGTTAACTGCTTCTGTTAAAATACTTTTAGGATTTCGCGCAGCCCCCACAAGCCTCACGGCCATAGGCCACGACCTAGGATAGCCTAGCAGCAAATCTGTTCCTGTCTTAGATCATGAACGGCGCTTGAATTCAGACTGACACAGAATTCTTCCATTCTTCTTTCTTTATTGCATTATTATTCAGGTTGCTCTCAATGGGTCATTACTTTGGGATGAGTATTAAAGCAATAATTTATTTTTGAAACGCGTTGCAGACACTAGTTTACAGTTTGAGACGAAGATTTTCTGTCACATTCAATTTAAGAAGAAAAGATGAGCATAATGAATATACACGCGCCTGTACAGAATAGGCAAGCATCTCAGTTTCTGAGCCAAGTAAAGGCACAGTTGGTGTCCATTTCCCCGAAAGAAAGTATAATATTCACCGAAAGATTTCAACAGCACGTAAAATTCGCGAACAGATCGTAGTGTGCTAAACTTCGTGTCTCCATAGTACGAGCATGCAAGGTATTGTACTGACTTATGAGAAATATCCTCCGTTTATTAAATTCTACTATTAAATATTACATACACCGGCCACTGAATTAGAAACCCACCTGAAACGTCACTTACGCACAGCGTATATGCAAACTACGTGGTCACGTACGTCTCCACGGGATCTAGCCTACTATTTGAGATTGTTGCTCATTCGTAATCGTCAGTAGACTGTTGCTCATTCGTTATCGTCAGTAGGCTGTTGCTCATTCGTAATCGTCAGTAGACTGTTGCTCATTCGTAATCGTCAGTAGACTGTTGCTCATTCGTAATCGTCAGTAGACTGTTGCTCATTCGTAATCGTCAGTAGACTGTTGCTCATTCGTAATCGTCAGTAACTGTTGCTCATTCTTAATCGTCAGTAGATTGTTGCTCATTCTTAATCGTCAGTAGACTGTTGCTCATTCGTAATCGTTAGTAGACTGTTGCTCATTCGTAATCGTCAGTAGACTATTGCTCATTCGTAATCGTCAGTAGACGTTGCTCATTCGTAATCGTCGTGTATCACAATGGTAAAAACAAAGAATCTTTCGGAATTGGAAAAAGCACTCATTGTGGGTGCCTGTCTGGCTGGAGCGATGATTTTAGAAACAGCAAAGCTGACTGATTTCTTAAAAGATGACATATCTCGGGTATTTTATCAGGTGAAAACTAACTTACATTGCGTGTCTAGAGGCACAACTGTGACGCGACGACAATCTGGGGGAACGAAATCGCCATCGTCTGAGAAGGCTTGTACGGAAAAACAAGACTTTCTGCGTGCAGAAGGTGATCGAAGTATTCAATGAAGGCTGTTTCCGACCCTTATCTCAGCGAATAATGCTCAAGGAATTGAGAGGATCCGTATTAGCAGTCGCATGTCTACACGGAAACCATTGATTTCTGCGAAGAACCAGAAAGTTTGTCTACAGGTGTGTCAGAAACACAGTGACTGCACACTAGAAGACTGGAAAAAATTCATGTAGTCCGACGAGCTGAAGTACACTTTTTATACCGACTGTAAGCAGAGAGTTTGGTGGGAACCCCGTGAAGCAATAGTCTCAGCTTACTTTGTAAACACAACTCAAAGTTCTGGGTAGTTGTGTCATGATGTGGGACACGTTCTGTTGGTACGGAACTGGTCTCCTGATATTGCTGGAAGTTCAAGTTACCTTCAAGGAATATCTGAACATTATTGCCGTCAATTCCATCCTGCTATGTTAACTTTTTATCCAGCAGGTGACAGTTGTTTCACGGACGACAATGCTACTGCCCATCGCGCAAGATGTGTTCGGCAGTTGATCAGTGAACATGACAGCGACTTCCACCATCTTCCCTGGCTATAAATCTTCCCTGATATAAAGTGGTAGACACTGGCTGTGTATTTCTGGAGTTTCTGCAAAATAGGCACAATGGTGATGATTGATAATGATTAATCTAAATTTGGACTGGTGATGATCAATCTAGAGTTGATTGATGATTATTAATCTAGAGTTGGATTGGTGATGATTAATCTAGAGTCGACTTCTACACTTCAGATTGATCTTGAAGTTTTTCTGTTGCTAGAAAGAAAGAAAGAGGTGGGGCGATTAATCGAGTATACATTGTGATAATGCAGTGTCACTAGTGCTTTCTCGGCTGTAGATTAATAGATTTTTCCGCTTCTATTACGGGATATTCTGGAGAGTTGGTGTATAGATATCCAATTCAATTCCCAACAAGTAAAAACTTCAAGATCAATCTGAAGTCTAGAGGTCGACTCTAGATTAATCATCACCAATCCAACTCTAGATTAATAATCATCAATCAACTCTAGATTGATCATCACCAGTCAAAATTTAGATTTTTCATCATCAATCATCACCATTGTGCCTATTTTGCAGAAACTCCAGATATACACAGCCAGTGTCTACCACTTTATATCAAGACACGCCACAGGTCCTCGAACATCTCAAGCAGCCTTAATATCACTTCATCAGAAATTAAAAGCATTTTTTGAAAGTTCATAAGCATGCATTCTCGAGTTGAGGTGGCCTCACAGTACTTTGGATTTCTTCCGATACTCCTTGCACGGCTCAATCCCTGTTTCAGCGCTCTACTAAAAATGCCAAAGATTCCTGCAAGTTTTGGTCAAGCGGCCATTCAACTCATACCGCAAAAAATGTAATTTGAAAAGAAAAAAAAAAAAGATTCTTAAATCTTGACTACAAAATCTTCGTTAAAATTTTATCCGAGCGCCTTAATCCTGCTCTTAATTACATTGTTCATTTCGATCAGTCTTATACCGTATCAGGGCGCAGTATCTCTGACAGCATTGGTATTGTCAGAGATCTAATGCATCTTGCTAACTTTTCATCAAGAAGAATTTAGGGGAACTCGGGAAGTATATGTATATAATTCAGTTTTCCTCAGCAGTTCTGCAGCGTCGTGTCAGCCCTTCAGGTACTACCGTAAAATGTACGTTGTGGCTCTTTCCCAACAGCTTCTATCCCTCTCCTATCTGGCACATGCAAAACCAAGGTGATCATTACCAAGGTAATTATTTTTCATCACATTCGAGCCTTTCCTGTTTCCCCTGAGGAGACAGCTCTGTCACCGTGCGATTTCCCATTGTCCCTGCTGAAGACACTACAGGCTTGAAGCGACAGCATACGATCTAGCATTATTTGTCAGAGATGAAGAAGAATTCTGACTGAAAGATTCCACGTACGACACTTGTGCCAAAGCTTCAGGTGCTGAAGTTACAGGGCTTGGTGCTGAGTTATATTACAGGGCTTGGTGCTGAGATTTATTACAGGGCTTGGTGCTGAGTTATATTACAGCGCCCTGCGTGGAGAGTTTGTTTGATGCCTCATTTGCCGCAAGTTCTGTATCAGGCATTTAATCCGTATTTCTCCCTCTTTGAGCAGATAGGCACGACTAAAGTCAAGCTTTGCTCTTTCAGTGAGGAAGACTTTTATTAATGTGTCGTGGGGAATGTCTCCAAGCTTTTGTCCATCATTTTCATTATTTCATTATCTTATTACTACGTCGAATCTATTTCTCTCGCCTGATCAATATTTCCACTGTCTCATCATCAGCTCCATTGTCCAACCCTTCTCTCCGGCACGCCGACCAGCAAGCTATTCGCACCTCGCTAATACTCCTCCTTCCCACCGAACTTCCTGCCGCCGAGTGACTTGTCCTCTTGATGAGAACCCCCCCCCCAAAGTAGTTCCCTGCCGAAGAGTGAAATCGAAAGCTTTCCCAGAAAGCGTGGACACACCTTACAATACCTTCTCTCTGAAAACGCAGAGTTCTTAATTGCTTCGCTGCTGTGCCCTTTTCTTATTTCCTCGCAGGAAAGTGTCCACGTAACAACCTTCTCCCGTTGTCCTGTTCTCCTCTTCTCACATCCACGAAACTATAAACCTAACATCTCCTCATTTGAAGAGACGCGTGGGAAACAACACACTTTGAGTGCTCGTTGCCCAGCTCATCAAAATGGCGGAAATTGAAAGAAAAAATATGATTACAATTCACTATCTCTAAAATAGCTACTGAATTTCACTTCTGATAAATATGGATGTCCAGGTCACAATATCTCCCCGCCAAAATAAAAATGAGGATGACGCTAGACAGCTTCATTTTTGCCCATAGTACCTAAAATGATTAAGTGGAATCAGGACAAGCTTGTGGCAATACAATATTGGGCGGGCAATTTTACAGGATTTTGAAGCGGTACCTGCATGCTAAGCCTTGCATACAGTTATTCTCTTTGATTCCATTAGTAAACATATTTCCATACACTTTACGATGATGACTTGATGGCAGAGTAATTTAAAACATACTTGGCGATAAAATTGCCGAAAGATTTCCAGTAAGTACACTGAAATATAACTATCATGATAGGTTCCAGAAATTTTCTGGAACATGGTTACTAATCACACTTCTCCTGAAAAATACATATACAGATACCTACCACAAACAATACTTTACACTTCATACTGCGCTTTCATCGCTATCCCCATTCCACTTCATTCCTACATTACAATTTTACTAATGATATCTACAAAAATTTATTTCACGCTGCAATTAAATCTCAAAAAACACTATAATTCGTGCATAAAACACATGAGCACTTTCGGTATCACAGTGACACCTTCATCAGATGTGATTTCCATCACGTGGTTACATGCTGGTCTTAAATACGTGGAGCAGATGCATCATGGGAAAGGTAATGTCAGTGTCACATGATATACGAGATAACAAGACAGTCAAAAAAGCATAATTAGCCAACGGAAATTACTCAACAGAAACAATAGTTATTGTGCTGTCCTCCCTAATCAGATTGATCCAGGGTTCAGGTAAAACACAAGGATAATAGTCATTACAGCAACGTGTAGTATAAGCCGAAAAATAGAGGCTTTCTGTAAATAACAAGGAATAAACAGAGTTAGGTGTGTTTATGATCTTAGCGTTGTTCCAGTCTGGGATGGAATTTCCAGCACTTACAATTCTTGCAAAAGAGGTGCTTTGGTGATTCATTTTTAAATTATATCTGTGTTCATTTAATCTCAAATCCAAATTTCTTTTGGTTGAACCCACATAATGATTATTTAGTTCACCAGAAGTAGTGTCGAGCATAGGAATAACATACACACCCCATTTTTTCCCTTTGTTAATTTTGTCACGATCGTTGCGGATAATGGAATATAGATTGCATGATCGTATTCCAAATTGTATTTTATGACGGGAGCATATGTTGGTAGGAAGGTTTACAATATGTGGATTGAAATCAACAGATCTAACATACTTTTTAGGCACTTGTTCACTGATTAAAGCAGATGACATAGCAAACCGTACTTTATTGTGCACCCCTTAACAACGTTGCCCGGATAACCATGGTTCTTAGCAAAGGATGATATCCATTGTAGTTCTTGAGCTCTGGCAAAATGGCTAGAAGAATGTGAGTATGCTCTTCTAAATAGGAAGTGCAGAGCAGAAATTTTATGCTAAAAGGTGTGGGCAGAATTGTATGGAATTAGAGTGGGTGTGGAAGTGGGTTTTCGATAAACGGCAAAAGACAGGGAATTGTCAGAAGGGTTACGAGTAATTTGAAAATCTAGAGAAGGTAAAACAAAATTATGTTCAAGTTCTATCGTGAGTTTCTTTTTTTTTTTTTTTTGATTGGAGGTTTAACGACCACCGTGAGCAACTCAATGGGCTATAAGCAGTCGCCCGTCCCTAATTTAGGGTCATTGGTTCCAGGGAAGGGAGAAAGCTAGTGCCGTAAGACAAACACAACATCCATGCCTGACCGGGATTCGAACCCGGATCCCTTACGGACGAATGATCAGAGGCCAGCGCCTTAGACCACTGCGCCACCGGGGCGGCATCGTGAGTTTGATGGAGGGGTATTGAGAAGACATAGCGTTGACAAACTAATGAAACTCATCTATGGTATATGGCCAAATTGCCAAGATGTCGTCAACGTAACGGATGTAGAAACTAGGTCTTTGTGGGAATTCTTGTATGACTTTATTTTCAATGTGCTGAAGAAGAATTTCTGATACGACTGCAGATAATGGTGAACCCATGGCTGTCCCGTCGGTTTATTGGTAAAAAATGTTCTGAAATTTGAAAAATGAACGCCTTTTAATCAGATGAAGAGCATTCATTATGAAAGAAATATCATTAGCAGAAATGTTAAAATCAATGAGTAAAGCCTGAATTAAATGAAATGTAGCTTCCATAGGTACATTCGTGTATAACGAAACTACATCTAGGGACGCCAAAAAAATAGGAAGTTGGTATTGGCTGAATTAACTTTAACTTATCAATAGCTTGTGTGGTACTCTTTATTGAATAGGAAGAATTCACGGTAAATTTGGTGAGATAACTTGCCAAGGCTTTTTCCAAAGGTCGGGTGGGGGCAATGTTTGGCTTTTTCCAAAGGTCGGGTGGGGGCCCGACCTGTGGAAAAAGCCTTGGCAAGTTATCTCACCAAATTTACTGTGAATTCTTCCTACTCAATAAAGAGTACCACACAATCTATTGATGAGTTAACTTTAACTCATCAATATGATCTTGCCGACTTAACTTTAAGGCATATAAAAAAATCATTTTAACGCAAATTATCAATTTGATGCACAAAAATTTAAATTGTCTTTTGTGAAATGTTCATGTAAATACACAATGTTCGTATGTACAGACATCACAAATTGAGAATTACTAATTAATCAAACTGAGGATCTCACGAATGGTGAAAAGTATCTCGCCATTTCAAAAATAATATCCACGGTGGTGCACAAATTGCTCGATATCATAACTATATCATAGAGCGTTCATTAAATGGCATCAACAACCTGTGTGATGTGAATAGTTTATCACAGATATACAAATTATTACGAAACACATTGCAGGCCCGTTCTTTGCAATCGATGACTCGGCCGATTGAAAAGTTTCAAAAACACTGAAGATCATTGAATAATTACACTTGTTGCCTGTTGATACGTCGCACTCTGCCGAAGATATCATCATATCGATAACAATATGATCTTGCCGACTTTCATTCCTCGCTTGCGGGAGTGGATAATTAGCATCTGTGTAAGTCACTGCGGTAGCTTCAGGCATATCCCAGCTCTCGTACGAAAAAATATTGTTCTTTTACCTCCGGATTACTTTGCTGCATTTGGGAAGCTTTCGGTGTTACATCGGTCTGCCTGGGTGTTCTTGTAGGGCACTATGCAGCAGATCAAAATGAGCCATGGCGGTCTTCTTCGGGTTGCTTATCAAATTGCGATTCGCATTCACGTTGCCCATTATGCTCGTGATGCAGTATGGACCCTCAGAAAAATATGCAGATTTATTTGCTCTGTCCTACCTCCACCTTCGGGGTATAAAGGAATACCAGTTGCCCGACTTTAAAATCTTTGGAAACTGCTGTCTTCATCAGGCGAGTTTCCTGTTTTTCTGAGGCATTTTTTATTCTCTCACTAACCACTCGGTGAACTACAGCTATCGCATCAGAAATATGCTCAACATTATCTTCTGTGGAAAGATAGGTTTGCCTCGTTCTAGGAGGAATCAAGGTATATGGTGAAATCAAATCTCTGGCGAAAAATAAAAATGCAGGAATGTCCCCGGTCGTAGCGTTTACAGCAGTGCGGTAAGCAGATAATGCGAAAGGAATAAGCTTACACCAATTTGTGTGATTGCTGTTTATAAAATGGCTAAACATGGATGCAAGGACCTTATGGAATAGTTTAATTAACCCGTTGCTCTGCGCGTGGAAGCTTGAAGTATGTAAATACTTAATCTGCATTTTTTCACAAAGTTGCTTCATAGTTCCGGAGAGAAAGTTAGCTCCCCTATCACTAACCATGGTTTCACGCACACCAAACAAACAAAACACTTCCTCGATTAAACTTTTCGCTTTAGTTTGAGCTTTTTGGTCCGGCATTGGATAGGCTAATGGAAATTTAGTGAATACATCTTGAATGGTGACAACATACATATTTCCTTCGTCACTCCGCCTTAGAGACCCTGAAACATCTATATGCAGCCTTTCTCGTGAACGGCTTGTAGTCGGCATTCGCTGCAAAGGTGCCTTTTGTGATGCTTTCTATCCCTTCGTGCCAAACATTGATGACATGTAGCTGCAAAACTGTCTGCATACATGTTATTCCAAAAGTAATGTTCTCTGATTCGATTCAGAGTTTCCTCAAATGCTAAATGGCAGTTTGTAAATAAAGACTCATGCGTTGTTTCCATCACTTGTCCAATTAGAGATTCAGGTACGCACAGCTGTTCCACCGTTCGTTGTCTCACTTGAGATGGATGGGGAGTTGTGTAGTGATGAATTACACCTTCGGCCAAAAAGAAAAAGTCATGTCCCTTTGTGGGGGGGGGTTGCTGTCGTTTTCCTTCGAGATGGTCAATAACATTTTTCCAAGCCGGGTCTTTTCGCTGTAAAACCTTCATTTCTTCTATAGAAACTTTTTCTCTCAGAAGATGCACTGTATCAGTCGTGGTTTTGCTTACGTTCCGAAATAAGCAGTCTGCTACTACATTATCTTTTCCCAGAATACAGCGGATTTCGAAATCAAACTTTTGCAGCTGCACCTGCCATTTGTTTAACCTGATGTTTGGGCTTCTTTTCGTAAGCATGTAGGTTATGGGCTTGTGGTCTGCTTTGAGAACAAAATGTTTTCCGTGTAGATACGGACGAAAATTATTCACTGCCCAGACAATGGCCAGGCATTCCCGCTCAGTCGTAGAGTAGTTCTTTTCTGGCTTCTTCAGCTTCCTGCTAGCATAGCTAATGGGAACCATTACCCCTTCCTTTTCTTCCTCGAGCACTACCCCTAATGCTTCACCACTAGCATCGGTAGATAGGAAATAAACTTTGTCGTTATCCGGATAATGCAAAAGAGGCCTGGTGCAAAGTAAATGTTTTACAGTTTCGAAAGTTTTCTCGGCATTCTCATTCCAAAGAATTTTTTCTTTTCTTTCTCTTTATTTAGATCAATCAAAGGAGTAATTATATCAGAGAAATTTGGGATATGATTCCGATAATAGTTCACTACCACCCCCCCCCTCCCTGATGCACATTCTTGACTGATACTGATTTTGATGTGGGTAGATTCGTAATTGACTCAATATTTCTGGGATCTGGTCTTATTCCCTCATTGCTAATCTCATGCCCAAGATAGATTATTTTGCTTCTAAGAAAATGGCATTTAGAGGGTTTTAACTTTAGGTCGTGAACACCGAGTCTGTGAAATACCATCTCTAATCTTTCTATGTGCTCTTTAAAGGTCGTGCTGGCAATTAAAATGTCATCAATAAATGCATATACATGATGCTGTTGCATGCCTGAGAGCACAGTGTCCATAGCACTCTGAAAAGTAGAGCTCGCACCAGCTTAGTCCCTGAGACTATTTTCTAAAAGCAAAGGCACCAAATTCTGAGCAGAAGGAAGTTTTATGCACGTCCTCCGGCGCTACGGAATTCAGGTCTAAAGTGGTTAAGTAACGTGCTTTTCCCAAATTGTCGACAATATCATGCATTAGAGGTAAACGGTAGCGATCCAATTTAGTAATCAAATTTAAACGCCTGAAATCTATAACGAAACGATACGATGCATGGTCTCGTTTTTTCACCAAGAGAGCTGGACTCGAAAATTGGCTGGCTATAGGTTCGATTATTCCTACCTCAGATAGGCTTTCAATTTGGTTTTTCATTTCTCCCTTTAAAACTAAGGCAGTACGATAAGGCCTGGAAGACACTGGAGTATCGGATGTCAACGGGATTTTGTGCTGGATGACAGTATAATTTCCCAGCTCATTTAAATTTGTAGCAAAAACATCCGCGTATTTATTCAGTAATTCTTTTATCTCTCGTTTTTGATTTGGAGGAATGTGAGACAAGTCAAGACAGTTTTGGATAGACGTATTCTTACTGACATCTCCCATGACATTATTCACCTGAGCTTCTTCAAAATTTTCGAATTTAGCTATTTTCATGCAGTTGTTTATCCAGATTGGTTGATCAGAAGTATTTGCTGCTAAAACATTATAAAGGCCGTTGCTACTGATTCTGTTCACAGATCTGGCAACATGCAATCCCTTCTTGAGATTTTCAACTATCGGCTGCACTAGAATATCACCTTCAGGTTTTCTCATGCGCATGTCCCTAATGAGGAGACACTCTGCATTCACCTGAGTGGAATACGAATTTATTATAGCTTCTGTATCTGTCGCTATGGTTTCATTAACTATTGCTGGGCAAGTAGCAGCCTGCAGAAAGTCAACGGTTTTAACGGCCGCTATTTCATTACACATTTCACGTGAGGCTTTTAAAGATAATGAATTATTTTCTAAGTCGAGATATTTGGCGTGATTATGCAAGAAATCGTACCCTAAAACTACATCATAGTTCAAAACATCTGTATGAATCACATAAAATAGTTGTTTTTATTTCCTTTTGTTGACCTCCATTTCTGCCATGTAGCATCCTTCCGTGGCGGTATTTGCTCCAGTAATACCTCTTATAAATACGGAAGAATCAACTTCCTGAAGCTATGGACAGTTTTTCAACTTCTGCATTGCCGAATAGGCTAAAAGAGAAAGAGTTGATCCAGCATCTAGGAGCGCTGGTATAGTGTTATCTGCAATTCTGACTTTTATAATAGGAAACGGGCTTTGCATATCCTCCGCACTATTAGAATGTCCTGCGAGAGATAACTTGACGACAAAATTAATGCCCACAGATTCTGTCGCTACCGGTTTAAATGTTGTTCGTCGCTGAAGCTTACAGTGTTTCTTTGAGGTGACTTGTTTCTCAACCCTATTTCACCCGCCAATTTCCAGTTTGAGCGTTTTGCGCAGTGTCCGTCGGCGCACAGTTTCTGCTTCCCTGCCACTGCGGTCGGTCATCCCTCCGCGGTGACCTAGTTTGAGGCCTGTAATCACACCTGTCATAGGGTTCTTAGGGAGGCCTTTCTCGGCAATGCCTTTGCAGGTGCAAATATGAGCCGCAGGTCCAACAACATTTATTATTATTTCTGTATCTTCTCGGAGTACTAGTGCCTCTGTAGTCCAGCGGTTCTTTGCACCCCTCTTCCTCTATTTCGGATCGGACATTTCGAATTTTCAATTCGCTCACCTGATCCGTCAGTACTCTAATTGCCTCATCACTGGCCTCCAGCCTTTTCATCACTAGTTGAAGCATGCTCCCTTCACTGACGTCTAACAGAGGCTGTGCATCCCTACTATAGGATTCTGCGGCACCTAAATATTTAAACGTATAACTCTCGGCATTAGGATTTCCGCAAACGGATACTGCTACGGGTAGAGGCTGTGTCGTTATTTTCATACAGCTCTCTTCATTGGTAGCTTTAGCTACCGCCGTATGGTAATCAGGAGGATTCGAAGAAAGCACCCATCTTCTCAAACTTTGTTTCAATCCTTGCAGGAATTGACCCAGCTTTTGTTTGATCCTGTATTCGGCGCAATTCAGGAGAATCATCCAGGCTCTCTCTCAAGTAGTCGTTAGCCACGGCGTTAAGTCGAGCAGCATATTCTTTGACTGTTTCGTGCTCACGCTGGTAACAATTTGAAAGTGCGGCCAAACGCATTGCCAGCGGCTCCTCGTTCTCGAAACGTTCCTGCAAGATGGCCTTAAATTCTTCATAGTTCGTGGTGGTCCGCAAAACGGGGCTTATATTTAAGTACTGGGAAGCAGCACCTCGCAGTTTGGTGCGTGCAATAACTATTTTTTCCAAATCTCCCCAGCGAGCCAAATTTCCGACATCATCAATATTTTGAAAGAGTCGTACCACCGAAAATTTTTTATCCTCCGGATCGAAAGTAGCTATCAAGGGAGAGCAATATGCAACTAGGACAGGAATTACGATACGGATCAGCATCAATTCCACGATTTGGATCATTATTTTGCTCGTTTGCCAGGATGCTGATGTAAATCTTAAGAAATGCTTTTTTATATCACAGTTGCTAAACAATGCTTGTCATATCACATCTGTCTCTTACGAGTATCATGCACACTGTAAAGAATCAATGAAAAATGTTTTTCATGGAAAGCTCTCTGTGTTCATGCATCTTAACGCTCAGCAATTATGATGCATAAAAATATTTTGACTACCAGCGGCGTGTGGTGTTTGGTTTCACGGAAAGAGTAGGTGCACTTCAAGAAAGAAAGAAAATATTTTCTACTTACAGTACGTCGGTTGACTTCGCCCTCACTTATAGGTAATCCAGATTTTTTTTCTATCACACACAGTTTTGGTTGTCACACAAAATCCAGCAGCACTAATATCACTGGTCAATCCGAAAAATGTCCCAATCCCAAGGAAAATTCGAAAAGGTCTCCACGATGAGGAATGGAATATTCTCAGGCCCCACGTCGGTGACTCGAAGACTCCACGCTGCTGAATTGAATAACCACTCTGCTTATCATCTGAGATGCTCGAGTCCCCCGCTGCTTATTAAAAGATGCTCGGGTTGCACGCTGCTTATTCAAAGATGCTCGGGTTGCACGCTGCTTATTCAAGATGCTCGGGTTCCGTACCGGTGAATAGAAGATCTACTGTTCGGGCGCCAAAAATTTTAATGTTACAGGGATTGGTGCTGAGTTATATTACAGCGCCCTGTGTTGAGGGTTCGTTTGATGCCTCGTTTGCCGCAAGTTCTGTATCAGGGATTTAACCCATATTTTTCCCTCTTTGAGGAGATGGATAAAGTATTAAATGAACACAACTAAAGTTAAGCTTTGCTCTTACAGTGAGGAAGACTTTTATTCCTATGTCGTAGAGAATGTCTCCATGCTTTAGTCCATCACTTTCATTATTTCATTATCTTATTAACACGTCGAATCTATTTCTCTCGCCTGGTCAGTATTTCCACTGTCTCATCATCAGCTCCATTGTCCAACCCTTCTCTCCGGCATGCCGACCAGCAAGCTATTCGCACCTCGCTAATACTCCTCCTTCCCACCGAACTTCCTGCCTCCGAGTGACTTGTCCTCTTGCTGGGAACCCTCCCCACCCCCCACACCAAAGGAGTTTCTTGCCGAAACCTTCCCAGAAAGCGTGGACATACCTTAAAAATACCTTCTCTCTGAAAAACGGAAAGTTCTTAATTTCCTCGCTGCTGTCCCCTTTTCTTATTTCCTCGCAGGAAAGAATCCACGTAACAACCTCCTCCCTTTGTATGGGACGGCTGAAGAACAATAATGTCATGTTCTCCTCTTCTCACATCCACGAAACTATAAATCTAACACCGCCTCATTTGAAGGGACGCGTGAAAAAAGGCGCACTTCGACTGCTCGTTGCCCAGCTCATCAAAATGGTGGGAATTGAAAGGAAATGGTTACAATTCACTGTCTCTAAAATGACTACTGAATTTCACTTCTGATAAATATGGATGTCCAGGTTACACTGACCTAAACATGAAAAGTCATGCCGAGCTATGGTGGGGGTAATGGAAGTCCGCACTGATGGACTATGGGGTGCCCAATAATCGTCCTGTGGGCATAGATTTATATACGTGTACTTTGGCGATCACGATTATTGCGGTCTAATCACTTGGCCGTCATTACAACAAAAAAGTCGGTCTAATCTCTTCGTGAAACAGTGTGAAGCCATTCACATTGTATCATGGGCGCTTCGTAATCGGGAATTATTACGTGCTACCAGTTTTGTGGAACGTCTCCAAAGCTCTGCTCATCCCTCAGTACGTTATTGAGTCAATTCAAAAGGAAATCAATAAATTTCTATTGGATCCGACCCACTGGGTGTCGGAAGCAAATTAAATTATTTCACTCCACTACTTCGGCATGCAAGATGCAACATCTGTCATGGAAAAATATAAAGTCATTCGCACGTCTTTCGTTAGTCAGCTCTTTCGCGATTCGCATCCACCTGTTGATGTTATGAACGTGTGTGTGTTTTTTTCCGAAATAATAGTCTCCTGAAAACGGATTGTTCTTTAAAATGGATCGTTTCGCCCTCAGGCCATGTCACCTGAATCCGTATTACAACAAGGCACTTGACCTGTATAGATCATTCGAGTTATGTCGCGTCTCATCTACCTTATTACATGACCTGTTATACGAACCACTTTTTTGTCATCTCTGTTCTGCCCTCACAGCAACAATATTTTTACACCATTCCTGGATTTCAGCAGGAATAGCAGCAGTCCGACAACTCTTCAACAAGAACGAAGAATAGAAACTGTTTGCTGAAACTTTGCTTGCAATCCGCGCCACACTTTCTAATCAAGTGAAACTTCTTTTACTACAACCGGCAATGAAATCAAGATTTTCTGTGTTCATGGACATTCGGAGAATGTCCATGTTAACCTCGGTTCACTGTCCATCGAAATCGCCTAAAATGGTCACGTGAACATCAAAACTGGACTACGAATTATTGGAAGGAGGTACTCTGGTACGACGAATCTCGTTTTCTGTTGCTCCATGTGGACGGTCGGTTACATGTCCGTCGTTTACCTTGGGAAATGAAGATGCACCGAGGAACGAAAACAAGCCGGTGAAGGAAGTGTAATGCTTTGGGCAATGCTCTGTTGGGAAACCCTAGGTAAAGTCATTCATGTGCAGGAAACTATGACGTGTACCACCTAACTAAACATCATTGCAAACTACGAACATCCTTCATTGAACAGAGGAAACACTTCTATTGAAATACGCTTTAACTTGCAAGGACACCTGCTACTGAAAACAAGCGTGTAAGCTCAAGATTAGTGCAAGAGGAGCCATTGTACTAAATACAAATGTTAGCAAGGCACCAAAAATGTTAAGAAGAAATCCTACCACAAAGTAGTTCCTTCTTTTAGCAGGTAATGCGCCGTGCCACACTGCCCGGATTACTCCAAAATGGTTCGCGGAACATGAGGAAGACTTCCAGGTGCTTCTCTCGCCACCAAATTCTCCAGATACAATTGAACATTTGTGATTTATGTTGGAACAGCTAATCCGATCTGCGGCGGCACAACTACGTAACTTACAAGAATTAAAGAATCTGCTGGTAAAGTGTTGGTACCAGATACTACAAGACACCTTTAGAAATCGTGTAGTATTAATGCCTCGTCGAGTAAGAGCTGTTTTGCCGGCACGTGGAGGACCAACATCATATTAGGCAAGTGGTCATAATGTTTTGGCTCTTCGGTGAATGTCTCGTGTCCTCAGGTGTTTACTCCTTATGTTTCTTAAATTTTATACTCATGAAATTTGTTATTTATTGCTACCATTAAACTGAATGAGCTACAACGAATGGGGCTCCTATATATTTTATACAAAGAGCACTGAAAGCTCAATTTATTTTGCATCTAAGTTCCTGTCTGCAGTCTGAATACATGTGTGAAAAAATGACAGGAAGTGTAAACTAGTTTGATGAACAACTGTCGCCCGGTAGTGACTGTTTCGTAGTGAACTTGGAGAAAAGATCAGAACAACTAAACAACTTCAGCAAATTTACCTGTGTGTGTTCCGTCGAATGCTTCCGCGTTTTGTTCAGTTGACATTCATGAAGTTACACCATTTTGATTGAGTCCTTGTAATATTTCCTGATGGCAACGAGCCGTACTGTTGAACATTTTTATAAAACCCCGAAAATAGGTTTGTTGCCTAGAGATCCTTAAAAAAAAGTTCATCTTTCTGAGGGAAGAAAAAAAAACTAGCAAAACACGATCCGGAAAAAAAAAAAAAAAGAAAGAGCTGTTCCTTTAACTGAAAACCGGCGTTTTTCGGTTTTCCTCACTCCCTTAGCTATACAGGCTGTCAGTGGCATATGTTTGTAACTTTTGCAGGTTCTACCGTGAGTACTTCTCTTAAGAATCCCCAGTTCTGCAGTTCTCCGGCTCGTTACAAAACACACAAACAAAACCACCCAAACCATCTCCCTCTGTCCAGCTGATTAAATGTCTCTCATTATTCGGTTTACCAGCTGACTGATTCTTGGAACATCGAAAGCAAGCTACGTCTGAGAAATCTGGTGTGCTTTTTTTCTCTTTAACGTAAATATAGAAAGAAAAGAAGGGGAAGGAGACAGAAAATTTCTCATGGCGTTAGGTACTACATAAAAGTAAGATTTGCCCTTCGTGAACGATTCTCCACTGAAGAAAAATGGGGAATATTTGAGTCCTGGTGCTATAAAAATGAATGAGCTGGCAAAACAATCAATGGGACACTTTCTCACCTGGACACACAAAATCATTAATAGAGCATTGTAATAATGCAGTAAGCGGAATACAAGATCTTGAAGCTCGGTAGAGCAATGTCAATGCCATCACCTAAAAAGAAGCTTAGCTGCTATTTGAGCACCAATATAAAGCAGGACTGATTCCGTTGGACAAATCGTACTGTAATGAACTCGTTATTTTCTTTAAAAACTACTGGAATTTAAAATCCGCCCCACTTTTGGTAATCACGAGAGACTTTGACAAAGAAGTTATTGTGTTCGTATGCGGACATCATTGGCGTCGGAACTGCGGGGGAAAGAGATAGGCAGCTACCCATATACCCATTTGCCTGCCGGGATGAAATACCACATTTGCCCTCCTCACTTTTCTTCGTTTTTAACTATATCTGTAATCAGAAACTGGAGAAATATATGGGTTCTTTTTGTCTCCTGTAATTTAAAATTCTTTCAGATAACACTAAACATTTTTTCCTATTTTAATCATTTTATTAATCATTCAAGAACTCTGAATTTTTTAATGCTGTTCCGCAGACACCGGCTCAACTACCCTCGCTTTTCCAGTGTAAGAAAAAGATTTCGCGCAATACCAGCCTTATAGTCATCAGTATGGGAGAAAAGGAAAACCTTTCCTCACAATGTAACAACTTTATTTAAAAACAGTTTTCCTGAAAGGTATTTTGCTTAATAAGAAGAGCAGGAACGGTTTCTATAACTTGTATTTCATGTAAGTTTAAAGAAATCAGTTTTTCTTTAAAGAAAGAAAATGGAAGAGGGGAGGGGGAGAAGGTAATGTGATATAATTTTTATGCGTATGTTGCCTGATACAGACTAGTGTGCTTCTTAGCGGGGGGGGGGGTGCTAGTCGGCTGATAGGGCGCTTGATTTCAGTCTCGAAGTGCAAAACCCATTTATTATTATTATTATTATTATTTGCAATAATTAAGGGAGAATGTATTACTACAACTGGAAGCGGAAATTAAATCATAAAGATCTTGAAACATTTTGTACTTCATTTTAGATATATTAAACTATTATATAACATTATTTTTAACTTACTTTTTATTCTCTGTTATGTACATTTACCTTTAAAATCACGGTAGACGCGTACAATAAAATATTTTTCTGGTGAAAACATAGCGTAATATTTAATTTGAGGCTTTACTTTTTTATTGTTTTGGAGGATGTACGGCAAATGGGAAATATTATAAGATTGAAAGAGAGAAATAGTTTCTTTTCGAAAGCGACTAGAGAATCAAAAGAAGAGGAATTCACACCAACCTTATCATGTCCAGTGTGTGCTCCCAATGTGACTGTGTAGGACATCTGAGAGAAATAAGCAAAACTTCCAAAGTTGTCATAAGCTGTTGACTTGTTGGCGCACATACTGTATGTTGATTGCAAAACAATAGAGTGCCACACCCCGTCGTTCTTCTGTAGATGTAAGTAAACTGAAGCAGCCCATAAATGACAACAAAAGTACTCAGCCCTAATTGAACCATGCAGGTGCTTTTTAACTGATTATCCTGCGAATGGTGAGGCATTCACTTTTGTTTTATTGAATAGCAGCTTGATTTTACAACTTTTTTAATTGTTACCTTGCCTACATAAAATAACTGGGTGAAACAGGCATCACAGCAATAATGACCAACACTCGGGGAATGGGGGAAGACAAAAAGGCTGTTTGAACGAATACAAACTGTAAACTCGATACGACCACATGCTGTGATCATGTTTTTTTCTTCCCCTTTCTTTTCTTTGTAGATCTGGGTAAATTTTGTGTTTCTCTGCTGGGTGTTATGTTTAATGCTAGGAATGAAATTGGGTTTAAAATAGTGCTCCGGGAAGAGCAAAAGGCCCGTGCGAAACCACCCTCCTTCGGCTGCGCCCCTGTTTTGATGTATAATGTAAGAGCTACGTATCTTGCAGAGTTCATACTAATGTGGAGATGTTCAAATCGATAGAGTTTAACGTCGTTCATAACATGAGTCAGCGGAGGATTTAGAGTTGCCGGAGCCCTGCGCCCAGCATCTGTTTCCTCCATCCCGTGACAACCATTCTTGAAAAATCACTCTTTTTGTTGCTGCATACACATCCCCACCCACTTTTATTTTTACTTTCTCATACATAAGCATTGAGAAAGCGTTGTAACAATGACAACATTTTAACAGAAATACGTATTTTGTGTTTCCCTAACAGTGGCGAACCATGAACTGCCCTGAAAGTGAATTTTTGCAGCAGCACACTATTTGCAAATCTGTAACTTAATAACGATATGTCACCATTATAATTTTGTGTTTAAACGTGATTTCAACACCAGTATGCGAATTGCTGCAGCGTTTGTGTAAATGCAATGACAACAAAAATCCCTGACAACTTTAAAAACATTTGCTGTCTTTCAGGCCCGAGTCAATAGTACTTTTTTTTTAGGTTTAACGACCACCGTGAGCAACTCAATGGGCTATAAGCAGTCGTCCGTCCCTAATTTAGGGTCACTGGTTCCAGGGAAGAGGAGAGAGCCAGTGCCGTAAGACAAACACAACATCCATGCCTCACCGGGATTCGAACCCGGACCCCGTTCGGACGAATGATCAGAGGCCATCGCTTAGACCACTGCGCCACCGGGGCGGCAGTCAATAGTATTCATGCATAAAGAAAATAAAAAAGAGAGAGAGAAAAAAAAAGTAAGTTATTTAGCAAACAGTTTATTCCAAAATTTATTCCAAAATTATAAGTTTATTCCAAATAAGTTTATTCCAAATTTATTCCAAAATTATCAGAAATACTTTGGAAGTCATAAGTGCTACAGGCGCGTAAAAAGACATATCACATTTATTTTCGTATTCCTTTTACAGAAATTAATACCACAATGTCTGCGACGTGTTTCTATGAACAGCAGAGGGCAACACTTGCACCGAAGCACCGTATTTTATTCGCTCGCAAAATATGGTGCCATCTAGTGAGCACTCTTATTAATACAAAGAAAAAAGACAAAAATGTATGACTCGTGATAGGAAAAACGGATTTGCAAAAACTACAATCAAAATAAAATTTCTTCGCTAATTACACCATGATCTGAAATAGTAAGCAACAGCAGCGTACAACGAATAAACAATGAGAAGAAGAGGGGGCAGCTGTCCCGTACTTATTTATGTGCATTGACGAAACATTACATTTGTCCCCCTCACTTTCCTTCCTTTTCAATTACGCCGGTAATCGGAAATCGTATCAGTATTCGAATTTCTTTTTTTTTATTTCCTGCCATTTAAAATTCATTCTAATAAAAACTAAAGAGTATCATCTGCTTTGATCATCAACCACATGGAACTGAGAATTTTTAATGCCATTCCTGAGAAGCCGAGTTGAACTCTCCTCGCTCTGCCCAGTATAATGAAAAAAAAAGTTTCACAGAGTACCAAACTTTTAGTTATCAGTATGAGAAAAAGGTTGTTTCACGAAGAATCAGCTTTGTAGTTATCAGCATCAGGGAAAAAAGAAAAGACACGTTTGACGAAGAAACAACCTTATTAAGAGGTACTTAACCTGAAATTCCTGAAAGGATTTTATTTTTACTAGAGGAGGAACGTTTTTCTATTTCATTTAAATGTAATAAATCAGTTCTCGAAAGAAATCCTGAAATTCTCGAAAGGAAAGCATTTTTATTAGAGAAGGAACGTTTTCTATTTCATTTAAATGTAATAAAATCAGTCTTTCTTTAAAGAAAGAAAAAAGAAAATGAAAGTCGGAAAGAGGAGGAAGGAATGAGATATACTGGTGTACAAAATCTAGCGACGGACTACATTTTTACCTATGTAAGGAAATCAATACATGACAGCAGCTAAATGGGGAAATCATTAAACTGCCAGCATACGATCATCAAAAGAAACGCAAAATTATTTATAAATGACGCACAAATTACATTGTAATCAGTGTTTACGAAAAAGTTACAAATTTCCAAAGTACATAGTTGGAGAATGGATGTACAGTGCTTACCGATAATCAGGCGAAGAGACATTTCAGTATGGAATATGTCCGCCCCGAACTGCGATGCAGTTCTCACAGCGTCATGGCATTGCTGAGCACCAAGTGATCCAGGAGTTCTTAAGGAAAATTGGCCCACTCCTCCCTCAGAGAACAGATGAGCCTCTGCTTGTTTTCTGGAGGATGATTTTGAGCACCAAATGCATCTCCACATTTCGTCCCAGACGTGTTCGATGGGGTTGGGGGTCTGAGGAGCGTGCTGGTCAATCGATGCAGTGAATATCCGTGGTCTCCAGAAGTGTCTGCAGTGCTCTTGTACGATGAGGTGTCGTATTGTCATCCATGAACAGAAAGTCTTCGCCTACAGCACCACGAACATGGCACGGCGTAGAAGAACTTTGTTGCAATATCGTTCACCCGTCATAGTCCCCTTTTCCAGCACCTGCAGCTCGGTGCGTTCATTAATCATGTACAGCCCCGCACCATGACCCCGGCACCGCAGAGTCTGTCTCTTTCCATCACCTTCTCGCGCTAGCACGTAGTACCACTTTTACGCCAAATCAACTGACGTCTAGAATCTGAGGACAGACTGAAATGGCTCTCATCTGTGAATAGTGTATTGGCACATTGATGACGTGTCCAATTTCTGTGGATACGACACCACTGAAAACGTGCGCTACGTTGAGCTCTGAATAAAGGAACGCACAGATTACATGCATTCGGGCATATTGCCTCATACGTCGCAGACGTCTTGCCACAGTTTGTCGGGATATCCGAGGTCCTATGCTGGAACGATGGCGGCTTGCAAGCAAACCGGCCGCAGTGCGGCGATTACGATTTGCTGTTACAACTAAAAATCTGTCTTCATACGTCCTAGCAGAGCGAGAGTGACCTTTTAGTGTGCGTCGGGAACACATTCCATCGGTCTGAAACGCTGCCCGGAGCCTGGATACCACACTATGCGCGATTCAAAACTCCTGGCATCATCACTCACTCGGTGGCCTCCTTCCAGCTTCCCTATAATCCTTCCCCGCGTTGAATGATCTAGATGATGTCATTGAGACATAATGGAAATTGCACGTTCGTACCTTTATGCCTTCACGTTCCTACTTTCCTACAAACACATGCCACCTCCCGCAGTCTTTTCTGTTTTATCCATTCAAGTGATACCACGTGGTCCCTGTCCACACGATTCGACATTTTGCATGTGCACCGGCTTTCTACTGAATTTCCCCAGTTATGTAAATTACCACAAGCTGTTGCATCTGATTTTGTAGTTGTAACCTTTCGAAATAGTGTTCGTCCTTAGGTTTTGGACACCAGTGTAGTATTAATGAGCATCAGGTTGGTTGAGTCACGGAAAGATATGGCATAGTCCGGATCAAACCTTGTGCTCCAAGCTGCTTGTGCATTACCTGATCTTATTTTGCTTTTGTTGTTTTGGTGTTTAACGACTACCATAAACAGTGCTAAGGACTACAAGCAGGCACTCGTCCCTAATTTAGGATCTACCATAAGCAGGTCTACGGATTTTTAATACAAGCAATCATAAACAGCTCTAAGAACTACAAACAGTCATTTGTCCCTATTTAGGATCTACCATGAATAGCTCTAAGAACTAAGCAGTCGCTCATCCCTAATTAGGGAAGGGATGAGCGACTGCTTAGTTCCATGGAAAAGAGAGAGCCAGCGTCGTAAGCCAAGCACATCACCCTCATCCAGGTCTCGAACCCGGGCGACTAGCCAAAACCCTATGCCTCTGACTACCCGGCCACGCAATAAAAACGTTATAATCTTTGGTGTCGCTCTTTGCCCTAAATCCCAAATAAAAAAACAAATAGAAATATAGTATGTTTGTCTTCCCTTCCTGCAGTACCGACACAGCCCAGCCGAGCTGCGGGTGTCTCGGCTTTGTAATTCATCTGAGCGGTGGGCTTGCTGTGGGAATCCTGATTCGGGGATTTGTAGAACCTCCTCTTCCATACAAAAAAAGGGAGGCATAAGCTATTGTGCCCTCGAATGATGACCCCTTGAACAGCGTTGCTCAGGCTGTTTGTCGTCTGACAAAGATAGGCTTCAAAACTAATGCGTGCAATTTCGAACCTTTCGCTGTAAGCAGCAGGGCCGGCTGGACCATAGGGGCAACCAAGGCGGTCGCCCCGGGGCCCGTATCTTAACGGGGCTCCGCAGTTTAGAAAATAAAAGCAAAATCACTTTTTCTAGAATTCTTTATATTTATTGCTTTTTTCTTTTCTAGGGCGCGAGGCCCTTGAAAAGATATTTTTATAATGTTTTTTTTAGTTTACGATCCCCCACTTTCATATAGGTTACCGCCCTTCGCCGTGAAGACACTGAGATTAGCAGATTTCAAATTATTATTATTATTATTATTATTATTATTATTATTATTATTATTATTATTATAACCACTTTAAACTTTCCGAATTCATGAAATAGCAAATTAAATTTCTTCATTTTGTGACTCCCTACTATAAGTTCAACAATTCATGTATAGATTCTTAAAAAATAAAAAGAACAATATCAAAGTTCAGGAATGGAATACGGGATTACACCATACAATACAAATTTTGAAGATGACAATCCGTTTCTTGGTGTAAATATGACAAAGAAGGAAAGTCAGATAATATCTGACTTTCCATCTTTGTGATATTTACACCAAAAAACGGATTGTCAAAATTTGTAATATCAAAGTTGTTTTGGGGCTATATATGGAGGCCAATTTTATATGGAGGCCAATTTTTCAGTGGTTTAAAAAATAATACTAGAAATTTGAAAAAAAACAAGCAATTTTCATACGAGCATGTATAAAAGGTACAAAAAGTCACTAAGTTGTCAGTTACTCCACTTTGCATCAAACATCAATCACTAAAACATTTACCAGGAAAAAATATACAGTATATGTATAAACGAATTGCTTTAAGAGTGATTTTTCTTATTATTCTTTATGAAACATTTTTGCTACGCAGATTAGTTCAAGTAATCTTTTTATCATTTTGTGAGAAAGTTGTAAACATTCTTCCCGAAAAGAAAATAGTAGATTTTAGTACTTTTACTCTCTCTCTCTCTCTCTCTCTCTCTCTCTCTCTGAACTTTCAATTCATTCTATGGTCTTTTTCTTAATCTCGCAGAAATTTGTGATAATCCTTTTTCTTTATGGTAGTTTTTGTGTGTTTTCATTTTTCACGTAGCGATTTATTAAAATATTAGATTTCTTTTCTAGGACCTGCAATGAAATTTCGCCCCGAGTCACGGAAAAGTTCTATCCTGCCCTGGTAAGCACTAAGGAGAAAAAGATGAAAAGCTTTCTCATATTGCCATGTCAAATAATTGCCCTGGTAAGCAGTAAGGAGAAAAAGCTGAAAGCTTTCTCATATTGCCATGTCAAATAACTTTCTGACAGGGAGTATTTCGTTTGCTCAAGGTATGTATTTACACACAAATCAATCTTTCTGAAGCTGTGCAGAAAAAAAAGGTAGGTTCTCCTGATTATCAAACAGCTGCATCGAAAATGTGTAATGTCCTACCTGCTTACATTTCTTTCGAACGTTACGACCTTCAGCTCTTGAAATAGAAGGTAGACTATGTTTTCTGCAGTTCCCTTTGTAAAACACAAAAGCAAACCTGCCCACTGCCCATGGTGCTGCGCACAGGCTTTGTTTTTCGTCATGCAGTAAACAGATGCCTACACTGATAATAATATTTCCAGTTCCACCAAAAGAATATATCCAATGAACAGTGCACCCACCATTTAACTGAACACAATGTGATCTATCTTCTTGCACTTGGATGGTAAAGAATTCTTAATTAATTCCTTCTTAACACTTTGGTTCTTAAACGATCCCTATCACTTGTAAAGCCGAGAAAAGGCTGTGCTGTATTGCAGCTTGTGGTAGGGTTTCTTTTTAACATTTTGGTACCTTGCTGAAATTTCTATTTAGAACAATGCCTCCTCTTGCACTTACACGCTTGTTTTTAGCAGCAGATGTCCTTGTAAGTTAAAGCATATTTTAATAGATGTATTTCATCTGTTCTCTGAATATCGACTGCAGGCATTGCCTAAGTGAATTCGACAAAAGGAGAGAATATTTTGCTTAATGACATATAGGAGTTAGTTTTTTTAACAATTAGAAAAACAAGTTTTTATCTATTCGTTTGTGAACAATTTAGGCAGGCATGTGTTCACCTATTTAGAGCTGATCATTGCTGATTAGTGCTTGTGAATTTTCATGTCACAGTATGCGCCCTGCTGGAGCTCTAAAATTTTCCATCAGGAATGCTCTATTCACAGGCGTAGGTTCTGATTTTTGCAAAATTGGAATTAGCAATTAGGATAACCTACGATAATATATTTTTAATTATTTTAACAGAAATTTGCTTCTTGGTGAATTATAATTTTCATTTTATTATAATACATACCGCCCTAAAAAACCGCCGCTGTAGGCTTGGGTATGAATAGCCTGCAAGTAAATCAACCTGAATTATAATTTTCATTTTATTAAAAAACATACCGCCCTAAAAAACTGCCGCTGTAGGTTTGGGTAGGAATAGTCTGCAAATAAATCAACCTGAATTATAATTTTCATTTTATTAAAAAACAGACCGCCCTAAAAAACCGCCGCTGTAGGTTTGGGTACGAATAGTCTGCAAGTAAATCAAAAAAAATTATTAACTGAAAGCAAAAATCTCTTCCTTGAAACAGATGGATTTTCAGGTCATGCAAGGTAAGTCTAACTAAATTTAAACCGCTTCTGCAAAACCTTGTGGATGAACTAAATTTCCTGCATTTGTGGGTCTCGTGTTGTTGTTATTTTGATTGGAGGTTTAACGACCACCGTGAGCAACTCAATGGGCTATAAGCAGTCGCCCGTCCCTAATTTAGGGTCACTTGTTCCAGGTAAGAACCAGTGCCGTAAGACAAACAACATCCATGCCTCACGGGATTCGAACCACTCTCAGACGAATGATCAGAAGCCATCGCTTAGACCACTGCGCCACTGGGGCGGCTTGTGGGTCTTGTTTTAGTGTTCCCAAAGCGGCTCAAGTTATAGAAAATTTCTTTGATCAGTTCAGTTCGTAAACTCTCGTATGAAACTGCGCGCTATGATGAGTGACGTTATGTGTCATTCAGTGAACATCCACGCTTACTCACACGTAGAATTCAAGGCTGAAATTCAGTAGGTTGTTAGGAAACCGTGGAATGAAAAAGTTAGCGACGACCCGAAGTTTTATATCTCATGCATGATGGATAGAAGATAAAATAAAAATGTGTATTTTCCGTTTTAGTCATCCACGTTTTTCCACCGAATAAATCATTCTCTAGGTTGCTACAGAACTTACGACCCATTGTTGCTAAAACCGCAAGGCGTAGCAGTGTCATCATCTTAGCTTAAGTTACTCTTCCCATATATAAGTCAAAACCTTAATGCAAAATAAGGTACTGCCAGGATATCTTCACTTCTCTTCCACAGCAAAACCAACGTCAATTTGGTAAGTTAGATTTAGAATTCTCTTTAGCTTTTATTTTAGCGTAATCATTAGTAATTACTTAAAGCACATTTTTGAATAAAGATACCTCACATACCAAAGAAGCTCCTGCCTTTAGCGGATGTTATGGCTCTAGATGCCACGTAGATGCTCAACTTCACATGTCTGAAAATCGAAATAACTGCAATTCGAAGAATCTTCATCAAAAAGGTATCAAAAAGCTCCTCTTCTTTTGTCTTAAATTGTTGATATTACGTCGTTTTTATTCCGTAAATTTTTATACTAGTCCTTTTTTTAAACTGAAAATACTGCTATTTTTTCTCCTGCTTCGAAGTAAGTTTTATAATGGATTTATGTCACGGTGTATTTTGATTGAGAATTTCGAATTTAAACATTTCAATTCTAAAGGATCTATCTTAAAATCTCGACTCTTACTGCCCTTTTTTTTTATACACATCAGTATCAAAGATGAATAAGTTATACATATTATCAATTTTATAAATGAGAAGCCCAAATTTTTACTTAAAATAGAAATGAAACATGACGGTTGTTCAGATTAATCGGTTATAGCTCATAAATAATATTTCTCTGAAGTTTTACTGAAAGTGAGAACCAAAACTGCTTCCATTAGAAACAGTAATTCCAACGCTTTAGCTTTAGTTACTTTTCAGTTTTATAAAAACTGACACTAAATCTCCAAAGTTTATGAACTTTTCTTAGTGAAGTTTTTCCAAGGAAAAATTCTTTTAAAAGTTAGTCCTACTACTAATGCACTTATTCATAGACAAAACGTGTAGACCTGTGTGTAAGGGTATTCAGTGTAACACACAATTCGTGTTTCGCGAATTTTTATAGCCCTGAAGACAAAACGAACTCACTATGACTTATCTAAAATCCCCGAAACATGACGTAAATTATTTAAATTTCTAGAATAATGTATCTCAAAGTTTTAAAACCAAATTACCGTGGACAGGGATTTTCTCTGCTTCTGAATAACACTTCAAAGGATATGTTTTTGGGCCACGCCAACATATATGACAAATTCATGCAGGCAGTGTTTTCCACGTTTTAGTCAAATGAACAACAAGAATTGCCCAGACACAAAACTTATTTAGTATATTTAAGGGGTGGTTTTCGTGTTTTTTTAAATAATGAGTGATGATATATTCCGGTATTTTAGGTAGATTTGGTCTGGAGCAATATTTTCGTAAATGCGTTTCCTACTTTCAACAGTTCTTCCAGTAATTACCTATGGTATTCCTTTCCATAGATATGAGCGAACCTTAATAGAGTGACAAGGCAGTATATATACGTCCATTCGGGGTTTTTTTTGTGTGTACAGTATCATCATAAAAAATAATTTCCTCAGATCTCATGATCTCATGTCTTTAGGCTTTCGTATTCCTAAAATGTTGATAAAGCAGCAATATACTGAAATCGATAGCGACTATCTTTTTGTAGTTTGCCGGAATGAACCAGTTTTCGCACCTCAGCTGAATCGAACCAATCTTCTCCAAGCATTAATATTGATTCATTCAGCAAAATTATCAGAACTTGATGTAACCTGTGTAACGAACTGATCAGTTTTTCATCAATGTCTAATGTGGGAGTGAAAACTTCGTGTCCAGTTTTTTCTTAATTAAGATCACCTCCGATTTTCTTTTAAACTTTAGGAAAAGAAAACAATGTGGTCCACTCACGATTTTACGTGTACGGAATTCATGCAGACTGAGTTATCTGTATTTTCCCATTTCAGTCAAATTTCTGAAAAGAAGCTGTGAATCATAGAACTAACTTCACAAACTTACGTTCAATGTTTTTGGCATGTGGTAAATAACTGGTGACAGATTTGGTTGTTTTACCTTTTTTCATCTGGCCCCACAGTCTTTAAACATAGTTGTTACATGCAACAGCGATTTTCATAATTATATCATCTGGGTATTCCTTTTCATAGCCGTAATATTAATACAGTAGAACCTGCTTATAATGAGCCCGTATTTAGTGAGATATTTGATTTAACGAGAAAAACAGGAACTTTTGTTCCGTATAGTGTTAATTAAAATATAATTTGATCGTTTTTAACAAAAAAACATTAATGAAATCCACGGATTTATTCAGAGGTTAGCTCCAAAAAGAAATACAAACTACCAGATATTTTTACTTAATGTTGTCGTATCAAACTTCTCCATTTACAGCGATCTTGACATACAACTCGGGCTTCACTGGTATCCATTACACGCCATACACAAGATCTTTTATACTTCATACTCATAATCTTTTTTCTCATGCAGACACTCCTGAATCTGATCCGCCCATGTCTTCCTTGGCCTTCCTCTGCCTTTCCTTCCTGCCACTTGGGCTAAAAATATTTTTTAGTAAGCATCTCATCACTCATTCTTTCAACATGGCCAAACCACTAAAACATATTAGTATCTACCTTGCTATTAACATTTTGCTTCACATCACTCAACTGCAACACATCTTCATTCTTAACAGAATCAGACCGTGTCTTGCCACAAACTGTTGGTATCTTCATTCTTCACACAATCAGACAGTGTCTTGCCACAACCCCTCGTAAGTAGCGCATTTCTTCAGCACACAAACGACTTCTATGTTTCTTCTGTAGTACCCAGTCACTACCATACATCAGAGTAGGAACAATTACACTTTCATACGCCGCCATGCGGGACTCTTTTGAGAACCCATCTTTCCTGTGAAAACCTCCCAGAACAGCTGTGAATTTCAATGAAGAATTCACTCGCCTACTAATTTCACCATCCAATTTGTTCTCTCTGTCAAACATGCTTCCTAAATACACAAACTCATTCACCTGGTCAATCACAGTGCCATTTATACTTACATTACATTCAGTGCTACCACTTCCTCTCTCAAAAACCATAACTTTGGTTATTCCCTTACTTATACTCAGTTTGAATTCCATGCAAACTTCGTACATCCGGGACAACATACTCTGCAAAGCACTTTCGCTCTCTGCCCACAGGACAGTGTTATCAGAATACAGCAATCTGCACACACGGATATCACCAAGACATGAACCACTATTATCTATTTTGGCATCACGTATGCACGCATCCATAAATATATTAAACAGCAATGGTGACATTACACAACCTTGTCTGACTCCTGCACCAATAGAAAACCGTTTTGATAAAACACCATTCACTCGAACACAAGCTCTACTACCAGCATACATAGCTTTTAAGTAGATTCCCAGTAACATCATATTCATTCAATACCTTTCACGAAAGTGTCCTATTTACTCGGTCGTAAGCTTTCTCTAAATCTATGAAGGCAGCAAAAACTTTCTTACCAACAGCCAGATACCTTTCAATCATCACGCGTAATGCAAAAATTTGGTTGGTACAGCCTTTACCAGGCATACAACCACTCTGAACATCCCACACTTTCTCTGATGTAATACCCCGAACTTTTTTAATAACAACCTTACCCAACACTTTCCTTGACACACTTAGTAGGCTAATACCACGATTGTTCTTGCATTCAGTCTGATCACCTTTTCCCTTATACAAGGGAACAATAATAACATCCTTCCAATCCCGAGGAACCATTCCTAACTCCCAGCACAACTGGCAAATTTCAGTTAACCAGTCAATTACAGAGTCACCACCATATTTCAACATCTTGGCCCTCAACTCCCGGAGCCTTACCATTCTGAAGAGATTTTAGAGCTTTACACACTTCTTCTCTTGAGATCCCACCTGTGCTTCCATCAATCACTGTGACATCATCTGCGTATGCTCAGAATCATCTTTGCTTTCCTGTTCTAATAACTCACAGAAGTATTCATCCCATCTTTCACTTAACTTATTGGGCTCCCACATCATTTCCCCGATCTTATTCTTCACACAATTTAACACTTTGTTTCCCCTATTTTTTCTGAGATTCATGTACTTCCAGAAAGACTTCCTACCTTTCCAAAAAGCCAGTTCATGCCTTTCCACCTTCTCCTTCCCATCTTTTGCCTTACTCTAGCGAACTAGCTCAGCAGCTTCACGCTTCTTACAACGATATTCATCCACAGAAACTCTACCTTGCAACATCCCTGAATAGGCTTTCTTCTTTCTCTTTACTGCCTCTTCAATCTCACTATTCCACCAAGCATCACTTCTATTGTTACCCACTATTGTGGTGCCATAGACCTCTTTAGCAGCAGTGACAACACAGTTCTTAAAACATTCCCACTTCTTTTCTACATTCCTCTCACCAGACTTCAGCTCCTTCAGTCGTTCTCTGAGTAAGTCAGAATTACGCTGATGATCTTCAAGGAGCCTATGAACCTTTATTCTTTCTACCCTGGGACTCTTCCTATTCCTTTTCCCTCAACCAACTAATGTTGGTTGGGGGGAACCAAGTAATGATCAGAACCAACATCCACACCTCTCATCACACGGTTGTCAACAACTCAGTGTTTCAGACGCTGATCGTAGACATGAAAATACACTGGCGGAAAGTGAAGAAAGAGCACCAAGAAGGAGACGTCTGATACCAACGAAATTTATACAGCATAATAACAGAATACAGAGGATAACGTGATCAAAACATTATGGCAAAATACAGCTGTATTTGCTGGTAAACTGAAAAATAACATTTCCATGTAACATGGTTAGTACGAGGTTGAACCGCCATGAACTGCGTCACACTGTGCAATTCTGGCATGGAGTCTGTCGTACATATGTTGGATGTAAATTTGGGGTATTGAGTTCCAAGCATCCTCAACCTGAACGCATAAATCGGGGATGGTAGTGGCTGGCCGGGGAGACCGGACCGTTGTCCCATAAAATCTCACACGTGCTCAATGGGGGACAAATCCGGTGAACGTGCAGGCCATGGAATTTGTCTCACACCTTGAAGTGCATGTTACGTTGCACGTGCCGTGTGTGGGCGTGCCTTATCTTGCTGAAAAACACCACGATGGACCGACCTTACAAATGGCACAACAACGGGCTGAATGATGTTGTTGATGTAGGAGGTGCTGTTTAACGTACCCAGTACAAACACTAGTTGTGTACGGGAGCGATAGCTGATCGCTCCCCACACCAGGAGACCAGGTGTAGGCCCTGTGTGTCGCTGGCGGATGCAAGAAGGGTGGAGACGCTCCCCTGGGCGTCTGCGAACACGCATATGGCCATCGGAGGCTCCCAAGCAGAATTTGCTTTCATCGCTGAACACGACAGATCGCCATTGCATTCTCCAGTGCAGACGTTGGCGACACCACTGCAGCCGTTCCTGACGGTGGGCTGGAGTCAGACGTACACGTGCACGTAGACCTGCATCCAGTGGACGGTTGCGGATTGTTCGCACAGTCACCTCGGGTGCAACGGCAGCTCGGATTTGCGTCGCAGTGGATGTTCTGCTTGACAACGCCGCTCTTCTTATGCGCCGATCGTTCCACTTATCAGTCCGTCTGTGACTCCTGGTTCCACGTCTTCTCGTGTGGGAATGTTCCTCGGACCATCTACGCCACCATCGTACCACCACCGATACTTCCCGTCCAATTCGCTCCGCAATACGACGATACGACCACCCGGCCTCGCGGAGTCCGACTAGACGACCTCGCTCAAAGTCCGATAACTGCTGAAATCGTACACGTCTCCCATGTCCAGGCATTTCAGGTTCTTCTGGGTCTTCGCACGTGTCCGTACGCCGACGACTGATTACATTCACTTCGCCGTACTCCTTAAATACCACCGATGATAATTTGCATATTATGCCGTGCTGTGAGGTAAGCGCTCACTGGTTGGTCCTGAAATTAACATCACACCTACGTAAACTCGACCCCATTGACATATGTAAATTTCATGATCGTCCGCCAATTCCTTCTTGTTGTTCTTTTTTCACTTTCCGCCAGTGTATATCACACTCGTGAAAATCCTCCAAAAACGTGGCGCCAGTAAATAAACAAATACATCGCTCTTTCCACGTTCCAGAAACACATAGCAACCGAAACATTTTTATTAGGTCACCGCCGGGGACACTACGACACTTCCCCTTTAATTTGTACTACTTTTCGTACAAATTAAAGGGGAAGACACTTCCAAATTAAAGGGGAAGACACTTCACTACGACACTTCCCCTTTAATTTGTACTAATTTCAGGTACCGTGAGTGCTCTTCCGGACGAAGATTTCTTCATGATCCTTAGCACCAAACAACTCTGAAGAAAATCAGCTATCATAAGTGAACTGAAGTTTATTTATGCTTATATCTTCAAACTTCCGACAGCTATATCTACTCTAGAAAAAAGGACGAAACTTTAGTAAACTCTTTCAAAGTGATAGAAGACATTAAGAAGGACATTGAAAGCATAACTGGCGTATAAGCACAAGCTTTATACAAAAAAGTATTCCAAAGTGCTCTCTAGTAATACTGGTTTGCAAAAAATAGGGAAAAAATTATAAAAATCTTCAAGAAGAAAATATTGATTGTGGATGTATGTCTTCCACTTATATTGCGCGTTTTAAATACGCAATGATAAACTCCGTTGATGTGGAAAGGATTTTTCTGTACATAAGCATTTTTTTCACTGAGAAGGCATGCTTTTTCTTTCGAAAACATAAAAGCGCATTCAGTTATCATGTGCAATCGAGAAAATATTCATGACTAAAATGTACATACATCTGCATCATGTAATTATACACTGCTGGCCACCCAAAATGCAACACCAAGAAGGAAGCATCCGATTGGCCTGAAATTCGCAGCATGCGTCGCCCGCGAGAGGACATGCAAACGATTAGCATTGCACGGCATATGCAAATAACGTGCGCCCGGCACGCTACCGAGAAGCGCTATAAGAAGGGTGCACAGAAGGCGGGGTATAAGTAGTGGAAGGGTGTTGTGCTGCCGGACCTGTGCGTGGGAAGCTTCCTGATGCCTCGTCGCAGAATACGGCACGCTTCGCAGTTCGACAGAGGACGAATAGTGGCTTATCGCGACAGCGGTTTATCGTACCGAGACATCGGCGCCCGTGTGGGACGACATCCAGCCACAGTGAGGCGAGTATGGATTCGGTGGGTGCAGGAGGGACGGACGGACCAACGTGAGCGATTGCCACAGCAGCGGCACACCACCGAACGAGAGGACCGGCATGTTGTGCGGCGGGCATTAACGGCTCGCACCGCCAACATCACGAACGTTAACGCAAAAATTAGGGTGTGTTGCGCAACAGCCTGTGTCAGCACGTACCGTTCGAAGTGGTCTGCAGGAGCGGTGGACTTGTCGCACGGCGCCCATTGCTCTGATTACCATTGACGTTACACCACCGGCAAGTGCGGCGGCAGTGGGCCGTTGAACGCCGCACCTGTACTACGGAATAGCACGACATTGTCTTCTCCGACGAATCCCGCTTCTGCCTTCAACACCACGATGGTCGGATCCGCGTGTGGCGGCACCGCGGCGAGAGACTGTATGACGCCTGCATTATGCATTTCTATACCGGTCCGTCGCCTGGCGTTATGGTTTGGGGCGCAATTGGATATGACACCCGCACCCCTCTGGTACACATCACCGGTACATTCAACAGCCACCGCTACATCTCCGACGTTTTGGAGCCTGTAGTCCTCCTTTACCTGCTGCGCCTGCCAGCCGCCACGTTTCAACAGGATAATGCGCGCCCGCAACGTGGCACGCATCGTGCAACAATTCTTCACGGCCCACCAGGTGTCACTGTTGCCGTGACCCACCTGCTCTCCCGATACGTCGCCCATCGAACACGTCTGGTCGCTGATCGGCAACCGAGTGGCCCGGAAAGCACCACCCGCGGCTACGTCTGATGAACTGTGGCAACGTGTGGAAGCAGCCTGGACAGACATACCCCAAGACCACATCCAAAGCCTCTTTCGTTCGATGCCCGCGGCGTGTAGCGGCCGTTATTGCCAGCCATGGGGGCCTCACGAACTATTGATGTCTGCGTGTTCCGCAAGTCGCACGGGCCTGTAAGCTCAATCGTTTCATCTTTGTATCTGTTGTTATGTGTCCAGTAAATCTGGCTTTGCTATCTCGTGCCCTTCTTGATGTTGCATTTTGGGTGGCCAGCAGTGTACAAAATGAATCCTACAGTAAAACTTTCAGCTATTTTGAATGCATATTTCTTCAATTTAGCAAATATTTCCTGAATGAATTTTTAGTGCACAAATGCTTGCTTATTTTAGAACTTTTTAATGCTTGAGCATCAGGGCTTTAGTGACAAGTAATTCTACAGTGCTGGCAAAAAACTAATTGCGTATTTTTTTATGTATATGACCAAAGTAAATACGAAATTGTTGCAATGTAGTGATTTAAGTTCGGTCCCAGCTGGCAATGATTTCAACGAATGGAAACTGGAGTGGAGAGCTCTTCCTATCGACCTCCTGAGTCCCGTCTTTTTTATCGCTGCAAAAGTTTCTGTTGTAATTGATGCAGGCACTTTTTCTCCCAAAAAGGAACAAAGGGTATGAATAAGTCAGCTATCACTACAAGAAAGGAGCCCAACAAATAATGCTGTCACAGACTAACGGATATGACGTCCCCTATACAGCACATTTTTCAATCGATGCATGTGATTGGCAGGCTCAATCAGGGTGAGTCGCACGTAATTATAAGCTATAAATTAAGTGGCCGTGTTAGTACTTCTCGTGTTAAGCCTTAGTGGATGCAATTTGAAAGAAGAGCAGTTCGGAGATAAAGAAATGAAAGTCGGAAAATGTCAAATGAGACACAGCGACACAAATCTCTTTTTCCCAGTAATAGAACTTAATTTATTGCTGATGATGAACTACTAACTGATCTTCAAACACCACGTTCTGCAGCCGGAGGTATAATTAGATTAACTCATACTTTTTCTTCTTAGCTGACGTATTTCAAAAGTGATGTGAGACGAAGTCGTCCGGATAAGAATCACAGAAATTCAAGTTGGCAGGGTTAAGTTATTCTTTACGAAGCAAATTACCTGTATATTAATCTGTGCGTTTTATTATTTGCTTAGATAGTTTGTTCTGAGGCTATGAATCACTTATCCTCAGCTTATAAGTGTTAGGCTACAGCAAGATATGAGGATGAGCCCGCGTATGAACCGCACGACTACTTTACGCAAGAAAACCAATGTCTCTGTAGTAGCTGTATGGAACTACGTGCATTGTTCAAAGAAACAGACATCCGAGCATTAGAAAGATCCCTCCCCCTAAAGAAAGAACAGAGGAAAAGAAAAGGTTCTAGTTCCTTGCGCATAAATAAATCTCAATTCCTCTTCTTTGAGTGGCATATTCGTACATCCTCCCACACTTTCGGCAAGATATCAGATCTCACATCATGCCCTTCTTACACCGACAAAAATTCAAGACATTTTTTTTTACCTTACGAATTTCAACAGAAATGCTATTAAATGTGCTGTCAGTTAGACGATTTTAAACTGTTTTTTAAAGTAATTTTAATTGTATTAATAAAAGTTAATAGTTATTAGAGTCTGAATTTCGATTGAGATAGGGGGATTATGTTTGTTCATCAGTTTTGCTTTCTTGTCTACCCCAAAGCCAGTAACTTCAAATTAAATGGGTGCCACTGATATTTTTAGGCGCCATTACACTGTATAACAATGGCAAAAGCTGCGTCCTGTAATAGAGATGTAACTGAGACAGCCCTGTCAAAAAAAAAAAAATATCCACTTTTGTCAAAAAATGTTATTCTTTTTCTTTTTTCGAAAACACGAAGCTGTTCTTAAAACACCAACAAATAACCCCAGTTTCCTACTTTTTTGGAAGCAGCTATACCAAATGAGAAATATTGAGAAGGAATATGGAGAAATTAAAATGTGTTAGGCGTATAAATGCCCAAAGCTATGCCAATTCGTTTTCAGTTTTAATTTCGTCAGACTGAAATACATGTGGAGCAGATATATACCATCATGCATCTATGAAATTCTAAAATGCTCATATACTCGAGTCAACTTTCTTCATTGATGAGCGCAAAAGTGCAGTGAAAGTTTGAAATACAACCAGATCAGCAGCACTCAACAGATGCAGACAACACTAATTATGATGATTATTAATTATTTATTTCTAGAGTGGAATACTGACTACTATGAAAATCAATACCAGCGGCCAAAAGAAAGGAAGTGCAATAGAGAAATGGAGAATAACTGAAGGGGTTGAGGAAGATGATAAGATGTCTTTCCTAAAGACTATGTGGCTCTCACCGTACTTTACCACGCAAAAAGATCAGCCAAGGAGGAAGAAAAGAGAAAATAATAAATAAAAATATTTCTCAAGAATATTAATACTCGGACACTGGTTGCAGATGGAAGTGGAAATTTAAAAACTTAGGTGATAAGCTTTGTATTTTTTAAGAGAAAGCGGAAGGTAAGTTGAAATCGTTGCACACTCTTCCTCCGATTTACGAAAATAACGTGTGCTTGCTCTTCAATCGGAGCTAAATATGTCATAAATTTAAATGGTGGAATGGAAATTACAATGCACTCCAGAGACCAAAAAGTCCCCCATTTTCACCCAAATATGTACAATATTACCAAACTAAAAACACTTCAACAATTAGAATGCAATTCTCTTAGTGTAAGCCCCCAAAAGAGCCAATCCTTGCTGTTGTTCAACTGTGTGGTAAAGCATGCTTTCGGGAAAACAATAATAGTCATAGTAATTCACTACGAACTTTTGATAGTTTATGCTATTCAATGTTATATAAATGGATAACATGCTACTGAATGTTGCGTCGTGCGTATAATGAAAAAAAAACATAACATGAAGCCATAGGAATTGAAAATATTCTAATTCTCAATTCTCATCGACACTTTGACGTCGTGCGTGATGAAAGAAGAGCAGGTAAGCAAGACAGAGTCAAGCATTGATAGTTTTGGACTTCGTGGTGGTTGATGCTAGGAAGAGCAGATTGAGAAGCGTGTGGCCGAACGAGGAGGGATTCAGGAATCAGAAACCGTGAAAGGCTTGGAACTTCATGCCTCCAAAAAATGTTATGAGGGGCATTGCCTCCGAAAATTCTCACGAAAAATCGGTTCTCTCTTACTCCTTGAAAATTAAACAAGTGAACCTTAAACTATTAAATTCTGTGGTCTCCTGTTCAAGAATATTTGTACCTTAAGGGCCCAGGAGTGGCTGCCTGGTTTTCAATATAGTCTTTAATTTAGCTCCACCACTACGGAATCTACAGTTTTTTGGATTTGCCATTATTAACGTAAATTTTACGTACTCCTAATGAAAATGAGTAGAGTACCTGGCAGATAGATGTCTGTCATTCGTTGCCAAGTTTAATACCAGTAGTTAAAAGGCTTTTCTCCCATTTTTGGGAGCTGTAATTTCTTACAACACTTTCTTCAACACTTTTCTTTTTCCTTCGGGAAAAATGTGTTTGAACATGGTTGGCTCCCTGGGTAGGTATAGTTCTGGCTTTCTTCATTTCATGAAGATCTTTGTGTCGGAGAAATGGGGCTACTAAGAAGCGAGATACGTGACCTTCATCGGAAAATAGTGAAAGTAAAACAAGGACGAAGTTCTAGTTTCAGAGGGTATTCGTAGGCTTGTTCATAAAGAGAAGTATGTATTACTGGACCTCCAGTTTAGTTTGACTTGCGTCACGACGGCTATTTACATCAGCGAGACGCTAATCCAAGAACTCCATCCCAAAACTCTGCAACCTATCCCTAATCCAGTTGTGGCCTTGTGGAACACTCTTGTGTAGTGTCACTCTCTGTTGTCGCTTATAAACTTTGTGTAGTCAGCTTAGAAATTTTTGTTCGTAAACGTTTCTCGTAAATGCGAGTTAGAGAGTTCATAAATCGATTACGATACTAATTGCCGTCGTTCGCATAACAGAGATCTAGTAAACTGCTTACTCGTCAGATGAGAGAAGGGTGTAGTAATAAAACAGTAAGATGGGTTATGCATCCACTAAAAATACGATAAAAAATATTTCCTTTGACAGAAAGTTAAAAGAGGATTCTAAAGTGAACATCCAGGTGACTGCTGTATATTTGCTTCACTAAACAGCTACATGGTATAAAATTCATTCTACTGAGGAAGTACTTATGAAATTGAGTTGTTTTACATCATTTCTGTATTCCCATAGGATAGGAATAAATAATTTGCGTAAACACAGTTCGTCACACTGGGGGAATGCTAAAATAGGTAAAATAGAACAGTTACCCTACGAGGCAGCTGTACGGGTGCAGTATAAATAAGTAGAAGATTCAAAAAGTAAGGAAAGGAACAGTGGAGTATTTGAGCAAATAAGAGTTGGGAGAAAAATTTTAAATTCGCACAAAAAGAAATATGAGCTTAACGATTGAGATTTTATAATAAGTTTTTACCTGTTTTAATAGTACTAAAATTTTAAAAAATAATAATATCGGAATTTGCGTCCTGCATTCAATATTGTGAAATTCTGACAGTCTGAATTCGGCCGGCTGTAGTTAGTAATCATCTGAGCTTTCCTTTTCTTTTCCAGAGGAAAAACAGAAAAAAAGAAAGAAGGTACCAGTGTAGTGCTTGTTTTTTTTTTTTTGTTGTTTTTTTTCATTGTCCGCAAACTAAGGCTTTAATATCAGTGTTTTTATTTTGCTGAAGCACTTCAAAATATAAGAAACATATTATCTCAGATTTGTGAAATTTAACGTGTCAAGAAAACTCAAGTTATTGTGTGATAGTTTCTTTTCCGTATATTTCACCACCCAAAGTTAAGGCAGTAATATCTAGAATCTTTAATTTACTCTCAGTGTGTAGAATGTGAACGAGAATGAATCAGATTTCTCTCTCCATTTTGTTACAGTTATATTTCAAGAAAAACGAAGATGCTAGTGCGAAGAGGAATGCCGCTCTGTATTTATCTGCTCTTGTGCGTTTCAGCCATTGTGATTGACAGAGCAGGTGCTTTTGGCTGTACGGAAGAACTCTGCGATTACTTTCCTTACGTTAGCCCTCTGTGCTGCTTACTAGCTGACAGCTGTTGCAACTCCACTTCTGCAGCCATCACAATGGAGGAGGAGCCACCAAGCTGTGTGAAGGTGAAGTAGCACTTAATCTAAGGCACACTTTCTCAATTTTACAGATTCTGATTTGTTATGTATACTTTTTTTTATTGTGCAAATTGGCTACATATGCATCCCCCTTTCCCCAGTCGACGTAGTTCTGTGCCCGTGAAGCACAGAACTCTTTATTTTTGCACT
The DNA here is from genome assembly GCA_039090855.1 of Macrothele yani. Taxonomy (NCBI): domain Eukaryota; kingdom Metazoa; phylum Arthropoda; class Arachnida; order Araneae; family Macrothelidae; genus Macrothele; species Macrothele yani. Next base: position 108,150,840 of record CM077030.1, on the reverse strand, counting down.
AAGGAGCACCCGGTACCCCAGATGACCGAGTAGTCACAGGCGCTGTCATTAGACTAGTCGTCTGAGCTGGGCTCCGCATGAGGCATCGGTGGTGCGTTTCCTTACTCTCTTCCTTCTCTGGAGCCAGTACCCCAAAGTAAGCACGGGCGACTGCTTATAAACCTTATATAGAATGCTCATAATGGTCATTAAATCCGAAAACAAAAGTGCCCATTTCCGTCATGTAGTATTTGACTTTGGGTAGGTTTTTTGTTTTGTTTATTTTCCATCCAGGCACAAAAGTGAGTCATAAGGGTGAGGCGTTCTTTCGGGATCAAAGGTTTCTTGGCCCAGTTAAACTGTTTTTTTTTTTAATTTTCATCCAAATAAAATACTAATGTAGAACAGTCTCAGCATAAATTTTGCACGCTACACTGTCAAAAATAAGTGGCGTGAATTCACGGAAAATTTCTGAAAATAACGTGCAACAATGTTGCTGGTAAATGCCCGTCTTTTAACGAAATTTCCATTTTTAAAAGTGCCCATTTTTTTCTTTTTTTTTCTAGCCCGTATTTTCACAGATTTTTCGTATTTAGTAATTCCGTTTATTTCAGAAAAGTCCGTTTCAAGTTTTTCCGTACTTATAGAAATTTCGCCAAAATCGAAGAATCTGAATGATTCTGCCCTTACGCCACAGAAACCCTACGCGCCGGCGATTAGGAGGAAGGCGTTTGGATTACAAACGGCGCGCCTTAACCACTGAGCGAGAATGTCTTTGGAACAGCACTCACGTTCAAGGTAAAAATTGCGCGGTGATGATTTTTTTTTTTTTTTTTTTTCGTTTGTAATTTTTTTTTTTTTTTTCTGCAGGAATATTTATCACAAATTAAGTTGTTTTTTTTTTCATCGTGACTTTTCGAAGCTAGAGAAGGCTTTGGAACTTGATCACTTATTTTAACTGACAATAACGTTCGATTATCTTTAAGAAAAGGTGAAATGTACTGTTTTATAGTATTATTTCACAAAACTGACAAAAATAAAATTTACTCTTGATACCTTTCGTCTTAAGAACTCCAGACTGATACGTAAACATCGTAAAAATCACCTGTACCATAAATTAAGTACCCAGTTTTTTACGGTAACACAATATATAATAGCTGGTGTACAAAATTGGGGGAGAAGAAATATCCTGTGACACAATAACCATAGTTAATGCGATATGCTATTCACAATATCCGATCTTGCAACGGAACTTCCAAATTAGGTTCTTCGACAGACTATGGAAATTTAACAGTTAATAAAACCTCAAGTATTTTCGCGAATCGCTCCTATTACCGGAAATTTTTCGTCATATGGATACAAAAAATAGTGATAACAGAGTTTTTCTGTTAATATACGAAAGAAATTGCGGAAAGTTTTCTGAAAATTCAAAATCTTCCTGTGGATCGTAAAATCCGTGAAATTCAAGTTTCTTTCCGTCATTTCATGGAAAAGGTTGTATCAGAAATATGCTTCGTTAATTCACGAAAGGAATCACGGAAAGTGGATCGTCAATTTCAGAAAAAGTTTTGGTGTACTTTTCCAGGCGCTTTTCATCCTAAGCTTCCCTTCTTGTAGGTATATTTTCTTCTAAAATGTCTTTATCAGGTGACAGCATTATGGCAATACTTGTATACGAATAAAAAAGGTTGTTTTAGTGCATTTAAGTGTTCAACGTGTGGTTTGTACAAATTGTGAATTATATAACTCTATTTAATATGGAGCTTTGTGAAAATTCCGCAATTCACTTGTTTAAGTGAATTGAGGAAAACTCACTACTTCAGAGACTATATAATATCACTGTAGTGATTCCTAAAATAGAAAAGAAGCTGAGGTACTATACACTCTGTATCATAGAAATTGAACATCCAAAAACGGTGGAAAAATTCAGATGATATTCGCGGATGGAGCAGTATGGTGACAAGAAAGACGTGATTGTGTTCAAATTTAATGCATTTTAATGAGTGAAAATTAAGGCGCTTACCTCTGTTGGCAATGCATTCAGCAATGCGTCATGGCAGTGAGTGGTACACACTTCTGATAGCCTCCTGTGGCACTGTTCACCTGCACCTAGTCTTGTAAGAAGGTTCTTGTCTGGGCTAATTACGGGCAGGACCGTAGCCGGGGAAGGGGTTTGATAATTTAAACCCTACCCGAAATGTTTAAAATATTCAAAAAAGAAAATAACTGTTTTATGAATTTTATAAAATTTTTGTAACTATTATAGCATATAAGTCAGTATTTGAAAAATGAGGAGTATTAAATAGAATTGTATGTGCAAATAAAATGTGACAGAGTAAAAACTCAACTTATGTATAACGTACGGTGAAAATTAATTTTCAAATTCAGAAATCCCGCCCGGAAATTTTTTTGTGGCTACGGTCCTGGTTACGGGTGGGGGTTAAGATTCTGTCCCATCCTGTCTCATACATAATTTATTGGAGACAGATTCTGGGAATTTGTTGGCATTCCAGGAGCACGTAGACATTCCCTATAGATGTTTGCGGCATGCGGACGTACCTTATCTTGCTGAAACGTGCTGCCATGTGCCCCCTTAAAAAAGAGATAGCAACAGCATCCAGGATATCCTCCGCATATCGTCCAGCTCTCAAACGACTTGTGAGGAATATTAGAGATGTTCTGTTGACATAGATGATTGATCCCCTGACAATGACCCCTGCTGTTCGCACAGTAATCCGATACTCTTGAACTGATCTCTTCTTCCCGTTGTCACCATACGAGAAACCGGCCGTCATCGTATTTCAATCAAAAGCGAGATATGTCGCTGAAGATCATACGAAGACATTCCGTCCACCAGTTTGCTCGAACTCGGCACCACTCCAGACGTGGACAGAGATGATTTTTATTGGACGGACACAACAGACACCGTGAGCCCTGCTTTCCTCAGTCTTTGAGATAAGGTCTGTCGTGTGACAGGAGAACTTAAAGGCATTTACAGATCTTCTGACCGTAGAAAGAATGGCTGTGTGGCGGCGGAAGCTTCTCACCGGATCAAACGGTTATCCCGTGATGTTGTCTTCTTCCGCATCCCAGTTCCAGGCTTACGAGAGGCTGTATCTTAAGTACCGACACCATCAGTGTACTGCTGTGTTGTCAAAGGCCAGATGCTGCGCAATACGACCATCCACCCTCTCCGTGACCAATAATATGTGCCCTGTCAAATGCACGCAGATAGCAATATGGTTGGCAAATTTAGTGCCATGGCTTCCTCCTACAAGTGACAACTCGAAGCCGAAAGATTCTTCTCGCAAGGAATCCAATTTTAGTTGTAAAGTTACGGCAGAGGTATTTTCGCTTGTGTCAGCAAACGCTGTGGTTGGATTTATCCCATATTTTGATCATATGCGTATCTTGGCTTAACTTTGCCGCCTACTCATTTCCATGCGCTTCTGGTCTTTCATTCTTCAGTGTGCTGAAATTTCAGTGTTACATAGTGCATATAATATGAAAATTTGATTAAATGTTGCAAAGGGAATGCCTGAAATTCTAAGGTAAATGTGTAATGGAATCACTATGATGATCCCAATCCACTTTAGTGATCCCATTGAAATCCAAGTTCACATAAAGTCTTATTTTAAACTGCCGATTGGCCAGAGGCGTAGGTTTCTGGCTATTCGTCTGAGCTGAGCTCGGGTTCAACCCCCGGACGAGGTATTAGTGGTGTGATTGTCTTTCGACGCTGGCTCTCTACCTTCCCTGTAACCAGTGACCCTAAAGTTCCTCACGGTGGTTATCAAACCCTGAAACAAAAAACAAAAAGGAATTTTATTTTTAAAATCAGGTCCAGCACAGAAAACAAAAATCCAACCAGAAGCACAGATGAAAATCTGTGCTTCTATGTTCCTCTGATCATCCGAAGAGAATCCTGAAGAAATCATACAGTCGTTATGCAGAATTAAATTCAGAGTCGTGTCAATGTCTTGTCTGCTATTGTAACTCGTGGATAATGGGCGACATTTCTCTAGTCTCTTAAGACTGTTTCTGCGTGGGATGAAGCATGCGCGCAAGGACAAGTGCCATAATTTCAAATAATCAAATGGGAAACACAAATTATTGTTTATTTTACGTTTATTTCATATCTGTGCTCAATAATTACGTTGCAATATTATTAACTATTAACCTTAATATATAGGATACTCCTGCACAATTGCTTACAATGTTTTGAATCCATCTACACTGACGGAAAAAAATCCCAACACAACGAAAAAATAGTTGTAGAGGAATGAAATGGCGGCAATACATTTCTATAGGTAACATATTTAATCGATTAAGGTTTCAAGATCACAGCTTATTGTAAGCGCGAGAAGAGCCATTTTAAATGTGAAATGCTGGTACATTAATAACCGGTGTAACCGCCAGAATGTTGAATGCAATCACGCAAACGTTCATGCATTATGTCGTACAGGTGCTGGATGTCAGTTTGTGGAATGGAGTTCCATGCTTGTTGCACTTGGTCGGTCAATACAGGGACGGTTAATGCTGGTTGGGGGTGACGCTGGAATTGTCGTCCAATGATGTCCCATGCGTGCTCGATTGGTGAAAGATCTGGTGATCTAGCAGGCCACGGCAACATGTTGACACTCTGTAGAGCATGTTGAGTTACAACAGCGGTATGCGGGCGAACGTTATCCTGTTGGAACCCCCTGGAATGCTGTTCATGAATGGCAGCACAACAGGTTGAATCACCAGACTGACGTACAACTGTGCCGTCAGGGTGCGTGGGATAACCACGAGAGTGCTCCTGCTGTCATAGAAAATTGTTCCCCAGACCATAACTCCAGGTGTAGGTCCAGTGTGTCTCGGCCGCAGACAGGTTGGTTGCAGGCGCTCACCTGGCCTCCTTCTAACCAACACACGGCCATCACTGGCACCCAGGCAGAACCGGCTTTAATCAGAAAACACAACAGATCTCCACTCCGTCCTCCAATGAGCTCTAGCTTAACACCACTGACGTTGCAAACGGCAGTGGTTTGGAGTAAGTGGAATGTACGCTACAGGGCGTCTGGCTCAAAGCTGTCCTTCAAGTAACCGATTTGTAACAGTTTGTTGTGTCACTGTGGTGGCAACTGCAGCTCGAATTGCTGCCACAGACGCGGTACGATGCGCCACGGCCATACGCCGAACACGGCGGTCTTCCCTCTCAGTAGTGCCACGTGGCCAGCCGGAACCCGGTCTTCTTAAGGCAGTACCTTCTCTTGACCACCGCTGCCAACAATCATGTACAGTGGCTACATTCCTGCCAAGTCGTTCTGCAATATTGCGGAAAGGAAATCCACCTTCTCGTAGCCCTATTACACGACCTCGTTCAAACTCCGTGAGCTGTTGATAATGGTTTCTTCGTCTTCTTAAAGGCATTCTTGACTAACATCTACACACTACGTCGAATCTCAAAGATAACTAACGCTCACGAACGTTACAGCGCGTATTTACAGCAAACCTGCTTTGCACGTTCCGAGGGGAGCTACGAGCGCGAAATTCGCATAGACGTCATCTTACAGATGTACTCTCACCGCCTACCAACTGTCGTTTATCTAACACAACCCCTTCTTGGTGTTGGGATTTTTTTTTTCCGTCAGTGTATATTACGTTGAAGCAGGACCAACCGCATACACTGGGTGATTATGAAATTACTTCCGATGTTTATGACAATGTGTTTTCGAAAATAAGTGGCAAAAGGAAACAAAACTATACAGTATCATTTGAAGAACCACGCGCTGGTTATTTCCGACCGACACAGCAAATAGTATTGCACCAGTTTCTACCGCTAGGTTTGTTTGTTTATTTGAAAAATTCTGGCATGAAACTTATGTTTCGCCAAAGAGCGCAAAAACATATGATAAATATATACAGAGGGTGGTCCAGACCCTGGGAAAGCCAATCAACTGGAAGAATCCGCTTATTCCGCGCTGTAGCTATATAAAGTACAGCGGGATTGTGTGTGGCAAAAAGGAAAAAATGCCGCAGATAGCCGTATTACGAGGAGAATTAATTAAACATTAATACCTTCAAGCCTGCAATGCTGAGGCTGCAGGTCGTGAATACAGACGCTGAATACATGTCGTGAATACGAATATGACTTAGGGCGTTGTCTTTCCAATAGACGTACGGTGAGGGATTTAGGGCAAAAATTTGAAACAACAGGGCAGCTACAACGCCAGATGTCCAATAAGACTCCCGACACCAGTCGAAACAGTTTAGAAATCTTCAACGCTATACGAAGATCAAAGGAGGAGTAATCCTCGCAGAACCTCTAGAGCACGTTCCCTTGCTCATAAAACTAATAGCATTCCACAAACAACTGAGTAAAAGTCTTGTGAAACACGTTGAAACTGTTCCCTAGCAAGTTATCCAACATGCAGCAACTCGAAAAAGGCGAAGTCGATGAGCAGTAGCCCTGCAACATCCTATGGAAAAATAAAACTCATCTCACCGTCCGTGGCGGAGTGAACACACGGAATTCTGTCATGTAGTCAGAAGAAAATCGAGTGCTGCTCCCGAAGTAATGCTGTTCATGGTTTTCATGTTTTTTGAAATCCGGACTGTAGGGGCGAGAAATGACGCCCCTATGTATAAATTATGTGACGGACATTAAATCCCATCGATCCTAACGGATATGAACATTTCGGAACAAATATTTCCAGGTGTATTATTTGGAAACGACTGTAAAACGTGGTAATGTACCGACTAGGTGACATTCCGATGTGCCTGTTTGACAGGTCTATTGTGTTCACGGAAGGCACAGCTGTTCTTCCTGGCCGGCAGAAATGCAAGCTGCAGGGCACACGGGAGCTCGAGGTCACGAAGGGGATAGTTAGAGGTCACGAGAGGATAGCTCAAGGTCAGTGACGGAGCACACAGCTCAGGGAGAAAAGGGTAGGGGCACCTAGAAGCAGGGGTGTCGCTTGCTCTTCGCGTGTTTCGATTAGGGAGAAGAGAGGGCCTCAGGCAAGTGAGGCACGAGCCAATCAGAGACGAGGAGAAGTCACAGGAAAAACTTCAGGATAGGAGTGAAAACGACAGTTGACGGAGAGCGAGCGTGGAGGACGGTTGACGACACCGCGTGTGCTGCGAACGGTTAGGAGGTGGGTAAAAGTAAGTTTGGTGATAGAAACGTGCCGGTTAGAGCACGGGGAAAGCGAATGTAGTTGGAATCAGACACGTGGGTCTGGAACGACGTACGGAGAAAGCGATTTGAGAGAACACGTGTTCGGGACAGAACACGATGCCTAGCTTCCGGAACAATGGAAGGGAGACGAACGGAAGGCTACGACGATTAAAACCTTTCAAGTCTGCGATAGAAAAAGAACGGGCAGAGAGTATTAGCAGGAAAGGGTATTCTTGAATAATTCGGGACCCTGATCATTTTTCGCGTGGAACTGCAGTTACAGAAACTCGAGGTGAAGGAACAATAGCTGCCGGAACAATTTACTTTTGATTAAATGTTTTTTGTTAAGTTTTCAACAAGCCTGAGAGTGAATTCATGCTTGGATTTGTCTTGCCATTATTTTTATTTCCCCTCTCCAGAATAGCAGATTTATAGTAAAGCTGGGAGAGAAAGAACGACGGGCTGTCTTCAACTTTTCATTGATAGACAGTCTCCAGACAAAGAACCTTATAAATAGTTTTCCTTCCTGCTGTGGGGAAATTTTCATCAGCGCTGGAAGCCAGTGGATGTTTGGCCGAGGAGCCATTAATTAACATAATGAGCTTCCACCCCTACACGGACATTTCACAATCCGAATATTCAGATTTTTAGTATCAAAATAGTTCGCCTATCCGGATTTCAAACTGAATATCCAAACCTCAGATACCTAGACATGTAAATTCCGAAAATCAAAATTCGAATTGCAAAGACCAATAATACGTTTTTATTTCACCATCAAATGTCGAAAGCTGAAAATACCTGTTCATAGCCTCGAGTGCTTTTTTTGTATGTTTAACGACAATCGTGAGCAACTCGATGGGCTAAAGCAGCCGCTGTTCTTAATTTAGGGTCACTGATTCCAAGTAAGGGGAAGAGCTAGTGCCGTAAAGCAAACACAACATCCATGCCTCACGGGATTCGAACCCGGACCCATCTCGGCCGAATGGAACGAAAACAAAGCTCTGACCACTGCGCCGCCGGGGCGGCGTGATCTCATTTGCTTATTAGGCGTTATGTACATAGTAAATAAATAAGTGCTTTCGATCTCATCATGCGTGTTGGTGTATGAAGTGCACGAGAGATAATAGAGCGGAAAGGAACGTGTATTCTACACAAAATAATCTAGATCATGTATACCACAATCTTCTTTGTCAAAGCTAGGAAACACGGCTGTATGGAGGAACTCAGCGTCACTGAAATATGCCGCCGTAATGGATGCACCAAATGTGTCAGAATGGTACTTGAAATTCGCTACTGGTCGTTTCATTCTGAGCAGTATGATGCGAACACTACAGCACGTCATCAACCGCAACAATTTTAGGGGGAAGGGGGAGGGCATGACCGCCGAGCAACTCAATGGGCTATAAAGCAGTCGCTCGTCCCTAACGTAGGGCCACTGATTTCAGGGAAAGCTGAGAGCCAGTGCAGTAAGACATGTAAATATACAATCCATGCCTCTCGCGGAATGGATGGTATATTTAAATCCGAAATCATCTCGGACGAATAGTCAGAAGGCAACACTTAGACCACAGCGCCACTAGCCCAGCAACAATCATTTTGCCGGAAAATCTGGTTAAATAAAAGCACGAAAGCTAAATCTCTAGAGGAACAGATCCGGAGGTTTTTCACGGAAGATGGTGCACCTCCACAGTTGTTAGACAAGTAAAGACAATATTTTGTCCGTATGTCCGTGACAAGCTAATTTCCCAATATTTTACATGTGAATGGCCATCACATTTCCCCGATCTGACTCCTGTAGGCTTTTGATTGCGGTGTTACTTGAAGTCCCACGTGAACTTGTGTGTACACTAAACCACCAGCACAACGTTAGAGGACCCTAAGCAAGCAACATCGAGGAAAATCTCAAAGATTGCAAACGAAATACTGCCGGTAGCTGTCATGTCCGTAACAGGATGCAATGTATTGTAGCCACTTGTGGAGCACAAATCCAAAACATGGTGTAAGATTTCTCTCGTGTTCATGCTACTGGTACACTGTGTATCACAAATCTGTGAACAAACTGTGAGCAGCAACGAGTGTCTGCTCTTTACCAATCAGTGCAGCATTTAACCACTAGGGGGCAGCACTATTACCCTCACAGAAATCGGCATACCCTTTAAGAAATTCGATCGCATCCATCATAGAATGTGTTTCCAACGTTTCAGTTCATTTGACCTCTTATGTGAGAAGAACATAGTCAAAAACCTGGAAGTTTTTGTATAATCACTCGGCATCTCGCATGCGTTGGAAATACGTCTTTCAAGGGAGATAAAAAAGCTTTAAAAATTAAAATTATGTGTGCTTAATAATTGCCATAGCTTTTAAAAATGTATAATAGACCCTTCACCACATATACTCTTGTTATATAGCAACACCTCCATAAAATTGATCCAGTCATTAAGCATTACATTCCTTCAAACAATTAATCTACTCTCGTTGCTACTGTATGTTTTATCGTTAACTGAGAACTAAAATCTAACATCTAACATTACTAGCTATAATTCCTATGATACTTGCAATAAACATCAATTGCTTTCAATAGTCCTAAATTGAAAAACATTTTCAGTGTGTGAGTGTCTGTCAGTCTGTGTACAGCCGAAAAGCGATACAAGGAAATTTGTTCTGGAATGAATTCGCGGTTGAAATGAGTACGAAACTGCTATATCCCATAATCATTTTATCCCTGGTGATAGGAAAGTAAATTCATTATGTCCCAAGATATATGCAATAGTAGCAAAGGTACCCGGGGTTGCCCGGGATTTGCAAAAATATACAAATATCAGCCTCTCGGAGAACGTTTTCCGAGTTTTCTAAAAACTATGATCAGGATATATTGAAGGAAACATTTGATTGAAATATGTAGCACTAAGAAAAAGAAAGGAGTTTAAGAAATATGTTAAAATATATACTTGTGCATTGGAAGTTGTATGAAACCATTATGTCTTCACTGACTGTGAATATAAGTTTTATTTATTGGGGATCTATCGACCACCATGAGCAACTCAATGGGATATAAACAGTGACGTAAGACAAACACAACATCCGTGCCACATCGGGATTCGAACCTGGACACATCTCGGACGAATTGTCATAAGCCAGTGCTTAGATCACTACGCCACCGGGGTGCTGTAAGAAATTTGAAATGTTTGAAACATCTACATTTTTCTATTATATTGTGATCAGTGTTATGAACAGTTCTTCCGAAGCGCAAATAAGTTTATCCTCTAAAAGCATCTGGGACAACAACGTTAAGTGTTCTTCCATTTGGAGACCTAGATGAAGAGGTTTTAATTTTTGTAAAATCATGGAGTAACCTACATAGAGCTGAATGAGGGAAAAACATGGGTTTGCAAGTTGAGTCCAATAACTTTTAACGATTCACCTTGTGATTGTTGATACCCATGGCGAAACGGAGACACAACGGGAAACTGTTGCCGTTTAAACTTAAATGGAAAGTCAAATGAGACGATTAGGATGCGTGGAATAGAAACATGGTCTTCTGCAGCATGCGAGGCATGATGGTAGCTTCTATGACATTTTACATGCGTTTCTTAACAGTCAGTCGTGTTCGATTGCAGTTGGCTAATGGATCAAGATTACGTCAAGATTTTTAAAAAAGGCAAGATGAGGTGGGAGAATGCACGAATGGAGGAATAACAATGTTAAGCTTTGAAGAAATGAAATGCAAGAAAATTCGCATTTTTCTAACTTTCCATTTCTTGCATTCTATTTGCAGTTCGTTGAAATATGCATATTTCCTGTCTGAAAGAATCGCGTTACTGTATTTTTAAGTACTGAAATTACTTATAGCGCGTAGTAACACATCTATTTATGGCCGCGGTATAAAAACTAAAGAAACCAGCTGGCAACTGCACCAGAAAGCTACACGCAATGGAAACATAACAGAGTAAACAGCAAGATGAAATTTCAAATTGCGCGTGCCGTACTAAATTTGAAACAATTATTGAAGGAACCTCGTTAAAATCATACCGTAGAAATAACTTAGAACTATTTGTAGCGCGTAGTAACCCACAGAAAGCCGATGTCGGAAACGTAAGCAAACCCACTGGCAATCGCGGAGAAAGGTTACACGTAACACTTCGGAAGCGCATCTCAAAAATTTGGCAGAACCTATTAATATAATGTATTGCGGCTTTTATTCTCCTATAAGTGTCTGTCACATTAGTTTGTAGTATTAGTCTGCCTTGATAAAGCCACCCGTAGGTGTGTGAAAGATTGGCACATTAAGTTGCTACGCCAATAAAAAACAGATTTTTGTAACAACTTCTATTACGTTTGGAGAGAGAAAGGAGAAGGAGTTTGGAAAAGATTGAGTAAGAATCCGCCAATTCATGTCACTTAATCAAAATGAAGCCAGAGAAACGTCACGGTAATGACGTCATCATCTCTGCTGCCATGTTGATGAGACGATTGAGATCAAAACATCACATTGTGTTGAGGATAGAACTGCAGTTTACTGACGTTTTCGCTCTATATCTTTAAATTTCAACATTGTGGATCAGTAAAAGAAATAGTGATTATTAAATAACATATAATAGACGTTTAGAATTCGCAATGATACGTGTTAATCGATGATTTTGAACATCAGACACATAAAAAAATCAAAAAAATATGCCTTGAGCATATTTTTTTCTACTAATCAGTTTACGGGTCGTTCCTTTGCAAAAATCGAACTCTTCAGAACACATGATCTTATTTTTTTTTTTTTTTTTTTAACTGCGAGTTTAACGACAATGTTTAACTCAATGGGCTATAAGCAGTCGCCCGTCCCTGATTTAGGGCCACTGACTCCAAGGAAAAGAAAGAGCAAGCGCCGTAAGACAAACACAACATCCATGCCTCACCGGGATTCGAACCCAGACCCATCTCGGACGAATGATAAGAAGCCATCGCTTAGACCACTGCGCCACAGCGGTGGCAACACGTGATCTGCTGCGCTAAATATGAAAAGTGTGGTAGTGAATTGAAAATTTTGATATTTCGTAATTTGTACAATGAAAAAAACGTTTACTGGAACTGATTAACATAAGAAGCGCAAAACATACAACCACTCATTCATCGCTTTATATTAAACATTCTTTCATAATACTGTATTATATACCCGCATGTCTGAAAAAAAACTGCAGAGAAATATCTGCCATTTTACCGTGATGCACTCACTCTCTCCGCCCTCAAAAGCACAGATCAGGACCTTTATACATAAATATGATTAGGTATAAAAATAATACAAACGTAAAACTTATACTAGTAAGACAATGAAGTACGCAGGATCCATCTCATATATCCCAGGCTTTGCATATTGGTTAAAGAATTTGTTACGTAAATACAAAATATTAATAGCAATGAAGTCCAAGACCCCATTATCACATATAGTATCAAGCTGCAAAGAGAGACAGTGTGAAAAAGAAAAGGCGGGTGTGTACGCTATACCGTTGGTATATCCTGACAACACGGAAAAGATATATATCGGAAGACAAAGCGATCCTTGGACGCTAGATGTAAAGAACACGTGCGAAGTGTCAACCAGGACATGCAGAATACAGCCCTCGCTAGAGAAGTCATGCATTCATCGGCCACTCCAGTATGGAATAATATTAGAAGAATTGCCCCTTACACTAACTTTTAAGAGACTGCCATCTGGGAAACTGTCGAAATCTTCTCCAACAAAGTAGCGTGCAATGACATGATCTCTACTGAACTACCAATGGTTTAGCATGCGTTATTAAAAGACGGGAACACGTCGCCGCGCACAATGTAATTACGTGCTAAAAACGAAATAAGCTAGTGATATCACCCACGTTACTTTCAAAAATCATCTTTGTTCCTTATCTGTTGCAATTCCCTGCATTTTTATGTCTACCGTTGCCTTGAAAAAGCCTCCCAGTGGAGTGCAAAAGCTTGGCGAATCTCTGTGATTACTACACCATAAGAAATAAACAGATTTAATACGATATATGCATTTCTTGAATAATCAATTCAAACCTTGGGAGAGTGAAGTTCTTGTACTTTAAGCACAATAGAGCGATAAAATATTGTTGCGTTTGTTCAGTGTTATAAAGTATTGTTGTTGTCTAAAGATTTTGCAATTGCGTAACAATGAAATAAATTACACTGTTCGTCAAATTTTAACTTTTTCATGTTTCCTGAACAACAATAACTGATTTCAACAGTTTTTCTTGCTGATTCTGAATCTATTTTCAGTTTTTTCTATTACGTATACTTTTTGAGAAACATAATACCAAAAATATTCATAAAAACACGCATAACAGAAATAGAAGTGACACAATAAAACTTACTCTACTCTTCCTAAAACGACTGAGCTGATAATTTCCGTTTGTATAAAGTTCGTAGTGTTTCCTTGACCAAATGCCAACAGTAATCTGCGAGCTTTGCAATATTCCACTTCCCCTTATATCGGTCTTCTATTGTCGAAATTTCCTGGTGGAAACGTCTCCGTGTTCATCGCTCACGGAGCCCAAGTTGTATGGAAAGAAGTCAGTGTGGGAGACCAGGAAATGAAGTTTAAGGGACATATTACGTCCATGTCGTGGTAAGTCACTCATCACCATTGTAGGCACAATATTTTTGTAAGCCGGTTACTTTACATTTCCTAAAAACTGTTGTGTCACCTCTTTGAAAGATGTACATGCAGCCAATTCAATTTAATGAACAGTGGCCTCGAATGCAATGGCTTGCATTAGTTGTCTAATGTCAGGACCATTGAATATACCCTCCTTCAGCTTACAGTGCTGTTTAGAAAACCTCTGTTGCGAATGCTGAAACGCAGCCTCATTACTTTTCAGAACTTTTACAAATATCTTCACTAACCCCAGCTTAATGTGGAGCCGTGGGAGCAGAATTTTTTCGGCATTTGTTAATGGAATAGCTTTCACATTCTTTTCGCCAGGTCTTAGATTTTCACGAGGTGGCCATTGTTTCACCACACAGTGATTCCCTTTTGCCCTGCTATCCCATTCGCAGAGGAAACAGCAGTATTTTGTGTATCCACCTTGCAAACCAAGCAACATCGCTATTACTTTTAAGTCAGCACAAACGTTCCACTGGTAGGCTTCATAGATGATTTTTTCTAATAGCATTTTAATGTTGTCGTATGTTTCCTTCATAGTAGGTGAATGTGCCACAGAGACAGATGGATACACTTTACTATTATGTAGCAACACCCATTTCAAGCTGGTTTTCGAGGAATCCATAAATAATCTATTCCTCAGGTTTATGCATGATACCAAGAGCTTCAAACAATCCAACAATGTTGTTACAGTAGCATTACTTTCATTAAAAAGAAAACGGCATGTACTCACTGTTACGAAACCCAAAGTACTTACGTCGCCTTCGTTCTTGGAGCAAAAAGATGCGATCCCTGGAGTAGAGACGCTAATAGTTCGGATTGTGCCTTTCATAGATTATTTGTGTTTACATGTCACTAAGTTCTCTTTGTGTGATCATAAGAGGACTTGAAATCTCTAGATAAGGATCTTATAGATCCATATCTAAAAGAGAGATTAGATAACACAAGACTTTCAATGGAATTGCGTTTGTCCTTGCAACGCATCCTGGAAATCAGGAAAGAGGAGCAGATTAGGAAAGAAAAAAAAAGGATGAAAATTTAGCAAGACAAAAAACATACTTTCTACTGTATATCCAGCGGCAAAGAAGCGCAAAACTGTGTTCTTCCTGCAACAGAACAACATAACTTGAGTGTTGCCAAAAATATGCCTCTAGTGTGTAAACTCCGATTCCGATAACTGAATGTGTTGTCAGTTGAACGCTTGCAGTTTTCTAGAAATTCTCGCTGGAGGGATCTAATACTTAGTTTTTATGAAGAACATTTCTTGAACAGCAGATATGCACAGTCTTTGAAGTGTACTTATTTTTTTTAAAGAGAATTTAAAACATTATATATGATTCAGATTAAAATTTCTGTGTTCCAACAAAATGGCGTGATTTTCAATTATATAATTTTAAAATACTAAATTTCTTTCCTCACATTTGAGTCGCAGTGTTATTAAAGTGCAAGACAGTAATTAATATCGTTCTTTTTGCAACAGGTCTTTATCTAGGGTGCAGTACAGATAGAAATCCCCTGGACCGCACGATGGTCCTTACATACTAAATATGCACGACTCCTCTTACAGGTTAAACAAAAATAATAATCTGCCGTGTGATCTTTCTGTTCTCTCCATGCAGCAGGTACGGCAAATAGCATATGACGCCCTTGTCCTTTCAAACAAACTCTGAGATTCACAACACAATTTACACAGCATGAATGTGATTCAGTTCTTGTCTTCGTCACCAACCTTACATCCGAAATAAAATTCGTAGACTTGTTTTATCACTTGTGTGAATGGCCTGTTTTTTTGTCGGTGTAAACTCAGCAAGGTCTATGGCACCACAATAGTGGTAACAATAGAGGTAATGCTTGGTGGAATACTGAGAATGAAGAGGCAGTGAAGAAAAAGAAGGAAGCCTATTTGGAGATGTTGCAAGCTAGAGTTTCTGTGGATGAATATCGCTGTAAGAAGCGTGAGACAGCTAAGCCGGTTCGCCAGAGTAAAGCAAAAGATAGGAAGGAGAAGATGGAAAGGCATGAACTGGCTTTTTGGAAAGATAGGGAGACTTTCTGAAAGTACATGAGACTCAAGAAAATTAGGGGAAACGAAGCTGTAAGTTGTGTGAACAAGATCGGGAAATGATATGGGAGCCCAATGAATTAAGTGAAAGATGGGGCGAATACTTCTATGAGTTGGAAGGATGCTCTATCATTGTTCCCTTGTATAAGAGAAAAGGTGATCAGACTGACTGTAGAAACTATTGTGGCCAGGGAAAGTGTTTAAAGTATATTGACTATACTGAGAGTTCCAGGGAAAGTGTTAAGTATGGGATGTTCAGAGTGGTTTTATGCATGGTAAAGGCTGCACTAACCAAATTTTTGCATTACGCATGATGATTAAAAAGTATCTGGCTGTTAGTAAGAAAGTTTTGGCTGCCTTCATACATTTAGAGAAAGTTTACGACTGATTAAATAGGACACTTGTGGAAGGTATTGAATGAATATGGTGTTACTGGGAATCTACTGAATAGTGTAAAAGCAATGTATGCTGGCAGTAGAGAGCTTGTGTGCAAATGAATGGTGTTTTATTAAAATGGTTTTCTATTGGCGCAGGAGTCAGACAAGGTTGTGTAATGTCACCATGGCTGTTTAATATATTTATGGATGCATGCATGCGTGATGCCAAAATATATAATACTGGTTTATGTCTTGTAGATATCCGTGTGTGCAGATTGCTGTATGCTGATGACACTGTCTTGTTGGCAGAGAGCAAAAGTGAGTTGCAGTATATGTTGTCCCGGATGTACGAAGTTTGCATGAAATGAAAACTGAGTATAAATAAGGGAAAAAACAAAGTCATGATTTTTGAGAGAGGAACTGGTAGTACTGGATATAATATGTCTAAAGGGCACATTGATTGACCAGGTAAATGAGTTTGTACATTTGGGAAGCTAGTTTGATAGAGAGAACAGCTAAGATGGTGAAATTGGAAGGCGAGTGAATTCTTCATTGAAAGTCATAGCTGCTTCATAAAGTTTTCACAGGAATGATGGATTCTTAAAAAGAGTCCTGAATGGCTGTGTATGAAAGTGTAATTGTTCCTACTCTGATGTATGGCAGTGAAACCTGGGTAGTACAGAAGAGACATAGGAGTCGTTTGTGTGACGGAGAAATGCGTTACTTACGGGGTTTGTGTGGGAAGACACGTTCTGATCATGTGAGGAATGAAGATGTGTTGCAGTTCTGTAATGTGAAGCAAAATGTTGTTAGCAAGGTGGAGACTAATATTCTTAGGTGGTTTGGCCATGTTGAAAGAATGAGTGACGAGATGCTTACTAAGAAAAACTTTTCGGCACAAGTGGCAGGAAAGAAAGGCCAAGGAAGTCATGGGAGGATCAGATACAGGAGTGCCTGCATGATGAGAAAAAGATTATGAGTATGAAGATCTTGTGTACGGCGTGTGATGAATGTCAGTGAAGCCTGAGTTGTATGTCAAGATCACTGTAAATGGAGAAGTTTGATACGGCAAGAGCAATTAAAAATTTTCTGGTAGTTTGTATTTCTTTGTGGAGCTAACCTCTGAATCTGAGAGAACAGCTTAGTGATATATATGTATGTATGTAAACTCAGCACACACATAGCAAAACAGGTCAGGAGAATTAACGCAGTTACACTCTGGAGAATTACACTCTTAGAGTACGATGACTCATGGTATGCTGCGATAAGAGCACTGAACAAAGTCCATCACAGGAACTCCTGTTTTGAGAGCATCTGCCGACGATTGCGCCATACGGGAAATACGGTAATCATTGTTTTCTCAGAAATGTTACGTGAGAACGAAAAGGATTGAAGATTTAGATCAGCAGGCAAAACTCTATAAGGAACAGACTTTCGTACAGGAAACATCTGATCTTGTACAGGAATTCACAAGATCAGATTTCAACAATGTTTGAATGCTGTAAAAACTCAATAAAATAATTAAAAATCACCAAATTGGAATATCGAAAAAAGGGCTCCGAGGTGTGTACAATTCCTAATTAGGCTCTTTTTTTATTTTCCAAATTTCAAGTTTCAACGTTCAGTAGTTCCTTCAGTATGCAACCAACAGACACGGTAATGTTATTAATATAGAAAAATGGTTTCTTCATACTGTTGAGAATTACCCTGCTGGTGCTGTAGATGGAAAAATAAACTACCAGTGCCTAATAATAATAATAAACATTGGGTTGCACTACAGAATTCCTTTTAACTGCTTAAAATAGTGACGCACAAAGACTGTACGATATTTTTTTCTCCTCCACATCAGAATGACGATGATACTGTCATCTCATGCCCATGTACCTGTAAACCATTCAAGCATGTTTTCGTCATAGACTACATTTTAAAAAATGGCTAATCAGGGGAACATTTTAGGTGGGGGGGGGCTAGCGACTGCAGGAAAAAAATTAACATGACTACGGTAAGTATGAAAAACCAAAAATCCACATGACCACCATAAAGTATGACACAAGCATTTATTCTTTTAGTAGAAGTCCATAGTTATTTGTAAAATATACAAATATGCCAATTCACAAAGACATGTACAATTGTTTTTTGTTTTTTTTTCTCCTTTCAGGTTGTTAGTGCATCAAAATGATAAATTCCTAACATTGGATTCGAAGAGAAAAGTGAACCAATTTAGCGACATTCTTTGAAACATCACGAGAAACGTGTGTGTGTGTATGTGTGTGTGTGTACAACAGTACTTAACGAAATATCCAAATCAATATGACTACCATGAAGTCTGGCGTACGAGCATATAAATCACCTGCAAGAAAACACTAATTTATTATGTCCTTTTTAAAAATTTCACACGGTCAAATTAATTGTATGTAATAAAATTTTGCTATCAAAAGTAGACTCATTTATTTTGAACTACCCATTTTAAAGTATCCAAACTGACAAGAAATTTGTGATCACTTCGGGTGTGTATGTGTGTACATAAATATACGGAGTAGTATCCAAAAGTTCCCGGACTGCGCCTGTACGGCAAAGTGCGTGTATCGCATACCCACGGTAATTATTGGATTACGTTACATTATCCCCCTCTCACAGGGAAATTGGTTTCGTCCATCTACGTCACGCGCTCACTGCGTTACAGCCGGGTATTGGGAGCAACTTGCGCAGTGTTCGGCGATTGATGAAAAATGGCGTTTTTTGAGCAGCGCGTTAACATTAAGTTTTGCGTTCAGTTGGGCAAAAGTCCAACAGAAACTTATGAGATGTTGAAGCAAGTTTATGGCGAAAACACCCTGCCGCGGTCACTAACATTCGATGGGAATCGAGGCTTCAGAGAAGGCAGACGGGAGATCGAAGCCAACGAAGTGGGTGGCAATTGACAGCTCGCACGGGTGAAAACATTTCCAAGGTTGTGGCCATCGTACGCGCCAATAGACAACAGACGATCGAGCAAATAGCAGAGGTATCTGAGATATCGGAGACTACGTGTCAACAGATAATGCCAGATGATATGAAGATGCACCGGGTGTGTCAGTACATTGTCCCACACGTTTACTGATGATCAGCTGGTCATTCGGATGGAAATGGCAGGAGATCTCGTAACCACCGCCAACCAAGACCCACAATTTCTTAGAAGAATCATAACGGGGGATGATAAAAATGGTGTTTCCTCTTCGACCCGCAGACTAAGCGGGTATCAGCTACGTGGAAATCGCCATCGTCTCCACACAAGCAGAAATTCCGTCAAAATCGAAGCAAAGGCAACTTCATGCTAGAGGTCTTCTTCGACATCCAGGGTATTGTTAATCTTGAATTTATCCATGAAAGACGCACTTTCAACAAGAAGCTCTACATGAGTCGATCCGAAAGAGGCCTCAACTGTAGGGCTATCAATCGTGGGTACTGTTGCATGACAGTGCACCAGCACACAGGCCACTCCTTGTTCGTTTCTTGCCAAAAAAAAAAAAAGTAAAACTGTTGTCCTCCCACACCTACCGTACTCACCTGATTTCGCCCCCTGCGACTTCCACCTCTTCCCTGATCTGGCACGTCGACTTATGGTTCATTGGTTTTCGAGCCCGGAAAAGTGAAAAACGCATCGCTGATTGCACTGAAAGACATTGCAAAGAATGGGTTGCAGAGGTGCTTCGACGAACTCTACAGCCGCTGTCAGCAATGTGTTGTTGTAAGAGGGTCTTATTTTGAAGAAGGACGAGCCAGGTTTGTAACCCAGCAAAAACAATATTGCTGGCCCAGCACTATGTTGCCGCTGCCGAACCGTCAATAAAATGTCCGGGCGGCCAACAGAAGGGCCAGGAGTTCAGGCCAACAGCTGGCCAACAGTTGGCACACCATCAGTTGTCATATGCCACAACAGGGCCATCAGTGGTCCATCACAGGCAGTAGCTGCCACAAGTGGCCCTTCAGTGGCCCTGCAAGTACTTGCCACAAATGATGGTTAGCCTGATGTGGTCCGTTAGTGGCAGCCAGCAACCATGTGACGTAACTGGTGGCTTGCCGAATCTTGTCCGCCAATTTCCCAATAGTAGCAATAATAAAAAAAAATAAAAAAAAAGCAAGGATAACCGCAGTTTTTTAAAGCTACAATTTTTTTCTACCCACACGAAGCTTGTGAATTAACGCACTACGCTGGGGAAATTTTCTCGACAGACCGGAAAACCGCCGTTTGCATCTGACTAGGTTCGATCCTGGGCCGTTTACATAGAAGCCGCGCTCGCTACCGACCGGACTAATTCACGACACTGCCGTACGTGCTGGAAGCTATCTGTTTGGTGTGCAATTTGTAATCGAATGCTTCCCTCTTTCATTTTATTTTATATATTTTTTTTTTGATTGGAGGTTTAACGACCACCGTGAGCAACTCAAATGGGCTATAAGCAGTCGCCCGTCCCTAATTTAGGGTCACTGGTTCCAGGGAAGGGAGAGAGCCAGTGCCGAAAGACAAACACAACATCCATGCCTGACCGGGATTCGAACCCGGACCCCTTACGGACGAATGATCAGAGGCCAACGCCTTAGACCACTGCGCCACCGGGGCGGCCATTTTATTATATTGCGAGGTATTTTTCATAAAAGTCAGTTTCATATAATTGATAAATTAATTCTTTCAACGTAACAATAGTTGTTGTTTTTTTTACCTTATGGGAACTTCACTCATTTTCAAGGCGTGTACATACTTAGAGTCGCTTTCCAAAGTTTTGTACTGCTCCTTGCCGTCTTGAAAAGAGATTGTTGAATAAATATATATTTACCCGGGTTCATGTCACATTCTGTTACATTTTTAACGTTATGTCTTTCACTTTCCGTTGTCCGAAGCTACATTTGTTTTAAAGAGTAAAATATATTTTATTTTACTTCTCGTTATTTTTAGAAGCGAATTCCTCCCAGTCTTGTGTATTCAACCTATGAATGAGTACACCACATAGCGTTGCTTTTTTTTTTCTTTCAAATAATTAATAAATTTTGTACACGTATAATTCCTTTTTTCTTCCAACAAACGCTATTTTAATGGTTTTCCAGGATATGTGTTTCAAGCGGTTTCAAATTTTTTCTTGTTATTCATCCACTCCATTCCATGAATTGTTATTCATGGGAATGGAGTGGGTGTATTTCATGGCTGTAATCTAGTATTTCACTGCTTAATCTGATATCTTCGTCGACGTAAAATTTCATTAGGAAATTAATTCGCCTCTCCACATATGGATTTTTTTCTTAACATCCACTAAAATAACACGATAGCGATAGCGTCGTCTTCAACTAACTGGTACCATGAGAGACACAGCAAGTGTTGCTTCTGCGCATGCGCAGTCCCGATGCTTCCACCTGCTGTTGGGGGGTTTGCATTGAACGTTGGTTGCCAGCAACGGGCCACTAGTGGCACTTGCTTGGAGGCCCACAATTCACGGCGATGCTGCAGGGCCATCAATGGCTCGCAAACTGATAGTGCTGCCACCAATGGACCGCTACCGGGCCGTGAGCGGCAGATTTCCAGCCAGCAGTGACCCATCACTGTCAGCTGGTGGCCAGCAGTTTCCCAGCACTTGTGTTTTTGCTGGGAACTCTATCTATGGACTCTCACATTACATATTATGCTGTTTAAGTAGTAATCATGCCTTAGCAGCATTATGAATTAGTAGAAATTTACCTCAAAATTTGAAATCGTCATGAAAATTTGCTGCAGTGATATATGATTCTGCGATAAACTTGGAATTTATAAATATGCATTGTTCTAAATAAATACGAATCTAAACTTTTAAATTTGATCAAAATGTGAAAGAGGCATCATAGGTACTACTGGCAGAATGATTTAACCCTACATTTTAACGTACGATCTATTTTTTATTGAAGGTTTAACGACCAACCATGAGCAACATAAGCAGTCGCCCGTCCCTAATTTAGGGTAACTGGTTCCAGGGAAAGGAGAGAGCCAGTGCCGTAAGGCAAACACAACGTCCACGCTTCACCGGGACTCAAACCCGAACCCTTCTTGGACGAATGGTCATAAGCAGGGCTGGATTTATAATTAGGCACGATAGGCAGTTGCCTAAAGGGCGGCCGCTCGGGAAGGGCGGCCGTAATTTCATTTTACATAAAAAAATGTCATTTAAAAAAAAATATTATTGGTAACTTTGGGGAGTTGGTTGATTTCTTGTTATTTGCCTTTCCTTTTGCCAAAAGAAGTTTTCGGTAAAAAAAAAAAAAAAAAACGTGAAAAAAAAGAATGATGATTTTGGGGAAATGCCGGAAATCCAGTTCCTTACAGTAGTAGGGTAGGAGGGGCGGGAGCTGAAGCTAATAGCATTCCTCCGAGAACATTCTCCGATGGAGGATTTGTGGGCAGCTATGTGAGCAGCTGCCTGCTGGGCACTTGTTACTTTATTTTTTATGAAGGAAAATGAGGAGGGTCTTGGGTTGGGGGCTCGAGGTGAAGCAAGACGAGGGAGATCGCGAAGGGGATAGATAAGGGAATTTCTAAATGCGTCCCAGGTGGATAAGTTCTCACAAGCAGCAAAATCCCTTCGGAAGCAAGCGGAAGATGAGAAAGCAAACAATCAAATAAAAGAAAATTCTATGCCTCACCCTCCCTCACCTCACCATACACAAAAGGGTAGGGTCAGCCTCGGGAGTGTCTTTAGAGTTTAGTCACTTCGCAATTGGTGTCTTAAAGGGTAGAAGTCAGTTATCAATAGGCGGTTTAAGATGAATGACAATCGAAGTAGTAGAAAAAAAGAGAAAGCGGTTGTAGTTACAGGAAAAAAGAAAAAGATAATCGACATGCAGAATTGCTAAAAAAAATTCCTGATATCACAATTTTTTTAAGTACCTTCCAGCTGCGATCAGCCGTGGATGATCAGCTTGCGATTGAATCAAAAATAAGTGACAGTTATGCTGTGAATGAGGAAGACAGCTGCTTAACTGAAGAAACAATCATGTGTGCAGGTGCTGACCTCGATAGAGTGTGCAATGATGACGAACGGGCAATCAGGAATGAAAGCAGAAACCTTTTTATCGGTGTTATTTCCGAAGATACAGCGGAATGGATAGTTAACGAAGAAACGCGCGACTATGTTGCCACTCGACAAAATGTGTGTCGAAATTCTCACGTTGCCTTTCTTAGCTCAAAACGGCAATATCGAAACCATGTTCGATATGCGTCAACGGATATTTTTTGTAGAAAAATGAAAAACGGCGAATTGAAACCCATATCATGGTTGGTTTATTCCCATAGTAAAGGATATGTCATTTGTGCTCCTTGTCTTCTTTTCGGAAAAAAAACTTCCGTATTTACGACAGGCTTTAATGACTGAAAAAACGCACCTGCCCGATTAGAGCTTCATGAAAATTCGTCAGATCATAATAAGTCATCTGTAACCGTACTTAAAATAAGAGGTGCCGCTAAAGGGCGAATAGATTCAGAGCTTGTGGAACAGCTGCAAGATGAGACACAATATTGGAGAAATATTTTGAGACGGGTGACAGCAGTCATCAAGTTTTTAGCACGTCTTTTGTAAAAAACGATCGAGTTTATGTTGCCGGTTTGTCCGTCCGTCAGTCCGTCTGTACCCACGATATCTCTGCAACTATTACTCCGATTTGAAAAATTCTTTTTGCATTGGCAAACTTGAAATATGCGAATGATGATCCTTTATTTCGTTTTTTTTACAATGTATAATTTCGCCACTAGAGGGCGTAAATGCAGATGATGTCAAATTCAAAAATAAGTTTTATTTCACATATTTGCTTCTAAACTTCCGATTGAAAAAATTATTTTATCTTTCGATTCCATTTATGTCGGAGAGTATTTTAGATATACAGTAGTTACTTTTTCAAATTACGCATAGATTATAAGCTACGGGGCCGTAAAAGTAAATTACATTTTCCCCGATAACCCTTCTTCTAAAACTCCGATTGGAAAAAAATTTTCTTCAGCGGATACACCTCCGCATGGAAAATCTTTTGCATATAATTTCAAATTTTTGGTAAATAATACTTTGGCCACCAGAGGGCGTAAGTGTTAATTTTTGCTTCTGGTGTATTTGCCATAAGATCTGAGCTTCTAAAATATCGATTGAAAAAAATCTTTCTTGGACTGATGCCACTCGCATCGATAAACCTTTTCGAAATATTTTCTTCTTAAAATATTCCACAGTTTCTCTGCCAGGGGGCGTAGATGTATATCTTATTTTTGTCAATATCTCTACTTCTAGGAGTCCGTTTTGAAAAAATTCCTTCTTTGATAGATAGTGTTTTCCATGTGACATGTTTTTTCATATAATTTCAAAATTTTCAAGTAATTTCATTGAATTTCCACTAGAGGGCGTTCAGTTACATTGGGTTTCCCCCTATATCTCTTCTTCTACGTCTCCGATTTAAAAAATTCTTTTTACACAGGATACAGCTCTTGATGGGAAATCGTTTGGACATAATTTCTATTTTTTGTAAAAAACAAATGGTTTGGCCACCATAAATCTTAATTTCCGCTTCTGATGTATTTACAGTAAAATATGAGCTTCTAAAATCTCGATTGCAAAAAAGTCGTTTGTTGCTCGATACTTCTCACGTCGACAAACCTTTTAGGAACATTTTCTTCTTGAAATAATGCATGGCTTCTACACCAGGGGGCGTAGATGTATATCTTATTTTTGTCAATATCTCTACTTCTAGGAGTCCGATTTGAAAAATTCCTTCCCTGTTTGATAGTGTTTCCGATGCGAAATGTGTTTCCTATAAATTCAAAAGTTTCAAGTAAATCATAGACTTTCCGCTAGGGGGCACAAAGCTAAATTGCGTTTTCTGCGTCATTTCTGCTTCTAAAACTCCGATTTGAAAAATTATTCCTGTATCGCATACAAGGCCTGATGGAAAATATTTTTCACATATTTCTAATGTTTGGTAAAGAATGGTTTGGCCACCAGGGAGAATAAGTGTTAATTTCTGCTTCTGATGTATTTGCAGCAAAATCTGGGCTTCTGAAAACTCGACTGAATGTTTTTTTCTTGGACTGATACTGCTCATATGGAAAACCCTTTCGAGAATACATTCTTCCTAAAATAATGCATGGTTTTCCCACCAAGTGACGTAAAGTCACATCTTATTTTTGTCGATATCTTTGTTTCTGAGAGTCCGATTTGAAAAATTATTTCGGTGTTGGAGAGCGCTTCCGATGCGAAATGTTTCTCATATAAATTCATGTTTTTCTTAACGCACAAGTCTGCAACCAGAGGGCGTAAGCTCACGATTCCGTTTACAGCAATATCTGAGGATTAAAAACCCGATTGAAAAACTTATTTCTTCCGTCAGATACTATTGCTTTCCATACCGGTTCCATTGACTTTGAATAGCTTTGATAAATTTAATTTGCGTCAGAACGGATTCAAAAGACGTGCTTATTACACCCGAAAGTTGGATGTCATCTTTCTTGTTAGCCATTCGAGGCAGTGGCGCACCCAGGAATTCCTGTTGGGGGGGGGGGCTAGATGTACAATATTTGGGTATGTGTGTATATGCACATAGTCTATATGAATATATATATACATGTATATGTATGTTGTAGCGGTGTTCCAATCCTCAGGAATCTTTCCTTCATTAAGGCATCGAGTGAAAATTTGGGCGAGTACTGTTTCAATTTCTCCACTTGCTTCTTGTATGATGTCTACAGTAATTCCATCTTCTCCTGGAGCTTTTCCCCGCTTCATGTTCTTGATCGCATGTGCAACTTCTGCTGGAAGGACTGGAGGAACTCTGGTACTGCTATCTTTCATGATGTCTGGAGTGCATGTATCATCCCTTTCATATAATTTGGAGTAGAAATCTTTCACTCTTGTCAAAATTTCGCCTCTATTTCTTGTTACAGAACCATCTTCTTTTCTCAGTGCCATAATCTGTTTTCTTCCCTTACTGAGATGTCCCTTTGCTATCTTTAGGCTTCCTGAGGATTGGAACACCGCTACAATGATCCTGCTACATAAGAAAGGTGACATTGAGGATCTCGGAAACTACAGACCTATCAGCCTCCTATCAGTAGTTTATAAAATCTTCACTAAAGTTCTTTCACACCGCTTGAAGGCAACACTGGACATGGCTCAACCGAGAGAACAAGCTGGATTCAGGAGTGGCTACAGCACAATAGATCATATCCACGTGCTGAGAGAACTAATTGAAAGAACGAGGGAATATGAACTTCCATTGTGCATAGCTTTTATCGATTATGAAAAAAGCCTTTGATTCAGTGAAACCATCAGCAGTTACAATGGCTCTGAAAACCTGCGGTATTGAAGATGCATACATTAATATTATTAATAACATCTATGAAAATGCAAGTGCAAAGATTAGGCTGTTTGAAAATACAACACACGTAAAAATTGGAAAGGGAGTGAGACAAGGTGACACCATATCTCCGAAGCTCTTTAATGCCACATTGGAGGGTGTTTTTCAGTCGCTGAGCTGGGAAAGCAAAGGGATAAAGATTAATGGAGATTATCTAACCCACCTACGTTTTGCTGATGACGTAGTCATTTTTGCAACTACCCCATCAGAGCTGCAGAGTATGATCCAGGAACTTGCTGACAAGAGTAAAGAAGTGGGATTAAAAATGAACTTTCAGAAGACAAAAGTGATGTTCAATGCTTTTACAAGAAATGAAGATTTATTGATTGATGGAGAAAAGCTGGAGATAACAGACACGTACGTTTATCTTGGACAGCAGATATCAAGTGAGGGTCACATTGATGAAGAAATTAATCGGCGTACAAAACTTGCCTGGAGAGCTTTTGGAAGAAACAGCATAATTTTCAAGAGCAATATGCCATTATGTCTTAAAAGAAAAGTGTTTGATCAATGCATCCTTCCACTGCTTACGTATGGTGCAGAGACGTGGACCTTAACTAAAAGAGACATACAAAGGCTGCAGACAACTCAAAAAAGCATGGAGAGGTGCATACTTGGTGTAACCAGGAGAGATAAGAAGAGGAACTCGTGGATCCGAAAAATGACAAGAGTGGAAGACATCATGATCAGAGTTAAATCCCTGAAATGGCAATGGGCTGGACATACTGCCAGAAGGACAGATCATCGATGGACAGCCGAAATTTTAGATTGGATTCCAAGGGACAGGAAAAGACCCAGAAGAAGACCACATGGGAGATGGGTGGATGAAATTCGAAAGTATGCAGGGGTGACATGGAGGAGACTGGCACAAGACAGACCGTTGTGGAGGAAACTTGGGGAGACCTTCGTCCAGCAGTGGATTGATAATGGTTGACAATGATGATGATGATGATATGTATGTAGGATGTAAGGTCAGGTGATGCGTAACATCACAGCCTCTCCTTGACAAATGTCAATCCCGCCTTCTCGTGGTGCATCCTGTTCCCACTAAAGGGGCTCTGACGACCGCC
This sequence comes from Macrothele yani, assembly GCA_039090855.1. NCBI lineage: Eukaryota > Metazoa > Arthropoda > Arachnida > Araneae > Macrothelidae > Macrothele > Macrothele yani. The sequence continues at coordinate 108,123,152 of CM077030.1, read as the reverse complement.
AATAGCGGTATAACTATACCATCGGGATTAGAGGAAATTCTATCCCACACTCACCAACCCGCTTGGCCAGCGTGGTGAGTTATGGCCAAACCCCTCCAAAATGATTCCACAACTTAAATCTTGGCCCTCAGTCTCCGGCAGCTGGAATGTACCTGGCCAAGGCAGCGGCCAGTGCGACATGAAGGCAGAGGGTGCTAAGAATCCCCGGAGGACCGGACTAGGCTGCCATCTGATGCTGACCTTGGCTACGTATAATGGACGCTCCCTATCTTCTGATTCAAGGCTTCTTGAATTGGAAGAGGAACTACAAAGGATCAAGTGGGACATTGTCAGGATAAGTGAGGTAAGGAGAAAAAGAGAAGATCTCACTGAACTGAAAAGTGGACATCTCTTCTACTATCGTGGGACATATACTGGCAAAACTAGTGGTGTTGGATTTATAATAAACAAGAAACTGAAGGATAAAGTTGTAGAAGTTGAAAGTTCCTCTGACAGGGCTGCACGACTCGTTATCCAACTCTCGAGAAGATACCAGGCTCAGATTATTCAAGCTTATGCACCCACCACAAGTCATCCTGAAGAAGAAATTAAAGAATTTATGAGGAAATTCGTCATCTAAATAATAAAGGTAAGCAGCACTTGAAGATAATTTTATGGGAAGTTTCAATGCAAAAATAGGGCAGCAACAACAGAATGAAACTTCAGTAGGTAAATTCGGTCACGGCAACAGAAACCAGCGTGGAAATACTCTCGTAGAGTTTGCAGAGGCAGAAGGGTTTTTCATCTTGAACTCCTTTTTCAAGAAAAAGCCACACAGGAAATGGACATGGAGACATCCAAATGGGACGACAAGTGAAATTGATTTTATTATGTGTAACAAAAAATTCGTCATAGAAGACTGCAGTGTGCTAAACAAGTTCAACACAGGTAGTGACCATAGATTAGTGAGATGTAAGATGCACCTCAACACTAAACTCGAACGTGGCAAGCTCATAAGACAAACAAAATGTATTGACATAACCAACCTTAAAAAAACACCATAATGCCTTCAAGTTGGAACTGAAGAACAGATTCTCTGCTTTAGAAGGCAAAACATTGGAAGAAGTGGATATTTCTGAAGTTAATAGAAAAGTAACCAAAGCTCTTATGGAAACAGCAACAAAATTAGCTGGGTCTAAGAACAAGTTGCACGTGAACAAATTATCACGAAAAACCAAAATGTTGATGCAAAAAAGAAGAGAGATGAGGACAACTAAAGAAGATGTGACTTCCAAAGTGGAATATATAGAGCTATGCAAGACGGTACGAAAAAGTATCACTGAAGACGTAAGGAAATTCAACTGTGAACTAGTAAGGAAAGCAATTGAAAACAACCAAAGCCTAAAGATAGCAAAGGGACATCTCAGTAAGAGAACAAAACAGATTATGGCACTGAGGAAAGAAGATGGTTCTGTAACAAGAAATAGAGGAGAAATTTTGACAAGAGTGAAAGATTTCTACTCCAAATTATTTGAAAGGTATGATACATGTACTCCAGACATCATGAAAGGTACCAGTACCAGAGTTCTTCCAGTCCTCCCAGCAGAAGTTGCACATGCAATCAAGAACATGAAGCGGGGAAAAGCTCCAGGAGAAGATGGAATTACTGTAGACATCATACAAGAAGCAAGTGGAGAAATCGAAACAGTACTCGCCCAAATTTTCACTCGATGCCTTAATGAAGGGAAGATTCCTGAGGATTGGAACAACGCTACAATGATCTTGCTACATAAAAAAGGTGACATTGAGGATCTCAGGAACTACAGACCTATCAGCCTCCTATCAGTGGTTTATAAAATCTTCACTAAAGTTCTTTCACGCCGCTTGAAGGTGACACTGGACATGGCTCAACCGAAAGAACAAGCTGGATTCAGGAGTGGCTACAGCACAATAGATCATATCCACATACTGAGAGAACTAATTGAAAGAGCGAGGGAATATGAACTTCCATTGTGCATGGCTTTTATCGATTATGAAAAAGCCTTTGATCCGGTGAAACCATCAGCAGTTGCAATGGCTCTGAAATCCTGTGGTATTGAAGATGCGTACATTAATATTATTAATAACATCTATGAAAATGCAAGTGCAAAGATTCGGCTGTTTGAAAATACAACACACATAAAAATTGGAAAAGGAGTGAGACAAGGTGACACCATATCTCCGAAGCTCTTTAATGCCACATTGGAAAATGTCTTTAGTCAATGAACTGGGAAAACATAGGGAAAAAGATTAATGGAGATTATCTAACCCACCTTCGTTTTGCTGATGACGTAGTCATTTTTGCAACTACCCCATCAGAGCTGCAGAGTATGATCCAGGAACTTGCTGACAAGAGTAAAGAAGTGGGATTAAAAATGAACTTTCAGAAGACAAAAGTGATGTTCAATGCTTTTACACGAAATGAAGATTTATCGATTGATGGAGAAAAGCTGGAGATAACAGACACGTACGTTTATCTTGGACAGCAGATATCAAGTGAGGGTAACATTGATGAAGAAATTAATCGGCGTACAAAACTTGCCTGGAGAGCTTTTGGAAGAAACAGCATAATTTTCAAGAGCAATATGCCATTATGTCTTAAAAGAAAAGTGTTTGATCAATGCATCCTTCCAGTGCTTACGTATGGTGCAGAGACGTGGACCTTAACTAAAAGAGACATACGAAGGCTGCAGACAACTCAAAGTAGCATGGAGAGGTGCATGCTTGGTGCAACCAGGAGAGATAAGAAGGGGAACACGTGGATCCGAAAAATGACAAGAGTGGAAGACATCATGATCAGAGTTAAATCCCTGAAATGGCAATGGGCTGGACATACTGCCAGAAGGACAGACCATCGATGGACAGCCGAAATTTTAGATTGGATTCCAAGGGACAGGGAAAAGACCCAGAAGAAGACCACATGGAAGATGGGTGGATGAAATTCGAAAGTATGCAGGGGTGACATGGAGGAGACTGGCACAAGACAGACCGTTGTGGAGGAAACTTGGGGAGACCTTCGTCCAGCAGTGGATTGATAATGGTTGACAATGATGATGATGATGATATGTATCTATGCATACAATATATATATTGTATATAGATATGTATACACTATGCATATATATAGTGCATATTTTTTCGAGGATTATCGTTTCGTGGTTCAGATGAGAGTGTAGGTAGTTTACATAAAGGAAATTTTTAGGGAATTTAGAACTAATTGCGCAATTTGATCCGTTCCTCTCGGAACACCTGCAGCGTTATGGAAAAGCGGGAAGCATCGTATTTGTCAAAAACTAGCTGCGAAGAATTCTTTCAAGTAAAGAAAAACAAACTAATTAAAATTATTTTAGATGAAATAAAAAAAGCAAAATATCTTGGAATTAGTGCGGACTCGACACCTGATATAGCACATTGTGACCAGTTAACTTTAATTATAAGATATGTAAAACAGGGTGGGGAACCGGTCGAAAGATTTCTGTGCTTCATTCCTAAAAGCGGGCATAAATCAGATCAGCTAACAGAAGCTGTTATAAACACTTTTAATTATGTACATGATCTAGATATTAAAGACTGTCATGGGCAATCTTATGACAATGCAAACAATATGTCGGGAGTGTATTCAGGACTACAGGCCAAGATCAAGGAAACGAACCCATCAGCAATATAATATGTGCCATGTTCGGCACATTCTTAAAACCTAATAGGGTCTTGCGCTGCCTACTGTTGAGCGGATGCAGTTATATTTTTTTATGTACTGCACAGATTGTTTATTTATTTTTTTTTCCAAATCCACACGATGTTGGGAAATTCTTTGCCAGAAAATAACTTCTGGCTCATTGACTGTAAAAAGCCTCTCGAAAATACGTAGGTCTAGAAGACAAGACGCATGCAGAGCTACGACAGAACTGGAAAGAAATAATCCAAGCTTTGACTGATATTTCTAGTGATTCTCAGGAAAAGCCTAACACACGAAATGAAAATATGGGTCTGTTAAATCATATCACTCGTTTTGAGAGTATTTTATTGTCAACTATCTGGAGCACGAACGCTTCAGTGCTGTTAGCATAATACTACAAAAAGCCGATATTCATCTTAGTAAAGTTGTAGAATTATATAACTCTTTAGCAGAGTTTTAAAAAATAAGAGATGGATTTGATTACTATGAAGGAATTGCTAAGTCACAATTCTCCAAATATGGATACACAGCTGAATATCAGCATGACAAAAAGAGGCTAAAGAAAAGCAAAAGATCAGGGGAAATTCCTGAAGTTGAAGACGATATTGATCACTTTTAAAAGGCGAAAATTTTCAGATAATCATATTTAATGTTGTGATTGATCAACTTATTTCAGAATTGAAACGCCGAAGTGAAGTTTACATATTATTGTATAATCGCTTCAACTTTCTGGAAAACCTTAAATCAATGGATATATCTGACATTTCAAAATTTGCAGAAAATTTAGTTGTTGAGTTTTCCGATGACAGAAAATTCCTTTGTCAGCGAATGCATTCATCTGAGTGGTCATTTAAAGCATTTGACGAAAGAAGAGTGAATATCACTTTGCCGCCCCCGGTGGCGCAGTGATCTAAGCGATGGCCTCTGATCATTTGTCCAAAAAGGGTCCGGGTTCGAATCCCGGTGAGGCATGGATGTTGTGTTTGTCTTACGGCACTGGCTCTCTCCCTTCCCTGGAACCAGTGACCCTAAATTAGGGACGGGCGACTGGTTATAGCCCATTGAGTTGCTCACGATGGTCATTAAACTTCCAATAAAAAATATATATATCACTTTCAGAACTGTGGGTCGTTTTGCGCAACCAGGACTTACATGATATTTACCCAAACGATAACATTGCTCTGCGCATTTTTTTTATCAGTGCCGTCTACCAACTGCTCAGAACGTTCTTTCTCCACTCTGAAGAGAGTTAAAAATTATTTGCGAAACTCCATTGGACAAGATCGGTTAAATACTTTGTCGCTGCTGGTAGGGCCGGATTAAGGGGGTCTACAGGGCCCACCATGAGCAAGGGCCCAGGAGACATGCCTGGGCAAATAATAGACAGAGTTTGTAAAATAGTTTTGCCTTTGTCTCGTATGATTTCCACTTTGTCAGAAACAGAGGCTGGAAGACGAACAGATTTCAAGGCAGTGGCTCACCAAGGATAAAGGTTTCATGTCGCTGTGAACTGCGGAACCGGTGAGATTGTTTCAGCTTTTTTACTACCATCCACTCACACCTCTCAATTTACACTTGTAACCGTTAATGCTCGAAGTCCCCTGTGGCATCAAATTGCACAAAAAAAAAAAAAACATTCACCATGAAAAGTTACACAGTGGTAAACCATTAAAAAAATTCAAGACAAACTTTAGGAATATTAAGCTTTTAACTGATGTTCTTGTGAGAACAATAGAAAATACAATGGCTTATTATGAAAAGTCTTCAGGTAATTTATTAGTTTGAAGAATTTTTTTTTTTTTTTTGATGGAAGGTTTAACGACCACCGTGAGCAACTCAATGGGCTATAAGCAGTCGCCCGTCCCTAATTTATGGTCACTGGTTCCAGGGAAGGGAGAGCCAGTGCCGTAAGACAAACACAACATCCATGCCCGACGGGATTCGAACACGGACCCCTTACGGACGAATAATCATAGGCCAGTGCCTTAGACCACTGCGCCACCGGGGCGGCGTTTGAAGAATGCACTACACATTATCCAAGCATATTGCTACAGTTTCGTGTTTTAACGGACTTCATAATGATTCCTCGTCATAATTCTTTGAGGGCCCACCAAGACCTTAATCCGGCCCTGGCTGCTGGCTGTCGAAGGCGAACAGTTCTAAAACATGAAATGTGAGGACATAATTGATGAGTTTTCAGCACTAAAAGCAAGGGAAAAAATTGGCATAAATATACAAGTTAATATTTTTAAACTGTGCTTTAATAATACTATATAACCATTAGACTATTGTAAATTTAATATATAGTGATGAACTCATTTTTTATTATTAAATTAAAATTGATGAATTCGTTTTAAAACAGTGGCGGCTCGTGGTTGAAAAAATAGGTGAAGAGCTACAAGAGCAATATGAAAAGATATCTACTGTCTTCAATGAAAATCACTACATGAGGACTGCCCTATTTTTTTGTATATTAGATCAATTCTTCTTTCCTTTAAAGCTGCAAATTTGTCGATCATGTCGTCATAGAATGGTTGTTTCTTCGTGAGCATCAATAAAATATCTTTCTAAATAAAAATATTTGCCAAAGAAGCAAGTCTGTCTTTAGAAATAGTGTTTCTTCAGTAAGTTTGTATTCTTTTAAGGCAAGAAAAAGTTCTTTCCACTGACACACTTGTAGATGGAATGGTTAAAATGAGGGCAACCAATTTATAAGCTTCTGTAAAAATATTTATCTTCATGAAGCACTCGAAGAAATTCTTGAGTCGATATATTCCTTAATTTTTTGTTGGCATATACAAGACTCGGTTAATTTTTAAGGCGCTGGAGTTTATTAAATATTTTTCCGTAAAAATGTAGATTTTCAAAAGCGTGAGAGGGAAAGCTTGAATTAAATTGTTAGAATTTGGTTGTGTCAGCAAGACAAACAATTGAAGTTTTTCACAGTCTCGAAATCTTATATCCATTTTCATTAGAATGTGGTCTAAATTTTCAAAATACATTTGCTTATAATTTTGAAAAATTGTTTCTTGTGTAATAGCAGCATATTTCCGTTTAGATCTGCTTATTTCTGTGATTTTGCTAGCTTTTCCAAATAGTGTTTCAAATACTTCATCGTTCTTTTTATGACTCAAAATTTCACGAGGTTTTTTTTTAATTTGAGTTACACAGTAGTTTACGTCCAGTGATTTTTTCTGCAAAATTTCGAATAACAGATCGGTGGGGCCAAAAATTTCATTAAATACTATTGCCAAAAATGTGAATTCAAAAGTGTTCATATCGTTTAAAAACCCCTTGACAAGTTGAATTGATTTTTTGTCTGATTGCTCACTATTTGCCAGAAATTCGAATACTTCCTTCAATTTATCCCAATCTTCAACAACTACACTTACTAACTTCGAAGTAGAGGACCATCGAGTTTCTGCTATGGTTGGTATGCGTCTTACGGTTGTAGATGTGAGTGTATAAGATCGCTTCACTGAGTGATGAAAAAACGAAGGAATTCCAGTGAGGCTTGCGTAAAATATACGACACTTTGAAATTTCAGAAAAACTCTGCTGTAATACAAGGTTCAAACGATGTGCTGAGCAATGAACAAAAACAGCTTGAGGAGCATTATCCTTGATTTTTTTCTGGAGCCCATTCAAGTGTCCAGACATTACACTTGCCCCATCGTAACATTGTCCTATTAATTTGTGTTGATAATCGAATTGTTCCAAAATTTTGTCTAGCATTTTGTATAAAGCTACTGACGTTCGATCTCCACTCACGTCGTGGAAACCCAAAAATCGCTCAGCCAATACATCTTTCAAATCAACAAATCTTATTATTAAAGAGCACTGAGAAGTCTGATTTATGTTTGTGGTGTCATCTACTCGAATAGAAAAGCATTGAACTTCATTTATTTCATTTTTAACGTGATCGTTTATATATTCAGAAATACATTCAATTAATTCATTTTGAATAGTTTTTGAGTCACCTGTGAAGACATTTTTTATCTTTCCGTATTGATTTTGAATTTCTAAAGAACCTCTTAATATCAACAATGAAAGTAATTCCTTGAAATTTCCACGATTTATCGAGTCGATGCTTTCGTCATGGCCACGGAATGCTAGTTCTTGTTTGCTCAAATATAATACTGCATCAATCACTGTCTGCAGGAAAAGTCTATTTAAATGCATCGACAATGGTGTTCTGATTTTTTTCAAAATTCCTTAGCATTAACTCGCATTTCAGGTGTTCGCTAGAATCACCATGTTTATGAAGTGAGCGTGTTATATTTAATAAATCTGAGAATCCGTCTTTATTCCACGACGAATGTTTATTACTAAAAAGTAAGCAGGGCCAACAAAATAATTTTTGTAACACAGAAGTACTACAAAGCCATTTATATTCAGTAAACTAACAATTTTTAAAATTAATATTGTAAGATTTACCGCTCTTCTTGATTTCTTTTTTGGCAACAATTGTCAGTGAATCCGTCGGTCGTCCTTGAAGTAAAATATCTCTTTTATCTTCATCTTTCCACCGATTAAATGGAGTATGTAATAAATTACAATGTCGTTCGCAGGATACATATTTTAATTAAAACTATCACTAACTGTTAAACTGCTCACGAAATTACAGTAACAGGTAAACTTTTTGACAAATAATCACAAAGCACGAAAAAACAAATCCCTTTCGGAAAACATATACCACAACACTGCAAGATACCCCCGTTTCACCGTGATCTCCTTCGAAGGTCACGATTCCATCTGCAGAGCTTCGGCGCCGAAAGATAAAACACTTCACTTGCGCGCCAGATAAGGGGAGGTTGGCGTCACGGTTACCATACCAACTCCGTCGAAAGCTGCAGACTTCCAAGGGTTTTCATTTCGGCACTTCACTTGCACTGTTTTGCGTATGAGGACTTGTTTTCCGTATTGAACGCGCTATGTGAATTGATATCTAATCAACATTTTGAGTATTTTGTAACACAATAGAGACAAAAAAGAATATATTATACAAATTACTGAATAAAACTTTATTTTAAGTAAAATAGGTGAAGAGACACTTCACCTACTTCACCTGAAAAGCCGCCCCTGTTTTGAAAATGTTTCAACGGCAGAGAAATTCCTTTCCTTATTTTTAGAGATTCATAAGAGAAAAATATATTTATTATTACTGTTTTGTTGTTAAATTTTTCGTAAGGAAATATATTTAAAAAGTAATTTTAACTTTTTTAACATACTGTACTGTGGAGATAAGTTTTATAACAAATTTTAGGTTGTTATATTAAAAGAAACGATTTTCGTAATTATGAAACTGGATTTGAAACCCTAGTAATTAGTACGTATAAACAAAATGCGTGTGTGAATGCAAAGGTGAGAGGAAGCCGGGGGTCTAAATCCGGCACTGGCCAGCGCTTAGACCACTGCGCTACCCATACAACCTATTGTGGTTCATCATTTGACTATGTTGAAAGTGAATACGCATATGCTTGTATAGGACAGAGATGCAAAGAGATCTTTTTAATGTACGTTACAACAGCGTAAAAAGAGTAACGATCTCTTTCTTTAAGATGACAACTAGAATTGTCAAAATGTGCATGTCACAGTTTACTTCAAGTTAAAGATACTCTAAGATACAGTGCATATAATCAGGAGAACAATGAACTATTCTCAAAACTTGACAGAAAAGTAGATGAGAAGCATTAAAAGAATATTTTGATTATGTTTTAACCATGTGGTTGAAAATAATCAGATAAACAATTCTTAAAGCACAGTGCATCAAAAGGAAGGAGTATGTGCATACATTTTTCAAGCATTTAATGAGTTATATAAATATAACACACCCATTTTTCAAAAATATGGTATGTTTAATGCCCTTGAAAACAGCAGTAGCAGATTCTGAAGTTGTAGTTAATCACAGCACAGTATGTTTCTAAACGAACCTACTTTTGCTATGAAGCAAATGTCTTTTCTTTTTTTAGAGGACAAGAGTCTTTTCTCACATTTAAAGGACAAGAAGGTTCTCTCACTTCTAAACACATGTAAATAAAGTTTGTGTGCATAAAACTTAACCTCTCAGTAGTGTAGAATGCATTCCAAAGAAGAAAAAAAAACAGTGCTTATATCAGCAATTGTCTTAACAGAAGGCAGACTGCGACCATTTAATTTACCTGTAAAAGAATAATTGTTCTCCGTAAAAGATAACCATAATTATAACATATGCACACCTTATGGAAACCTACATCTGTCCTCACTTAGCATTTTGTTTGGTGTATTGTTATTTTATTTATTATTAAATTTATATTACATTGATACGCAGTCGAGTCACATTATTGTGACCACCTCCAACTTTTGACGTCAACAGCGCGTAGCCAATGAAAAAAGGCACGTGCCGTGAGCTGGCTTGGAGGGTATATAAGGTGTGCCGTGTGCTGTAGGCATTCTAAAAACATATCACTCGTTTCTGTCATGGAAAAAAGGAGCAATTTATCAGATTTGCAAAAAGGGATGATTATCGGCCTTCGGGCCAAGGGTGGCAATATTTCTGATACAGGGCAGTTTGCGAGCCGTCCGCGTGCTGCTGTGTAAACAGTGTATCGTGATTGGAGAAATGGCACCATTGCGAATAAGGGACGTGCAAACTGCGAAGCACCACGTGCCATTGATGTGAGAAGTGAACGTCTGCTGCGAAGGTGCGAGAGGGCCGATCGATACGCTACAGTGCAGCAACTCACTGGACGAATGAACCAGGGGTCTACCGGAAATGTGTCTAAAATGACAGTTCAGCAAACCCTGCTGCATGTGGGGCTCCGATGCAGACGGATAGTCACTGCACCTATGTTAACGAAGGGGCATCGGCAGAAAAGGCTTACATTTGCACGACAGTATTGCAATTGGGCCTTTTTTTTTTTTTTTTTTTTTGATTGGAGGTTTAACGACCACCGTGAGCAACTCAATGGGCTATAAGCAGTCGCCCGTCCCTAATTTAGGGTCACTGGTTCCAGGGAAGGGAGAGAGCCAGTGCCATAAGACAAACACAACGTCCATGCCTCACCGGCATTCGAGCCCGGATCCCTTTCGGACAAATGATCATAGGCCATCGCTTAGAACACTGCGCCACCGGGGCGGCCAATTAGGCCTTCGCTGATTAGCAAAGGATTGCTTTCTCTCCTATGAGTCACGTTTTCTGCTTCATAGAACGGATGGACGTTGGCATATAAGATGAGAAACATCGGAGAACAAACACTCTTCAACCATTGCTGGCAGAACACAAGCTGGTGGGGGCAGCGTTATGGTGGGGAATGTTTTCGTGGCATTCCCTGGGTCCACTCATACCTGTGGAAGGCAGTATGTACCGAATTCGTTATGAATCCATCCTTGCAGATAACGTACACTCATACATGCTGATTGTCTTCCCTGGGGCGGATGGGATCTTCCAGAACGATAATGCGGCGTGTCGCACGGCTAGAAATGTCCGAGAGTGGTTGGAAAGGAACGATGAAGACTTCAAAGTACTTCCCTGGCCCCCTAATTCCCCAGACTTAAACCCAATTGAGCATCACAATATAAAGTCGTGCAAAATTGGTAAATAAGTATAAAAAGTCACCGTCTCTGCACGAACAAATAAAGAAGCAAATCCAAAACCAACGAACTCAGAAGCCAAAAACTTTCAGTCAATTAGTTTAATCTGAGGAAATACATTAGTACTTTCGGGCCACTTTTGTCCCATCTTCAGATGTGAAGTGAACGTTTGAACAATGCTACTATTTATACAGAACAGTGGCAGTATGGATAGACATAGCATGTGTGTATGACGTTAGCTATGTTAAAGGTGAAGCCCCATATTTTTGTCCAATCTCTTCTGTTATTATATAATATTTTTCCATACAGGTGGTATGTCGTATAGTACATAGTCGTTACAACGTTCGTAACGAGCTTTATAAATAAATAAACTTTCAGTCAATAACAGAGTAGGACAGGATCTTGGTGTTATTAGAATTTTTGCGTGGTCCCAGTCTGGGTAGAAGGTTCCATCATTGACAGTTCGTGCCATAGCGGTGCTTTGTACCCTGCTGAGCATCTGTGGAACCACCTCGATCTTGTTGTTCGCTCTATGTATCCTCCACCACGCACAATTCAGCAGCTGTCAGGTGAACTACTGCAGTTAGCGTGGCTCCACATACCTGTGAACACCTTCCAGCACCTTATTGAGTCACTCCTAGCTCGTCTAGCTGTTGTCCGCGTTGCACACGGCGGTTACTCCGGATATTAGCTGGTGGTCACAATTATGTGACTCAACCGTGTATATTGAGACGATTGTACATGTGGGTGAAAAGTTATTCATATTGTTATAAAGATTAAGTGAAATTGGTAAGCTTAATGAAAATGTTTTGAGAACATTTAAAGATTTCAAAAAAGCAAACATAGATAACAAATATGTTACATACATTCCTACATTATATAAATTTGTGAAAAACCTTAAATTTTCCTTGATGCCTTCTTTATTTGTTGTATATTAAATAAATGAGACAGGGTTTCATGGGTGCATAAGTATTCACATTTTTATTTAAAAATGTATTTCCAACTAACTGATTACCTGATTTACGCTCAAGGTCCAAACTGATTACCGAACCATGTTTTTCATTTTTTCTCCCTTTTACTTATGCTTAGTGCCATATCCACTTGCAGCTACTGAGCTGTTAGACCATGATATTTACTCATACGTTTGCACAAAACTTTTCAAGTTTTAATTAAATTTAGTAAACACCCTTCTTTCTGAAGTTAGGTAACGAAATTTACATTTAAGGATTTAAAATTGTTTTTAACACACAAAATAGTTCATACTATACTACTTTACATAAAAGTTACTTCAAAATAAATTTCCACAGGGATACTTCAACATAAATGATCATTGACTGTTTTTTCTCATGGTTACAAAAGTGGTGTTTAACTTTTGTCAAGTAATGTGCTTTATTTAACTGCTGATATATAAAAATTATGCACAGAAATTTTAAGCTGTTGCTTTAGCTACATTGAAAATTGAAGAATTAAATACAGAATAAAATACTTAATGTCAATGCGATAAAAAAAAAATGTTTGAGGTAACACCCAATAGTGATACATAGATAATGCTTTCATTGCGTGTTCTAAAATCAGTGAGCCGCCCCGGTGGCGCAGTGGTCTAAGGCGTTGGCCTCTGATCATTTGTCCGTAAGGGGTCCGGGTTCGAATCCCGGTGAGGCATGGATGTTGTGTTTGTCTTACGGCACTGGCTCTCTCCCTTCCCTGGAACCAGTGACCCTAAATTAGGGACGGGCGACTGCTTATAGCCCATTTGAGTTGCTCACGGTGGTCGTTAAACCTCCAATCACAAAAAAAAAAAAAAAAAAATCAGTGATGAGCTTTACTTCTTTTTTCATATTTCTTAATTTTTCAATACCATAAAGATCTAACACTAATACAAAAATTGCCCATCCTCAATCCTCAATTTAAGTTGCAATTCTAATAAAGAAAGAAAGAGTGCCAGAACTGTGGCATAAACATAAAACATATCTATGCATAAAAAGGGACTCAAACCCGGAGTCTTGGTATGACAGATTAGTGACCTCACTGCTTGCCCACCTGGATTTTTTTTCGAGGGTGGGGGGGGGGTTATCGTAACGACTACCATGAATAACTCCATGGGCTATAAGTAGTCTCCCATCCCTAATTTAGAGCTACTGGTTCCAGGGAAGGTAGCGAGTCATTGCTGCAAGACAAACACAACATCCATGCCTCACTGGGATTTCTTTTTTTTTATTTTTTTTTGATTGGAGGTTTAACGACCACCGTGAGCAACTCAATGGGCTATAAGCAGTCGCCCGTCCCTAATTTAGGGTCACTGGTTCCAGGGAAGGGAGAGAGCCAGTGCCGTAAGACAAACACAACATCCATGCCTCACCGGGATTCGAACCCGGACCCCTTACGGACGAATGATCAGAGGCCAGCGCCTTAGACCACTCGCCACCGGGGCGGCCACTGGGATTTGACCCCGGACCCATCTTGGATGAATGGTCAGAAGGCAGCGCTTAGACAACAGTCCCACTGGGGCAGCCCACTAGGAAATACCTGTCACTGTTTATTATTCTTCAGGCAACATGTCACTAAAATGCAGCAACATATGCAGCACAAGTACAATAACACAATGCCACCCCGGTGGTGCAGTGGTCTAAGCGATGGCCTCTGATCATTCGTCCGAAAGGGGTCTGGGTTCGAATCATAGTGAGGCATGGATGTTGTGTTTGTCTTACGGCACTGGCTCTCTCCCTTCCCTGGAACCAGTGATCCTAAATTAGGGACGGGCGACTGCTTACAGCCCATTGAGTTGCTCACGGTGGTCGTTAAACCTCCAATTAAAAAAATAATAATAACACAATTGTGCAGTAAATGAGGATATTTCAGAAGTTTCTTTAATCCCTAACTCAAAATTGTATTCTCTGCTACAAATTAAGCACATCTTTTATCAATTATTTTTAATGTTATACACTGAAGACCAATTGAATTAGAGATACCTGTCTGGTAACGTGTAGCACCACCTTTCGGCATGTGACGGCGGCGATTCATCTCGGCATGGACTCGACAAGATACCGGAAGCGTTGGGAAGCCATACGGATTCACGACCCCTGAACAAGCTCCCACAATTCACGAAGATTTGATGAAGGGGGGTCAGAGCCCCGAACATCTCTCTCGATGGCATCCCAGATGTGCTCGATGGGATTGAGGTCAAGTAACCTAGCTGGCCAAGGAAGCGATGTCGCGTCGATGGAGTGTTCATTTAACCATTCGGATACAATTCGGGAGCAATGGCACGGTGCATTGTCTTGTTGCAGGATGAGGTCCTCAGTGGCATGTTGAAGACGCACAAACGGGAGCAAATGGTCGTCCAGGATATCCCGGTAATGTTGACTTGTGAGCGACGATGTCACACGTACCAGAGATCCCATTTCAGTCCACGTAAACAATCCCCAGACGAGAATGCCACCCCCACCAGCTTGAAGAGTACACTTCTGGCAAGAAGGATCCATCGCTTCATGTGGTTTGCGCCGTACTCGTACCTGCCATCTGCATGTACCAACGTGAATCTCTACTCATCAGTCCAGGCAACATTTTTCCACATGTCTAGGGTCCAGTGGCGATGTTCCCGCGCCCATGCTAATCTTTGCATCCTGTGATGTGCGGTCAGCAGCGGTACCTTCGTGGGACGATGGCTTCTGTACCCCATAGCGAGGAGATGGCTCTGGATGGTGTGACTGCTTACACGTTTTTGTGCACCAGCGTTAAATTGCGAGTGATTTCTTGCACTATGGCTCGTCTATCCGCTGTTACAATACGAGCTAGCCAACGATGACCCCGCTCATCCACACGCTGTTGTACACAGCAGTTGGCTCTTGCAGGGATGGTTTTACCGGATTCGATGTACTCACGGTGCACCCGTGACACAATGACTCGTGAAAATCCCAGTGCCTGCACGACTTCCGAGATGGAGTGACCCATTCGTCGGGCCCCGACAATTTGCCCACGATCAAATGCGCTTAGATCCTTCGTCTTACCCATACTGCGTCCGACTCTTACTGATTCCCGTCGCATCACTCCTTATATTGTCGGATCGTTGCATACTTCATGTCGTTTCCGTTTACAGGGCCGTCCACAGCGCCACATTTGCATAACGCCAGCTGTCTCTAATTCAATTGCTCTTCAGTGTATATCAGATTTCCCAAATTGGTCAGCATGACTATACGAATCGCCATTCTCTTTGTTTATATCATGGCAGTGTGCCTACATCTCACGTGTACAATCTTTTCAATTATTACATGTCCATGCAGTCTTTCATTTTGTTACCAAACCTTCAAAAGCACTACATTTTATCTAATACTGTAAATGTACATGGCCTTTATGTGATCAATCTCTCAGACACTGTGAGGTATGATTAGTTTCTGAGAAACTGATTTTCTTATAATTACCATCCTCATAATCACTAAAACAAAAGAGCCAAAGGAGGGAAAAAATAAAAAAACAGAATGATGGTAATTTGCAACATATTTTCTCCATCAAATTTCTCCCTAATAGTTGAATTTACTCCCTAACAGCTGAGTTTACATTCTCCCTAACAGCTGAATTTACACCTTCTGCCTGCCTTGTTTTGGATCTACCCATTGTTCTACAAACATAGAGCACAACATATGTTTAGATAATCCTTCACCTCCCTTGTGACACTTATTTTCAAAACAATTCCAATATGTTATTCTGATTAACTTTTCCTCCTACCATAGAAGCACCCAAACCAATCATAATTTGGACAATACGAATTCTGTACTTCCACTGAAACCACCGATTTTTCCTTAATAATTTTTTATCAACAATATGAGTTCCTAACACCATAAGAAGCCCTTTACTTCATGTCATAAAGAGCATCTTACTGCTATAAAAAGTGGTATATCTAAATTCTGAATTTTACACAACCAGATTTGTTTCCTGGCCAGCCCCTTCTTTAGCAAAAAAAAAAAAAAAAATGCTTTTATGCAGCTGATAAGATAGACTAGCTGTTTTGCTGATTCTGTCATACAATCCCTAATCGAGCTTTTGAGTCTCAATAATTCAACCCAAATAACCAAAATATTTTACATGAGCTAGCTTGTTATGAATTATTACACCAAGGGTTGTGCTGTTGATAACAAAATTCACCAGTTGAAATAAAAATTATGAGCTGGTGTTGATTCTTCTTTTAATAGAAGCTATGTAATATTAAAAATGACTATCAAAAATTAAATGGCTGCAGTGAAAAAGAAAATCCAGTGTAGAGGTTGCTACACAATCAATCACTTTCGGGGTTTGCCTTAGTAACTCTCATTTAGACCCAGTATTTATCTTCATCACAAATTGACACAACTTGATCAACTGAATGGGTTTATACTACAATTTGTTTACACTTTTAGAAATTGGGAAATCATCAGAATACAGTGAACTGCAGATAACAGAGAACCATCTTCTTCAACATCTAAATCTTAGCTACTTTCTTTATACACTTTACCAACATACATTTCAGACACACAAATGAGAACAGCTTACATTACTGTCTTATTCCAGAGTCATTTTCAAACCACTTCCAGGACTTCTCTTCATCTTGACTGTTGCAAAACTCTTGGTGAGTTCAAGTGCTTGCCTTTCACTCAGCAACTATTTATGAATACACGAAACATTTGCTTTATGGAATTCAATCAAAAGCCTTCCCAAAGTCAATAAATACTAAACACAAACTGTGATACATCTTTTGAAACTTTTTATGAAGTTGAGTGAATATGAATGTTATCCTCACACAAGCTCCACACACCTGCCTTTACTAATATCATTTCCATCTTCTAAGTTCCTTATTGAATATGTTGGAGTAAACTTACTATTTTATAATTCAAGGACAAAATTATGCCTCCTAATCTATTATATACCAACTAAGATCCTTCAGTTATTTACATCGTCATTAAAAATTTTAATTTTTATCACTACATAGCTATCTATTATTCCTTATATTTTCACTTAGTAAGTCTTTAAAATATTCACATCAAATTTTCAATATACCCTGCACTCAGAACTGCCTATCTTTCTCAAGAGAATTCTGGATTATACAGTTTCCATCTTTTCTCATAATGTTAAAAAACTCTAAAAACTTTTGAAACAATGGCACTTCTTTTCTATATAATTCACAAATTGTGAAGATACCATCCTTTCAGTTGCCCTGACACACCATTTTGCATTCCTACAGGGTGCTTCATAATCTTCTCTGCTAACATGTCATTACTTAATACTCTTTCAATAAGCCCTAGTGTCCACTTATCGGTTCCAACTGTCCTGTGTAATAACAAGAAAGTGTCATAAACTGTGACACACACTGAAGAGCAATTGAATTATAGACCGCTGGCGTTATACAAATGTGGCGCTATGGGCGGCCCTGTAAACGGAAACGACATGACGTATGCAGCGATCCGACAATATAAGGAGTGATGCGGCGGAAATCAGTAAGAGTCGGACGTAGTACGGGTAAGACGAAGGATCTAAACGCATTTGATAGTGGGCAAATTGTCGGGGCCCGACGAATGGGTCACTCTATCTCGGAAGTCGTGCAGGCACTGGGATTTTCACGAGGCACTGTGTCACGGGTGCACCGTGAGTGCATTGAATCCGGTAAAACCATCCCTGCAAGGGCCAACTGCCGTGGATAACAGCACGTGAATGAGCGGGGTCATCGTCGGCTAGCTCGCATTGTAACAGCGGATAGACGGGCCACAGTGCAACAAATCACTCAGCAATTTAACGCTGGTGCAGAAAAACGTGTAAGCAGCCACACCATCCAGAACAATCTCCTTGCTATAGGGTACAGAAGCCATCGTCCCACGAGGGTACTGCTGCTGACCGCACATCACAGGGTGCAAAGATTGGCATGGGCGCGGGAACATCGCCACTGGACCGTAGACATGTGGGAAAATGTTGCCTGGATTTATGAGACGAGATTCACGTTGGTACATGCGGAGGGCAGGATACGAATACGGCGCAAACCACATGAAGCGATGGATCCTTCTTGCCAGCAGGGTACTCTTCAAGCTGGTGGGGGTGGCATTCTCGTCTGGGGACTCCTGGTACGTGTGACATTGTCCCTCACAGTCAACGTTACCGGGATATCCTGGACGACCATTTGCTCCCGTTTGTGCGTCTTTAACATCCCACTGGGGACCTCGTCCTGCAACAAGACAATGCACCGTGCCATCGCTCCCGAATTGTATCCGAATGGTTGGATGAGCACTCCACCCACGTGACCTCGCTTCCTTGGCCAGCTAGGTCACCTGACCTCAATCCCATCGAGCACATCTGGGATGCCATCGAGAGAGATGTTCGAGGCTCTGACCCCCCTCCATCAAATTTTCGTGAACTGTTAGAGCTTGTTCAGGGGCTGTGAATCCGTATGGCTTGCCAACGCTTCCGGTGTCTTATCAAGTCCATGCAGAGACAAATTGCTGCCGTCATCAGGGCGAAAGGTGGTGCTACACGTTACCAGACAGGTATATTTAATTCAATTGCTCTGCAGTGCATGCTATCCATGCAGCTTAATTAATAATGTATCTTTTACACATCTTTAACCCAATTTCAATGCTATCTTCTGCTGGGTGATACTTTAATTCCACAAAAACCTTTAATAGTCTGGTTCCTTGTCTTTCAAATGGGTGGAAGGCTGCTCATTTACCTGGTTTTCAATAGGGATTGTTTATGACAGTGTTTGACTCCAGTGTCATTATGCTCTGGACACATTGCTCAATAGCTCACTTGGGAACAATTGTGTCCCGCTAATTGCTTAGCCTGAGTGCATACACCAGATGGCCAGCCCATTTGGTAGTAAAGCATCCTTCAGTTTTCTCTACACTTAACTGACAAGCTGCTTCCACTGCACACCATGTAGGACAATGTGCGACTAGTGCAGCTGGTTCTGCACATCTTTGTCATAGTGCTGTTTTGACTCTTCATTTCTTATACCATTATATGATTAAATCAGAAGGTGCAGGGTTCAAAAAGCAATGCAGACATGATTCAGAAGTAAGTTATCTTTGAATGAAAACATTTTTGAGGCTGATATTAAAGTATTTATTCAAGCATTTTACTTACACTGATTGTGTGTCACCAGCTATTATTGAAGTGAGTTCTTGGCTGGCCTCAAGCCCAAAAATACGTTAATTGCCCACTACCCTAAAAACTCCTTCCTCAAATCTCATCAACCTCTCTCTCGCTTCTCCCAGTCAGCAACCCGCACAAAACACGTCATCCTCTTCCTCCTTCAAAAACCCCTCTCTGCTTTTGTCCCCAACGACCAACTTCCAAACTCTTGCCTCCAGCACTGACGGCTGACCACCACCAGAATACCATCACAAAACTGTTTCCTCATCCTCTAAAAATGTCCACGGCCTAATAGTACTATCCCAAAGGATCCATTTACTAAAGAATGAAAATACTAATGAATGGCCCTAAAAAGCAATCTTCTATTGTAGATACAGGAATTTGGCTTCTGGCGTAATATCATTCTCAAGGAAGTTAGCAGACTTATTAATTATTTTAGGACTTGCTGGCTCTGCAAATAGAACCAAGAATTATATTCTTTGAAATAATATAATTTTACAATTTTAAAACACAATTACAACTTTTAAAATACTCTTAGAATGCAGGGCTTTTAATTATTTACATATTAAAATTAAGCATTAACCACTTAAAGTTTCTAAGTATTTAACACGACTTTATAATTCATAAAATTAACATTATTCTACAAGCCTGTTCCATTACAATTATTATTAAAGGTTATTCACAATTACCACTATTACATCTCTTCCAAAGTTTATTGTGTAAGTCACCTTCTGGTATGAATGAGTACGTACCTATAACCTTTAAACTTAGAATTAATTAGTTCTGTTTGTTTGTCCGTCCGTGTATGCCTGTGTGTGAATGCATGTGAGCATGTGTGTGTTTTCCTACTATGTGGTGTTTCTAACTTGTTTATTCCCTGCAAAAAATTGACAGGGACCCAGTGTTAAAGGCACATAGGATGCACAGACTCTCATTCATTTATGCCACAGAAATGCCATAATTAAATATTAGCCATGTAGTTACTCTACAAAAACTTAAAATTGAAAACAAATTCTAACTCCAGCATGATTCAGTTTTCAAGACTTCTCAAGAATGGCTACATAAATGACAATTATGGCATTTGTATGCCATAAATTAATGAGTTTTATTTATTCCCAATTGCTACTCTACAAAGATGGTTTCTGAGCATATTCTCTTAATTTGCATAAAACATTCAACTAATTCCAACTTTTTTTTAACAGTCTGCATTTTCCAACCACTTTCTGTGGCATTTTGTATTGTACACTTCCAATATATAGATTGCTCTTTGTTTCATTCTAGCCCTTATGCCTAAAATCCCAATAATCAATGAATGTATCAGCTGTTTCCTTATCCATTATATGTGTATACTCTAAAGAATTTTTTGGAAAAGTTATTAGTGTCTACATATTTTTATTACAAATATGTGTCAGAATTGACAAAGCCAAACACAAAGAAATCTGGATAGACACAAAATTACATGTGAAATGCCAAAGGAAAAATGTTAAAAACTAAAAAAAGGAAAAAAAAACTGAACTTTGGTTTAAGAATGTTTCACCACTTTAAAACTGGCACTCACCAGATGAAAGAAGAAAAAAACATCTGTTTTGAATTTCATGACACTTTCTACTACAAATATAGTAGCATCATTTAACACTGTAGTGATTTTTTCTGAACAAAACTGGCTAATCCATTTTCTATTTGGAATACACTTTCTACTACAAATATAGTAGCATCATTTAACACTGTAGTGATTTTTTTCTGAACAAAACTGACTAATCCATTTTCTATTTGGAATACACTTTCTACTACAAATATAGTAGCATCATTTAACCCTGTAGTGATTTTTTTTAACAAAACTGGCTAATCCATTTTCTATTTGGAATACACACAAATTTAATATTTTTTTATTAATAACACAGGTTTCAACATATTAAACAATGAAAACAGAGCAAGTCATGTGTTAGAAAACCAGTTTTATTTATTTATTCATTATTTATTCATTTAACTCTTAAGTTTACTAGCACATTTGATTTGACATATTTTAGTAAAAAATTTTAATTTGACACCACAGTTTTATGTAGATCTCTCACAACTCAGCTGGGAATCATCAGAAAAAGTTTTTCCATCTCTTAATATTGAATGGTGTCTTGCTGTTTCTGATAAATGCCAATTTAGATTTTTTTGCTGTCTGTGGCTATGCGTTGAACAAACCAAGAAATTAACAACAGTTTCAACACAAATGAAATCCACTTGATTTTCCTACAAAATAAAATCATGTAAGACAAATAGAAAAAAAAAAAATAAACATAATGAGATACACTATGCACTCTCATAGTAACCAATTTATGAAATTACACTCACATTACAGCTGAAGAAAGTTGGAAATTCTCTAGCATAACAGTGTTCTAAAATAAGCATTTTGAGGGGGAGGGAGGATCAAGTAATAAGATTTTACCTTCAAAACCTGAGGTATTTGTAAATGGAAATCCAGGTTGTAAAACTTACCACTTCTAAATGAATGACCCACAGAGTGAATATATATAAAGTGATAGGAATGTCTGGTAGAATAAGAGTTCAGCAGTTTAACAGCATTTACATCTTTGCATCTTCAAACAATAGAATTAAATGTCATTAACATCAGCAGCCTGTCACTTAGCAAAGCCAAGCAATTACAGATCTTCGAGGTCAATGATGACACCAGCACTTTTTGCCTTTGAGAATTCTCTGTTCCTTTCCATTTATTTATTTATTTATATAATTAATTAATTTTTACATACAACTGACATTTGCAAATGTAGGACTGCTACTGTGAAACTATTTTTTTTTAATTTCATTATCACTAAGCTGTTCTCTGAGATTCAGAGGTTAGCTGGCAAAGAAACACAAACAAGATAAATTTTTAACTGATTATTTACTTACTGTTGCCATATCAAACTTCTCCACTTACAGCGATCTTGAAACACAACTCGGGCTTCACTGACATCCATCACACGATGTACACAAGACCTTCTATACTTCATACTCATAATCTTTTTCTCATGCAGACACTCCTGAATCTGATACTCCCATGTCTTCCTTGGCCTTCCTCTGCTTTTCCTTCCTGCCACTTGGGCTAAAAATTTTCTTAGTATGCATCACATCGCTCATTCTTTCAATGTGGCCAAAACTCTGCTTTTCCTTCCTGCCACTTGGGCTAAAAAATTTTCTTAGTATGCATCACATCGCTCATTCTTTCAATGTGGCCAAACCACTGAAGATTATTAGCCTGCACCTTCTAACAACATTTTGCTTCACATTACACAACTGCAACACATCTTCATTCCTCACACGATCAGAACGTGTCTTGCCACAAACGCATTTCTCCAGCACACAAAACGACTCCTATGTTTCTTCTGCAGTACCCAGGTTTCACTGCTATACATCAGAGTGGGAACAATTACACTTTCATACACTGCCATGCGGGACTCTCTTGAAAAACCCATCATTCCTGTGAAACAGAGTAGCACAATGTAGACGTATCTATCTGTGTACGCTGTACGTGGATAGTTTCCAAATTATCAGCAGATAGCTTTCTGCTTGTAGATTTAAAAAATATAGAAATGTTATTTACAGCAAATAAAACAGTTACTGGAGGCTTTACTCAGAATTATACACTTAATTGTATTTTAACTTGAAGAATGTTCGATCATTTTTTGCATCTTCTGAGTTCTTTTGTTTTTACAGACGTTTCTGGCTCCTAGATTCTATCAAGGCCTGTTCTCAATGTATAGGAATGTATCAAAAGTTGTGTTTGCACAGAAAGATTTTAAATTTTATTGCCAGGTTTTTCTTGCAGTGGCCAGTTATTAAATTAAAGTCTTTTGCTTATGTATTTTGGAAATCTACTATTTTTGAATTAAGTTGTTGAAAACGCTATTTATTTTCAAAGTTTTATTAATGGAACTGTTTTTCTGGATATTAAAATTTTCTTTATTTAGTCTTGTTTTTATGAGGTTCATAGTCTAATATTTTAATTTTTGCCATAAAGGTCCATTTCACACACATTGCTGCACATTAAATTCTAATGTACTTATTCTGTCCTTGTTGGAATCAGTAATGTTCTAATACACTGGCGGAAAGTGAAAAAAGAACACCAAGAAGGAGACGTCTGATACCAACGAAATTTATACAGCATAATAACGGAATACAGAGGATAACGTGATCAAAACATTATGGCAAAATACAGCTGAATTTGCTGGTAAACTGAAAAATAACATTTCCATGTAACATGGTTAGTATGAGGTTGAACCGCCATGAACTGCATCACACTGTGCAATTCTGGCATGGAGTCTGTCGTACAGATGTTGGATGTAAGTTTGTGGTATTGAGTTCCAAGCATCCTCAACCTGGACGCATAAATCGGGGATGGTCGTGGAGACTGGATAAGTCGTTGTCCCATAAAATCCCACACGTGCTCAATGGGGGACAAATCGGGTGAACAATGGGGGACAAATCCGGTGTGGCCATGGAAGTTGTCTCACACCCTGAAGTGCATGTTGCGTTGCACGTGCCGTGTGTGGGCATGCGTTATCTTGCTGGAAAACACCACGATGAACCGACCTTACAAATGGCACAACAATGGACTGAATGATGATGTTGATGTAGGAGCTGCTGTTTAACATACCCGGTACAAACACTAGTTGTGTACGGGAGTGATAGCTGATCGCTCCCCACACCAGGAGGCCAGGTGTAGGCACTGTGTGTCGCTGGCGGATGCAAGAAGAGTGGAAACGCTTCCCTGTGCGTCTGCGAACACGCATACGGCCATCGGAGGTTCCCAAGCAGAATCTGCTTTCATCGCTGAACACGACAGATCGCCATTGCATTCTCCAGTGCAGACGTTGGCGACACCACTGCAGCTGTTCCTGACAGTGGGCTGGATTCGGAGGTACACATGCCAGAGGCACACGTGCACATAGTCCTGCATCTAGTAGACGGTTGCGGATTGTTCGCACAGTCACCTCAGGCGCAACGGCAGCTTGGATTTGCGTCGCAGTGGATATTCTGCTTGACAACGCCGCTCTTCTTATGCGTCAATCGGTCCGCTCGTCAGTCCGTCTGTGACTCCCGGTTTCACGTCTTCTCGTGTGGGAATGTTCCTCGGACCATCTACGCCACCATCGTACCACCACCGATACTTCCCATCCAATTCGCTCCGCAATACAACGATACGACCACTGGGCCTCACAGAGTCCGACTAGATGACCTCGCTCAAAGTCTGATAACTGCTGAAATCGTACATGTCTTCCATGTCCAGGAATTGCAGCTTCTTCAGGGTCTTTGCACGTGTCCGTACGCCGACGACTGATTACATTCACTTCGCCGTACTCCTTAAATACCACCGACGATAATTTGCATATTATGTTGTGCTGTGGCATAAGCACTCACCGGTTGGTCCCGAAATTAACATCACACCTACGTAAACTCGATCCCATTAACATATGTAAATTTCATGATCATCAGCAAATTCCTTCATGGTGTTCTTTTTTCACTTTCCGCCAGTGTAATTTCTTTAAATTACCTTATTCTATGTTTATCAGGAAGTTTTCGGTTTTAATGGTTATGTACGCAAATACATTTTATTTTTATACAATTCTGCTGTGAAAACCTCTTTAAGCGGCTATGACATTCAATGAAGAATTCACATGCCTACTAATTTCACCATCTAATTTGTTCTCTCTGTCAAACATGCTTCCTAAATACACAAACTCATTCACCTGGTCAATCACTGTGCCATTTAGACATATATTACATTCAGTAATACCATTTCCTCTCTCAAAAACCATAACTTTGGCTTTTCCCTTATTTATACTCAGTTTGAATTTCATGCAAACTTCGTACATCCGGGACAACATACTCTGCAACTCACTTTTGCTCTCTGCCAACAAGACAGTGTCATCAGCATGCAGCAATCTGCACACACGGATATCACCAAGACATAAACCAGTATTATCTATTTTGGCATCATGCATGCATGCATCCATAAATATATTAAACAGCCATGGAGACATTACACAAAATTGCCTGACTCCTGCACCAACAGAAAACCATTTTGATAAATACCATTCACTCATACACTCTTCCACAAAAGTGTCCTATTTACACGGTCATAAGCTTTCTCTAAATCTATGAAGCAGCAAAAACTTTCTTACCAACAGCCAAATACTTTTCAATCATCATGCACAATGCAAAAATTTGGTTAGTGTGGCCTTTACCAGGCATAAAACCACTCTGAACATCCCACACTTTCACTGATGTAATCCCACACTTTCAAAAATGCATTTCTGTCTCTTGTTTGATAGTCATGACCCACAGTGTTCAGCTGAATTAAATGTTGATAACTATTCTCTTTTATTCTTTTATACATAAATCCTAATAATCTATATTGCCATAATTTCCCAATATCTAAAAATCCATAATTAATCTATACCCCATATTCAAATTAATTCTCCTAAAATTATTTAAAATTTTGACCATCCTATTTTGTAGATTGTAATTTATATAAATTAGTCTTAGTAGTTTGCCCCCATACTAATAAACAATAAGTCAAACATGGATAAATCAGACTGTAATACAGCATTTTTAATGTTTTAATTGTTAAATTATTTGAAATTCTTGTAATTAAACCCAATACTCCCAAAATTTTGTTTAAAATATTTTGAATATTAATATTTTATTTCAGATTATCCTCAATTATTATTCCCAAATATTTATTATTATTTACTATTTCAAGGGTACAATTCTCCACACAAATAGATAGATGGTGACTCAACAATCTGTCTATCTCCTTTTAAAAATCATAATTTTAGTTTTTTCTACATTTAAACACAGAAAATTTGTGTCTAGCCATTCTATCAATTTTTTAATAAATTTATTACATGTTATTTTTGCCTCATTTATATCTACACCAGTAATCAGAACTGTGGCATGATCCACAAATAAAATAAAATCCTCATTAGGTTCAATGTTAAAAATGTCATTAATATAAATTTAAAAAAAGTAATGGTCTCAGAACTGAACCCTGTGATACTCCTATTTCATTAATTAACTTGTGCGATTTGATTTTATTAATCTGTATATACTGTTTCCTGTTATGTAAGTAGTCCTCTAATAAATTGTAATATTGATTTCTTATTCCATTATCATAAAACTTATCCCAAAGTATCCCATGATCGATCATATAAAAGCCTTTCTAAGGTCCAGGAATATCGCAATGGTTACTAATCAATTTTTTCTATTATTTAATATGATTATCTGAAATGTTAAAATGGCTATTTCTGTTAATTTTTCCTTTTGAAACCCATACTGATTTTTATTAATAACAGGTACCTAATCTTGTATATAATAGTTTTTCCAAAATATTAGCAGAAAAATATAAGTTAGAAATTGGTCTGTAATTATTTACATTATCCCTAGACCCAGTCTTATTATGTTTTGGAGTTATTTTTGTTATTTATAATTCTTCAGGTATTTTTTCAAATTCAGTAAACATATTAAATATAGGACTGAGAGGTTTAGAAATTATTTTCAAAATCCTTTTAATAGCCTTTGTATGTATGTCATCTGGTCCCACAGACGTTGATTTAGTATTTCTTATGCATGCCTCAATTTCTGCTGTAGTGTAATATTCAAAATAACACAAATTTTTTAATGTTTTTTGTTGGTAAGTAGTTTCTGATTTTCTTTTATTATTAGTTTAATTTTATTTTTTTGTTTCTTTAGGAGCATTTACAAAATAGTAATTGAATTCATTTGCTATAGATTGAGCATCAGAAACCCTCTGACCACTTATACTTTTAACATAATTGCTTCAGTTGTATTTCTTTTCCTACCCAACATCTCATTTATATTTTTCTAAATAATTTTAGTTGATTTGTATTGAATAGATTGTTATAGTACAATTTTTAAATTTAATTTCTTTATTAAGCACATTTCTATTTTTTTTTAATTTAACTAATCAGTTGGTTTTCGAGTTAAAAGAAATTTTTTAAACAATTTATTTTTTTTATTAATTTTTTCAATATTATTTTATTAATCCACGGTTTTCTTGCCCTTTTAGACTGTGTTACAAATTTTATTGGAAAACATTCGTTATAGACAGCTATAAATCGATCAAGAAGTAGACTATACAATTTTTCTAGAGAATCATGTATTGTAATACTATCCCAATTTAGTTTTCGAATTAATTCATAAAATTCACGATATTAACCTCAAATTAAGAAGAAGGTAGGGTAGAACAGGCTAAGTTACGCATAAAAAAGTCTAAGGCAAATATATTTCAGCCATTACTATGACCTTCATCACTGCGACTACGATTGGTTTTCATTGCCGGCTTGGAAAGGTAAGTTTTGTAATGGTAACTTCGGGTAACGTGATGCAATGAGGGATTTCCAGATGTAAGGAATGAAAATGGGGAGCTCAGAGTTGCAATTTTTGGAAAATAAAATTTCCAAACTTTCTCTAAACCTCAGAGCGTACCGATTTTGGAAGGGAGCCAACTTTTAGTATCGGACCAAAGTGGAATAGCAGAAGTGTCAGCCATGGTAAGAAGAGACAAGGAAGATGAAGGTTTTCCAAATTTCACATCAGATTTGTGTTCCTGAAGTCTTGAGAGAATTTTCCTGAATGAACTTCCTATGCACGCGGTTAATCCAACGTTAGTTTTGGGTCTCTGTCATTATGGAGGATAACAGAAATTGAAGGGGAAGAACAAATGGCAAGTCTATATCCTTCTCTTTTGAAGATACTGATGAGTTTGTAGGCAGAAGGTTTGTGGTAAGGGATTGAGCCAGCAAATGTTAGTTCCTTTTTTGGTGAAACAGGTTAAAGAGCAACAACTGTTTTTTTCTTAGCATTTTGAATTAATTTAGAAAGTAGCGATCAAGCGGATGTTTGCTAATTCATTTTTCAGATTAACTTCAATGTTACAAACCAAATGAGCTCGATGAATGAGAGACTTGAGGGTTGACAGTTTATATTGGTGGAAGGTATGAGAATTGAAAGGAATAATACTATTGGTGGAAACTGGTTTTCGGTAGACAGAAGTGGATAGAAGATTATTACATTTTGAGATGCTGACATCCAAGAAATTTATCTTGCCATCAATTTCTTCATTAACAGTGAATCTAATGGACGGGAATTTTTCAGTGATTAAATTTGTGAGTTGCAATAGATCTTTTTTAGGATGAGGCCAGATGACAAAAATATCGTAGACATAACAGAGCCATAAGGTAGGTTGTTGGTCATGTTGCATCACTATTGTTTGCTCAATATTTTGCAGGTATACTTCAGTCAAAAGTGGGGAAAGAGGTGACCCCATCGGTACACCTTGGTTTTGTTGATAGCATTGATTATTATAAACGAAAAAACTGTGTTGACGAAGAGAATACAGGCAATCATACAAATCCTTGGTTAAAGTGCCATCCATGGGGAATTGTTCTTTGAATTTATGAATGAGTAGCATGTGTGCTTCAAATTGAGGCACAGAAGGAAAAAGTGATTCAACGTCCAGGGTAAACATACTTGCATGACCATCAATGGAGTTTGGAAGTCTAGAGATGAATTCAGCAGTGGATGAGATATTGAAGGGGTGGTTATTAGTGATAACCTTGAATTTTTTGGGAAGACATTTTTCCAGGTTACAAGCAGGAGAGTGAGTATTTTCCACAAGAGGTCTAATTGGAGCATTAGCTTTGTGTAATTTAATGTGGGCAAATAATCTAGGAGAATTGTAGAAAGAAACTTCTGCCTACAAACTCATCAGTATCTTCAAAAGAGAAGGATATAGACTTTGTGTAATTTATTTGCCCAAATTAAATTACACAAAGCTAATGCTCCAATTAGACCTCTTGTGGAAAATACTCACTCTCCTGCTTGTAACCTGGAAAACTGCCTTGCCAAAAAATTCAAGGTTATCACTAATAACCACCACTTCAATTTCTCATCCACTGCTGAATTCATCTCTAGACTTCCAAACTCCACTTATGGTCATGCAAGCATGTTTACCCTGGACGTTGAATCACTTTTTCCTTCTGTGCCTCAATTTGAAGCACACATGCTACTGATTCATAAATTCAAAGAACAATTCCCCATGAACGGCACTTTAACCAAGGATTTGTATGATTGCCTGTATTCTCTTCGTCAACACAGTTTTTTCGTTTATAATAAACAATGCTATCAACAAAACCAAGGTGTACCGATGGGGTCACCTCTTTCCCCACTTTTAGCTGAAGTATACCTGCAAAATATTGATCAATCAATAGTGATGCAACATGACCAACAACCTACCTTATGGCTTCGTTATGTCGACGATATTTTTGTCATCTGCATCTGGCCACATCCTAATAAAGATCTATTACAACTCACAAATTTAATCACTGAAAAATTCCTGTCCATTACATTCACTATTAATGAAGAAATTGATCGCAAGATAAATTTCTTGGATGTCAGCATCTCAAAATGTAATAATTTTCTTTTATCCACTTCTGTCTACCAAAAACCAGTTTCTACCAATAGCATTATTCCTTTCAATTCTCATACCTTCCACCAATATAAACTGTCAGCCCTCAAGTCTCTCATTCATCGAGCTCATTTGGTTTGTAACACTGAAGTCAATCTGAAAAATGAATTAGCAAACATCCGCTTGATCGCTACTCAACATGGCTTTCCCCTTTCCTGGTTTCTAAGTTAATTCAAAATGCTAAGAAAAAACCAGTTGTTGCTCTTTAACCTGTTTCACCAAAAAAGGAACTAACATTTGCTGGCTCAATCCCTTACCACGAACCTTATGCCTACAAACTCATCAGTATCTTCAAAAGAGAAGGATATAGATTTGCCATTTGTTCTTCCCCTTCAATTTCTGTTATCTTCCGTAAGGACAGAGACCCAAGACATCCGCTTTCTTCGCCTGAAGTGTATAAAATACCTATCAAGACTAACGTTGGATTAAGCGCGTACATAGGAAGTTCATTCCGGAAAATTCTCTCAAGATTTCAGGAACACAAATCTGATGTGAAATTTGGAAAACCTTCATCTTCCTTGTCTCTTCTTACCATGGCTGACACTTCTGCTATTCCACTTTGGTCCGATACTAAAAAGTTGGCTCCCTTCCAAAATCGGTATGCTCTGAGGTTTAGAGAAAGTTTGGAAATTTTATTTTCCAAAAATTGCAACTCTGAGCTCCCCATTTTCATTCCTTACATCTGGAAATCCCGCATTGCATTACGTCACCCGGAGTTCCCATTACAAAACTTACCTTTCTAATCTGGCAATGAAAACCAATCGTAGTCGCACTGATGAAGGTCATAGTAATGGCTGAAATATATTTGCCTTAAACTTTTTTATACGTAACTTAGTGTGTTCTACACTACCTTCTTCTTAATTTGTTTGTTAGTTACGTGCATTGCCTACCACTCATTTATGATCATATTAACATCACTCACATCTCTGATTTCATATTTTATTTTAGTTTGGAAAGAAAATTGATTTTTATTATGTATTAAATAAGTAGGTAAATGATCACTTATGTCATAATTTAAAACACCAGCATATATGTAATTAGTATCAATGTTAGTTATGCATAAATCCAAAATAGAACTAGAGATGTCAGTGAGTCCAGTAAGGCAAGTCCATATAATTCTTAAATCCATAAGTAGTTATAAGTGTTAATAATCTTTGAGTATTTATATTTATTGCAGCAAGATCTATATTAAGATCCCCCATAATTATGACTTGTTAATTTGATAATGTTGTGTATTGAAGATAGTTAGTCAACAATGTCAAAAAACTGGAGATATTTCCTCTAGGTGGTCTATAACAGACAGTAATATTATAAATACTATTTTCAATAGTTAAAATTTCCATGTCATGATTTATATAAGTGCATTCTTGTATTTCTGAGAAAAAAACATAATTAATTTTTAAGATAAATAGCCCCCCCCCCCTATCAAATCTATTTATATTATACAATCGATAGCTATTTAAATGTATTTGATATTGTTTAGATGGAAACCAAGTCTCAGTAACACAAAATATATCTATATTTCAATGTAATAATTTAATTAAAATTTCCAACAATGTGAATTTATTTATCAAATTTCTAGCATTAACATGAATCAGTTTTAATGCACTATTTGAAAAATTGTGAATACATGTATTCAAGGAATCTATTTCAGTGTAAGTATGTATATTCAGTTTCCTGCTCCTGGGTTACCACAAAGAGCTGTTATTTAGTGAGTTATATTGTTAATTAGTTTCAAGACATCTTCATAAGTTGTAATAACATGAATTCTGTCAGAGTCTGTTTTCTGAATAAGAATTTTCCCATGTGAAAACCAAACATATTTAAAGTAATGTTCAACTGCAAAATTTTTTTTAACTCTCCAGTGGTTCTTAACACTCAGATAAGATACTTGGGACTTCATCATCTTTGGTGGTGTAATTGATACCAAGCTCGAACAGAAATCGGGAGATGCAGGTTCTATTCCAGCTCCAGGACGATGTATTTTTCAAGTTTTCTGAGGTGATTAACGTTACATGAGAAACAGTAAAATACAAGCAATTCAGAGATGTCTGATTACTATGTTAATAAATTCATATCCAGTGAGAACTTGAAGATGTGCACACTTGTTGCAAATCTTTCTATTTTTATCATATTCTCTTTGTGATGTTACAGTCAAGCTGCCTGAAAATTAGTGACTAGATCAATGGAAATTTTGTCACGAGGCATTCCTTGAAGTATGCGTACAGACAAACTGAGAAAATGACAACTGAGTTCGGTATAACTCATCCAATGAGGTGATTGGTCCAATGGTGATTCATCCAGTTGTACAATGAGATTAATCAAATGCCAATTTGTCCACTGGTACTTGTACAGGTAATATATTTTTAGAATGGCAGGCCTGGATGAAATGAAAGCTGGTATTCATATTGGAGGTCAAACACCATCAACAATTTAAGATATGCAGATGACACTTCTTATCAAGAAAGTAAAAGTGGAGAGTGCAAAATCAGGTTTAATGTTAAATATTAAAAAGACAAAAGCCATGTCAATTTCGAACTTCACAAATTTTATAATGGATGGGGAGGAAGTGGAAGTTGTAGGTAATTTTATTCTCTTTGGCTCCAGAATAGATAACGAGGGGCAGTGTGCTGGAGAAATAGAGAGGAAATTTTCCTAGGGTGAAAGACAATGGTAAATTTAGAAAAGATTATGAAGGATAAAGACATTTCAATGACAACAAAAATCAGAATCGTTAAATCAATGGTCTTTCCTGTTGTAATGTATGGTTGTGAAAGCTGGACATTGACGAAGATG
The DNA here is from genome assembly GCA_039090855.1 of Macrothele yani. NCBI lineage: Eukaryota > Metazoa > Arthropoda > Arachnida > Araneae > Macrothelidae > Macrothele > Macrothele yani. The sequence goes on along the minus strand of CM077030.1, from coordinate 108,090,442 downwards.
AGAGTAAGAAGATAGATGCTTTTGAATTATGAACCTGGAGATGACTACTTAGAATTCCATGGACAACAAGAAGAACTAAGCAATCAGTACTTGACCAAATCAAACCCAGCTGCACCTTTGAGGCAATGGTCTGTAAGTAAAAACTTACATATTTTGGAAATGAGATGTGTGCCAATAATGGGTTTGAAAAAATTATTATGCTTGACAAGGTTGGAGGAAGCAGAACATGGGGAAGACAGAGAACAAGATGTTTGGATGGAATCAAAGACACTTGTGGAATGATCACATAAGAGTTGTAAGATCTTGCTGAGAACAGGTCGAGATGGAGAACTTTTGTTCATACAGTCACCAAGAGTCAAACACAACTCGATGGAACCTAACAACACACAATGACTGGCTCAATGCCAATTTGTCCAATGTATGATTAGCCTAATACCAATTTAACTAAAGATCTTCTCACACAAAACAATGCTGATGCATTCTGATGCTGCCTTTGCTGTCATATAAAAGTACCAGTAGACCAAAGAATGTAATATAGAGCTGCATTTCATGCAAAATATTGTAGTTATAAATATATTTTTTTTCAATTTTATTATCTTTTTTGCCTGTTTTCTTTTCAAGAAAGAAATTGAGTTGATGCTGTCCATGCTGATGTACAAACCATTTGGTCAACTTCAATGTCTCATTTTTGCATTAAATAAGGGAAAAGACTAGTTTGCCATTTTCATTTGTTCATGGCTGAGGATTTGAAGAGTCTTAAGGTCAGTAGTGGCTTATATTTATGCCACTTTATGCAGAGCATAATGTTGCAATACAGGATAATACCTGTTTCAACATATCAATAAAATGTAAAAGGTGTTAAAATAGTAAATCTCATGGGACTATGTAATGAAAAAATTCCATAATCTCTGTACCTTTGATGGTCTCTTTTCTCCAGTTCCAAGCATTCTTTTAATCATCCATTTTCCTGAACAAAGATCCTTTTGCTAGATAAAATCAGCTCAGTAAACTTTTCACATTTTTTTTTATATATATTTTTTTTACATTGAGCCTGAAAAGCAGATCAGGAAGCTGGTGAAAGTGCCACTAGAAGCACATAAGGTAAATAAATGAAGTTTGTGCAAATTCTGTTAGATTCATGCTATCCAAGTTTTTTAAAAAATTTTAAAATCTGGTTTCATATTTTACATCTATTTCATTTTTATACATCTTTATTAAGTGCTTATACAATTAGATCCAAACTATACCATGGATGCAAAATACTTCCTGCCTGTACTGCTTCTCTTTCACAAATAAATAACGACAATATGCACACATGAACTTTCATGAGGCTCTGATTCATCTTCAGGGTGCGACAAACTTTTTCTATCATATGCAAGCCAGATAAAATTCATATTTATTTATATTTAATTTCTAAGCATTTCAAGATTACAAACAATAAAAAGGCTAAGGAATCACTTTATTATTTGAGAAATAAATAAACTAAGAACTATATGATCAGAAAGAGACCATAACAATAAAAGAAAGAGTGAAAAAAGAAAAAATACTGCAATAATTTGTCTTTGTGTTAAGATGAAACTATGTGTAATGTGAATATAAATGCTACAAAGTTATATTATCAAATAATATTCAGAAACTCCCATCCATGATTTTGGGGCAAAATTACTGAAAAGCAATGTGAAGAAAAGGAGGAAACATGCTGAAGTTATATAAAAGTTATATCTTGCATGGAAGCTTTCAAACTATATATTTAGTGCTTCTTCTGGCAGAGTTTGTATGGAAACTGACTAGGTTGTTGCTAGATCTTTATCATTCAGTTCTTGTAAAATCATAATCTTCCACAGTTTGGAATGAAATCAAAAATAAAAGCCCTCCAAATAGGCAAAGAAATTTTACAATTCACGGGCTCCATTACTTTCCATTTAAATTCCTCTTACAAAATAAAAAAAGTTTTCAAAAAGTTTGGTAACACGCTTGCAATTAGTTCCAACCGAAGATTCTAAGGCAGGCTTCTACTTAATGACACAGATAAAATAGACCCACTTGATCTTCCAGAAGTCTATTCTATTCCAATAAAAATTTTATTTGAACAAACTTTCAACATCAGAAGCTCTTATCGAAACATCAATAATAGATTGAAGAAATACAAAAAAGATGTAACAATGGGGAACTCTAATACTGCCTTAGCCTCCTTAAATTTGAAAACACCTCAGCTGAACTCTGTTGGAAAGATTCAAAGTGAATTGCACCATTTTCTGGTTCCTATGCTCTTCCCTACCATAAAAGCTTGGAAAATTATCAAATTATCTTTCTTCCAATAATTGCAATTTGGAAACTCCATATATCCTCTCCATGATCTGGTAATCCACTCTTACAAAATAAATTCACCACTCGTGAATCTGGCAACCATTTATAAGAGCCGAATGATGAAGATCTGGCAACAACCTACTAAGTTTCCATCCAAACTCTGGCTGAAGAAGAACTAAAGATATAATTTGAAAGCTCCCATGCAAAATACAACTTTTACGTAACTTCAGGGTGTTTTAATGCTTTCAAGGTGCCTGAGAGCTTTCCAATTGCTGAACGGAGCAATACGTTTAACATTTTGCCAATCAGGAATCATGGACGTATCGCTGATGGTTAAAATTGAAAGGCAGGTGGAAGAGTTGCCTTTCTTAACATCAGCGATATGTTCCACCAACCGCCGGTTGATGCTTTGGTAAGTACTATCAATATAAATGCCAGTAGAAGTATTGACAGGGATGGGATCTCTGTCTTTAAGGATAAGAAGATGTGGAGGTGGTTTAACAGCAATACTGTAGTCAAAAGACTTGAAAATGGAGCAAACTTTGTCATTGAAGGCCAGGCTAAAGGGCAAAGTGCCAACAAACTGATGAGTGGTGGAAAGTTCAGGCAGTAAATTAGTAGATCTATTCTGTTATTCAAATTTCTTAATTAGCCTATGTACTAAGAGGGGTGGAAAGCCATGCAATTTGCCAATGCTTATGATGTTCTGATATTCGTTTTGAAGAGCAGAAGGGCTGTTGCAAATAAGGTTAGCTATGTGGATGTACACCTTTAAAGCAGCCACTTTGTATTTACCAAAGGTGCAGGAATGGTTAGGGATGATATTATGGGTGGCAGAAAGTTTCCTGTAAACAGAGAGACCAAGTGAGAAGTCTGGGTTGATGTTAACATCCAGAAAACTAATATTGATGTTGACCTGTTCTTGAGACGAGAATCTTATATGAGGGAATTTGGAAGTTATAGAGAACATAAGCTCAAACAGAGTGTTACTGGAAGCGGTGATCCAAAACACCGATCCCGCACATAAACTGATCATTCGTGCAAAATCAGCTATTGCAATTTCAGAGGTTCAAAACCCAAGGCTCAAATACTCTTCTGCCTTTTTGAGGAAATTTAGAAATTTCACCCAATATAATAATCTTGTAGTTTGTAAAGCAAACAAGGCAGGATGTCCTGTTTTCATCCATAAGAGTTCTTTGGACAACAAAGTAGCTGAGTCCCTGGAAAAAACCAATTGCATACGACTCAATGCAGACAACACTGAAAAACTATGTAAAGTGGTTATCAAGCTTCCTAAAAAATCTTCTCTGAAATCTTTCTTAGGATACATCCCCCCCCTCCCCTCAGCTTATTATTGTATTTCCAGGTTGTTTTTACAGAGCAAGCTACATAAAGTTGGATATTCTCTTAGGCCCTTAATTAAAAGTACCTTTTCTCCAGCAGTCAATCTTGAAAGGCAACTGGTCAAATGTTGCAATGTTCTGACAAAAAATCACCCTTACTCTGTTGTGTTGACCAAAGACTTCATCCAGAAACCCCCTTCATCCATCAATCCTCAAGATTTCTTGTATACCCTTGATGTGGATTCATTATTTCCTTCTGTTCCTTTCTTTCATGCCTACATGCTCATGGCCAAAACACTAATAGAACACCAAGAACTTCTTGGGGAACTCATCAAAGATCTTTTTTTTTTTTTTCTTTTTTTTTTTGATTGGAGGTTTAACGACCACCGTGAGCAACTCAGTGGGCTATAAGCAGTCGCCCGTCCCTAATTTAGGGTCACTGGTTCCAGGGAAGGGAGAGAACCAGTGCCGTAAGACAAACACAACATCCATGCCTCACCGGGATTCGAACCCGGACCCCGTTCGGACGAATGATCAGAGGCCATCGCTTAGACCACTGCGCCACCGGGGCGGCTCAAAGATCTTTACGACTGTTTTGATTCATTGGATAAGTATTCCTGTTTTGTATACAATGGTATCTACTACAAACAAAAACCAGGCGTGCCAATGGGCCCTTGCCCTTACTTTTTCCCCCTTACTTGCTGAAATTTTTTTGCAGAATATTGCCTTTACTCTTGCCCTTACTTTATCCCCCTTACTTACTGAAATTTATTTGCAGAATATAGAAAAAATTAATCGTTGCCCCATCCCTCTTAAAACTCTCCATTTGGTTACGGTATGTTGATGACATCTTCACCATTTGGCCATACCAGAAACACTCTCTGTTTAAGCTTATGTCCTCTATAACTTTCAAATTCCCTCATATAAGATTCTCGTCTCAAGAACAGGTTGACAACGATATTAGTTTTCTGGATATTAACATCAACCCAGATTTCTCACTTGGTCTCTCTGTTACAGGAAACCTTCTGCCACCCATAAATATCATCCCTAACCATTCCTGCACCTTTGGTAAATACAAATTGGTTGCTTTTAAGGTGTACATCCACAGAGATAACCTTATTTGCAACAGCCCTTCTGCTCTTCAAAAGGAATATCAGAACATCATAAACATTGGCAAATTGCATGGCTTTCCACCCCTCTTAGTACATAGGCTAATTAAGAAATTTGAATCACAGAATAGATCTACTAATTTACTGCCTGAACTTTTTACCACTCATCAGTTTGTTGGCACTTTGCCCTTTTGCCTCGCCTTCACTCACAAAGTTTGCTCCGTTTTCAAGTTTCTTGGATTGCTGCTAAATCACCTGCACATCTTCTTAACCTTAAAGACAGAGATCCCAACAAACCCCTAAAGTTACAAGGTGTCTACTCTATCCCTGTCAACACTTCCACTGGCGTTACCCACTATATTGGTAATACTTACCAAAGCACCAACCTGCGGTTGGTGGAACATATCAGTGACGTTAAGAAAGGCAACTCTTCCACCTCCCTTTCAAGTTTAACCATCAGCGATACGTCCACGATTCCCGATTGGCAAAATGTTAAACGTATTGCTCCGTTCAGGCACCGCAAAAGCATTGAAATCTCTCTTACTCCAAACACCTGCAATATAGACAGAACTTTTAACATACCTATCATTTGGAAAGCTATTTTGAAATCTGGCAACAACTGATGCTTATACCATGTGTTTCATTCTATGGCTCATGAAGGTAGAAGTTGCTACCGAAACATGCCACCACTTGTAATTTTTACATAACTTTTGCGTGATATGTTGACATCAAGAATTTTTTTAATATTTAGTCTTACAATAGCTGAGCATTATTTATCATTTAGTTTCAATATGGATTACTTCAAGGGACAGTAGTCATTCCGTATTCTCCCAGCAAAAACACGAGTGCTGGGAAACTGCTGGCCACCAGCTGGCAGTGATGGGCCACTGCTGGCTAAAATCTGCCGCTCACGGCCCGGTAGCGGTCCATTTGTGGCAGTGCTATCAGTTGGCGAGCCATTGGTGGCCCTGTAACATCGTCATGAATTGTGGGCCACCACAAGCAAGTGCCCGTTGCTGGCAACCGTACAACCCCAACAGCAGGTGGAAGCAACGGGACTGCGCATGCGCAGAAGCAACACTTGCTGTGTCCCTCATGGTACCAGTTAGTTGAAGACGACGCTATCATCATCGTGTTATTTTAGTGAATGTTAAGAAAAAAAAGCCTATGTAGAGAGGCGAATAAATTTCCTAATGAAATTCCACGTCGACGAAGATATCAGATTAAGCCATGAAATACTAGATTACAGCCATGAAATACACCCACTCCATTCCCATGAATAACAATTCATGGAATGGAGTGGGTGAATAACAAGAAATAATTTGAAACCGCTTGAAACAAATGTCCTGGAAAAACATTTAACAAGACTGTTTTTGCAAGACTGTATTTTTAGCAAGACTGTTTTTGCTGGGCTGGAAAGTAAGCTGCAAACTGAGATTTTGGACTATCACAATCACTATACAACAACATAAACAATGAAAGTAAAATTCACCTTTAACCTTCTCTAAAACAGTTCTGCTTTTGAGACTTTGAAAAAAGCTTCATATGTAGCTGATCCTGTGACAGCACCCAAAACTGATGGATTCTTGCGAATTGTACAGCATGAAAAACAGGATCCATTGGCTGTTGGATGTCCTTCGGCTTCTATTTGGACAATGTGCCAATTTTCCAAACTGAAGAGAAAATGTGAGTACCAAAATAAATTATTATGGCAATGTTAAGTTACCTAAGAACTGTTTGTTATGAAATATAGCAAGCCACAAAACACAGCCTTTGTAGCATGTTTCCATACATTCTGAATAACAATAACACTGTCTCACTTGAATAAAGTGGTTTGTTTCATCATTATCTGGACCAGGGCAGATTAAATATGTCTCACAAGGGAAAAAATATGTAAGCAAATTTCAAGAAACACTGTATTGGACCTATATTGTTATTCATCAAATACCAGCAACAATTGCTTTGGCAGGTATCAGAAAATAGGTGAATCACAGACCAAGTAGATATTGAAACTGACACCATCCCCTGCCATTCTGAATAACAATAACACTGTCTCACTTGAATAAAGTGGTTTGTTTCATCATTATCTGGACCAGGGCAGATTAAATATGTCTCACAAGGGAAAAAATATGTAAGCAAATTTCAAGAAACACTGTATTGGACCTATATTGTTATTCATCAAATACCAGCAACAATTGCTTTGGCAGGTATCAGAAAATAGGTGAATCACAGACCAAGTAGATATTGAAACTGACACCATCCCCTGTCATTGCAGTAAGGGAGTGCCCCCCTCTTGAGCTGGTCTGCTTGTTTGTTCACTTGATGATCTTGTTTTACATGGATGAAGCTGCATCATCAGTCTCAGGTGAAACCTTTATTCTTATTCCTTTCCACTTTTTTTTTTCAGGGTTTGGTTAGATAAGACCTTGCCATGCATGATGGCCTTTAAAGTGCAGATGGAAATCTCAGAAGTAGAGATGCAGTTGAGAAGTAAATGCTTACTTCACTGTACAGTGCATGGTTTGGTTAATTTAGACCAGGCAGAGTGAGGTCCATTTTTTGAAAGGCTTTTTCAAACTGCATCACTTGGACTGAGCCAAAGGATATGATAAGTGAAAACTGAAAGCCAACATACCTGCTTTGTACATGTCAGAGTATGGCTGGAAGGAAGTTTAAAGAACGAACAAACATTTTGTCACTATGAGAACCACTCAGATGAAGAAAAAGTCTATCTCCTCTGTATCCATTTCCTCTTGTTATGAAGAGTTGAATTGTAGATAGTACATTAATACATTTGAATTGTCAACAGTATATTAATACATATTCTGTCTCACAGCTACTCATGGTTCCCACAGGAAAGCTAAATAAACCCTTGTGCCTCATGTAACTTTTCTTTATTCATATGGCTTATAAGCAAGTTTCCATACAAATGTGTTGGTCCAGGCATCATTCATAAAATATTTCAATGGAAAATACATCTGTACTTTTAACTTCTCATGTTACGTAGATTCCTTTCTTGGAACAGTCTCAAAATATTTTCTTTTCAAATGTACTGTAGAGAATCTGAGACTGAGTTTGGTATGTAGGCAGGACATGATTACTAACTTATCATTCACATTATTTTTCAGCATAGAGATGATGGAATTATATTTTTCAGCATAGAGATGATGTTCATGTGGCAAATATATCAGAAAACTTAAAGATTGCATCATATCGTGGGAATGGAACCATGTTCCCTACTTCTGTAAATATATTTCAAATACATGGAGTTAATGTAAATAGACGATGTCATCACTCTGTCTGCGTTATTTTATAAACAATGCTTAGCAACTGAAAAATTGTTCATCCGACACCGCTGGGATCAAACCCCAGATCTCTCGATAACTAGCCGAGTGCATTCGCTTCACGCTACAGTGCAAACAACTCACAGCGCTATGCGTGGTTTATCAGTCAGGATCTGACTACACAAATCCATATTGATGGGCTCAGCAACTGATGTGTCGCCATCTAGTGGCATTCAACAGAACAAGTTGTTTAGTTACAGCTGGTAAATCCAAAGGGCGGTAGAAATGGTAACTATATTTCAAATACGTGGAGTTGATGTAAATAGACGATGTCATCGCTCTGTCCATGTTATTTCATAAACAACGCATAAGAACTGAAAAATTGTTCATCCGACATCTTAGCGTAAAGTGAATGCACTCGGCTAGCTATCGAGAGATCTGGGATTCGATCCCAGAGATGTCTAATGAACAATTTTTCAGTTGCTATGCGTTGTTTATAAAATAACGTTGACAGAGCGATTACATCGTCTTATCTTAGCGTAAAGTGAATGCACTCGGCTAGCCGAGTGCATTCACTTTACGCTAAGATATTTATTCTATTTCTGTATGAAAATTCAGTTCAAGCAGGATGGTATCTTTGTAGCACCTCACACCCCTGTACCAACACTTCTTTTGTTTCCTTCCAAGATATTACAGTATTCAAACTTTAACTGTGAATGAAATTAATATATTTTTCACAAGTATTTACTATCTTCTGGATCAGTATTGCAGCAATTCTAAAGCCCAGCACCACTGACTGAGAAATAGCGTGAGAAAAGCACTACGAACATGAAAAGCCCACAGCATGAATTTGTGTCTAATGACAGTTTGTGTAAACAAATTCTGTTGGATAATGTTTACTCACTTTGTCACAAAATTAAAAATCAGATCACATTCTTCATGCTCTGTTGCTGTTCTTTTGGCAATTTTTTCAGGCCATTTAGCACAGGTATGAATACTAATTCAGTGATATCATGTCCTGTTAGCTAAGCTTATATTTCATCCAAGTCTTCATATGCATTTAGATACTCTTCTACACTATCTACCAACAAGTAATTGGACACCCCTGCAATCAACGATATCTGCAGTCCTGATACACGTCACGGCCGCAGCCGTTAAATATAGTGTGGGGAACAACACCGCAATCAGTCGCATGCAAGATGCCACGCAGTTCGGAGCTGTCTGATTTCGAAAAAGGTGTAATCCTCGGGTATCACAGAAATGACCAATCCATACGTGACATATCCAGCGAGTTGAAGTACTCAAAATCGGCAGTGGCCTACGTGATTGGCAAGTGGAAGATGAGAGGTGACTGTCGGAATGTGCCCTGACCCGGCAGACCCACAAAACTGGGAGTTAGAGACCAACGGGTACTGGCCAGAGAAATTCGGAAGAACCGCACCAAATTGATGGGCCACATCCACGGGGAGTTTCAACAGGCATCCAGGAGTGTTCTTTTGATGAATACCATCCATAAGAAAGCCCATATGCTCGGTTATCATGAACGTGCTGCCGCCCACAAGCCTTTGATCACCAAGTCCAATAGCGCTGCTCGGCTGACGTGGTGCAAAGAACATTGACAGTGAACCATTGAACAGTGGAAACAGGTTCTCTGGAGCGACGAATCAAGGTTCACCCTCTACCGTTCGGATGGCAGGGTCTGGGTTTGGCGTCTGCCTGGAGAATGCTGCCGAAATGTATTGTGCCAACTGTGAAGTTCGGCGGCGGTGGAATTATGCTATGAAGGTGTTTCTCCTTGTATGGCACGGGGCCCTTGGTCGCAATTCCTGGTAGACTCAACGCCGAGACCTACTGTACCATTTCGGATGACCATGCGCTTCCTACGTTGTGGCAGTTTTACAGGGTGGACCCATGTTATTTTCAGGATGACAATGCCACCTGTCATGTTGCGAGGTCCACCATGGCTTGGTATGGTGACAATGGGGTTAATCGAATGAACTGGCCTGTGCAGAGCCCGGACCTTAACCCTATCGAGCACCTCTGGGACGAGTTACAGCGTCGACTTAAGGGGTGCCCCCACCGTCCGAAATCGGTGAAGGAACTGACCTGTCTTCTCTAAGCCGAGTGGAAGAAAATACTGCTACCCATCGTACAACACCAGGTTGAGAGTATGCCCTGGAGGGTCGCAGCTGTAATTGCCGCTCATGGAGGCTCCACCAACTATTGAAGGTGAATAAACTTTGTTTTCCTTTGCTATCACAGGTGTCTAATTACTTGTTGGTAGATACTGTATATCACATATGTGAAAACCATCTACACAAAAAATCATCCCAGATCAAAATAACAGTGAAATTCCTCAGATGTGCCTTTTCCATACTAAGAAGCCATAGAATAATTATGAAGTTAGATTCTAAAACACAATTCAGAATGCATATATGAATAACATGAAATTAATAATATCAGATTTATGGAGGTTTTTTTATAAAACACAACAGTAAAACCAAATTATTGATGACAAAAGCTTTGTTCTTGCTGTAAGCATCATGTACAAATTACAAACAATTAGTAATGTTGCACCCCTGTATCGGGTGCAGGGATAAAAATAATCTTGTTTATAAAATAACAGTACATTTTCATACAAGTCTGGAATACTTTCTGAATACTAACAACTGTAACTAGGAACATAGATACCAACTTTCCAAAATTATAATGGGTGCTGAGGCAAGAAACATTAAACCCAAACTAGGCTGTAAGTATTTGTTAGATGAAGAAGGTGGGGGTTAAAGCTTATATGATAAAAGCTCACATATATTTCATACATTACCTTGAATGTACCATTTTTAAACTAGGGAATGTTTTAAGCTCCCCATGGTGCAATTCCAAACAAAGGTCCAAAAAAGAAAAAAACAGTTTTAACTCCTTCAGTGGGCCATTTTCTAACTTATTGTTACTCAAGTTTCCTCCTTTTTCAAATTGCAGCATAGCAGCACAAGGCCTCTCTATAAGTACATATTTCAAATGGCTAAAAGAGATTCATCAGAATTGTCACAAATTAAAAATGCTTCAAGCTATCACTAAAAGAAACAAAAAACTTAAGCATGGTAAAAATACTATGTGGATCTGTTTTGTTAAAGTTTTGCAAAAGTTCCTTAATTTCTGGAGAGTTTTAAGCATTATAGTTGAATGCTTCCACTAATTTGTTAGACCTCTACATCTTTCTTAATCTCAACTGAAGCAGGATCAATATAATTTTTCTTTGCACCTTTAAAATTTATTACTCATCTAAAAACAAATGCCAAATTGGCATATAAAATGTGCAGATTTTTTCTTAACAGGTGCCTTTACAGTAAAATGTTTCAAATGTAGTATATTTTTGCTCTAATAACTACATAAACTGTTACCAAAGCTGATATGTTACCAACTGTTGTAACACACACTCATATTGTAGAAGTAATTTAATAAAAATACTGAAAAGAAAAAAATAGAAGCATTAACTTTTAAAAATTCTAAAATGCCCAGTTATTTTTTTATATTTTTTATTTTTTGTCTATATTGTTACTAATGCCTTAATGGATGCTCTGCACCCACTGGTGAATTTCAGTGGGTGCCTGAGCCCTCACCCATGTAGTCAGCACCTATGACTACGAAGAAACTTTTATCCTAATGATTTGGAAATCTCATCTGCCTAAAAGCAATACCATTTATATCTGAACTCAAAACTCCCACAATTACTTGAATTCTTCCATCGGAAGTCTGGAATCTTATCTGGCAGTAGATTTGGAAATCTATAATGACTCTGCTTTTCCAATCAAATTGATCAAGACTTGTAAATACAGACATTTGATGTGGACTAGGAACATCAAACAGAGGTAATCGCTCTTTCCACGTTTATAAGTGAGTCACGGAAAAATTCTCATTGTCCGCCACTGGGAATCGAACCCAGGTTCTTCCAGTTATGCGCTGGATATGCTTCCACTACACCACAGCGGCCTCGAATTCCTCCAGACTCACACACACACTACTTTCAAGCCATTTTGGCAGGTTGCTTCTTGGAGCCCCGCACAATGCTGGGGATTCACCAAAGATGATAAGCAGCAACTGAACAAATAATTAGAAGGCGAATGGATAATTAATACACACATTTGATATGGACTAGAAACATCAAACAGAGGTCATCGCTTTTTCCACGTTTATAAGTGAGTCACGGAAAAATTCTCAGAGTCTTCTAATTATTTGTTCAGTTGCTGCTTACCATCTTTGGTGAATCCCCAGCATTGCACTGGGCTCCAAGAAGCAACCTGCCAAAGTGGCTTGGCAGTCAGTGTGTGCGAGTCTGGAGGAATTCGAGGCCGCTGCGGTGTAGTGGAAGCATATCTGGCGCATAACTGTAAGACCCTCGGTTCGATTCCCGGTGGCGGCCAATGAGAATTTTTCCGAGACTCACTTATAAACGTGGAAAGAGCGATGACCTCTGTTTGATCAAGACTTGTGCTTGGCCAAAATGCTCTAATACTATCATTCATTAATCATAGTCTGCACAATATTTAAAATGTGGATAAAAGTTGGGTCATATTTTCGTGACACTGAAAGGCTTAGCTCGAACACAAATTTGACAGAAATAAAGCAACTTCAAAGGGTAAACAGGGTTCCCACTCAATTTCAGAAATGAAATTCCCTGACTTTTCCAGGAAAATTTCCACAAAATTCCAGACCATACTTTCACAGTAGAAAAACTAGGATTTCTACTCAGTATATAGTAAAATCAACCTAAACAAAGATTATCCTAAGCGTATTAACATAACAGATTAATAATAAAAATACTAGTAATTAGCAATCAAAATATTTTAAATTACAATTAAAGCCCAATTTTATGACTCAGTGAACTGAAAAAAATAATTGCTAAATTGGGGGTATCATTAAACCGGGGAACTTTAGCAAAATTGGGACCCTAAGGAATTGGCAGTATTAACTTACATTGCTTGGAAAAATAAATTGCTCCTACATATACACAATCTTTTTTTTTTAGTACGATAATTTCTTCTTTGATTTTTTTTTTACTTTGAATGTTTATTTCTGTTTCAAGTCTTGCTCTTTTTGCTGAACCACTTTAATTTAGTCCTAAGTTCTTTTCTTTGCATTTTCAGTCTTTTTTTTTTCCTTCTTCACGTTCTTTCTTCTCCTCTCGTGCTAAATTATTTCGAGTCTGTGACATCTTCATGCTCTGAAACATCTCAAGGGTTATTGGCACAGATAGTGGACCACCATATGATTTCACTGCATAGAGCAATTAAAGATTTTTTTGTACATTTTCAACAAGAATGTCTTTGCTTATTGAAAAACCTGACTCTGATGAGGCATTGCCATGGGATAAAGTCATAATGATTCTCACTACTTGCAACAGTTCTTTGAATTCTTCGTTATTCAGGTATTTTGAAAAAAAAACCCCATCTAATTGGGTGTTTTTTGTACGAAATAAAGATAAATCTTTTTTCCACTCTTTTTCCACTTTGTTTGTAAATGTTGAAAATTGTTGCTTGACACGATCCACTGATAATGCTGGTAAAATGTTACTATCATGCAGAAGTTGCAGCAAGTTATCCATTCGTTTTTCACATAGTACAGCATTAAAACATAGTAGATGAGGATTTAAGCATAGATCTCACGATCGAAAAATTTATTGGATTATTTTCAATAACCTTGCTGGTCATATTAACCAGGAAATTTTTACATTCAGTGACAAATTTGTCCTTCTCACATTCAGAGGCACCACCATTTTTCATGCAGCTCCTGGCAGCAATTTCAATATCAACTTCATCATTTCTCTTATGGGATTTAATGGAAGACACATCTATCTTCACTGATTTAAAAGAAGTGGGAGCTTCCCTTAGTAGTTCATATCTGACAAATCTTGCCATTATTTGCCTAAACAGATCCACCAAGAAGCTGCACAGAAAAGGAATCATAAATGAAGGACTTTGAAACGATTTTAAAAATGGCTCCAAAATAGCAGCAACTGATATAAAAAATTATATTTTTGCCAAAATTAACTTATCGTTACATGCATCTTCGATGTTTCCAACAGATACAGTTTGTCATAAATCTTTCTTTGCTGTTTGAAAATATTTTTTAACATATGGAAAGACCTCCAGCACTCTTTCAGCAACCCTAACATTTCCCAGCCATCTAATTTGGCAGAACTTCATTGGAAAGACATGACTGTTTGTTAGGGCTATAAAATCTACACACCTTGCTGGACTGTCTTTGAACAATCTATACAAAGCTTGAAATAAGAAATTTAACTTCCACATTGTTATCCTGTTTCCTCTCTGGAATGCTCCGTGAATTACATGGAAACATGTCCCAACATTTAATAAAGAATGACCTTTGTTTTCTTTAAGTTCATCACAAATATGTCTCCAAAATTTAAGAATCACGTGTGGCCCATCCATAGAAATTTGTAAAAGATTTTCCAAATTTATATCTGATGAGCCTTTACAAAATTTTTCATATAAATCCTGGGCAGTAGAATGGCCAATGAAAACTGAATTTAAAAAATGAACCTTTACTTCATTAGAATTTTCAGGCCAGTATCTAATTACTAAGTCCATTTGCATTCAGAGCTTCATCAATACATGGTACAAAATATGATGGTGAAATTTCTTTCAATAGCAAAGAATGAAAATTTGGGGCCAAACCAAAAGTAACGAAGTACACCATTTTTGTGCTGCCCAAGGCAATATTTTTCGCTATCAGGGAACATGGCTTGAAATATCTATGCTGCATCTTTGAAGCCATTGTAGGATGAGTGCATCATCACTAATTTGAGAGCTTACAAAATTTCGGACGTAAGAGTTTTTTTATTTAGTAACATAATTCGCCACTGAAGAACATGCATATGTCGAGTTTGACTCCTGCCATTGTATTTTTATCACTTTCAACACCAGAAGCTTTTAACTAAATAAGGTAAAAATAGATACTTGCTTTGTACTTTCAACTGACTTCCAGTGCTTGACACTCTTCTCGTGACTAAATATAGCTTGTCTGCCCATGTTGCTTAAGTTGAATGTTTTACAGCAAAGTCGACAATGTGCTGTATATGGATCCATGTGTACCACTTCGATCCAGTTTGCCGATTGTGGATTCAATTCTTTATCGGTCCATTCCAAATTGAAAACTGTTTTCTTATTGCTCATTTTGAACAAAATGCTAACGTGCGACAATGTACGTAAAAGAAGCGTGAAGATCTTTTAACTCAAGCACTGCTCAAAGCTCACATGCTTCCACCTGAAAGATAACGCTAAAATACGATAACCCGCACTTACGGTTGCGTTCTCATTCATTCGAGTGACTTTGCGTTAACAAAGTGCTGGAGGGTGGAAGGGAAGTGCCGCTAGCACTGGCATTCCTTTCCTCCTATTCTGAGGAGACAGCAGAGGTGTGAGAAATCTTCATCTCGGCGTGAATATCGTGCGCCCTCCCCCGCAGTCCCCCTTTCTCTCTTTCTCTCAGCAAGAGCAGCACGTGACCTTCTTGTTTCTCCCTTGGACTTCTGGGTTCAGAGTGAACAGAACCCGGCTAGCAAAGGATTCGGGTACAAAATAAGTTAAAATCTTAACAATTGGCAGGTCTGACAAGGGATCACTCATTTTCCAGGATAGTTGTGTGGATTTTCCAGGTTTCGGTGAAAAATAGCAATTTTCCCTGACTGTTTTTGGACAAATCAAATTCCCTGACAATTCCAGGTTTTCCCAGACCCATAGGAACCCTGGTAAATTAACATCACTTACATACTAATGCAGACTTTTTCATGCTTATTTTAAGTTGATAAAATAAGAAAATTATTTGCCACAGCATTTAGATATTGCAATATCATTCAAGAGGACCTTAAGAACTGCACCATCAAAAGTCAAAAAAAGAAAAGAGAGGTACATATGTAGCGCGATAAAATAAAATGCATAAATGCCAAGGCAAAAGTTAAGATACAGAGAGAAAGTTTTTAAACATACATACCTTGGATCAGATATCAAGCAACCTTCCACATTATCAAATCCCAAATTATGAGCAGCTACAGCTGCTACAGCCATGAAATTAGTATTCTGGGGAGCCATGAGACATAACTTTCTTACTGCACCTGAAAATATACCCTAAATTGCAAAGCTGTTTTTTACATGGCAGCAACATCTATTAGGACAGTTAAACTGGAATGCTACATTAATTACCACTTGCACCTGAATAAAAAAATTCCATGGATACACATTGTTTTTCAATACATTACAATATTACATGATACACATTTACAATATAATGATGAAAAGCAACACTTCCTCATAATTCTTCCAGAAAGATTTACACTTGGATCATGAAATGGCCTCATAATTCTTCCACAAAGATTTACATTTGGATCATGAAATGGCTTCTGAAATTTGGGTAAGACATGTTGAGGAAAATTTGAAAAACACTGTGCTGAGACATAAAAACAGAAAATTCTGCAAAATTCTTTTTAACAGATAAACCAAGTTAAGTAATTTTACCAAAATAATTTGATTCACTCATTTATATGTGACCTTCATAAAATCCATGGATGTCACTGGCGGGGGGAGGGGGGGGGTTATGTTCCCTCCAATATTTCTGAGTACCCTCCATATTTCTGATATTGCAATGCATTCAGATATGCATTTATTCAATACACTTAGAAGATTTACTGTCTCCAGTACATTTGAAAAAACTTTTTAAAAAACAAAGAAATTGGCTAGTATTACTGCATGCTTGTGTCCCCCCCCCCCTTCCTATTTGCCAGCCATGCCCATGATAAAATCTGTGCCACTATCCCCCAAAAAAATTTTCTTTAAAAAATTAGTTTTTGGGGATAAGTTTGAAGTAACTAATTAAAAAAAATAGCAGCAGATAATTCACGGAAGTACCCATGAATCACGAAAAACTTCATCATGTGAAATGTCTTTAGCAACTTCCTTCCACACTTCAATCGTTTAGGGTGCAAGTGAGGCAAGGTACATTTCTTCCTTACAGATACTGGACTTGGCAGTGCTGTCATTTTCATTTTCTCTTAACGGGTTTTGACACCACAAATTTAAGAGCTCCGTAGTGATGTCCCAAATCTATACAATGGCAGATACATGTTGCTGCTGAGAAACTAAAATGAATGGTTTTTGCAGCATAATGAACATAATTCCTAAACAAACTAACAGTAAACATGGTTTAAGGAAGTGAGTACATGCACATAGAGTGCAAAGCTCAACTTCAAGAAGCCAGAAGGGATGCTTTTTTTAACACTCATTGATGCTAAGGGAAGCAATAGTTTTCATCACAGCTAGGATACACTAAAAGAACACTTCAAGTGATAGTACACAGAATTTACTAAAACTCCCTAGTACAGTGTTTGAGATAATGATATTGTTTAGGAAGAAAAATACTGCAATAAAAAAACATTTCAACTGGGTGTTTTCCGGTTGCATGAACTGATGCATTTTCAGGGATAATAGTTGTGAAAATCATTATTTTCCTTATCAGGACTGATCTATTTCAAGCATGAAGTATTTATTGAAAAATTTTAAAGATTTAACCACTAATTTATTGTTTTTATTCTTCTCTCACAAAAGCACTCTTATGTACTATTTATCTTTACCTTTCAATACAAGACCTTTCCGAAATTTTACAAGATGAGTTTAATAATATTTCTTTGATGATATAATATTTCTTTACTGAAGAATCTGTGTAGCAAGGTACTGATTTTTCACTATCCGAATTTGCTTTCTCTACCTACAATGAATTGGTTATCATCCTCCTTGAGTATAAATCAGTCTCATCATCTTTTTAACACCTAACCCGTACCACATGTATTCTTTGTTCTCGTGTAATTTCATCAATTATGTAGGACTTTTTGTCACTACTATATTTTAAAAAACAACTGAGGCCACTTTATCACTTGTTTAATATATATATATATATTACTGAAGTATGGCCTCTCACTCTAAAATTGTTAACCTTAAAATTATTCATGTTAGTATGGGCTGAAACTTGGCCACTAGTTGGAGAGCACACACACACAGCCTAATAATATTTCCATTACAAGGTATTTTCCATGCAACTGATATTCCATCCATTCCATCCACAAAACACCCTTTTCTCTCCCCCTCCCCTAAGAGGTCACTCACTATAACTAAAAAATGATATTCCACCAATTTTGTTTTATGATTTGCTCATACAGCTGTGAATGGTCTAACCTTGCCTTTCTTAATGTATTATACAGTCAGTTTGCTGATTCACTCATATATATGTCTTTTGGCAGTTCTTATTCTTGTCAAAATCCTCACTTTTCCCTAACTCTTCTTATTACATTCACAAAATCATATACTTCCCTTTTGGAGCCATGGCTATTGATCAACTGAGCAGGACAAAGTAAAACAAACATATCACAAAATTCCAAGATATTCACCATGAGAACAAGGCTTATATGGAACTAGAAAAATCGCTTGTAATATGTCTGTAGGCAAGAGATAGATAATGCATTTATTTTTACAAAGGAACATGAGACACACACACACACACACACACACACACACACACACACACACTCTCTCTCTCTCTCTCTCTCTCTCTCTCTCTCTCTCTCTCTCTCTATTTAGACGAATTTTTCTTCCACAGGAGTCAAATCAAAAATGAAACACATTAACACCAAGACTGCAGTTACACAACATATCATATTTGCACTCAATGAACTACCAATAAGACCAAAGTTCAAATTCTATCAACAAAATTTCACATATTATAGTAAAGGTTCTAAGATGCTGAATGATAATGCCATTCAGTACTGCACATGATTAAAACCTGGCATGCACATTTTGATCATGTGTGAATCCAAAATTCAACCTCTTTATCAGCACTGAATTTGGTGTAATGTTAGAAAAATTAATAAATCTTGAAACTTTAAGAAACAGCCATGTCTCTCATTAGCAACACCACATTTAATGACACCTTTTTATTCCATTTTACATAATGTAGGTACTCTCTCTACACACCACACATACATGCATACAAACAGTAGCCACTTCATTAGGCACACTGAACTACAAAGGATCAAGTGGGACATCGTGGGGCTAAGTGAGGTAAGGAGAAAAGGAGAAGATCTCATCGAACTGAAAAGTGGACATCTCTTCTACTATCGTGGGACAGATACTGGCAGAACTAGTGGTGTTGGATTTATAATAAACAAGAAACTGAAGGATAAAGTGGTAGAAGTTGAAAGTTCCTCTGACAGAGCTGCACGAATTGTTATCCAACTCTCAAAAAGATACCAGGCTCAGATTATTCAAACTTATGCACCCACCACAAGTCATCCTGAAGAAGAAATTGAAGAATTTTATGAGGAAATTTGTCATCTAAATAATAAAGGTAAGCAGCACTTGAAAATAATTATGGGAGATTTCAATGCAAAAATAGGGCAACGGCAACAGAATGAAACTTCAGTAGGTAAATTCGGTCACTGCAACAGAAACCAGCGTGGAAATACTCTCGTTGAGTTTGCAGAGGCAGAAGGGTTTTTCATCTTAAACTCCTTCTTCAAGAAAAAGCCACACAGGAAATGGACATGGAGACATCCAAATGGGACGACAAGTGAAATTGATTTTATTATGTGTAACAAAAAATTCGTCATAGAAGACTGCAGTGTGCTAAACAAGTTCAACACAGGTAGTGACCATAGATTGGTGAGATGTAAGATGCACCTCAACACTAAACTTGAACGTGGCAAGCTCATAAGACAAACAAAATCTATTGACATAACCAACCTTAAAAAACACCATAATACCTTCAAGTTGGAACTGAAGAACAGGTTCTCTGCTTTAGAAGGCCTAACATCGGAAGAAGTGGACATCTCTGAAGTTAACAGAAAAGTAACCAAAGCTCTTGTGGAAACAGCAACAAAATTAGCTGGTCTAAGAACAAGTTGCATGTAAATAAATTATCAGGAAAAACGAAAATGTTGATGCAAAAAAGAAGAGAGATGAGGACAACTAAAGAAGATGTGACTTCCAAAGTGGAATATATAGAGCTATGCAAGACAGTACGAAAAAGTATCACTGAAGACGTAAGAAAATTCAACTGTGAACTAGTGAGGAAAGCAATTGAAAACAACCAAAGCCTAAAGATAGCAAAGGGACATCTCAGTAAGGGAAGAAAACAGATTATGGCACTGAGAAAAGAAGATGGTTCTGTAACAAGAAATAGAGGCGAAATTTTGACAAGAGTGAAAGATTTCTACTCCAAATTATATGAAAGGGATGATACATGCACTCCAGACATCATGAAAGATACCAGTACCAGAGTTCCTCCAGTCCTTCCAGCAGAAGTTGCACATGCAATCAAGAACATGAAGCGGGGAAAAGCTCCAGGAGAAGATGGAATTACTGTAGACATCATACAAGAAGCAAGTGGAGAAATCGAAACAGTACTCGCCCAAATTTTCACTCGATGCCTTAATGAAGGAAAGATTCCTGAGGATTGGAACACCGCTACAATGATCCTGCTACATAAGAAAGGTGACATTGAGGATCTCGAAAACTACAGACCTATCAGCCTCCTATCAGTAGTTTATAAAATCTTCACTAAAGTTCTTTCACACCGCTTGAAGGTAACACTGGACATGGCTCAACCGAGAGAACAAGCTGGATTCAGGAGTGGCTACAGCACAATAGATCATATCCATGTGCTGAGAGAACTAATTGAAAGAGCGAGGGAATATGAACTTCCATTGTACATGGCTTTTATCGATTATGAAAAAGCCTTTGATTCGGTGAAACCATCAGCAGTTACAATGGCTCTGAAAACCTGCGGTATTGAAGATGCATACATTAATATTATTAATTACATCTATGAAAATGCAAGTGCAAAGATTAGGCTGTTTGAAAATACAACACACATAAAAATTGGAAAGGGAGTGAGACAAGGTGACACCATATCTCCGAAGCTCTTTAATGCCACATTGGAGGGTGTTTTTCAGTCACTGAGCTGGGAAAACAAGGGGATAAAGATTAATGGAGATTATCTAACCCACCTTCGTTTTGCTGATGACGTAGTCATTTTTGCAACTAGCCCATCAGAGCTGCAGAGTATGATCCAGGAACTTGCTGACAAGAGTAAAGAAGTGGGATTAAAAATGAACTTTCAGAAGACAAAAGTGATGTTCAATGCTTTTACAAGAAATGAAGATTTATCGATTGATGGAGAAAAGCTGGAGATAACAGATACGTACGTTTATCTTGGACAGCAGATATCAAGTGAGGGTCACATTGATGAAGAAATTAATCGGCGTACAAAACTTGCCTGGAGAGCTTTTGGAAGAAACAGCATAATTTTCAAGAGCAATATGCCATTATGTCTTAAAAGAAAAGTGTTTGATCAATGCATCCTTCCAGTGCTTACGTATGGTGCAGAGACGTGGACCTTAACTAAAAGAGACATACAAAGGCTGCAGACAACTCAAAAAAGAATGGAGAGGTGCATACTTGGTATAACCAGGAGAGATAAGAAGAGGAACTCGTGGATCCGAAAAATGACAAGAGTGGAAGACATCATGATCAGAGTTAAATCCCTGAAATGGCAATGGGCTGGACATACTGCCAGAAGGACAGATCATCGATGGACAGCCGAAATTTTTAGATTGGATTCCAAGGGACAGGAAAAGACCCAGAAGAAGACCACATGGGAGATGGGTGGATGAAATTCGAAAATATGCGGGAGTGACATGGAGGAGACTGGCACAAGAAAGACCGTTGTGGAGGAAACTTGGGGAGACCTTCGTCCAGCAGTGGATTGATAATGGTTGACAATGATGATGATGATGATATATATATATATTAAGTGAATTTTTAGAAAATAGGTAAAATGTCCACCAGTAGAAATAGCTGCTTATGCCCATTAGTGGCAGAAATGTATGCTAAAAAAAAAAAATCATGAACTGCACATAAAATGTTCTTCACAGCAGAAGACACCCAAGGCAAAAGAATTTTTCACATCAAACAGCAGAAGGGATATTGAAGAAAACATTGTGTCCCAGCAGCCAAGCTGTGCATAAAAATTTGAAGGAGAAAATGGAATCCAAATATTCCTCACAATCAAGTGTATCCTACCAAGGGATTTTTAGAATTGGTTCCTCTTTCAACTAGAAATATATGCAGATGCCTCCTGGCATTAGAACTCTGAAGTATGAAAATGTAGAAAATATGCACAAAATATTCTTTATAGTGAAAGTATGTAATATTTATCCAAGCGAATGGTATACAGAACAAAATGAAATTTTCCAGTAGAATTCTAGAAATGGAGATACATCGCAAACACACACACTAACACCATCTAGCATCAGAACTGTGTTTCATAAAAAACCCAAGAGATGGCAAAATTGTGCATTTTTTCAAGCAGGAAATACACATAAAATGCTTTTGTGTGAGTGGCATCTGATCAAAAAGGAATTTTTTTGTCCTTTTTTCCGGGGGTGGGGGGTTCACCTACAGATATTGTGGAAATATATTGTAAATGAAGTATGCACTTATGCTCTCTAGATGCAATACTATATATGTTACAAGAAATTAGAAATATATGCAAAATATTTCTCATTATGAACACTGTCTGTCCAACACAAAAAGAATTTTCCAAATCAGACTGTTAAAAGCAGAAATATCTAGGAAAATATGATACACATTTATACTTCCTAACATAAAACAATATACTGTTTTGAAAACAATATATGCGCAAAATGTTTTCTATTGTGTGCGGTATCTGGCTGAAAAGGAATTTTTTAATGAGTTTTAAGGAGTTCAGATACTGCTGAAAACATGTAAGAAACAGAAATACACAATTTACACCTGTCCATGGTAAAATTGTGTATTATGAAAAACTAGAAATTATGTGTGAAGCTATGAACATTACCTATCACAAGAAGAATTTTTCAAATAAGTTCTCTGGTTACCCTTTTTATTGGTGAAAACATTTTATACAGCTAGATATGACTTTTCCCACATAGTCAATTCTGCTACATCTCCTTATGTAGGCAAGAACTGCAAAATATTTTCATTTTAAAAAATGCGAAAATCTGCTGAAAAAGGAGTAAAACACAATGTAATCAACTCATACAGGAATTTAAGCTCAAACTAGCGCTTTATTTTCAAAAACTGTAATACTACCTTCATAAAGTGTAATAGGTTGTCCATGAACATCAGCATTCTTAAGGGCAATTTCACCTTGGAGTTTCAATGATCTTGGATGTTTTTTCATGGTAACTTTAAGACTCTGAAGAATAATAAACAATGGAAAATCATTCAAAAGAAATAAAACCTTTGGAAATTAGTCTGGAATGCTTTCAGTTGCAATTTTATGTACATATACAAAATAAATTATAAAAGCACATCAAGCAAGATTTTTTTCTACAAGCTAGAACAACAGTACTGGAGAAGCAATCACTCTGGTGATTGACTCATGGTGTGTTTCACAGATTAAAAAAAAAAAAACAACAAAACATGCCAAACAGATGTAGGTAGGGTTCTATTGATTTTTGGAAGTTCATTTAGTGAGTTTTTAAGTTTCCAACTGTTGACGATGACATCAGAACTTTAGAAAACTGTTTAAAGTTCAATTTTTTTTACAATTAATTCAAGCATTTTCCTTCTTGTTTACAAAAAAATTGAAGTTAAAATTAGAACTTTAACTCTTTGTCACTGTCTTTCATTCCTCATAAAGTTGTTTTCACGCCATGGCATTTCTGAACATTAATTTTGCTTTAAATAAAAGAACAAATGTTTGCCCTGCCCCCTGATACAGCAATAAGTGGCTAAGGAATGGGAAAACACGTTTCAAGTGGAATTCAATATCAAAAATTGGTACTGCATTGTATTCACTCTGCCATGAAAACAATTTTATAGGCCACTTTTGTGGCCTATAAAAATTGATCTGTACTTAATCTGTACCTGATTCCATCACGTACAGATTAAGTACAGATTTTGAAATTTAAATTCGCTTTAAAAAAGGGGATGAGGGTAAAAATGCTTGCTCTACTGATTGGTTTTGAAGAAGAGAAGTTAGAAATAGGAAAATAAGTATTTCATTAGGGAAAATTCTTAAAAATACTAAGTCATGCTTTTTAACTCTTACCAAAGTTATTAAAAACGGGGAGCATGTTCACAGAATAATATAAAAACTAAGAATGTAATCAGGAAGAAAAAAAAAAAAAAAGTTTTGTCAGAAAAATTTTAAATTCCGAAAATCACAGAACAATTCCAATCCTTAACAAGGATTTCTGGTGGTATATTATAGTTTTCCAAATGTCTGTGGGGCAGCTTTCAAAAGTTCAATTTGAAAATTTCTTTTTGTGATAGATAGCATACATGTTGCAAAGAATGCTTTGCATATAATTTCTAGGTTTTTGTAAAGCACAATTTTGCTAAGAGTATGTGCATCTTCCTGTTTACAACATGTTTGCAGCCATATCCCGGTATCTAAAAATCCAATTGAAAGAAAATTTTTGGTCAGATGCCACTAAACTATGAATAAGATGTTCCCCTGAATAAGATTCCCAGATATTCCCCAGAATAAGATTCCCCTGTTAGTTTTACAATATCTCTGCTTCTAAGTTTGATTTGAAAAATTCTTTTGGGGAACATTTTGAACATATTTTTGGAATTTTCATAATGCACAGTTCTGACACCAAGTGGCATAAGGTGCATTTCTGTTTGTAACTGTATCTCCCCATCTAAATATCTCGCTCAAAAATTCTTTTTGTACTGTATGCCAACCACTACTGTAAGAAATGCAAAAATTATCAACTTCAAATAATGGAAAATTTTTCTCCTGTGGAATGCAACTGTCTTTTTACTATCTCTGCTTCTCAAAGTCATATTTGTAAAATTCCTTTTCCATGATTCAGGTCCTTCTTTGAAAAACATTTTGTGCATATTTTCTACTCTTTTGTAATGTATATTTCTGCCGCTAGAGGGTGTCGGTGTGCATTTCTATTTGCAAAAGGATTTCCTGATTCAAAAATTACAATTGAAAAGACAATTTTTTGGTAGGACAATCAAGAACATTTTCAACTCACTTTTGTTCTCAAGTGACACACATTTTTTTCCTCTAAGGAGCCTGAATGAAGCTATATTACATTTTTCTCTATATCTCTGCTCCTAATTGTTCAATAAAAAAAATTGTTTTGGATATTTTCTGGTACAAGGACGAATTTGCATACAATTGATGACTCTTCATAATTAACACTTCTGCCACTAGTGAACACATATTATTTCTACTTGCAAATGCTTACTGGTTGCAAGGATCTGGTTAAAAAACTTTATTTTTGTAACTGGTTGAAGAACAATCCACTATAAAGAACAATTCAAATGTTGTGTATTTCACTTAAGGTGGAGATAAACGCATATTCAATGCAGCCTGCTGCTCAAAGATGATGCTGAAAATCTCGCTGTTTTTGCAATTTCTTCATGTGAAGGTTTGTGAGTGAATTTCGTGAAGTCTTTCCCTTGTGAGATGGTGATTTCTGAAAAAGCTTGTCAGGTTACCAGCATCTGTTTTCTGATTTACATAAGTTTGCAGGTAGAAAAGCCAATAAACTGTAATGCAAGTGATTTAAATAATTACTGCCATCCTAAACAAAAGTCTATAACCACTCAGTTATTACTGTTTATACAAAAACTTTTAATATTCAAGGGGAAAAGGTAAGGAAGTGCAGTGTTTCCAGTACCTGATGTACGTAGAGCACCGCCTATTAAGGGTAGGCAACCCTACTGCAACACGTGGAAATTTAATTTTAAAATATTCCCTATAATTTTGTTCTTGAAATTGCAAGACACTGACTATAGTTTAGTGTTTTCTTCCTCCGTGTGCCATCTTTTTAAGAGTCAGGAAGCACAACTTGTATGTGAACTTATGTAACTCAGTTTTCACCATTTCAAGTATAGCAGTGCATGCTTACTTGACATCCACCTTAAGGTGCAGTTTTTTCACTTGGGATGTAAATGCATTTTCTTTTTCATTGATTTTTTCCTTTGATAAAATGTGTTTTATGTGTTGGAAAGGATTCAAAAGAAATATTCATTATACAAGACAATTCAGTGCCATCTCTTTTGTTTATTTTATTTTCATTTGTGCGAAAGAGAGAGAGAGTGTGCGTGCGTGCGTGCGTGCGTGCGTGCGTGCGTGCGTGCGTGCGTGCGTGCGTGCGTGCGTGTGTGTGTGTGTGTGTGTGTGTGTCATGTTCCTCAACCTAAATAATGGATTTCACATTCTTCTTAGGAAATGCACTGTAAGTTCAGTAGTTCTGTTTATTGCTATATACATACAGGGGTTGGACAGAATAATGTGAACACCACGCTCAGAGACATGACTTTTAATGCAGCTGCATGCATCACAATATGCAAAGTTATTCATCACTTTTTGGTTGTAATAGCTTTGTTTAGAACCTCGAGGTCCTGTATAAGCGCATTTAATGTATCTTCTTGCAAAATTTCTTTCAGGGTGATAACGAAATGAGCAACATTAACAGACTTCAACAGAGGGCTAATTGTTGGTGGCTGGCTAGATGGTGCCTTCATGTCAAGAGTCACCAGGGTAGTGGGGGTAGCAAGAGCTACTGTGTCTAGCATCGTGACAGCATACCATATTCATCGCAAAACCTCATCTGTGAAATACACAAACGGCTGGAAAATGACCCTGACTGACAGAGAAAGGAAAGCATTAAAGTAGATTGTTACCTATAAAAAGAAAACCACAGTGTTGAAAATTAGTGCGGAGCTAAATCTGCATCTTCAGACCCCAGTAACAATTTAAAAAGTGCGCAGGGAACTGCATAAACAAGATATTCATGTCAGAACTACTAGTGCAAAAAACTCGGGTGACCCGGGTGAATGTACAACAGCGATGGCAGTGGTGCCAGAAGCATGCAACATGGACTGCCAATGCATGCAATGTGGTCGAATTAATCCACATTCACACTATTCCACACCGTAGGATGTGTTTACATGTGGAGAACACAGTTAGAAGAATACAACCCAGACTGTCGGCTCCCAACAGTGAAGCATGGTGGTGGTTCAGCATGTTCCTTTGCTGTGGTTACGAAAGACTATTTTGTCAGCCAAATCTTCTGGGAAGAACTCCAAAAGACAATCCATATCTATGTTAGTATACATAGATTTAATGTTGAGGCTAGCAATAATAGGATGTTCAAGTTTTGAAAGGCCTTCTAACTTAACTATGAGATCTTTTGAGTTTTTTAGTTAGGCAGGGGGTCTGTAAAAATGTTCTCAGTTGGCTCGGGAGATAATATTAAAGATTTAACAAAGGAGAGTTCTTTTTTTATTCGCCAATGGGCCTTAATGGTTTATCTACACTGCTGGCCACCCAAAATGCAACACCAAGAAGGAAGCATCCGATCGGCCTGAAATCCGCAGCATGCGTCACCCGCGAGAGGACATGCACACAATTAGCATTGCAGGGCATATGCTATCATGTGCGCCCGGCATGCCACCGAGGAAGCACTATAAGAAGGGTGCACAGAAGGCGGGGTGTAAGTAGTGGAGGTGTGTTGTGCTGCCGGACTTGTGCTTGGGAAGCTTCCTGATGCCTCGTCGCAGAATACGGCAGTCATTCCAGCACGTTTTGGAGTTCGACAGAGGATAAATAGTGGCTTATCGTGACAGCGGTTTATCATACCGAGACATCGGTTCTTGTGTGGGACGACATCCAGCCCCAGTGAGGCGAGTATAGATTCGGTGGGTGCAGGAGGAACGGACGGACCAACGTGAATGATTGCCGCAGCTGCGGCACACCAACGAAATAGAGGACCGGCATGTTGTGCGGCGGGCATTGACGGCTTGCACCGCCACATCACAAACGTTAGCGCAGGAATTAGGGTGTGTTGCACAACAACCTGTGTCAGCACGTACCGTTCGACGTCATCTGCAGGAGTGGGGACTTGACGCACGGCACCCATTGCTCTGATTACCATTGACGTTACACCACCGGCGAGTGCAGCGGCAGTGGGCTGTTGAACGCCACACCTGGACTACGGAATGGCATGACATTGTCTTTTCCCACGAATCCCGCTTCTGCCCGCATCACCATGATGGTCGGATCTGCGTGTGGCGGCACCGCGGCGAGAGACTGTATGATGCCTGCATTATGCATTGCCATACCAATCCGTCGCCTGGCGTTATGGTTTGGGGCGCAATTGGATATGACACCCGCACCCCTCTGGTACGCATCGCCAGTACACTCAACAGCCACGGCTACATCTCCGGCGTTTTGGAGCCTGTAGTCCTCCCTTACCTGCAGGACCTGCCAGCAGCCACATTTCAACAGGACAATGCGTGCCCACACATGGCACACATCGTGCAACAATTCTTCACGGCCCACCAGGTGTCACTGCTGTCGTGGCCCGCCTGTTCTCCCGATATGTTGCCCATCGAACACGTCTGGTCGCTGATTGGCAACCGAGTGGCCCGGTAAGCACCACCCGCGGCTACGCCTAATGAACTGTGGCACGTGTGGAAGCAGCCTGGACCGACATACCCCAAGCCCACATCCAAAGCCTCTTTCGTTCGATGCCGCGGCGTGTAGCGGCCGTTATTGCCAGCCATGGGGGCCACATGAACTATTCATGTCTGCATGTTTCGCAAGTCGCACGGGCGTGTAAGCTCAATCGTTTCATCTTTGTATCTGTTGTTATGTGTCCAGTAAACCTGGCTTTGCTATCTCGAGTCCTTCTTGGTGTTGCATTTTGGGTGGCCAGCAGTGTAGTTCATGAAGCTTAGTTGTGTCATACATTTGAGGTATTCTGTAATACAATTTTGAAAAGTTCTTGAAATCTGAACTTAGCTTGCTGTTTTATAAAGAATTTACCCACTTATTATAGTTCTTTAATGTCAGTTCCAGTGGGTTGCTTTCAATTTCTTCATACATAGGTTTGCTAAGTACTTCTTCCATTTTTTTTACATCTTTTTCTTTTTCCAAAAGTACTAGGGATTTGCTCTTGTCGGCTTTTAAAGCAATTACCGTATATACTCGCGTATAAGTCGACCCACCCACTTTCAGAGGAAAAATCGTAAGAAATCGGAAACTCGCGTATAAGTCGATACTGGAATGAGAAAAAAAATTCAATGAATTTATTCAAAAACATTTAAAAATGAAAAAAATTATATATTTAATACTAAATTTAATTTGCATACCCAAAAACTTCATCGGAACCCCTTCAAAATCCGATTCCGAGTCAGACTCGCCAAACAGTTCAAAAAAGTCTTTCTCCGTCATCGGCGCGTCATCATAAACATCAGTATTCCCATCTATGCCTGTGTCATCAGAATCACTGTCATCATCACTCATAAAAATCTCATCATCCTCTGTGCCATCAAGTTTGTTACTAATGCAACATTTCTTGAATGACTTCACGACCATTTCCACAGGTATCGCATCCCAAACATCCTTGACCCATCGTGCAATCAAAACGATATCCGGCTTCTTTAGATTTCCGCCCTTGGTTTCAGTCGGCAAATCGGAACTTATCCAATCTGCCCAATACCTCCGCACATTGTACTTGAAGGGCTTATTAAGGCAGACATCTAGTGGTTGAAGAACAGATGTCAACCCACCTGGGATGACAGCAAGAGTTGTTTTTGAATTTTCTGCAGTTTTTTTCACTTCTGCACAACGGTGTGCAATAAACATATCCCACACCAAAAGAGAAGGTTTCCTCAAAAGTGCACCTGGCCTTTTGTTCCACGCATTCTTTAACCAGTCAATTGTTCTGGATTCGTTCATCCATCCTTTTTCATGGGCACGAACGAGCACACCAGATGGAAAGACAACGCTTTTCTGCAGAGTTTTGCGTTTGAAAATAATTACCGGAGGTAGCTTACTGCCGTCGGCCAAACAGGAAAGAACAACCGTAAAACTGGAATTTTCGTGGCCAGTCGTTTTGATCAAGATATTTTTTTCGCCCTTTTGGTTCACCGTCTTATTTCCAGGAAGGTCAAAACACATGGCGGTTTCATCCATGTTTCCTATTTGGGAAAGTTCAAAAGCAGTCTCTTTTCTCTTTTGAATTACATACTTTTGAAATTCCATTATCTTTGCTTCGAGGTCACGAGGTAACTTTTGTGCAATTTTGGTGCGCTGGCGTAGACACAACCCATAGCGGTTCATGAACCTTGTGCACCGACCTGGTGAGGCACGAAAAGTGTTATTTGCGGCTGCAAACTTTTCATCTTTTGCGAGCTTCATTGCTCACAAACGTATACCAGTTCGCGTTACAATGTAACCATTTTGTATGCAGCCCACAATCCAATCATTCAAGACACTTTCCAGCTCTGGGAAAGATGTCGTTCCACGGCGCAGCGCCTTTTGTGATTTTCACCAAGTCCGGTTTTTTTTATGCCAATCTCGAATCAGTTTTTCGTTAATGCCAAATTGACGTGAAGCAGCACAGTTGTTAGTATTTTCTGCAAAAGAAACCACTTTCAACTTGAATCCTGCGTTATAGGACATACGTTTCTTTACACAATCTGTGTCACCCATAATAGGAGAAGCGGGACACGTGCGATTAAGAACAAGAAAAACACGTGTGATTAAGAACAAGCAACACCTAACACTGGCTGTCGCATGGCTCCGTTACGCCGAAGGTCAGCGCAATCAACTGGTAGTCGGAAGGGCGGAGCTTTCTATGCGCGGCTGTGACTGCGCTGTGGATACGCAAAGCCAGGAGAGAGGAGACTTTTCAAAGCGCGGAGAAATTCGGAGGGTCCCGATTTCGTAATTCTACCACATCGGTGCTTTTTCTTTCTTTCTTTTTTTTTTTTCTTTCGGAGGGTTGCGATTTCGTAATTAATACCGCATCAGCATTTTTATTTCTTTTGGGATGGATTGCCTTTTGCCTCACGGGAAGAAATTTTGTACTTACGATTTTTTTAGACCCCGCGTATAAGTCTACCCCATTACTTTGAAGCTCTCATTTTGTCCCAAATTTCTCGACTTATACGCGAGTATATACGGTATATTAGTATTATTTTTGAATTTCTCAAAAGCACTAAGATGATCTGATTTATAATTCATATATTGTTTCTTCACTATTTTCTTATTTTCAATAAACTTAGTAACACAATCTGCATATTATTTTCTCATTTTTAATGCAGTGTCTGAATCTTCTTTTTCTACTTCACTGCAAACACTCTCCGATTCTAATATTAAATTCTTTTTATTTAACTTATTGGCAATTAAATTGTAATTGCTACCTTTATTTAGGATTTCCTTTAAGTCTTCACCTACTCCTTCTTCAGTGATCTACAGCATGTGTATTCAGAGTGATCTAGACTTATCATTAATTTTTGGATTTATCATTGATAGTAAAAGAAGGAAAAATTGAAACATTATACAAGAAAGCTACCAACAATAATAAAATGTTAGACTATCAGTCAAATCACGGGCGTCGCTGACAGGGGCATGGGGGGATATGTCCCCTCCAATATTTCTGATCCTCCATATTTTTGACTGCAACCCTTTCCGTGTTTTTCATTTTTTTCATTCAATTAACACTTGCATCAGCTTGCATACCCCCAATTCCTATTTGCCAGCGACACCCTTGAGTCAAATTATCAAAATTACATAAAAACAAATGTGGCCACTCATTTTTTGGAAAAAATTTAATGTTCTAATTTCTTCAGAATTGTTAAAACATACTCAAAAAGAGTAATTGAAAAACGTTTTGGAAGATATTACCCTTCTCTACTAGTCAACAAAATTCTTAGTGAAAAAAAAAAAAAAAAGAATCAGAAGCCAAAAACTAAGTTTCAGTGAACTATAAAAATTATTATAAAGGACTATTTGAAAAACTTCAGAGGATTAGTGAGAAGTTTCTAATCAAAATAAAATTAGTAACTGCCTTCCAAAATTAAAGCAAAAAGAAGAAAACATCCTGTTACAGGAAGGTGTGGTCTACAACATAAAATGTGAGTGTGGTCTCAGCTATGTGGGAGAAACAGGCAGACAGCTTAATACCAGATTAGCAGAACATAAAGCTGCAATTAAAAATTTGACAAACAAAACAGGTTTAGACAGACAAGTTCAAAATACAGGACATAAAGTGCTTTGGGACTCTGCAGAAGTTCTGACCCATCAACAACACTTTTTCAAAAGAAAATTGTCAGAAGGACTGGAAATTGAGGAAAGAAGAAGTACAACATTAAATGATTTGAAAGTTTAGAATTTAGCTCATGAATGGCAACACCTACTACAGTTGTAGTCCTGAGGAAGGATGGGGTGCTACCCGAAAATTTGACTATAACTAATACCCTTTTATTCCTGAGTAAATCCCATAATTTTGTGAAAGTTATGGTATAAAAAGCCACTGTATTTTCCACTGCTCTCACAAGAACATGTGTTAAAAGTTAAGTTCCTCGATTTTGTCTTGGAATTTTTAATAATTTAGCATTGATTACTTTTCTCAGTGCATCTTCTTTGTTGTGCAATGTGAAGTCACAGTGGATTTCATTCATTAACGTCCAAGTGCAAACAGGGAGTGGTGTGGGTGGATGGTAGTGAAAAAGCTGAAACTGTCTCGCCGACCCCGCTGTTCACATAAACATGGAATGTTTACCCTTTGTGAGTCACTGACTTGATATCTGTTCATCTTCTAGCCACTCTTTGTGATCAAGTGGAAACCATACGAGAAAAACTAAAACTATTTTACTTCCTCTATACATAAATACATAAGCTGTGTATTATTTGTTGTGTAGCAGCATGCCTCCTGGGCCCTTGGTAATGGTGGACCCAGGATATAGCTCCGCTACACCCCCCCCCCTTAAACCAGCCCTGTCTATCATACTTTATAAAAGAACAACACTATTTTAAGAGTCTATATAATCTTGCCATTAATATTACAAAACAGTTATTGATACTTCAAAAAATATATATAGTTTTACAAGATCAATACTATGCTTTGAGATACACATAAAATTACATCTACAGGGTGAGTCAAAAATCGCACGACACTCTTGTATTTCAAAAACAGGGGTGGAAATGAAATATCTGAATACCCAGCAGAAAATCAGTGAGGGGGGGCCTATCTTCGCTATTTCCGAAACATGGCCGCCATCTTGAAATCCGCTGTATTGGATCAAGTTTCAAATAGTAAGGGGGTCATGTTGCATATCAAACAAGACCAAACTTTTCTCAGAAATTGATTGCCGGAATCAGATTTGACATATCTGTTGTGGTTCACAAGTTATCAACACAGAAAGTTGAAATAGCAACCTTTAAAGTATCCTGTAATTTGCATCTATCTGATGTGTTCAGTGTGTTGTCCCTGTTGCTGAACACAGAGCTGAAGGCGCTTGATCCAGTCGTTATGCACCTGCATGAGAATATCGGGAGAAGTGCGGTTACAGGCCTCCAGGATGCGTTGCTGAAGATCGTGTTTGTCACAGATTTTCTCATCATACACCAGGTGTTTCAGATGACCCCACAGATAAAAGTCGAGTGGTGTGAGGTCAGGGGATCTGGGTGTCCATTCCACAGGACCACGCCGGCCAGTCCAATGACCAGGAAATTAAACATCTAGCCATTGAAGAACAGTTGCTTCATAATGTGATGGAGCCCCATCTTGTTGGAAATAACAGGAGGAACTGCCATCTTCATTCGGAAGGGAAGGAAACATTGTTTCCTGTAGCATTCCCATGTAGTGCTGAGCATTTAGGTTGTTGTCAATGAAAATGGGTCGAATTACATGGGTGCCCCATATTCCACACCATAACCTTTACATTACCAACAATATTGGATGGTTCCATCCAGTGAGGCTTCCGGTCACTCCAGTACCATTGGTTCTGATGGTTAACCTCACCACTGACATAAAAAATTGGCCTAGTCACTGAACAAACTGCACTGTGCGAATGAGGGATCTCGTTGATGTTCGTCTAAAGCCAAGGTGCAGAACTCAACACATCTATCAGGGTCATTTTCAGATAGTTGCTGCTGCATCTGGATCTTGAACAGATGCTAGTGAATGGTGTGAAGAATCCATACAATGGCTGATACCACATTTTGCTGCGAGACGTTGTGTGCTACATTGTGGACTCTTTGCAAAGAATGCCAAGACCATTGTTGAGGTTTCCTCGTCGGCAGCAATTTTTGGCTGACCACTACGTGGCTTGTCATCCACAATCCCAGTTTCTCAGAATTTGGGTATCAGGTATGAAACAGTGCTGTATGAAATTGGTGGTATTTCAGGGTGTCAGTTGTTGAAGTGTGTGGCTATGAAACAGCAGCTGCATTCCCCAAACATTAGGATCACCTCAATCCTCTCCTCTTTCATCAATGCCATCTTCAGTTACCTGCAACAAACAATGATTTAATCAACTTTCTGTGTTCATAACTTGTGAGCTACAACACATACGTCAAATCTGATTATGGCAAATAATTTCTGAGAAAATTCTGGTCTTTTTTTTATATGCAACATGACTCCCTTACTATTTGAAAAATTTGGCCTTGATCCAATATGCATCTATGTTCCGGAATAGGCCTCCTTACCAATTCCTTGCAGGGGTATTCAGATATTTCATTTTCCTTCAGGTTTTTGAAATACAAAGGTGTCCTGCAACTTTTGACTCATCTTGTATAACAATTTCAATAGGAACTATGTGAATACTTATTCAGAGGCCATCATATGCACTTTATCATTTTTTCTCTAACTGGATAGCTCACTGATGGATGGAAATGAAAGACCAGTGAATACATAATATGGTAGTGTCTGATCCTGAAACTTCCATTTTTTCTATGCAGAGCCATATAATAAGATTTAAACTGACATCTCACTGAAGACTCGGATTTTGATTCAACTCAAACCCTTTAGTAAAAGTAAGCGGGGAAAGGAGGATATACAATGATTATGTCCAGCTATCTTCATAAAAAAACATGTATATAAAACTATCAAAGGGCTCCTTTTTGAAAGAAATTAAGGATTATGTGATGATGTCATCTTAATGAGCAGGAGCAGCTAAAGCCGGTAAGCAAGGTATCGATGAACCTGCTCTAGGGGGAAGCTTTTGACAAATCAAATCTTGTAGAACTATAAATGTTGAATAGCTTTTGTGGAGAAAACAAAATATTTCTGGGGCTCTTATAACCTTATTTTGTTTTATAGCTGAGAACAAGGAGTGGTTTTTACCCAAAAGTGGTGCTGTCCAATTTATCCTGCCTCCCTCTTTGGCCACATGCTATCTTGCTTTGTCACATCTGTCAAAGCATCTTCTTTCCCTTTCACTTCTTTTTACAAAACATAGCGTTTATTTACATGAAGCTTTCCCTCGCCCTGCAGTGCTGCATTTCCCATTAAACAAAAGAAGCAGCTGTGACAGTTAACATGACAATTTGTGCCACTAAGTACTGAAAAATACTAAAACACTTTATATCTGAATTTTCAGAAGTGGAAAGGGGCAGAACACCTGAATGCATGTGCATATGTTAAATTCGAAAATATTATATAAATTTGTTCCAGCAGAAAGTTCACAAAGGGGACACTGAAATTGCACTTCACATTGGGATGCAAACATTTCTTAAGCTGGTGCTGTTCATAAGAGACCACGCTATCTGAAAGCATTGCCTTTCACTTCAGAAACAACCAGATAATAGCTTTAACTCCTAATTAGTACTAATGATCTCAAAAAATATGTGAGACCAAGTTCATCCAATCAACAGAGAATGGAGTCAGTTTCATTAGAGTACAGTTCAAAAATTCTCATGACCCAAACCAGAACAAGCAAAGAGTACTGATGAAAAACAAAGCAAAAACAAAATGAATGGAACTATAAATCACTGCTATTAAAATATGCTTTGAACAAAGTAGATACACTTTTAAATGAGATACAATATAGTCAGTGTAGTTGAACGAAAAAAAAAAAAAACTTAAATTCATGAGCAATGTACTGTTTCACTTCAGAAGCAAAAGCACATGTAGAAGATTTTGGCAAGCAGTCACATTGCAGCTCTTGGAAAATTTCGACAAAGCAATGTAACCTCTATATTCAATTACCGTTACCTTGAGAGTTCCAGAATCTGCCATTTTCTGAATGTCTCCTCCTCCCCAGAAGGCTCCGCTGGGAATAAAAACAGCATGCCTGGTTGCTGCGGATTTTAGTTTCTTTTCCACTTCATTATCAGCCAAAGCACTGGGAGAACCAATCTGCACAATGAAAAAAACGTTATAAATCAACTGGATGCCATTAATCTATTTATGTCAGTAAATAAATTGCATACCTGATACATTTCCATTAATTTAACTGACATGTTGCAGCCTTTAACAAGCTGCAATGCTATATACAAAAAAAAAAAAAAAAAAAAAAAAAAAAAAGAGCCCTATTTCCAAAACTGGAAAATTAAAATAAATACAGATGAAACACAGGCTTATCCTTCTTTCCAAGAAAGTGCTTAGAAGTCACGCAAAATTTTGAAGTAAACTTATATGGGGGAAACATTCCTAGGATGAATGAGGTAAAATACTTCAGTTTAACCATGAATCAGAAATTCACATGGAATAAGCATATCACTGAAGCTATAGGAAAAGTTAGATGGTTATGTGCCTGTGTGGCAGCTATGATTAAAAATAAAAACTATAGTTTAAAAAATAAAGCTCTGCTACAAAATGCGAATTATGACACAAATGCCTGCCCCCTTCCCATATTCTGGGCCAAAAAACGTTTGAAAAATGTACCAGAAAAGAAAATCCCTTACTAGACCAAAACTCATATAAGGAGCAAACTATTTTGCAGTGGAACTAAGATTTTAGGTACTATTGTAGTTGTTGTTTGGATATAAAATAAGTTGTAATGTACTAAAAAATTCAGAACACTCCCATTTCCATTAAATTTGAAACTTATGCAGAGGAGGAGGGTGATAACAAATTTCACACATGCCAGGGGGAAAAGAAAAAAAGACCTTTTTAATGGCTGATGGTTTTCATGGGAGTTTTACATGTAGTTTTTTTTTATGAAGTTTTCTTTTTTTCTTAGGTTCTTCCTTGCCTGGCCCTTTCTCATGTTTTCCTCAGCCAGCCATGCTGCTGGGTTGTTCTGTAGTGAAACACCAGTGATGGTAAAAGTTAAGTATGTTAAGTTAGCTACTAACTTCACTTACTAAATAAGAAACAGTATACTCCCATAATTCTAAATTTTCTGCACTTTACTATTCTATCAGGGCACTCTGTTTCTCTTTTCCAAATTTTATTTTTTCCCCTCACAAGTCTCATTGGGCTGCAGGAAGAGGGGCTTAATAGGGACCACTGATCCAATCCATTGGAATTATTTACAAATTCAGTCCACTCACCAGGAAGCAGGTCTTCGCTAACATGAGTTAAACAGTCGACCCACCCTGGGGAAAAGAAGATGGAGGAATGTACCTGAAAAAAAAAATAATTTGAGGCCAAAATA
Organism: Macrothele yani; assembly: GCA_039090855.1. NCBI lineage: Eukaryota > Metazoa > Arthropoda > Arachnida > Araneae > Macrothelidae > Macrothele > Macrothele yani. Next base: position 108,052,925 of record CM077030.1, on the reverse strand, counting down.
ATTTAAACACAACAAACAATTCCCACGAATATGATAGTGGCTTCAACAAAATATTGAAGTAAATAAATACTGAAGTAAATTAAATACTGAAAAAAAGGTAAATTAAATACAAGTACACTAAATACTGAAAAAAAAGTAAATTAAATACTGAACTTCATTTCCTTAAAATATCTAGGAAATTCTTCCCCCTTTAAGTGATTCTTCACAGTTCTATCATCACTGATTCTCTCATGAAGAATCCCATCTTTTATTAACAAAAATCAATATTATCATGTAATTTGGAAGGCTACTTTTACAAATAACAGCAGCAAGGCACAGCTTCAATAATTCTTAGCTTTACATTCCATATTATTTCCTGTCAACCAAACTTTGTTATCCATCTCACATTGTTCCAAGGTTTTTTTTTGGATTGGATTGGAGGTTTAACGACCACCGTGAGCAACTCAATGGGCTATAAGCAGTCGCCCGTCCCTAATTTAGGGTCACTGGCTCCAGGGAAGGGAGAGAGCCAGTGCCGTAAGACAAACACAACATCCATGCCTGACCGGGATTCGAACCCGGACCCCTTACGAACGAATGATCAGAGGCCAGCGCCTTAGACCACTGCGCCACCGGGGCGGCTCCAAGGTTTTGCATAGAGCTTTAGAATGAATGCAGGCCTAGCTCTGAAGGCGTACTCTTCAGACATTTCTGTATTCTGCACATTCTCAATATTCTTGTTCTTCTAAAACAAAACTTTAAACATTTTCACTGAAAAACTCTGAACTGTCCAGTTTCCTTTTTAAAAAATCTACCTCTTATTGTGGTAGCAGTAAATCATTATCTAATACAGCTAAATGAAAAAAAAAACTTTAAGAAAAGAATCCTGGTAAATATTTTCAAAAGAGTAGCAAAAATCCATCAAAATGAGTTAACATTACCTCTTTGATTCCTACACATCTCACTGGATGTGAAAAATAGCGAGTTCATTAAAAATACTTGAGCTCCCTAAACTTATCTTCAGGTTCTAGATTCATTAAAAAATATCGCATTATGTTCACACTGTGTTATTCCTACATGTTACGATCCTCCAATAAGTACAATAACTACCAACTAAAAAGCTCAATTTTGTGACTACTCGATTCGAGTCTTATAAGCGGATCAAACTTTAAAAAAAAGTGGCAGATTTTTTTAAATATTCAAATATGTATGCTTAGTGATCTACAGCATACTCTATAGTCTAAAGTAATTTTTCATATCCTTAAGAAATTTCACTATTTAGGAAATCCTTAAAGATTTGAAAAATATGAATATAAAACTTTATTTTGCAAAATATGTATTTATATTAACATATTCATTATTAGAGTCTACCAGTATTTAATGCTTACATGAGGTAAGAGGTATATTTGTTTAAACGAATTTAGTAAAATTGCTGAACTCTCAGGTGGAATGGCCAACTGAAACCATTAGCTGTGGGTTGATTACCCACACTGATGTACTTTTTCTGATCAAGATTAAATGAAAAATCTTGAAGAACTCAAGTGTCAGAACTTACTACAAGACTCAAAAAAAATAATAATAATAATAATAAAGAATATATAAGGAGATGGCTGGTTCACCATAAAAACAGCCTGGAAATAATATAAGCAGCATATGAGAAAAAGACCTCAGACAGTAAGTACAAGATTGGTGCATGGAATACTAGAGGAATTAATGGATAAATTAATGAGTTGATTTATGAAATGAATATGAATGGATTTGTGCATAAAATCAAACCTAAAAAGCAAGCAATTGGGGTAGAAGAAGTGAATGGAATCATGAGTGTGCAGTATGGAATGTTGGATGATATGAGGGACAAGCTGGTGTAGGAGTGATTTTAAGTAAAGTGCTGAAGAATAACTTGAGTCACTCTAGTTTCATAAGTGAGCAGGTGAATTTGAAAGTGAAACTTCTGAGAATATTAACTGCAATAAATATACTCTTTGAGATTCTGAACTTTCTAATAAGGAAGAACATTTTTTGGAATAAGCTAAAAGCTGTTTTGAGCCAATTGGTGCTACAGAAAAGAAATTCTAGCAGGAGATTTCACTTCTAGTGTAGGTGTTCAAAATGATACTTTTGGCAATGTTCTAGGTAAGAATAAAGATCCCAGAATGACAATGATAAAAGATTAATTGAAGTTTGCATTGAGAATGGATTGTGCATATCTAACATATTTTTCAACCACAAGTAGATTCATACATATATGTGGGCAGAAAAGTGTATTATATTTTGTTGTTTATGATCAGTACCTGAAATATTTAATTCTTGACACTTATGTACTCAGAGGTGCAAAGATGTTGGGTTCGATCATTACTTTTTAGTGCCACAAGTAAAGCTGAATGCTAGTTAGAGAAAGAGAAATGGGAATATGCCTGTGATGAAAAGGATAAAGGTTGAAAGGCTTGCTGAATAGCATCAGCATTACTCTGAAATAGTTGCTGAAAGACTGAATCAGACAAATGAGTGGGATGTAAAAAAGTGGGCATGTTTTAAGAACTGTGCTGTCACTTTTTTTCTGATACTGTAACAGTGGGTAGCACTAAAATTGATGCTTGGTGAAACAATAAGATTAAAGAAGCAGTAAAGAAGAACAAGGAAGCATACCTTGGGGAGGTTTCAAAAGGCACGGTTCCTAAGGATAAATATCCCAGTAAGGAGCATGCAGCAAAAAAAACTGATTTGTCAGAGTAAAGCAATGCATAGAAAAGATAAGATGGAAAAGCAAGAATTGGCATTTTGGAAAGACAAAATCGTTCATGAATTACATATTTCGTAATAGAACAAGACATAGAAAGAATGGGATGGGGGGTGTTCTAGGTTGTGTGAAGATTAAAATTGGAGAAATGATAGGGAGCCTAATCAGTTAAGTGAAAGATTGCTGAATACATCTATGAGTTATTAGAACATGAAAGCACAGATGATTTAGGGATAGAAGCAAATGATGCCACAGAGAGATGCTCACACAGCAGGAATCTCAAGAAAAGAAATTTGTAAAACTAAAAATCATCAAAATGGTAATGCCTTGGGAGTACCAAATGGCATATAAGCTGATACCTTAAATTATGATGATGACTATTATTGACAGAGCAACTGAAATTTTCTATTTGTGCTGAGAATTCGTAGTTGTTCCTCAGGACTAGAGGAATGCCAACATTGTCCCTCTGAATAAGGGAAATGCTGAACAGAGTGAATGTAAAAACTACTGTGGTATCAGCATGCTGAGATGCAAAGTTTTAGGAAAGGTCATTATTAGTACAGTACAAGGCTTTACATTAGAGAAAATGTGGGATGTACAAAATGTTTTCTTATGCCTGCCATATTTTTGTGTTATGTATGATGAATGAAAAGTACCTGTCCACTGGTATGAACATTTTTGCTGCCTCTGTAGAGTTGGTGAAAGCTTATGACCAAGTGAACAGGGTGTTTCTGTGGAAGGTATTGAATAATTACGGTATAACTGGAAATCTGCTTGAATGCGTGAAAGCTATGAATGCTGGCAGCAGAACATGCATACATGTGAATGACATCATGATAATTAACATAGCAATCAGACATCGCTGAATTGACTATAATTACTGTTTCACATGTAATATCAATCACGTCAGAAAACTTCTTTGAATAAAGCTCATGTTGAGAATTGGCTTCCTAGTTTCTTAATTCAATTACTAATCAAAAACTACTATTATGGGAATTCTTACTAGGAATTTTTTTTATTTTAATTGCAAATTTTCGGAGAAAACTCTTCTTCTTCAGGCTGTCTTTTGTTGTCACTTATCCCATAATAGTAGTTTTTGATTAGTAATTAAAAACTTCATTGCCCTGAAGCAGGAATAAAACCCATATCTCCCGATTACCGTTCGAGCATGCTATCTGTTACACCACCCAGGACGACAAAGTCCCAAGTATCCAAGTGTCATGAGCATCGGAATATTCTTCGACCACATTCTTAATAAAAGCAAGTTGTGCTGCCATCTAGCATTATTATGTAAATCTCCAGTTATTCAGGTTGTTGTCCTGGATGATGTAACAGCTAGCATGCTTGAATGATAAACAGGAGATGCAGGTTTGATTTCTACTCCAGAGCAATGAAGTTTTCAAGTTTTCTAAAGTGACTGATATTACGTGTGAAACAGTAATTACCGTCAATTCAGCGTTGTCTGATTGCTGTGTTAATTATCATGATGTATTGGCCACGTATTATGAGAAGAATACTTCACACTGTATATGTGAATGATGCTTAATCGAACTGGTTTTCTATTGGTGCAAAAGACAGATAAAGCTATGTAATGTTGCCATGGTTGTTCAATATATTTATGGATGCAGGCATGTGTAATGCCAAAATAGGCAGTACTGGTTTATATCTTAGAAATTCCTGAGTGTGAAGGTTACTATAGACTGACGACACAGTTCGTTGGAGGAGAGCAAAAGTGAGTAGCAGAGTATGTTTTTTTTTCACATGAATGAGGGCCGCGGGTGGCCTAGTGGGCAACGTTTGTGACTGCCGCAGAAAAGACCTCAGTTTTGATCCCAGGCAGGTACGAACGCTCAATCCACTAAATATCCGCCGTGCGTCGGATGGGCACGTTAAGCCGTCAGACCCCGGGTACTCCTCCCCCCCCTAATACATAAGGGCGTCTTCCTCCCTCTTTCTACTTCACTTCCGTGTCACTTTCCTATCAGGCACTCTAGCCCAAATCTCTTAGCTTCCTATTTCTAAGGGTTGTTTAAGGCCTGGGGTCAGACACTCCCTTCCTTAAAAATCCTCTAAATATGATCATTCACATGAATGAAGTTTGTACGATACTTAAACTGAGTATAAATAAGCAGCGGGAGGATAAAATTATGGTTTTGAGTGAATAACTGTTAGTAATCACAAATTCCTGTGTGTGAAGGTTGCTACAGACTGATGACACCATTCGTTGGAGGAGAGCAAAAGTGGGTAGCAGAGTATGTTTTTTCCACATGAATGAAGTTTGTATGATATTTAAACTGAGTATAAATAAGGGGCGGGAGGATAAAATTATGGTTTCGAGTGAATAACTGTTAGTAATGAATACAATATCACTCTGAACTGTACACAGCTTGATCAGGTGAATAAATTTGTACTTAGGAAGCATATTTGACAGAGAAAACAGATTAGATGGTGATATTAGTAGGCAACTGATTCAGCTTTTGAAAGCCATAGCTACTTTAGGAGGATTTCACATATTTCACAGGGCTGATGGGTTCTTGAAAAGCTTCCGAAGGCATGTGCACAAAAGTGTGATTGTTCCTACTCTTATGCATGGTATTGAAGCCTGGGTACTGCAAAAGAGACACAGGAGTCATTTGTTCCTGGAGATATGCGTTAGTTGTGTGTGTTTGCAGCGAGATTCATTCTGATAATGTGCAAAATGAAGATCAAGATGTGTTCCAGAAGGGTAATGTGAAGTAATATGTTGTTCATAAGATAGGGACAAATGTTTTTGTGGTTGTTTCACCATGTTGAAAGAATGGATGCCGAGGTGCTAATGAAGACAATTTCATTCACAAGTGGCAGGAAAGAAAGAAAGGTAGAAGAAGGCCAGGGAAATCATGGAAGGGCCAAATTTAGGAATGTCTGCAAGATTAAAAGGTAAGTACAAAAGGTCTTGGGTGAGACATGTAATGGATGTCAAAGAAGTTCAAGTTGAATGCCAAGATCCTTGTAAATGGAGATGTTTGAAACTTCAACAAGTAAAATCTAACCCCACCAGTAACTTTGATTTACACATGATCTTCATTTGAGGAGCTAACATCTGAATCTCAGAGAACAGTTTAGTGATAACTAGTGATAACTATGTACACTCAGAAGACAAAACATTAGAGATCAGGGTGATGGGCATCCCCCTCCCCTCACATACACACACACAAAGTGGAACAGACCCAAACCCAATGCAGGTGAAAATAGGCAGTCAGCAGGGCTTTCCAACACTGTAGTGCAATCGACGTACATGGGTAAACACGGTGATCTGTGCAATTTTGATCGTGGACACATTGTCAGTGCAAGCTAGGTGGATCATTCTATCACCCAAGTGGTAAGAACCCTAGTGTTCCCAAGAGCAATCATATCAAGAGTGTACCAAGGGTATACCATCAACGGATGCACCAGCACCTAGAGAGCAAGCAGTGGCAGACCACACACCATTAATGACCGGAGTTGACATATACTATCCAGGCTCATACAGACCAACCACTTGGCAACAGCAGTGCAAAGCACATTTAGATTAAATGTCAGAAACTCAACTCGAGTTCCTTAAATGCCAGAAACTCAAGCTAACAGTACCACACACACTGTATATCCTGGGCTACTGGAGCCAACACCCTACTTGTGTGTCACTGTTGACTGCTTGTCATCAGAAATTATGCCTTGCTTGGTGCTGGCAACATCAAAACTGGACCTCTGCAAAGTGACGCCATGTCGTATAGTCAGATGAATCCCATTTACAGCAGTGTGGAGCTGACGGGAGGGTGTGGGGTTGACAGCACGAAGCCATGGTCTCAACATGCAACGTCAGCTCTGTTCAAGGTTAGGCAGTGTGGCTCTGTGATAGCTTGGAGAGCCTTCTCATGGGACACATTAGGTCCCTTGGTGTATCTGGAGAGGTCCTTAACCACTGCGCACTACCAGCATGTGTCGGCTGATCACCTACACACTTTCGTCGCCTTTGAGTATCCTGCGGCTAATGGTCTGTTCCAGAAAGAAAAGGTGCCACCCCACTGGGCCATAAACACCCAGGCATGGCTTGAAGAACACTCATCTGAGTTTGGAAACATCCAGTGGTCTTCAAGGTTCCTGGATAATTTAAACTCTGTGGAAGCTCTCGGGAATGTCGTGGTGCTGAACATCAGATCAATGGATTCTGGATGGACATCTTGGGCAGAGTTCTGGACAATGCTGCAACAGGCATCGTTGGCATTACCTCCAGAAACCCTCCAGCATTTGCTGGAGTCAAGGCGTCGGTGTGTACAGGCTGTTTTTCACGCTAGAGGAGAACCAACAGTCAACACGCTATTAGGCAGGTATCTTTAATGTTTTGTCCATTGACTATATATATGGATACATGCCTTCAGTTGAATAGCTATAAATATGCATGTAGGGGTGGAAGCTCATTAGGTTAATTAATGGCTCCTCGGCCAAACATCCATTGGCTTCCAGCGCTGATGAAAATTTCCCCACAGCAGGAAGGAAAAACTATTTATAAGGTTCTTTGTCTGGAGACTGTCTATCAATGAAAAGTTGAAGACAGCCCGGCGTTCTTTCTCTCCCAGCTTTACTATAAATCTGCTATTCAGGAGAGGGGAAGTAAAATAATAGCAAGGCAATTCCAAGCATGAATTCACTCTCAGGCTTGTTGAAAACTTAACAAAAACATTTAATCAAAAGTAAATTGTTCCGGCAGCTATTGTTCCTTGACCTCGAGTTCCTGTAACTGCAGTTCCACGCGAAAAATTATCAGGGTCTCGAATTATTCAAGAATACCCTTTTCTGCTAATACTCTCTGCCCGTTATTTTTCTATCGCAGACTTAAAAGGTTTTAATCGTCATAACCTTCTGTTCGTCTCCCTTCCTTTGTTCCAGAAGCTAGGTCTCATGTTCTGCCCCGAACACTTGTTCTCTCAAATCGCTTTCTCCGTACGTCGTTCCAGACCTACGTGTCTGATTCCAACTACGTTCGCTTTCCCCGTGCTCTAATCGGCATGTTTCTATCACCAAACTTTCTTTTTCCCAGTGCTGTCACCCAGCGCCTCCTAACCGTTCACAGCACACGCTGTGTTGTTGACCGTCCTCCCCGCTCGCTCTCCATCAACTGTCCTTGAGCTATCCTCTCGTGACCTCTAACTATCCCCTTCGTGACCTCGAGCTCCCGTATGCCCTGCAGCTTGCATTTCCCCTGGCCAGGAACAACAGCTGTGCCTTCCGTGAATACAATAGACCTGTCAAACAGGCACATCAGAATGTCACCTAGTCGGTACATTACCACGTTTTACAGTCATTTCCAAATAATACACCTGGAAATATTTGTTCCGAAATGTTCATATCCGTAAGGATCGATGGGATTTAATGTACGTCACACAATTTATATAGGAGCGTAATTTCTCGCCCCTACAGGCCCCTGCCTGCTGGACGAAACATGCAGGATCTTCCTCTCGCATGATGAGTCAGTGCCGCTCAGTTCTTTTCTTTCTTTCTTTCTTTTTTTTTTCTACACACAAGATTTCACTGTATTAATACATTTCGTTAAACACATATATTTACACTGTCAGTACCACTAAGTAGCCTCACTGGGTCTCTACCTTTTCTGTGGTAATGCTGTCTTTAGCAGCTCGTGTTATTTTTTTTTAATTCAACCTGGATAAGGCGTCGGCACGAGGAATGAGCTTGCCGGCGACGTGAGAAATTGTGGGTTGAATTGGGCAATGGCCAGACTCCTCCTCTGTAATTTTGAGCTTTGTGAAGCCGCACTAGTTAAAAATATCAAGGGGTTATGGTCTGACAAGATCTCTACTTGATGGCCAAAAACCCACCCTTCAAATTTTTGTAGAGCCCAAACAATAGCATAGGCCTCCTTGTGGCTAGCTGCCCACCTTGCTTGCGTGTCATTTAATTTTTTGCTCGCGTAAGCCAAGGGCCTGATCCTCCCTCTTTTATCCCGCTGACCTAGGCAACACGCGACTGCAAAAAAACTCGCATCCGTATGTAACCCGGACGGCTGGTCAAATTTTGGTGTGGACCGTACAGGTGCTGTACCTAATTTCTGCTTCAGCGACTCGAAAGCTTCCCCGAGCGCTGACGTCCACTCAACTTTTTCCTGCTGCCTTTTTCCCTGTCAAATCCGACAGTGGCTTCGCTATTTCGGCGAACCTGGGTATGCCCTCCTTGTAGTGGTTGCATAACCCTAGGAACTTAGGTACCTCCCTCTTGGTTTTTGTGGGATCCCGGTCTCTGACCGCCTGTAATTTTCACGGGTCCGGCTGGCGACTTCCCGAGCTGACCACATGTCCCAAATAATCAACTTCCTCTTTGTTGAGGCAACATTTCCCCAAATTTTCTGAGAACCCCGCATCCTCCAAACTTTTCATGACCATCGGCATGGGTTCCTCCCACTCTTCTGAAAATACGGCCTCCGTACCCCTAGCATGCTGGTCCGTCATAACTATTTTCCACTGATGCCCCTTACTTGATGGTGGGTCTATCGGCCCGATAAGATTGACATTTTCTGTCCGAAAAGGTAGCGCGGGCCTCCTAACCGCAGTTATCGGTACTCGGTCACCTCTTGTGATGGGACGTCGTAACAGACACGCCTCACATGCATCACAGTATGTACGTATGTCTCTCTTAATGGATGGTCAATAGAAGGAGTATCTTATTCTTTCTAACATCTTCTTATATCCCAAGTGTGTTCCGAACACAGAATCATGGGCTAGCTTTAATATTTGTTCCCTCCTACTCTCGGGAACTATTAACTGATTGGTGTTTTGCCCTAACACTTTTTCCTGATGATATAATAATCTTTCCACATAGACATACCCTCCTTTTCCTTCCTTCGCCCACTCGCGTGTCTCTGTTAGGGTTACCTCCTCCTCCTGTTGTACTTTGAATTTGCTGTGGTCTGACGCTTTGCCCTCCCGGCTACTCTCTTCATCCTCACGGCATGGATTACCTCCAAATGCCATCACCTGCTCGCTGGTCTCATCAAGCACGCCTGGCCCTGATTGGCTGCTTGACCCTTCCACTCCTAAAGCTCCGCCTACTTCTCCCGGCATTGCTCCTGTCTCCAGCATCTCTCCACTAGCCTTCCGTTTAATTCTGTTAGCCCCTACACTAGCGCTAACTCCTTGAGTCCCTAACTCCTAAGGTCTCGCTGGTTTCTCCTCCTGGACTGTATCCTCCTCACATAATGCCTTCTCATTATCGGTGGCCTACTCCGAATATCTCAACGTGTTCATCTTGGCATAATCATTTAGGGTAACTATGACCTCATTGGTGAGATTCGGCACAATAGCGCAAATCATCTCACTCGTCCCTAAAGATGCGTCTCCGGCCTTCTCCAATCCCGTCTCCATAATCCTAACCTGTAACCTCTTAATTGGAAAAACAGCGGTGCGTCCATCAAACCCGGACAAAGTCACTTTCCCCATTTCTTCCCCTAATAGGCCTTGTCTCACACAATTGAACTCTGCTCTGCTGTCTACCAAAACTTTGGCCTGGTGCCCTTGCTCTGCAGCTACCACTAATTGCTCCCCTACGGATATTTCCATTACTTCCACACTACTGCCTGCGGTATCCAATACTCTCCCCATTTTTGCACTAACCTTTCTCACATCCTGGACAAGGTCTTGCTTGGGTTCCCCTTGTTTCTCTACAATGCTTTCCTTCTTTTTCACCGCTACCCTGCTCACTTTCTTAGCTGCCTCACTTCTCTAATTATACGGAGTGTGTTTACTGTCCTGTCCCTGGGGTATCTTCTGCTTACAATCAAATTTTCGGTGGCCCATCTGTCCACATCTAAAGCATCTCATTCCTGCATCAAAATAGGAATTTCCCGGCTTCCCTGGTGGTCTACTGTCTCCCACTCTACTTTTGAATTCCTGACCTGCTGTTGGAAATTTCCCTTTTTGAAATGGAACTCCACTAAATTCTTTCTTCTCAGTTCCCATTCCTTCCAAGCTATAATGCTGCCCCTTACTGTTAGAGCCTACCCGAAAATTTCCTTCAGCCTTTTCTTCTCCCCCTCTAACGCTTCCACATGGCACTCGTACTGATCACACAGTTCCCCTAAATCCTTCGCTAGAACTAGCTTTCCCAGGAATCTTCTCTGTAGTAGATAAGTTTTTAAACTGGGGGACAACAATCCTTTGAACTTATCACAAACTAAAAGATTCATTAATACATCAAAAGTAGTTATCCCACTGTTCGCTACATAATATTTGAGAGTTCTTCCCATGCGTCCCGCCAATTACTGGTAACTCTCTCCCTTATTCCTACGGAGTGCCTCGAACTGTCGTAGATAAATGTCTGGGGTTAAATGACATTCCCCCAAAATGGCCTCTTTGACGGTTTCGTAGCAATCATATTGCTCGACCGTAAGTCTCCGGAATAAATGATTGACACAATCAGAGTTAAATAATGCTATGACTAATCTTCCTTGCATGTTTTCTGGGACTGTATGTAAAATGAAAGCTCTTTCTAAGGAATCAAAAAAGTCTAATACCTTTTCTGGTTTACTAGGACTTTTGGGTAAGGTCTTTTCTAGGATCCTCATGTAATCGGCTAACTTCATTTGATTTCTTCCCTGTGCCGACGCCTCTTCCTTTTTCCTGAGTTAGCTGTAGTTTCTTAAGCTGGAACTCCCTTTCTTCTCTTTTATCTAAGAGCTGAATCTCCAATTCATTTTTTCTAGTTCCCTTTGTTCTCGCTCTGCTGCTAATTTTCTTTCCTCCATTTCTAACATTTTAAGTTTAAAATGCCATTCCCTATCAACTGTATTCTCTTGCATTTTTCTTACGTTAATAAGCACTTCATTACTAGAATTTAATTTATTTTCCCTATCACTATTATCTTCTTATATATATATATACACAATACACATGCACTAATATAATGACACTTTACAATTTCTTGACGATAGCCTTTGCTCTCAACCTTGAAGTACTATTATCTAACATTTTTTTTTTTTTTTTGTGTAATGCAACAAACTCCTAGTAATATCACTTATTTCCTTTCTTTACATAACAAAACACTTTACAATTCCTATTCACTTTAAGCATTAATACTGAAACTGAGTTTTCTAAAACTTACTGTAACCTATTCTTTCACAAAACTGATAAAAGAAAAAAAAAAAAAATTCTCGGCCTTTTGGACCCTAACTTCCTACTAAAATATTTCTTTCCTAACCTTTTACTCGGTATCGACCCAGGAATATAAATTTCGGCAAGAAAGTGGTACTTACCGGAGCATCTAGGGCCCCCTCAGCTTCTCTGTAGCGGCATCGACCACGGCCCGCGAAGGGAGCATCCTAAACAGGAATGTCGCCCGTTCTCGCTGGCCACGCGAGACGTAATTATCCATCCCTGGTTATGGGATTTTTCCTGGAACTTCCGATCCTTGCTCTGGTTACGAGCATTATTCGTCGACTTCTCTGGTCCACCGGTTCCGTTGCACCATAGTCCTCTATTGTAGCACAGTCCTTTGTTTGTCTCACCGTTTTCCTGCCACGTGCTACAGTCACCCTTAGAAGTGCACCTTGTTTCAACACTTTCCTGCCACGTGCCACTGTTACCTCAGGAGTTCACTTTGTTTCATCGCTTTCCTGCCACGTGCCACTGTTATACTCAGGAGTTCACGTTGTTTCACCACTTTCCTGGCACGTGCTGCTGTTGCACTCAGGAGTTCACCTTGTTTCACCACTTTCCTGCCACGTGCTTCTGTTACACTTGGGCGTCCTCTTTGTCCGAGTCCTCGAACACTGTCTCTATTTTGCTGAATAAAATTGCCCTAATTACTTCCACTGACCTCGCCTAACATGGCAATCCTACCGACTGCGCCATTTCCTTATCTCTGCTGTAGGGGTGGAAGCTCATTAGATTAATTAATGGCTCCTTGGCCAAACATCCATTGGCTTCCAGCGCTGATGAAAATTTCCCCATAGCAGGAAGGAAAAACTATTTATAAGGTTATATTAATTCAACATTTGTCGAAAACATTACGTGGTTTCAGAAATTATTAACTATATGTCAACAAAATAGTTTCCATATCATCTACTGTTTCGCACGTTATTAGAAATTCGAGCACGGGAAAAACGTCCATATAATAAGAAAATTTTTATTTCAACTTGTCACTAATATTCCTTTTTTTCTTTTTGATGTTCTTTATAATAGTTTAGAATTTTATTATGAAGATTACAAATTTATATGAAAAAATGTTTTTATATGTGCAGTCAAATGCATCATAAGTTGTCAAAGTCCTCCAATACGTAGAGACAATATGTATTAAAAGATTAATATTATTCCAGTTTTTTAAGTCATGATTTACGAAATTAATACAATAGAAAAGAACTTTCGAACCTTTTGATTATGATGCGTTGAATCAGTAATAAGCCATCTTGTTATCGAAGAAGGCATGATTTTCCTTTCCTGTGGTATCAGCTTCCAAGTTGAACTTCGATCTTATAATTTCTTATTATAGATGATGGTTGCATGTTTTATTTTCCGTGGCTCGATATCCCAAACTAGTTTCAATTCCTTCTTTTTGGAATCATCTTCAGTGGGTATTATGATCTTCTCATACATGTTGTGTTTCGGCCACTTACATCGATTCTACTGGCAGCGTCCGACTTTTCACGGCAGTTGTACTCTTGCGCATGCTATTTTTGGTATTAATGCACGTTCTTAGTCGTGTTTTGATATAACCGGATGACATGAATTCCGACTCCAAATTAATTGGTGTTGCCATTCGTATGTTGAAAATAATTAATAAGGTCTTTTATTATATTTTTTATCGTTAATTTCTTTTTCGATAAAATATTTCCAAGCGTACGGTAGATTCATTGGATCATTATTATTACAATTTATTTCTTTAGTTTTTTCAATCATTATCGCTTCTGAGGTTAATATTTGGTTTTTAGTTTTATGTGAGGTTATTAATTTTGCATCATACCAAACAGGATAAGCTTCATTTTCAATACAATGATTTATTAATGATGTTTTGTTTTCTTTTTTTATTCCAGTTCGATATATGTTCTTTTAATCTGGTCTTAAATCTTCTTTTTGTACTTCCTATGTATACTTTATTTCTTTCATTTCTTTCTATTTCTGTATAATATTTTGTTGGTATAGAATATACTCCGGCTTTATCAAGCATTGATCTTCTTTCATTTCCATTAGTTAATATAGTTTCGTTATCTATGACGGTTTCTGCCAATATCATTTTTTCTTTAATGCATTCCTTCTTTAAGATATCTGTTATTGGAGGAATGTAGGGAATTTTACCAGCAAATTTTATTTCATTTTTTTGTTTATTTTTATTTTCATTTAAAGATTTCTTTATATTTTCAAGTATATCATCTATGATCTTTTTCTTGTATCCAAATTTCATAGCAGTTCTTTTTATCCAGTTAATCTCAATCTTTTCTTTGTGTTTATTACAGGAATGGGTTAATGCTCTTCTTATGTAAAATTGAAGTGCTGCTCTTTTATATTTCCAAGGATGATTTGAATCAATCGGAATTATCGTTGGAGTATAAGTTGGTTTTCGATATACTTCGTATTCAATCATATTATTTCGCCTGAATAAAGAAATGTCTAAATAGTTTAGTTGTCTCTTAACTTCTTTTTCCATAGTAACTTGTATTGTAGGATAAAAACTATTGTATTTGTTTACAAATGTTTCAAGTTCTTTTTCAGATTGCTTCCAGAAGATAAGGATATCGTCAACGTATCTTACGTATAGTATTAGTTGTTTTTGATTGAATGAATCCAAAAGTTTATTTTCTATGTCTTGTAATATTATTTCAGCAAGAAGTCCCGAAATTGGTGATCCCATTGGTGCACCTTGTTTTTGTCGGTATATTTTTTTATTATATGTGAAGTAGTTATTATCAGCTACTAGTTTCAATGCCTGGATAATACTAATTATTTGTGCTTCAGGTATTTTTTTTCATCTTTTAACTTCTGATTTAACAATTGAATTGCTTCATAAACAGGTGTATTTGGATATAGGGAAACAATATCTAGACTGATCATCAGAAAATCGGTTGTTTTTAGTTCTTTAACTTTTTTAATCACTTCAATGGAGTTGTTAATTGTAAAAATATGTTGAAAGTAATACTGTTTTAAATGTTTAAATAGTTCTTTTTCAAGGAGAATTGTTGGAGACGTTGTTTTATTTACTATTGGTCTTAATGGTTCTTCTTTTTTATGCGTTTTGATTTTGCTGAATATGCTTGGAATAGACGCTCCAACGGGCGGAATGGCTTTGTTTTTAATATTATCAGGTAAATGTCCATGGTTTTTTATATAAGCCATTTTTCTTAGAATTGTATCTGTTGGGTCAAGTGTAGTTTCTTCGATATCCAATTTTTCTATAGCCGTTTTCATTTTTATATCATAATCATCTTTGTCTAATATAATAATTTGTTTGGCTTTATCAGCGCTTATGCATTTAATTGCTGGGTTGTTCTTGAGGTTCATTAGCTCTTGTCTCTCATATTTTATAGCTGGTATTTGTTCTTCTTTTTCTTTGTTATTGATTGCTCTTAATATTTTAAATCTTGTAGGGTTTTGTCTTTTATTTGGTAGTTTCTTGATGACGTCTTCTATATATGGGATTATTATCTCGGCTTTCGGAATTTCTTGTTTATATGCATATCTCGTTCCTCTATTGAGTGCTTTAACTTGTAGATATGTCAATTCATTATTAGATTTGTTAATGAACAGTGGTTTGTCTTCTAATGTTGGTAGTTTTTTTTTCCTTCTTTGTTATTATACTTTTCTCTTATGAGGTTTTCAATTTTATGAAAGTGTCTCCTTCTCTGTCTTTAAATTGTTGTCTTTCTATAATAGCAAATATTTTAATTAATGCTATTTTTATTTCTTCTTTATCTTTCTCTTGCATGCATTGATTATATAATCTGTAGTTTTTCTTACTCAATCTATCAATGTCTTTTCGTTTTTCTCTAATAGAGGCTCTTAATCTTTTAATTTCACAAGTTTGTAAAATGGTTTTATCTTTATAATTCATTGGTTTATTTCTAATTTGTAAAAATTTAGGTGTAATTCCATTGTTTTTACAAGTTGTCAAAAAGTTTAAATGTTCGACTTCTTTGCTCAACTGGATTCTATTCTTTTTAAAGTTCGTGATATTCATTTTGTTTAGTTCGTATATATTATGATTTCAGCCGCGAATTTCAGATTCTCTCCAATAAAATCAACATTATGAGCCTTTTAAATCTCCAGTTTCCATAAATTATATTAATTCAACATTTGTCGAAAACATTACGTGGTTTCAGAAATTATTAACTATATGTCAACAAAATAGTTTCCATATCATCTACTGTTTCGCACGTTATTAGAAATTCGAGCACGGGAAAAACGTCCATATAATAAGAAAATTTTTATTTCAACTTGTCACTAATATTC
Organism: Macrothele yani; assembly: GCA_039090855.1. Lineage (NCBI taxonomy): Eukaryota > Metazoa > Arthropoda > Arachnida > Araneae > Macrothelidae > Macrothele > Macrothele yani. The sequence continues at coordinate 108,036,746 of CM077030.1, read as the reverse complement.
CTTTTTTTCTTTTTGATGTTCTTTATAATAGTTTAGAATTTTATTTTGAAGATTACAAATTTATATGAAAAAATGTTTTTATATGTGCAGTCAAATGCATCATAAGTTGTCAAAGTCCTCCAATACGTAGAGACAATATGTATTAAAAGATTAATATTATTCCAGTTTTTTAAGTCATGATTTACGAAATTAATACAATAGAAAAGAACTTTCGAACCTTTTGATTATGATGCGTTGAATCAGTAATAAGCCATCTTGTTATCGAAGAAGGCATGATTTTCCTTTCCTGTGGTATCAGCTTCCAAGTTGAACTTCGACCTTATAATTTCTTATTATAGATGATGGTTGCATGTTTTATTTTCCGTGGCTCGATATCCCAAACTAGTTTCAATTCCTTCTTTTTGGAATCATCTTCAGTGGGTATTATGATCTTCTCATACATGTTGTGTTTCGGCCACTTACATCGATTCTACTGGCAGCGTCCGACTTTTCACGGCAGTTGTACTCTTGCGCATGCTATTTTTGGTATTAATGCACGTTCTTAGTCGTGTTTTGATATAACCGGATGACATGAATTCCGACTCCAAATTAATTGGTGTTGCCATTCGTTTGTTGAAAATAATTAATAAGGTCTTTTATTATATTTTTTATCGTTAATTTCTTTTTCGATAAAATATTTCCAAGCGTACGGTAGATTCATTGGATCATTATTATTACAATTTATTTCTTTAGTTTTTTCAATCATTATCGCTTCTGAGGTTAATATTTGGTTTTTAGTTTTATGTGAGGTTATTAATTTTGCATCATACCAAACAGGATAAGCTTCATTTTCAATACAATGATTTATTAATGATGTTTTGTTTTCTTTTTTATTCCAGTTCGATATATGTTCTTTTAATCTGGTCTTAAATCTTCTTTTTGTACTTCCTATGTATACTTTATTTCTTTCATTTCTTTCTATTTCTGTATAATATTTTGTTGGTATAGAATATACTCCGGCTTTATCAAGCATTGATCTTCTTTCATTTCCATTAGTTAATATAGTTTCGTTATCTATGACGGTTTCTGCCAATATCATTTTTTCTTTAATGCATTCCTTCTTTAAGATATCTGTTATTGGAGGAATGTAGGGAATTTTACCAGCAAATTTTATTTCATTTTTTTGTTTATTTTTATTTTTCATTTAAAGATTTCTTTATATTTTCAAGTATATCATCTATGATCTTTTTCTTGTATCCAAATTTCATAGCAGTTCTTTTTATCCAGTTAATCTCAATCTTTTCTTTGTGTTTATTACAGGAATGGGTTAATGCTCTTCTTATGTAAAATTGAAGTGCTGCTCTTTTATATTTCCAAGGATGATTTGAATCAATCGGAATTATCGTTGGAGTATAAGTTGGTTTTCGATATACTTCGTATTCAATCATATTATTTCGCCTGAATAAAGAAATGTCTAAATAGTTTAGTTGTCTCTTAACTTCTTTTTCCATAGTAACTTGTATTGTAGGATAAAAACTATTGTATTTGTTTACAAATGTTTCAAGTTCTTTCAGATTGCTTCCAGAAGATAAGGATATCGTCAACGTATCTTACGTATAGTATTAGTTGTTTTTGATTGAATGAATCCAAAAGTTTATTTTCTATGTCTTGTAATATTATTTCAGCAAGAAGTCCCGAAATTGGTGATCCCATTGGTGCACCTTTGTTTTTGTCGGTATATTTTTTTATTATATGTGAAGTAGTTATTATCAACTACTAGTTTCAATGCCTGGATAATACTAATTCTTTGTGCTTCAGGTATTTTTTTCATCTTTTAACTTCTGATTTAACAATTGAATTGCTTCATAAACAGGTGTATTTGGATATAGGGAAACAATATCTAGACTGATCATCAGAAAATCGGTTGTTTTTAGTTCTTTAACTTTTTTAATCACTTCAATGGAGTTGTTAATTGCATAAATATGTTGAAAGTAATACTGTTTTAAATGTTTAAATAGTTCTTTTTCAAGGAGAATTGTTGGAGACGTTGTTTTATTTACTATTGGTCTTAATGGTTCTTCTTTTTTATGCGTTTTGATTTTGCTGAATATGCTTGGAATAGACGCTCCAACGGGCGGAATGGCTTTGTTTTTAATATTATCAGGTAAATGTCCATGGTTTTTTATATAAGCCATTTTTCTTAGAATTGTATCTGTTGGGTCAAGTGTAGTTTCTTCGATATCCAATTTTTCTATAGCCGTTTTCATTTTTATATCATAATCATCTTTGTCTAATATAATAATTTGTTTGGCTTTATCAGCGCTTATGCATTTAATTGCTGGGTTGTTCTTGAGGTTCATTAGCTCTTGTCTCTCATATTTTATAGCTGGTATTTGTTCTTCTTTTTTCTTTGTTATTGATTGCTCTTAATATTTTAAATCTTGTAGGGTTTTGTCTTTTATTTGGTAGTTTCTTGATGACGTCTTCTATATATGGGATTATTATCTCGGCTTTCGGAATTTCTTGTTTATATGCATATCTCATTCCTCTATTGAGTGCTTTAACTTGTAGATATGTCAATTCATTATTAGATTTGTTAATGAACAGTGGTTTGTCTTCTAATGTTGGTAGTTTTTTTTTTCCTTCTTTTGTTATTATACTTTTCTCTTATGAGGTTTTCAATTTTATGAAAGTGTCTCCTTCTGTCTTTAAATTGTTGTCTTTCTATAATAGCAAATATTTTAATTAATGCTATTTTTATTTCTTCTTTATCTTTCTCTTGCATGCATTGATTATATAATCTGTAGTTTTTCTTACTCAATCTATCAATGTCTTTTCGTTTTTCTCTAATAGAGGCTCTTAATCTTTTAATTTCACAAGTTTGTAAAATGGTTTTATCTTTATAATTCATTGGTTTATTTCTAATTTGTAAAAATTTAGGTGTAATTCCATTGTTTTTACAAGTTGTCAAAAAGTTTAAATGTTCGACTTCTTTGCTCAACTGGATTCTATTCTTTTTTAAAGTTCGTGATATTCATTTTGTTTAGTTCGTATATATTATGATTTCAGCCGCGAATTTCAGATTCTCTCCAATAAAATCAACATTATGAGCCTTTTAAATCTCCAGTTTCCATAAATTATATTAATTCAACATTTGTCGAAAACATTACGTGGTTTCAGAAATTATTAACTATATGTCAACAAAATAGTTTCCATATCATCTACTGTTTCGCACGTTATTAGAAATTCGAGCACGGGAAAAACGTCCATATAATAAGAAAATTTTTATTTCAACTTGTCACTAATATTCCTTTTTTTCTTTTTGATGTTCTTTATAATAGTTTAGAATTTTATTATGAAGATTACAAATTTATATGAAAAAATGTTTTTATATGTGCAGTCAAATGCATCATAAGTTGTCAAAGTCCTCCAATACGTAGAGACAATATGTATTAAAAGATTAATATTATTCCAGTTTTTTAAGTCATGATTTACGAAATTAATACAATAGAAAAGAACTTTCGAACCTTTTGATTATGATGCGTTGAATCAGTAATAAGCCATCTTGTTATCGAAGAAGGCATGATTTTCCTTTCCTGTGGTATCAGCTTCCAAGTTGAACTTCGATCTTATAATTTCTTATTATAGATGATGGTTGCATGTTTTATTTTCCGTGGCTCGATATCCCAAACTAGTTTCAATTCCTTCTTTTTGGAATCATCTTCAGTGGGTATTATGATCTTCTCATACATGTTGTGTTTCGGCCACTTACATCGATTCTACTGGCAGCGTCCGACTTTTCACGGCAGTTGTACTCTTGCGCATGCTATTTTTGGTATTAATGCACGTTCTTAGTCGTGTTTTGATATAACCGGATGACATGAATTCCGACTCCAAATTAATTGGTGTTGCCATTCGTTTGTTGAAAATAATTAATAAGGTCTTTTATTATATTTTTTATCGTTAATTTCTTTTTCGATAAAATATTTCCAAGCGTACGGTAGATTCATTGGATCATTATTATTACAATTTATTTCTTTAGTTTTTTCAATCATTATCGCTTCTGAGGTTAATATTTGGTTTTTAGTTTTATGTGAGGTTATTAATTTTGCATCATACCAAACAGGATAAGCTTCATTTTCAATACAATGATTTATTAATGATGTTTTGTTTTCTTTTTTATTCCAGTTCGATATATGTTCTTTTAATCTGGTCTTAAATCTTCTTTTTGTACTTCCTATGTATACTTTATTTCTTTCATTTCTTTCTATTTCTGTATAATATTTTGTTGGTATAGAATATACTCCGGCTTTATCAAGCATTGATCTTCTTTCATTTCCATTAGTTAATATAGTTTCGTTATCTATGACGGTTTCTGCCAATATCATTTTTTCTTTAATGCATTCCTTCTTTAAGATATCTGTTATTGGAGGAATGTAGGGAATTTTACCAGCAAATTTTATTTCATTTTTTTGTTTATTTTTATTAAAAAGAACATATATCGAACTGGAATAAAAAAGAAAACAAAACATCATTAATAAATCATTGTATTGAAAATGAAGCTTATCCTGTTTGGTATGATGCAAAATTAATAACCTCACATAAAACTAAAAACCAAATATTAACCTCAGAAGCGATAATGATTGAAAAAACTAAAGAAATAAATTGTAATAATAATGATCCAATGAATCTACCGTACGCTTGGAAATATTTTATCGAAAAAGAAATTAACGATAAAAAATATAATAAAAGACCTTATTAATTATTTTCAACAAACGAATGGCAACACCAATTAATTTGGAGTCGGAATTCATGTCATCCGGTTATATCAAAACACGACTAAGAACGTGCATTAATACCAAAAATAGCATGCGCAAGAGTACAACTGCCGTGAAAAGTCGGACGCTGCCAGTAGAATCGATGTAAGTGGCCGAAACACAACATGTATGAGAAGATCATAATACCCACTGAAGATGATTCCAAAAAGAAGGAATTGAAACTAGTTTGGGATATCGAGCCACGGAAAATAAAACATGCAACCATCATCTATAATAAGAAATTATAAGATCGAAGTTCAACTTGGAAGCTGATACCACAGGAAAGGAAAATCATGCCTTCTTCGATAACAAGATGGCTTATTACTGATTCAACGCATCATAATCAAAAGGTTCGAAAGTTCTTTTCTATTGTATTAATTTCGTAAATCATGACTTAAAAAACTGGAATAATATTAATCTTTTAATACATATTGTCTCTACGTATTGGAGGACTTTGACAACTTATGATGCATTTGACTGCACATATAAAAACATTTTTTCATATAAATTTGTAATCTTCATAATAAAATTCTAAACTATTATAAAGAACATCAAAAAGAAAAAAAGGAATATTAGTGACAAGTTGAAATAAAAATTTTCTTATTATATGGACGTTTTTCCCGTGCTCGAATTTCTAATAACGTGCGAAAACAGTAGATGATATGGAAACTATTTTGTTGACATATAGTTAATAATTTCTGAAACCACGTAATGTTTTCGACAAATGTTGAATTAATATAATTTATGGAAACTGGAGATTTAAAAGGCTCATAATGTTGATTTTATTGGAGAGAATCTGAAATTCGCGGCTGAAATCATAATATATACGAACTAAACAAAATGAATATCACGAACTTTAAAAAGAATAGAATCCAGTTGAGCAAAGAAGTCGAACATTTAAACTTTTTGACAACTTGTAAAAACAATGGAATTACACCTAAATTTTTACAAATTAGAAATAAACCAATGAATTATAAAGATAAAACCATTTTACAAACTTGTGAAATTAAAAGATTAAGAGCCTCTATTAGAGAAAAACGAAAAGACATTGATAGATTGAGTAAGAAAAACTACAGATTATATAATCAATGCATGCAAGAGAAAGATAAAGAAGAAATAAAAATAGCATTAATTAAAATATTTGCTATTATAGAAAGACAACAATTTAAAGACAGAAGGAGACACTTTCATAAAATTGAAAACCTCATAAGAGAAAAGTATAATAACAAAGAAGGAAAAGAAAAACTACCAACATTAGAAGACAAACCACTGTTCATTAACAAATCTAATAATGAATTGACATATCTACAAGTTAAAGCACTCAATAGAGGAACGAGATATGCATATAAACAAGAAATTCCGAAAGCCGAGATAATAATCCCATATATAGAAGACGTCATCAAGAAACTACCAAATAAAAGACAAAACCCTACAAGATTTAAAATATTAAGAGCAATCAATAACAAAGAAAAAGAAGAACAAATACCAGCTATAAAATATGAGAGACAAGAGCTAATGAACCTCAAGAACAACCCAGCAATTAAATGCATAAGCGCTGATAAAGCCAAACAAATTATTATATTAGACAAAGATGATTATGATATAAAAATGAAAACGGCTATAGAAAAATTGGATATCGAAGAAACTACACTTGACCCAACAGATACAATTCTAAGAAAAATGGCTTATATAAAAAACCATGGACATTTACCTGATAATATTAAAAACAAAGCCATTCCGCCCGTTGGAGCCGTCTATTCCAAGCATATTCAGCAAAATCAAAACGCATAAAAAAGAAGAACCATTAAGACCAATAGTAAATAAAACAACGTCTCCAACAATTCTCCTTGAAAAAGAACTATTTAAACATTTAAAACAGTATTACTTTCAACATATTTATACAATTAACAACTCCATTGAAGTGATTAAAAAGTTAAAGAACTAAAAACAACCGATTTTCTGATGATCAGTCTAGATATTGTTTCCCTATATCCAAATACACCTGTTTATGAAGCAATTCAATTGTTAAATCAGAAGTTAAAAGATGAAAAAAATACCTGAAGCACAAAGAATTAGTATTATCCAGGCATTGAAACTAGTAGTTGATAATAACTACTTCACATATAATAAAAAAATATACCGACAAAAACAAGGTGCACCAATGGGATCACCAATTTCGGGACTTCTTGCTGAAATAATATTACAAGACATAGAAAATAAACTTTTGGATTCATTCAATCAAAAACAACTAATACTATACGTAAGATACGTTGACGATATCCTTATCTTCTGGAAGCAATCTGAAAAAGAACTTGAAACATTTGTAAACAAATACAATAGTTTTTATCCTACAATACAAGTTACTATGGAAAAAGAAGTTAAGAGACAACTAAACTATTTAGACATTTCTTTATTCAGGCGAAATAATATGATTGAATACGAAGTATATCGAAAACCAACTTATACTCCAACGATAATTCCGATTGATTCAAATCATCCTTGGAAATATAAAAGAGCAGCACTTCAATTTTACATAAGAAGAGCATTAACCCATTCCTGTAATAAACACAAAGAAAAGATTGAGATTAACTGGATAAAAAGAACTGCTATGAAATTTGGATACAAGAAAAAGATCATAGATTCTATACTTGAAAATATAAAGAAATCTTTAAATGAAAATAAAAATAAACAAAAAAATGAAATAAAATTTGCTGGTAAAATTCCTACATTCCTCCAATAACAGATATCTTAAAGAAGGAATGCATTAAAGAAAAAATGATATTGGCAGAAACCGTCATAGATAACGAAACTATATTAACTAATGGAAATGAAAGAAGATCAATGCTTGATAAAGCCGGAGTATATTCTATACCAACAAAATATTATACAGAAATAGAAAGAAATGAAAGAAATAAAGTATACATAGGAAGTACAAAAAGAAGATTTAAGACCAGATTAAAAGAACATATATCGAACTGGAATAAAAAAGAAAACAAAACATCATTAATAAATCATTGTATTGAAAATGAAGCTTATCCTGTTTGGTATGATGCAAAATTAATAACCTCACATAAAACTAAAAACCAAATATTAACCTCAGAAGCGATAATGATTGAAAAAACTAAAGAAATAAATTGTAATAATAATGATCCAATGAATCTACCGTACGCTTGGAAATATTTTATCGAAAAAGAAATTAACGATAAAAAATATAATAAAAGACCTTATTAATTATTTTCAACAAACGAATGGCAACACCAATTAATTTGGAGTCGGAATTCATGTCATCCGGTTATATCAAAACACGACTAAGAACGTGCATTAATACCAAAAATAGCATGCGCAAGAGTACAACTGCCGTGAAAAGTCGGACGCTGCCAGTAGAATCGATGTAAGTGGCCGAAACACAACATGTATGAGAAGATCATAATACCCACTGAAGATGATTCCAAAAAGAAGGAATTGAAACTAGTTTGGGATATCGAGCCACGGAAAATAAAACATGCAACCATCATCTATAATAAGAAATTATAAGATCGAAGTTCAACTTGGAAGCTGATACCACAGGAAAGGAAAATCATGCCTTCTTCGATAACAAGATGGCTTATTACTGATTCAACGCATCATAATCAAAAGGTTCGAAAGTTCTTTTCTATTGTATTAATTTCGTAAATCATGACTTAAAAACTGGAATAATATTAATCTTTTAATACATATTGTCTCTACGTATTGGAGGACTTTGACAACTTATGATGCATTTGACTGCACATATAAAAACATTTTTTCATATAAATTTGTAATCTTCATAATAAAATTCTAAACTATTATAAAGAACATCAAAGAAAAAAAGGAATATTAGTGACAAGTTGAAATAAAAATTTTCTTATTATATGGACGTTTTTCCCGTGCTCGAATTTCTAATAACGTGCTTGAAACAGTAGATGATATGGAAACTATTTTGTTGACATATAGTTAATAATTTCTGAAACCACGTAATGTTTTTCGACAAATGTTGAATTAATATAATTTATGGAAACTGGAGATTTAAAAGGCTCATAATGTTGATTTTATTGGAGAGAATCTGAAATTCGCGGCTGAAATCATAATATATACGAACTAAACAAAATGAATATCACGAACTTTAAAAAGAATAGAATCCAGTTGAGCAAAGAAGTCGAACATTTAAACTTTTTGACAACTTGTAAAAACAATGGAATTACACCTAAATTTTTACAAATTAGAAATAAACCAATGAATTATAAAGATAAAACCATTTTACAAACTTGTGAAATTAAAAGATTAAGAGCCTCTATTAGAGAAAAACGAAAAGACATTGATAGATTGAGTAAGAAAAACTACAGATTATATAATCAATGCATGCAAGAGAAAGATAAAGAAGAAATAAAAATAGCATTAATTAAAATATTTGCTATTATAGAAAGACAACAATTTAAAGACAGAAGGAGACACTTTCATAAAATTGAAAACCTCATAAGAGAAAAGTATAATAACAAAGAAGGAAAAGAAAAACTACCAACATTAGAAGACAAACCACTGTTCATTAACAAATCTAATAATGAATTGACATATCTACAAGTTAAAGCACTCAATAGAGGAACGAGATATGCATATAAACAAGAAATTCCGAAAGCCGAGATAATAATCCCATATATAGAAGACGTCATCAAGAAACTACCAAATAAAAGACAAAACCCTACAAGATTTAAAAATATTAAGAGCAATCAATAACAAAGAAAAAGAAGAACAAATACCAGCTATAAAATATGAGAGACAAGAGCTAATGAACCTCAAGAACAACCCAGCAATTAAATGCATAAGCGCTGATAAAGCCAAACAAATTATTATATTAGACAAAGATGATTATGATATAAAAATGAAAACGGCTATAGAAAAATTGGATATCGAAGAAACTACACTTGACCCAACAGATACAATTCTAAGAAAAATGGCTTATATAAAAAACCATGGACATTTACCTGATAATATTAAAAACAAAGCCATTCTGCCCGTTGGAGCGTCTATTCCAAGCATATTCAGCAAAATCAAAACGCATAAAAAAGAAGAACCATTAAGACCAATAGTAAATAAAACAACGTCTCCAACAATTCTCCTTGAAAAAGAACTATTTAAACATTTAAAACAGTATTACTTTCAACATATTTATACAATTAACAACTCCATTGAAATGATTAAAAAGTTAAAGAACTAAAAACAACCGATTTTCTGATGATCAGTCTAGATATTGTTTCCCTATATCCAAATACACCTGTTTATGAAGCAATTCAATTGTTAAATCAGAAGTTAAAAGATGAAAAAAAAAAATACCTGAAGCACAAAGAATTAGTATTATCCAGGCATTGAAACTAGTAGCTGATAATAACTACTTCACATATAATAAAAAAATATACCGACAAAAACAAGGTGCACCAATGGGATCACCAATTTCGGGACTTCTTGCTGAAATAATATTACAAGACATAGAAAATAAACTTTTGGATTCATTCAATCAAAAACAACTAATACTATACGTAAGATACGTTGACGATATCCTTATCTTCTGGAAGCAATCTGAAAAAGAACTTGAAACATTTGTAAACAAATACAATAGTTTTATCCTACAATACAAGTTACTATGGAAAAAGAAGTTAAGAGACAACTAAACTATTTAGACATTTCTTTATTCAGGCGAAATAATATGATTGAATACGAAGTATATCGAAAACCAACTTATACTCCAACGATAATTCCGATTGATTCAAATCATCCTTGGAAATATAAAAGAGCAGCACTTCAATTTTACATAAGAAGAGCATTAACCCATTCCTGTAATAAACACAAAGAAAAGATTGAGATTAACTGGATAAAAAGAACTGCTATGAAATTTGGATACAAGAAAAAGATCATAGATGATATACTTGAAAATATAAAGAAATCTTTAAATGAAAATAAAAATAAACAAAAAAATGAAATAAAATTTGCTGGTAAAATTCCCTACATTCCTCCAATAACAGATATCTTAAAGAAGGAATGCATTAAAGAAAAAATGATATTGGCAGAAACCGTCATAGATAACGAAACTATATTAACTAATGGAAATGAAAAGAAGATCAATGCTTGATAAAGCCGGAGTATATTCTATACCAACAAAATATTATACAGAAATAGAAAGAAATGAAAGAAATAAAGTATACATAGGAAGTACAAAAAGAAGATTTAAGACCAGATTAAAAGAACATATATCGAACTGGAATAAAAAAGAAAACAAAACATCATTAATAAATCATTGTATTGAAAATGAAGCTTATCCTGTTTGGTATGATGCAAAATTAATAACCTCACATAAAACTAAAAACCAAATATTAACCTCAGAAGCGATAATGATTGAAAAAACTAAAGAAATAAATTGTAATAATAATGATCCAATGAATCTACCGTACGCTTGGAAATATTTTATCGAAAAAGAAATTAACGATAAAAAATATAATAAAAGACCTTATTAATTATTTTCAACAAACGAATGGCAACACCAATTAATTTGGAGTCGGAATTCATGTCATCCGGTTATATCAAAACACGACTAAGAACGTGCATTAATACCAAAAATAGCATGCGCAAGAGTACAACTGCCGTGAAAAGTCGGACGCTGCCAGTAGAATCGATGTAAGTGGCCGAAACACAACATGTATGAGAAGATCATAATACCCACTGAAGATGATTCCAAAAAGAAGGAATTGAAACTAGTTTGGGATATCGAGCCACGGAAAATAAAACATGCAACCATCATCTATAATAAGAAATTATAAGATCGAAGTTCAACTTGGAAGCTGATACCACAGGAAAGGAAAATCATGCCTTCTTCGATAACAAGATGGCTTATTACTGATTCAACGCATCATAATCAAAAGGTTCGAAAGTTCTTTTCTATTGTATTAATTTCGTAAATCATGACTTAAAAACTGGAATAATATTAATCTTTTAATACATATTGTCTCTACGTATTGGAGGACTTTGACAACTTATGATGCATTTGACTGCACATATAAAAACATTTTTTCATATAAATTTGTAATCTTCATAATAAAATTCTAAACTATTATAAAGAACATCAAAAAGAAAAAAAGGAATATTAGTGACAAGTTGAAATAAAAATTTTCTTATTATATGGACGTTTTTCCCGTGCTCGAATTTCTAATAACGTGCGAAACAGTAGATGATATGGAAACTATTTTGTTGACATATAGTTAATAATATTTATAAGGTTCTTTGTCTGGAGACTGTCTATCAATGAAAAAGTTGAAGACAGCCCGGCGTTCTTTCTCTCCCAGCTTTACTATAAATCTGCTATTCAGGAGAGGGGAAGTAAAATAATGGCAAGACAATTCCAAGCATGAATTCACTCTCAGGCTTGTTGAAAACTTAACAAAAACATTTAATCAAAAGTAAATTGTTCCGGCAGCTATTGTTCCTTGACCTCGAGTTCCTGTAACTGCAGTTCCACGCGAAAAATTATCAGGGTCTCGAATTGTTCAAGAATACCCTTTTCTGCTAGTACTCTCTGCCCGTTCTTTTTCTATCGCAGACTTGAAAGGTTTTAATCGTCATAACCTTCTGTTCGTCTCCCTTCCTTTGTTCCGGAAGCTAGGCCACGTGTTCTGCCTCGAACATGTGTTCTCTCAAATCGCTTTCTCCGCACGTCGTTCCAGACCCACGTGTCTGATTCCAACTACGTTCGCTTTCCCCGTGCTCTAACTGGCATGTTTCTATCACCAAACTTTCTTTTTCCCAGTGGTGTCACCCAGCACCTCCTAACCGTTCAAAGCACACGCTGTGTCGCCGACCGTCCTCCACGCTCGCTCTCCATCAACTGTCCTTGAGCTATCCTCTCGTAACCTCTAACTATCCCCTTCGTGACCTCGAGCTCCTGTGTGCCCTGCAGCTTGCATTTCCTCCGGCCAGGGACAACAGTTGTGCCTTCCGTGAATACAATAGACCTGTCAAACAGACACATCGGAATGTCACCTAGCTGGTACATTACCACGTTTTACAGTCGTTTCCAAATAATACACCAGGAAATATTTGTTCCGAAATGTTCATATCCATTAGGATCAATGGGATTTAATGTCCATCACACAATTTATATAGGGGCGTAATTTCTCGCCCCTACAATGCAATAAATGTATATGTTATCCAAAAAATTTATCCATTTTGACACGAGTTTCTGACAAGATTTTGTACTTCATGTTTGAGTTTATAAAATTATTCATAACATTTATCAGGATTATTGTTCTTGTTTCATTACTTTTTCCAACAATTTGCAGAGTCTGGCGTGCATCTTTGGCAGTTGGCTTTTCATCCACATTTATAATTTTCTCTTCTACTGTTTTTTGCATTCCAATGATTTCATCTGCTTTTTCATAAATTGCTTGCATTACACACTACATTAATCCAGTTTTCAAACAACTGACCAAAATATTTCTTCCTGCCCCCCCCCCCTCATTATTTTTGTTGTTGTTGTTTAACTTGCTTTATGAAAGCAGTTAGAAATGCAAATGATTGTCAAAAACCACTTTTCCAAGCTTTGGGAACCATGTGAATCCTGTCCAACAAAGAAATATTTTTAGGAATTTATGTTACAGGTCTTTACTTTGTTGATTCTGGATAATCAAAGCGATGTTTATGGGCATTACCAGTTTCATGGTTCATTAGCTGCACTTTCAAATGAGCTGGAGAACTGTCTAACACCAGTACATTTTAACTTTGTACACAAGTTATGTGTGAAATGCACATTTACTCATCCTACATTAATTGTAGGACTAACACTATTTTATTTAGCACGACTTCCGCTAATTCGCGATATGAACCATGTATAGACAAACTATTTATTAGCATGATTTCCATCAATTGACAGAAATTATGCTAAATAAAATAGTGTTAATCCTACAATGAATGTAGGGTGAGTAAATGTGTATTTCACACACTATTTTGCTTACAGTTAATTTCTTTCAAAGTACATTCATTTTTGCCTAAAAACCTTTTTAGGTGTCTTTGACTTCGTATCATCGAGTCAAAAACAATAATTATAAACCAATACATTTTCTTTCTGTAATATATTATCCAACTTCAATAACTATTTGGTGAAAATTCTGTTGGTCATCCATGCATTGCTCAAAGGTTCATAATGTACTGGGGAGCTGTTAAATGCCTTTAAATGTGATAATTAACACTTGCCACATATTATGTGAAGAATATTTCTTCCACTCTGTATGCCTTTAAATGTTTCAGACTCATTTTTTTCCAATGACAAGTGATCATTTTAACAGATCCTATCATATTACCAATCAAAAGAACTGTTACACACCCTTTGCTTTCTAACAGATACCAATTTGTTTTTAAACATCACACAGTGCTCAGGTAATGCTATAAATGTTCAACACATCAGCACGATATATTTTTTGAGGTTTGTAACTTTCAAGAATTCCAGTTAAACATTCAGATACTCATTTTTTCTGCAGCTTATCTGCTGGCATCTTTCTCTACACTGCATGATTTCTTATGTACAATTCCATTTCTTTGCTTCCCTCACACATCAGCCAATAATCAACTATTGGGATACATTTATTTGGAAACATTGGCAAATTTTTCTTCACATTTGAAAAGAAAGAAATTAAATTTTCTATTTCACATTCTTGCTTTCAAACTTCTGCTTATTGTGGTGTGTGAAACATTCACTTTCAATATTCAGTTTCCCTTTGACTGCATTTTCAAAGCATATTGCAGAATAAATTGCTTCTCAGGCAAATTTTAAGCTTTCCTTCTTTATCTTAAACTGCCTGCTTTCTAGGAAATGTATTGTGGACTGGCCATGAACAAAAGCTTTTACTGTAATGCAAGTGAATTCCTTCTTACTAACAAAAGCATAAAAGTACCCTTATGCTATTAGGCCCACATCTTAAATCTAAAATCCTTTTCCACGGAAATCATGAGAACTAAGCAGTTGAAGAATATCTCTGCTTACCAGAACTAAGAAGAGGAAGAATAGTGTGATACAAACATTACATTCTATAACCCCCTCCACCTTTCTCTCTCAGCTACTGTATAAAGATCCTCCTTCCTCCCCTTCATGGTTTCGCACAACTAGTCTCAGCAAAATAATTAATAAAATAAAGTGAACCAAGGCTTTATACATAGGTATGCCTCAGCAAACGAGGTGCTAAATCAAATAAATTTTTCTTTTTCTTTTCTTTTCTTTTTAGATTGGAGGTTTAACGATCACCATGAGCAACTCAGTAGGCTATATGCATTCATTTGTCCCTAATTAAGGGCCACTGGTTCCAGGGAAGACAAACACAACATCCATGCCTCATTAGGATTCAAACCTGGACCATTCTGGGATGAATAATCAGAAGCCATCGCTAAGAACCACTCTGCCACTGAGACAGCTAAATTTATCTTCTACAGAGATGTTAAAAAGTGGTTTTTCAGGAAAACTTAATGAATATTATGAAAATTTTTGTTCACTAAAAAATCCAAAATTCTTCATGTCATCTAATGCATGAAAGTGGAAAAGTCAACTCTTGGAGGGAAAAAAAAAGAGATATCTGTTAAGTCTTATACTTAGTGGAAGTGATTTTTACAAGAAGCAATTTCTGCAGGTAAATGCTCAATTTGTGTTGGAATTTCTAGTTTTGAATCTTATAAGGGCAAAGTCTTATAACATCAGTAATATAAATAAATCTCAGTACCTGGACAAGAATTTCTTCAGATTATACAAATCCAAATGCAATACTTTCCTCATGTAACACAAAAATTATAATCTTAATAGTAAACCCAAGATTTTAATAGAGGGCAAAAATTACTGTCAAACTCAGGTATGGTATTGTAGGAACCATGAAATTTATGCAGCTATAAACAAGTGATGCACTAACTGATGAAGTAGATTAGTAATTAATACATAAGTTTAGAAACTTAATTAGCACAATTCAATATTTGATACTGTAATAAAGTGTCACTACAACAAAGACCACTATAGCCAAATTCAACTCTACATGCACAATGAATAAAATCAGAATTGCACCGTCATTGTTATTATTACTATGGTAAAGTAACTAAGCAAGCTTAGATAATTCTTTCCTGGAGACTAATGATTGCTAACTAAAGAAATCGTAGAAAACATATCTGCATTTCTTTTGTTTAAAAAGCATGTTTATTGTCTTTTTGTTTAAAAGCATAACTAAATTAGGCATAAGTGAGCATGTACAGGTGTTTGTGTTTATAAAGTTGGAATAAGATCTTGACAACGAGCAGCATGAGCCAATGAACCGTAGAAAGTCAAATGGTTCTTTTGTGTTGATGGAGGTATGAGCCAACTTCGTATATATGATATACATGAGTACATTTGTCTCTCATGTCTGAGTGCTCTTTGACCAAATGTGGCTCTTGCACACATTTAGCCTACAAGTCCTGAGAAAAACAAGCCATACATGGTGTAAATTCATACTGTGCAAGTCAAAAATAATAATCTTTAAATTCAGCACATCACAATATTTCCCTAGAAATGTGATATCAATTTGGTCATAGAAAAATACTGACATAAGATTACCAATCTCTCTTTATTTCTGTTTATCAAATGGGAAACTTTCAGTCACTTCAACTCAAAGCCTGCACAAACAAACAGAAGTTACATAAATGCTTAAACATACACTTACCGGTTTTGAATGGAGGTATATACAGTCAAGTCACATTATAGTGACCACCAGCTAATATCCAGAGTAACTGCCGTGTGCAGTGCGAACAGCAGCTAGACGGGCTGGGAGTGACTCAATAAGGTGCGAAAGGTGTTCACAGGTATGTGGAGCTATGCTTGACTGAAGTGCATCTGACAGCTGCTGGAGGGTGCATGGTGAAGGATCCATAGAGCAAACAACACGATCGAGGTGGTCCCACAGATGCTCAATTAGGTTTAAGTCTGGGGAATTAGGGGGCCAGGAGAATACTTTAAAGTCTTCATCGTGCTTTTCCAACCACTCTCGGACATTACTAGCTGTGTAACACATCACATTGTTGTGCTGGAAGATCCCATCTGTTCCAGGAAAGAAAATCAGCATGTATGAGTGAATGTGGTTTACAAGGATGGATTCATAACCAATTCGGTCCATAGTGCTTACCACAGGTATGAGTGGACCCAAAGAATGGCACAAAAACATTCCCCAGACCATAACGCTGCCCCCACCAACTTGTCTTCTGCCAGCAATGGTTGAAGAGTGTTTGTTCGCTGATGTTTCTCACCTTATACGCCAACATCTATCAGTTTCATGAAGCAGAAAACATGACTCATCAGAGAAAGCAATCCTTTGCCAATCAGTGGAGGTCCAATTCTGACACTTCTGGGCAAATGTAAGTTTTTTCTGCCGATGCACCTTCGTTAGCATAGGTGCAGTGACCATCCATCTGCATCGGAGCCCTGTATGCAGCAAAGTTCGGTGAACTGTCATTTTAGCTCCCTGGTTCATTTGGCCAGCGAGTTGCTCCACTGTAGCATGTCGATTGGCCCTCATGCACCCTCGAAGTCGACGTTCACCTCTCACATCAATGGTAAGTGGTGCTCCACAGTTTCCACATCGCTTATTCGCAATGGCACTATTTCTCTAAACACGATACACAACACCTTAACCACAGCAGCACAAGAACAGTTCACAAACTGCGCTGTTTCAGAAATCCTGCCACCCTTGACCTGAAAGCCGATAATCATCCCTTTTTGCAAATCTGATAAATCGCTCCTTTTATCTATGACAGCAATGAGTGATATGTTTTCAGATTGCCTACAACACACCTTATATATCCTCCAAGCCAGCTCATGACATGTGCCTTCTTTCATTGGCTACGAGCTGCTGACGTCAAAAGTAGGAGGTGGTCACAATAATTTGACTTGACTGTGTGTGTGTGTGATATAAACAACTGAAAACAGCGGTTGCTCTAGCTTTTTAAACGTTTTCATCAACCCATTCACCAAATTCATTTTGTTTCTCACTAGTTGTAATCTGAAGTCACCAATTTTTTTTTTTTTTTTGTCACTTTCCATTGGAAATATAAAAACCATAAAGACATGGTGTTATAGTATGAAAACAATAGGTTATAGATTCTTTTTGATATGAACCATCAACCAATATTGCATGACTCATATATGAAAATAGTTATTAGATAAAAGTTCTATAAATAATAAAGTGCAATGTTTCAACATATATATTTTTTTTTACACTGGCCCTTTCAGAACCAAGCCACAGAATAAATTTAATTCTCAATGCTAAAGACCCTGAACCCTAATAGAAAGAAATATAGACATTTATTTTCAATTCTGAATTTATTACTACCTATAAAAATTTCTGAACAAAGAATTATTGAGAGTATGAATTTCAAATTAATTGAAAAATAGGGAATTACGAGGCGTGTCTGATAAGTATCCAGATTTTTATTCCTGTCAATTACAGGAGAGAAATAAAAAATACAGGATGCATAAATATGATACTCACATATGTAATACAGTCGTATGAACAGTCAAAGTCACTTTTCCACGTATTCTCTGTTCAGCGCAATGCATTTCTTCCATGGATCAACAAATCGATTCATTCCGGTAGCGAAGAAATCAGCAGGCATGTTGCAAATCCATTGACAGATAGCCAATCGCAGATCATCCATACTTTCATGGTTGTGGCCACGAAGACTATCCTTCAAGGGACCGAAAACATGAAAATCGAAAGGTGCCAAGTCCGGACTGTAAGCAGGTGCAGAAAACGGTCCACCTCTGTTTTGCGATGTCTGCTTGTACTGGTTTAGCAATATGCAGGTGAGCGTTATCATGCTAAAGCAACACTTGATTGTTTTTCAATGTTGGCCATTTGGTCCAGATACGCTGCACAAGTTTTCTCAGTGTCTTCACACAGGCTTTCACATTTATTGTTTCATTTTTTGCCAAGTACTCAACCAGAAGGATACCATGTTTGCCCCAGAAGACAGTAGCCATGACCTTGGATGCTGATGAACCAACTTTGAACTTCTTTGATGAGGATGAATTCCAATGACGCCATTGCATGCTTTCCCATTTTGTCTCCTGTTCAAACTGATGGATCCATGTTTCATCACCTGTGATTATATGCATCCCAGGTATGTGTCACCCTTCTCAGCATAGCGCTGCACCAGTTCATTGCAAATGTCTAACCTTTGGTGTTTATGCACTGCTGTAAGCATTCGGGGGTGTACCCATTTGGCACAGATCTTCCTATAGTTGAGATGTTCATGAATAATTCATCCAACAGAATCTTTACTGATATCCAATTACATGGTAATATCCTGAACACTAATGCGTCTGTCACCTTTAATCAAGCCATCACCCCATTTAATTGTTTCATCAGTTTCTGCCATGTTAGGCCTACCTGACAGTGCCTCATCTTCAAGGGTCTTGTGGCCAGCTTTGAACTTTGTAACCCATTCATAAACACTGGAACAAGACATAGCCACATCACCATGTACCGTGCAAAGTCTTCTCGTAATGTCCACGGACTTTACGCCTTCTTTCATTAAAAATGTTACTACTGTTCGCTGCTTGAAATGAACATTTAAAGTAGCTGCCACTGTTTTTGATTGACAGTGCCACCTAACATTAGTATTAAGCTGTTCTACTTTTATGGTGTTTCACTGAAGGAAGTCATAATAGTTTCACACATACATACAGTTTTCTATCGATAGGAATAAAAATTCGGATACTTATTATACATTTATTCTGTGGCTTGATTCTACAAGGGCCAGTGTAAAAAAACAATACAGATGTTGAAAAATTGCATTTTATTACTTATATAACTTTCATTTAATAACTATTTTCATACATGAGTCATGCAATATTGGTTGATGGTTCATATCAAGCATAAGAAATTCACAAATATGATCGCATTTAAAAAATCTGTATTAAGTTTTAAAATATTATTTGCATTGCTGAAGCAAAATTTGACATCAGCCTGTTTAGAACCAAGCCACAGAGTTATTCAAAATGTATAAACCAAGCATAGACTAATCATGATAAAGTATGTGGAAATCTTCAACCAGTTTAATGTACACTTTCTCAAAATTTAATTGTTTTATTTTGGGACCATTAATTAGTTCAGAGCCATTAAATATTCCAAATTTATCACTTTGAGTCTGCTCTGTAAGTCAGTCTTTATCAGGTTTTGGCATGAAAAGTAGCTTTTGAAGTCCATAGTTGAAGGGTCTTACGTCAGCAATGATGTCACTCTTTTCATGTAATTGCTTTCTGTCTCATGCACAATGCAAACAAAAAAACAGTAACTAACATTTGGAATTTCATTTTTCAAATACCAAATTCAATAAAAATTAAAGATTGTTTTTTGCTTGGATGTCATTAAAAATGATTATCGCCAATATTTTTGCCAAAACTTTTTATCCATCACCAAACCGATATTTTTTCACAAATTGCAAAGAATGTGATCGGCAGCACTACCCCTGACTGAAAATATCCCATACACATTGTGACAATCTTTTCCTATCCCAACTGCCCAAACTTTGATTGAAAGAGAAACACACACTTCCTGATTTCTTGCATTTTTCAAAGCAAAAAAAGCAGTCAAGCTTGGTGATGGGTGGTGAGACAGCTGACTCATTTGACAAGCAAGTGGTCTGTCTTTCTGAAACAAAGCTGGAAAAAAGTCTCCATTTTCACTGTTTATAGCAACAGTGATTTGCATATTCTGTTGTAACTTTATTACTAACAGATAAAAGGCTGATACTATAACATACTAGAGTTTGAAGCTGAGTCCTAATGTGAGGATAAAATTAGCAGCTGAGAATTGTTTCAGTGAAGTTGTTCTTAAAAGCCAAGTGATGTCATTTCAGAATGGAGAGAAAGGGCCTAAAACTGCTTTGTTTTCCTTTGAGCAAGCAGCGGTTATGATTCAAAATGCCTTTGAATGGTGGTGTTGATTTTCAACAGAGAAAAGAGAACTTTGAACTCATGTTTACATACCTGCCTTCATGAAGTAAAGAGCAACAGCTATGTTGTTTCAGAGACAGTCTGTGTTCTGACACTGGAAGCCAATAGATAAACCATTAATTCTTGTGAACACGATAGTAAAAAAACAATTTGCTTTCATTTAGTGTTCAAATAATTAAATACTAATGCTTTTCTCAGCAGATCTAAATACAGAGGAATATTCAGTGCTTATGAAGTAAGTACTACCCAATATGAATTCAAATTCAACCCTTGTTACAATAATGTAGAAAATTATCTGAGTATCAGTTTGCTACAAATACCAGAATAAGTCTTATGCTTTTGTTTGGTAATGCCACATAGAGAATTTATTGCAAATTTTGAGATTTGCTTTATTAAATGTTACAGTTATTTTTTGTAGCAGCTTTCTTGATCTTCAGTGAAGACCTTGCATTCACTTGCACTGAAAGCATGCATGGCATTAGATAATGGAGGGCTGGTTCACCTTTGATGTAACAGATGTAAGGCTACTTTCTAGCACCAGAGCCTAATCAAATGCATTTTATTTATTTGATTATAAAGCCCATCAAAATGTACATATTGAGCATAACAACCATGCTGACTTTAACCCATACTGCTGTCTCAACTGGGTTTAAGTACCAATGACTGACATAACAGTATTTTAAATTTCTACCACGCATAGTGTATATTAAATTTGTGAATAATGAGCAAAATTAATAATTTGCAAGCTTCCTGACTTTTAAACCTTGTAAGAATTGAAAAGATTTTTTTTTTCACAGCTAAATTTTTTTTGGCAATAATAGAATAGAAATTCCTGGTATAAGGCATAAAAATCTCATAATTTCCACTGTTTATTATGAAAAGTAATAATCATGTTTTAACCAGCAGAAATTTCACTCCTTGTCCATTAGATGCTTACTAAATCTAACAACAAAAAAGATCACAGATATCATGAAAGGTATAGAAAATAATAATAATAATAATAATAATGTGCACAAATATATACATATGTTATCATAACTCAATTTTACATAACTTCATTTTTTTTATAAAACATTGAACAAAAATTGCATCAGCACAAATGTTTAGATAGCTTAAAGTGCTCATCATGCCCTACACTCATTATTTTTTACAACACTATGAAAAGAAATGGTGAAATTACATTATTTACTATGGAACATGTCAAACATATGTGAAACCAAAATCTGGCACATCAACTAGTTTTCAAGAACGTATCAAAGCATACCATATAATTACAGTGATTTAAAATCTTCTCCCCATAATCTTTAGAAACTGAGGGGTGTGAAACTTCTACCACTATGTCTACATCTTTGGTGGGCAGTAGGCTCATTTCTTCCAGTATCAGGTGGGAATCAGTTTCCTCTCCAAAAGCAGCTCTGGTGCGATTCCATACGAAGACCAATTGAAAATCATCATCTTCTAAAATTCTCTTAACTAGGTACCGACCTAATGCAAGGTTTTAAAAATGGGCACATTTAAAATGCATTTTGTGCAAAGCATTGTTTTTGAAAAGAATGTATTTAAAATGTATTAAAAACTAAAATGCTTCAACTGACAAAAAACATGACTTGTTGTTGACAATCATCATTACATAAAGTTTTAGCAGAGTGAAAACATTTACAATGAAATGCAGCATCAATTTCTAACAGTGTTTCTATCAACTTCCAACTTTAGCAGGGTAATAAGAAGATTCTGTACAGAGTTGCATAAACGTAAAATGTATCTGCATACACAACCATTGAAACAGAAAACTTGCTGCAAACCTGCGAAGCGCGAACCACGATAACAATTGAATAAGGTAATTTATAAAAAAAATTAATAAAACAATAAATAATTATTAGAGCTTTACAGATTCCAATGATTAGTACATTACAACTGAACATGAAGCAATGTGTGTGAAAGGGACCTCTATGGCAAAATATCAAAATATTGGACTACGAACCTCATAAAAACAAGAGACTAATTAAAGGAAGTTTTTATATCTAGAAAAGCAGTTCCATTAATGAACCTTCAAAATTTATAAATACCATTTTCAACAACTAAATTCAAAAAATACAGTAGACTTACAAAATACATAAGGAAAAGATTTTAATTTAACTGGCAACTGTAAGAAGAACCTGGCAATAAAATTTTTATTATTTCTGTGCAAACAAAACTTTTGTTACAGTTCCTATATATTGAAAAAAGGCCTTGATAAAACCTAGAAATGTCTGTAAAAACAAAAGGACTGAGAAGATGTAAAAAATAACTGAAAGTTCAAGTTAAAATTCAAGTATATTAATCTTAGTAAACCATGAGTAAGTGTTACAAATGCTCTAAATAAAACTTTTATTTTTTTTAAATTTACAAGCAAAAACTATCTGCAAAATCTACTAATTTTGGAAACTATGTACAGAGTACATGTGCACATCTACATTCTGCTACTCTGCTTCTGTACAATATATGATTTGAAAAATATATCAAGGAGAGATTGCAGTTGGAGCTACATCTCATCTGCTAAAGAAATGCATAACGTAGAATATCAGCTGCTACTAATGGAGAAATTGAAGTTTAAAAAGTAATACATGTAGGAATCCTGACACACCTAATTTTCATAATATTTCAAGAAAAATATGATCAAGCATATGCTATGTAATCTTAAATTTTTCAAACTATATTTGGACCTGACTGCATTCTGAAACTTCACAGTCATCTAACTTGACAGTGTCCAAGAATATGCATCACAGAACTGGTGATTTCTGATCTTTATGTCTGTTATCAAGATACAATGTATGAGATAGTTTCTCTCTCCCAAAAACTAATTATAACCTCATTGTGGAATATTGTACTTAAAAAAATACAATTTGCATCATTTAATGATAACTTGCTTATATATACAATTATAAAAGGACAATTTTATTTTATGGTAAAAGAATATATATATATATATATATATATATATATCGGGATGTAAGGTCAGGTGATGCGTAACATCACAGCCTCTCCTTGACAAATGTCAACCCCGCCTTCTCGTGGTACATCCTGTTCCCACTAAAGGGGCTCTGAGGACCGCCAATAGCGGTATAACTATAATATCGGGATTAGAGGAAATGCTATCCCACACTCACCAACCCGCTTGGCCGTGTGGTGAGTAATAGCCAAACCCCTTCAAAATGACTCCACAACTTAAATCTTGGCCCTCAGTCTCCGGCAGCTGGAATGTACCTGGCCAAGGAAGCGGCCAGTGCAACATGAAGGCAGAGGGTGCTAAGAATCACCGGAGGACCGGACTAGGCTGCCATCTGATGCTGAGCTTGGCTACGTATAATGGACGCTCCCTATCTTCTGCTTCAAGGCTTCTTGAATTGGAAGAGGAACTACAAAGGATTAAGTGGGACATCATCGGGCTAAGTGAGGTAAGGAGAAAAGGAGATCTCATTGAACTGAAAAGTGGACATCTCTTCTACTATCGTGGGGCAGATACTTGCAGAACTAGTGGTGTTGGATTTATAATAAACAAGAAACTGAAGGATAAAGTTGTAGAAGTTGAAAGTTCCTCTGACAGAGCTGCAAGACTCGTTATCCAACTCTCGAGAAGATACCAGGCTCAGATTATTCAAACTTATGCACCCACCACAAGTCCTCCTAAAGAAGAAATTGAAGAATTTTATGAGGAAATTCGTCATCTAAATAATAAAGGTAAGCAGCACTTGAAGATAATTATGGAAGATTTCAATGCAAAAAAGCTCCAGGAGAAGATGGAATTACTGTAGACATCATACAAGAAGCAAGTGGAGAAATCGAAACAGTACTCGCCCAAATTTTCACTCGATGCCTTAATGAAGGAAAGATTCCTGAGGATTGGAACACCGCTACAATGATCCTGCTACATAAGAAAGGTGACATTGAGGATCTCGGTAACTACAGACCTGTCAGCCTCCTATCAGTGGTTTATAAAATCTTCACTAAAGTTCTTTCACACCGCTTGAAGGTAACACTGGACATGGCTCAACCGAGAGAACAAGCTAGATTCAGGAATGGCTACAGCACAATAGATCATATCCATGTGCTGAGAGAACTAATTGAAAGAGCGAGGGAATATGAACTTCCATTGTGCATGGCTTTTATCGATTATGAAAAAGCCTTTGATTCGGTGAAACCATCAGCAGTTACAATGGCTCTGAAAACCTGCAGTATTGAAGATGCATACATTAATATTATTAATAACATCTATGAAAATGCAAGTGCAAAGATTAGGCTGTTTGAAAATACAACACACATAAAAATTGGAAAGGGAGTGAGACAAGGTGACACCATATCTCCAAAGCTCTTTAATGCCACATTGGAGGGTGTTTTTCAGTCACTGAGCTGGGAAAACAAGGGGATAAAGATTAATGGAGATTATCTAACCCACCTTCGTTTTGCTGATGACATAGTCATTTTTGCAACTAGCCCATCAGAGCTGCAGAGTATGATCCAGGAACTTGCTGACAAGAGTAAAGAAGTGGGATTAAAAATGAACTTTCAGAAGACAAAAGTGATGTTCAATGCTTTTACAAGAAATGAAGATTTATCGATTGATGGAGAAAAGCTGGAGATAACAGATACGTACGTTTATCTTGGACAGCAGATATCGAGTGAGGGTCACATTGATGAAGAAATTAATCGGCGTACAAAACTTGCCTGGAGAGCTTTTGGAAGAAACAGCATAATTTTCAAGAGCAATATGCCATTATGTCTTAAAAGAAAAGTGTTTGATCAATGCATCCTTCCAGTGCTTACGTATGGTGCAGAGACGTGGACCTTAACTAAAAGAGACATACAAAGGCTGCAGGCCACTCAAAGAAGCATGGAGAGGTGCATGCTTGGTGTAACCAGGAGAGATAAGAAGAGGAACTCGTGGATCCGAAAAATGACAAGAGTGGAAGACATCATGATCAGAGTTAAATCCCTGAAATGGCAATGGGCTGGGCATACTGCCAGAAGGACAGATCATCGATGGACAGCCGAAATTTTAGATTGGATTCCAAGGGACAGGAAAAGACCCAGAAGAAGACCACATGGGAGATGGGTGGATGAAATTCGAAAGTATGCAGGGGTGACATGGAGGAGACTGGCACAAGACAGACCGTTGTGGAGGAAACTTGGGGAGACCTTCGTCTAGCAGTGGATTGATAATGGTTGACAATGATGATGATGATGATGATATTCTATTAAGAAGAGACCTAAGCAAAAATATTTTTGACTCCTACCAAGTACAACATAGAAAAAGTTATGTATCTACCGGTGTGAGTAAAAAGAGAAAAATAAAAATAAAATAAAACAACTGAATGTGGAAAGTGTCGAGAATAATTCATAACTGCTGCGTTGCGCGTTTTGATCTTCAGGTTATTTTGCAACTTTAGTTTTAAATTCAAAGTTTTTCCTTTGTTTTCAGCTTTGCTCTGCAGTATATATATATATTATTCAGCATCAGAAATGAATAATAAAAGTCACTGGTCCCCAAGGATCAATATGTACAAGAAACAACAAACAAATAATGCTGTTCTCTTGGTCCTTGTTCGTAGTAATACGTACATTTCAACATCTAATCTATTTCATCTAGTACGGAAGGATCAAGACAACATGCTCGAGACAGAAAAATCAAGAGTATATTGCGTACCAATGAAGGGAAAGAACCCAGAGCATGGTAATAAGTGGTAACTAAGCTCCACCTTGCGAAATTGTGTCAGGATGGCCGAGCATCAATATAGTACCAGAGTTTGCACCTCTAAAACTGCACTTGCCCGCTTGATGAATGGCAGCATCCATTTCCTGTCATGGCGTGACACATATGTATTACTACGAACAAGGACCAAAAGAACTGCATTATTTGCCTAAAGCCTATATATTTGTAAGTATCGAATACAATGTTGTAAAGATGAAATGCCAGTGTATGTACCAACCCCATGGAGACAGATCATTGCTGCCATGTATTACGGACATCAGCTCCGCCCGCTGTGAATTTCCGCACCAGTGTTACACAGATGTGGTTCTGTGCATCTGATGAATGTACACTGCCATTCAATACATTGTAACACCGAATGACTATATATGCCTTTGGACGATTCTCAGTTTTGTTTGTAATCTGATCATGCAAGGGGCGCCCTTGAAAAAATATTGCATTTAATAGTGTTTGATTTTAATTGTAAGTAATATTTTAATGATTAAATTATTTTACTCCATGTGTAGACTGAGTCTAGCATATGGATTACCTTGTAGAGACAGTGTTTGTGTGTGTTTACACCAGATATACTCTCATCAGATCTGTTAGTTGGTTCCTCTAGTCAGGTTTAATGCCTAGTTGGTTCATCTAGTCATGTTTAATGCCTAGTTGGTTCCTCTAGTCAGTTTTAATTTCCACCAGGTTCCTGAAACTTCTTTCAGCTTTGGCTGATATACACAGAATAAAGTGTATAACATCTAGCAGAGCCAAAATATTTTCATGTCCAATATGGAATTAGGAATTTATGTTTTCCCAAATCTGTTTTTGAGGATCTATAAAACTGGGGTACACAGCACTTACCAATGAAGTCCATTCGAAATCTAGATTTGCAGTTTCAATTTTCAGGTTTTGCAGTACTGCTTTGTATTCATGAACCAATGCATTATTTTTTTCTTTTCCAAAATTTGCTGGACCCAGTTTTATAGGCTACTCAACTAAGGACAAAATCTTATTCACTGAAATTAAATTTTGGCTCATATCAGGAAAATCTTGTTTTCAGCTGTTTAATTATAATGTCAACAAAATCTGTAAATTTACATTCATTTTGTGTATGTAGTATTTATTGTTTTTCTGAAAATTTCAAGTTCAAGGGAGTTAGTTTCTCTTCGATCTTTTGCTCATCTTTTTTTACATCAAGAATGCCTTAAACAGTAGATACATAATTGTAAGCAAGAAATAGTGTTGTACTTCTATTTTGTAAAGTTAGTGAAACTTTTTCAAGGTAATTAATTACTTCTGAGAGTTCAACTAGAGAACATATTGATGTTTGTAATTTCATAGACTTCAACAATCCTTTTGCAACAACAGATGCTGATTCTGTTTTCAGTGTTAAGCTACAGTTCTAAAGTTTATGTAAAATAGCATAAAAAATAATAAAGAAATTTGTCAATGCTCTATTAAGATGTAGTTGCCATTAAGTTCCACCAACTCTTTCAATTCTAAAGATTTACATGCTTCGTTCAACTACACTCGATTTGCAGGACTGTTACGATAGAATTTGAAGAGCTGTAACAAAAACTCTTCTACAACATAAAACTCTGTACAAACTTCCACTGTTTCTTTAAATGTTAATTCTAGTTGATGAGCCATGCAATGAATCTTAATTAAGTTTGAGTGTTCTTAGGACAACCTTTGTCCAACACCCGTTTTAGTCCCTTGCATAGTGGCTGCCCCATCAGCCACAAAGCATAAAAAATTCTCAAATGCCTGAGAAAGTTTAAGCAAATTTATGCATGAGTTTCTTAAGATTAAGTAAATCGCTTCAGCATTAGCCTTGTTGAGGGAACAGATACTTAAAATTTGATTAGAGACTTACTCGGTTACAAAATACAATGCAAATAATTAATTGTTCTATAACAGAAGAGTCAGTAGACTCGTCACAAATGAATGAGAAGTATCTAGCCTCATTAATGTCTCAAAGAAGTTGCTCAAGACAAGACCTGGAAACGAAGGATGTAAATTCCTTGCAGGCTTTGTCTGTTAGCTGTGAGTTTGCCCAATGTCATGATCTTTCTCGTCATCTAATTTGCACTGCCATACAAAATCCATGGAAGAACGTGCATTTTTCTCTAATGCATGAGCAGTGAGAAACAAATGAATAAGTCGATCTTTTTGCTGATCTTGCAGCAACATCAAAGCTTTGCTGGCTTCGAATGTCCCTAGTGCTTTCTTTAAACTTCCGTTTATTTCTACCATGTGTAAATATGGTGCACTGGATGTATGTGCTGTGATAGAATCTATCTTGAAACACTGCTTGATTCAACAATGAATATACATTCATCATCTGCAAGTTTTGAAACTTTGCAAATTGAGCAAAACATTTTATTACTCTCAGAATTGTACTCCAACCACTTGAAAGTTTGCAACCATTGCTCCTGAAATACACGAGTTCAGCATCCCACATCATAGTTATTATCTTGCTATATTTTCAGTAATTAAGATTCAGTTATCTTCTCTCCTTTTTCACTGGAGGCACACCAATTCCATACCGCTACATTTCTAAGTTTAAACTTTTCAAAACATCCAATTTGTTGAGCAGATAAATTCAATCATTCTATGGCTCTGTGGGACACGTGACAACAAGAATGGAACTAGAGCTAGTGAGCAAATGGGTTCAGCGGAGGCATGCAGCACACGACAACCATGCAATGCTATGCCAGACAAATTGACACCAGATGGCAGAGCAATGCTATTGGTAGCTGGCCAACAGCAAGGTTTGGGGGTGAATATCTCTCTTTCAAAACCATATGGTGCTGGCACCAGGAGTTTTTGTTTTGTGATGAAAACATGCACTTGGTGTCTCATTTTAGTTATTGGTCCTGCATACCACCCTACTTTTTATTCTCCTGGTCAGATCAGACTTTTAGTGGTCTCACACCAGCAGATCACCATTGATTTCAAACCCCGGTATTACTGAATTTTTTTGTATAGTGAAATGCATATTTATAACCTATGAAAGTCTGTTTGTCCAGAGGAAATCTGAAACTTTCATCTTCCATTGCCTTCATTTGTTTTATCTGATGTGTTACTTGATTTCTTTTCATCTTCAGACTTCCAAACAGTAGATGGTAATTAAAAAAACTTGGATTTTCATCATTAATGATGTACACAATAATATTTAATATTATTAAAGATAGGTTTTTTACTTACCCATCTTAAGAAGCATGTTCGGTATGTTTTTCCCTTTTGAGCTTGACCCCTACCTTAGCCAAGTTAAAAACATTAATATTTACATGTTAGAAAATTCACTATGCAACACATTAATTCAAAGCTTTAACCTCTTCAACTATAAGGTAACAGTTTGAATTAATACTGAATTTGAATTTATAGTATTATATAGAATTAATGCTGAATTTTCAAAAATTCAGCTTAACTATTTGGATTTTACACTAATGGTAAATGAAGGAATTTTTTTTAATTCATATATCATTATCATCATCATTGTCAACCATTATCAATCCACTGCTGGACGAAGGTCTCCCCAAGTTTTCTCCACAACAGTCTGTCTTGTGCCAGTCTCCTCCATGTCACTCCCACATACTTTCGAATTTCATCCACCCATCTCCCATGTGGTCTTCTTCTGGGTCTTTTCCTGTCCCTTGGAATCCAATCTAAAATTTCGGCTGTCCATCGACGGTCTGTCCTTCTGGCAGTATGCCCAGCCCATTGCCATTTCAGGGATTTAACTCTGATCATGATGTCTTCCACTCTTGTCATTTTTCGGATCCACGAGTTCCTCTTCTTATCTCTCCTGGTTACACCAAGCATGCACCTCTCCATGCTTCTTTGAGTGGCCTGCAGCCTTTGTATGTCTCTTTTAGTTAAGGTCCACGTCTCTGCACCATACGTAAGCACTGGAAGGATGCATTGATCAGACACTTTTCTTTTAAGACATAATGGCATATTGCTCTTGAAAATTATGCTGTTTCTTCCAAAAGCTCTCCAGGCAAGTTTTGTACGCTGATTAATTTCTTCATCAATGTGACCCTCACTTGATATCTGCTGTCCAAGATAAATGTACATGTCTGTTATCTCCAGCTTTTCTCCATCAATCGATAAATCTTCATTTCGTGTAAAAGCATTGAACATCACTTTTGTCTTCTGAAAGTTCATTTTTAATCCCACTTCTTTACTCTTGTCAGCAAGTTCTTGGATCATACTCTGCAGCTCTGATTGGGTAGTTGCAAAAATGACTATGTCATCAGCAAAACGAAGGTGGGTTAGATAATCTTCGTTAATCTTTATCCCTTTGTTTTCCCAGTTCAGTGATTGAAAGAAATTTTCCAATGTGGCATTAAAGAGCTTCGGAGATATGGTGTCACCTTGTCTCACTTCCTTTCCAATTTTTATGTGTGTGGTATTTTCAAACAGCCTAATCTTTGCACTTGCATTTTCATAGATGTTATTAATAATATTAATGTATGCATCTTCAATACCGCAGGATTTCGGAGCCATTGTAACTGCTGATGGTTTCACCGAATCAAAGGCTTTTTCATAATCGATAAAAACCATGCACAATGGAAGTTCATATTCCCTCGCTCTTTCAATTAGTTCTCTCAGCACATGGATATGATCTATTGTGCTGTAGCCACTCCTGAATCCAGCTTGTTCTCTCGGTTGAGCCATGTCCAGTGTTACCTTCAAACGGTGTGAAAGAACTTTAGTGAAGATTTTATAAACCACTGATAGGAGGCTGATAGGTCTGTAGTTCCCGAGATCCTCAATGCCACCTTTTTTATGTAGCAGGATCATTGTAGCGTTGTTCCAATCCTCAGGAATCTTCCCTTCATTAAGGCATCGAGTGAAAATTTGGGCGAGTACTGTTTCGATTTCTTCACTTGCTTCTTGTATGATGTCTACAGTAATTCCATCTTCTCCTGGAGCTTTTCCCCGCTTCATGTTCTTGATTGCATGTGCAACTTCTGCTGGGATGACTGGAAGAACTCTGGTACTGGTACCTTTCATGATGTCTGGAATACATGCATCATTCCTATCATATAATTTGGAGTAGAAATCTTTCGCTCTTGTCAAAATTTCGCCTCTATTTCTTGTTACAGAACCATCTTCTTTTCTCAGTGCCATAATCTGTGTTTTTCCCTTACTGAGATGTCCCTTTGCTATCTTTAGGCTTTGGTTGTTTTCAATTGCTTTCCTTACTAGTTCACAGTTGAATTTCCTAACGTCTTCAGTGATACTTTTTCGTACTGTCTTGCATAGCTCTATATATTCCACTTTGGAAGTCACATCTTCTTTAGTTGTCCTCATCTCTCTTCTTTTTGCATCAACATTTTGGTTTTTCCTGATAATTTGTTCACATGCTACTTGTTCTTAGACCCAGCTAATTTTGTTGCTGTTTCCATAAGAGCTTTGGTTACTTTTCTGTTAACTTCAGAAATATCCACTCATATATATATATATATATATATCATCATCATCATCATGTCAACCATTATCAATCCACTGCTGGACGAAGGTCTCCCCAAGTTTCCTTCCACAACGGTCGGTCTTGTGCCAGTCTCCTCCACGTTATTCCCGCAGACTTTCGAATTTCAACTACCCATCTCCCATGTGGTCTTCTTCTGGGTCGTTTTCCTGCCTTTCGGAATCTAGTCTAAAATTCCAGCTGTCCATTGGTGGTCTGTCCTTCTAGCAATAATATGTGTGTAAAAATATTTAGACTGTCAGTCAAGGTAATTCCAATTACACAAAAACAACTGCAGCCTCACAATTTGTGGTAAAAGAAAAATGCAATAAATTCTTTTAAAGATTTAAAAAAAAAAGCACAAAAAAAAAAAAAAAAAAAAAAAAAGGATTGAAGGTGATCCTAGAGGAAAATAATCAGAATAAACAAACATCTCCAATCCAATTCACAAACATCTCCAATAAAAAATGAAGTCAAAGATAAGTAGTCATTTAACTAGAAAAATTATGTACCACGATGGACTGTTTAAAACACTTCAGAGGATAAGTACGAAATTTCATACAAAACTGGATCCAGAGTTATACAATAAAGTAAAAAATTGCCTACCTAACATTAAGCAAAACAAAAACACACTATTGCAAAAAGGTACCACCTACAATATAAAAGGTGAATGTGGTCTCAGCTACGTTGAAAAGACAGTCCGGCTGCTTAGAACATGAGTAGCAAAACAGAATGTTAAAATGAAGAACATTTCAAACATAACAGGATAACAGGATTGGGTGGACATGTAAAATACAGAACAAAATGATTTGGGATTCTGTGGTAGCAGTGGCACACCAACAGCATCTTAAAAAAAAAAAAAAAAAAGAATATCTAGAAATAGAGAAGAGCAGGAACTATATTAATGATCAGAAGGTTTGGATTTCATACCAGGAGTGGCAACACTTATTGAATCCTGATGATGGGGTAAGTTTACAGCCCTAAAATTTGACAAGTGAAAAATTATACATTTCTGTGGAATTCCATATTATATTTAAAATTTATAGAATAATAACTTCTAGGAAAAGCCATGTTATCCTTTCATAATTTTGTCTAAATGGTATCATAGTTGCTGTTACATTCCACAGTGCACTATTTGGTTCTACATGCAGATGAAATATAAGCCCATGACTTGTGCGCTGATTTTAACTTATCTCTTATAAATGTTCCTTACATGTCTTACACTGTGCTGCCTTTTTTTCCCCCCATCACACTAAATCTCTACCACAAATTTATAACTAATGAGACTGTCAAAATCCTTCATTATCCCTTTTGTTGTCAGCTTATTGTTTTATTTTAGTTGTTATAAATTATTGGGGTTGCACTAATGTACCATATTTCATTCTATTTTTCCTCCTTCTAGCTCATTCTGCCTGCGCTTTATGTTCTCTTAACTAGCCTTAAAAATTCATATTCTTACCAGTAAGTTTATCATATACAGTGATCTGAAACATGGGCACCCATATAGGGGAGAAAGAGAGGGCATTTGCCCTCCCCTGGAAATCGGATCATGTCCTTTCTGTTCTTTCATGATACTACTACTTCAGAAATTTTCATGATAATACTAATTCTGATTGCTAATTTTGCTGTTGAATTTCTGGAAGAGTGTTTATGCAGAAAAATAGACAAAACTTTGAAAATTTGCAGCAGAAACAGCAAAAATTCACAGTAGAAAGTAAAAATAAAATTTGCCATGTTGAGAACAGCGTACATGCATACAGTATGGGAAAATATGAAAGGTAGAGAAATGAAAAATGTACCATCCTTTGTAGCAGCTACTCACTGCTGGGCAAAGTTCTCTCAAACGTTTTCCCACAAATTTGTTTTTAGGGTATTTTTTTAATTCTTGATTTCCAGTTGAGTGATCTCTGGGGGTTTCATGGTGCATGTCACACAATTGGCCAAAATGATCAGAATGACAAAGAAATTTCCTTATTGTCCTAACATGCTTATCCAAGTTTTTTGTGTAGTTTCTGGGTCTTGTGGTTTCCAACTAAATGTATGTGTTGAGAGTGTGGTAAAAATAGTTAGAAGAAGAAAAAAAAAAAAAGGCACATGGAAATTTGCATATGGTGTTAGTATACGCTATTCGTAGTTACAATCTCTGTTTGCTTCTCCTGAAAACTAAGTTAAAGGTGCCCATTATCTGAAAGGTAGAAATGGAAACTGGAATTGCACAGTGCAAGCCTTGGGGTTTTGAGAAGTGGATATTAGTACTCTCCTTTTGGCATTGTTTTATCACAAATTAGCTGGCTTGAAACTACAGTTATTGAAGCACTCATTCCTTGAGTAACTGAAACATACAGTTATTCAAGGAATGAACATTACTGAAAGTGTCTCAGGGTAAAGGAATTTTTGAAAAGAGACAGACATACTGATACTTTGGAGCTCAAGTGCCTGTAGAAGACATGGGACTACAGTCAATATTCTGTACCTACTCCAAAAACCAACTTTCATTTATTGGGGTTGCAAACCTTCAGTTCTTTATAGTCAGTATTCATAATCAGCAATGCAAAACTTAAAAATTAAATTTGGTTTTCAGAAGGAATCAGATGAGCACCCAAGGAAATTCTAGAAATTGCAAAATTATCATGTGATAAGGATCTTATCTCCTTCTTTACAGAAGCAATAACTGGCTTATCATTCATTCCAGTGTTTCAGATCATAAACCACTTTATTTTTCGTGTCTCCTTTCATAGAACCAGCAACAGATTCAGGAAACTGTTAAAACACATACTAATCTGAAAACTTGCTAGTTAGAAATGCATTACAGTTGTTACTCTGGCTTTTTTAAAGTTTTTGCCAACTCATTTGCCAAATTCATTTTTTTTTACCAAAATGTAAAAATAGTACAAAAAGGTCATCCCCAATATTTTTACCAAAACAATTTTTTTATTGCAAATTGCAAAGAATGCGATAAGCAGCACGACATCTGCATTACAGAGAATGGCAGCCTCCTTGAAATTAAAAAACAAATGCATCATCTGCAGGTTTCCAGACTGTTGAGAGATTATATTTGTGCTACATAAGCCACTTAATGCAAAGTACTACCATCTTTTGCGCGATCCCAAAGAGTGATGCATGAATGCACTTAACTTGAACCTTGATGACCATTTTAAAATTGACTATTTATTCCTAAAACCATTAAAACACATGAAGTTAAAAGCATAAGATCTTTTGGACTCACTACCATGTCCATCTTCAAATGTGTTAGTGCACTACAAATAAGGAGCACAAATGAGTGCAATATATATATATATATATATATATATATGGGATGTAAGGTCAGGTGATGCGTAACATCATAGCCTCTCCTTGACAAATGTCAACCCCGCCTTCTCGTGGTGCATCCTGTTCCCACTAAAGGGGCTCTGACGACCGCCCATAGCGGTATAACTATACCATCGGGATTAGAGGAAATTCTATCCCACACTCACCAACCCGCTTGGCCAGCGTGGTGAGTTATGGCCAAACCCCTCCAAAATGATTCCACAACTTAAATCTTGGCCCTCAGTCTCCGGCAGCTGGAATGTACCTGGCCAAGGCAGCGGCCAGTGCGACATGAAGGCAGAGGGTGCTAAGAATCCCCGGAGAACCGGACTAGGCTGCCATCTGATGCTGACCTTGGCTACTTACAATGGACGCTCCCTATCTTCTGATTCAAGGCTTCTTGAATTGGAAGAGGAACTACAAAGGATCAAGTGGGACATCGTGGGGCTAAGTGAGGTAAGGAGAAAAGGAGAAGATCTCATCGAACTGAAAAGTGGACATCTCTTCTACTATCGTGGGACAGATACTGGCAGAACTAGTGGTGTTGGATTTATAATAAACAAGAAACTGAAGGATAAAGTTGTAGAAGTTGAAAGTTCCTCTGACAGAGCTGCACGACTTGTTATCCAACTCTCGAAAAGATACCAGGCTCAGATTATTCAAACTTATGCACCCACCACAAGTCATCCTGAAGAAGAAATTGAAGAATTTTATGAGGAAATTTGTCATCTAAATAATAAAGGTAAGCAGCACTTGAAAATAATTATGGGAGATTTCAATGCAAAAATAGGGCAACAGCAACAGAATGAAACTTCAGTAGGTAAATTCGGTCATGGCAACAGAAACCAGCGTGGAAATACTCTCGTTGAGTTTGCAGAGGCAGAAGGGTTTTTCATCTTGAACTCCTTCTTCAAGAAAAAGCCACACAGGAAATGGACATGGAGACATCCAAATGGGACGACAAGTGAAATTGATTTTATTATGTGTAACAAAAAATTCGTCATAGAAGACTGCAGTGTGCTAAACAAGTTCAACACAGGTAGTGACCATAGATTGGTGAGATGTAAGATGCACCTCAACACTAAACTTGAACGTGGCAAGCTCATAAGACAAACAAAATCTATTGACATAACCAACCTTAAAAAACACCATAATACCTTCAAGTTAGAACTGAAGAACAGGTTCTCTGCTTTAGAAGGCCTAACATCGGAAGAAGTGGACATCTCTGAAGTTAACAGAAAAGTAACCAAAGCTCTTATGGAAACAGCAACAAAATTAGCTGGGTCTAAGAACAAGTTGCATGTGAACAAATTATCAGGAAAAACCAAAATGTTGATGCAAAAAAGAAGAGAGATGAGGACAACTAAAGATGTGACTTCCAAAGTGGAATATATAGAGCTATGCAAGACAGTAAGAAAAAGTATCACTGAAGACGTAAGGAAATTCAACTGTGAACTAGTGAGGAAAGCAATTGAAAACAACCAAAGCCTAAAGATAGCAAAGGGACATCTCAGTAAGGGAAGAAAACAGATTATGGCACTGAGAAAAGAAGATGGTTCTGTAACAAGAAATAGAGGAGAAATTTTGACAAGAGTGAAAGATTTCTACTCCAAATTATATGAAAGGGATGATATATGCACTCCAGACATCATGAAAGATACCAGTACCAGAGTTCCTCCAGTCCTTCCAGCAGAAGTTGCATATGCAATCAAGAACATGAAGAGAGGAAAAGCTCCAGGAGAAGATGGAATTACTGTAGACATCATACAAGAAGCAAGTGGAGAAATCGAAACAGTACTCGCCCAAATTTTCACTCGATGCCTTAATGAAGGAAAGATTCCTGAGGATTGGAACACCGCTACAATGATCCTGCTACATAAGAAAGGTGACATTGAGGATCTCGGAAACTACAGACCTATCAGCCTCCTATCAGTAGTTTATAAAATCTTCACTAAAGTTCTTTCACACCGCTTGAAGGTAACACTGGACATGGCTCAACCGAGAGAACAAGCTGGATTCAGGAGTGGCTACAGCACAATAGATCATATCCACGTGCTGAGAGAACTAATTGAAAGAGCGAGGGAATATGAACTTCCATTGTGCATGGCTTTTATCGATTATGAAAAAGCCTTTGATTCAGTGAAACCATCAGCAGTTACAATGGCTCTGAAAACCTGCGGTATTGAAGATGCATACATTAATATTATTAATAACATCTATGAAAATGCAAGTGCAAAGATTAGGCTGTTTGAAAATACAACACACGTAAAAATTGGAAAGGGAGTGAGACAAGGTGACACCATATCTCCGAAGCTCTTCAATGCCACATTGGAGGGTGTTTTTCAGTCGCTGAGCTGGGAAAACAAGGGGATAAAGATTAATGGAGATTATCTAACCCACCTTCGTTTTGCTGATGACGTAGTCATTTTTGCAACTACCCCATCAGAGCTGCAGAGTATGATCCAGGAACTTGCGGACAAGAGTAAAGAAGTGGGATTAAAAATGAACTTTCAGAAGACAAAAGTGATGTTCAATGCTTTTACAAGAAATGAAGATTTATCGATTGATGGAAAAAAGCTGGAGATAACAGACACGTTCGTTTATCTTGGACAGCAGATATCAAGTGAGGGTCACATTGATGAAGAAATTAATCGGCGTACAAAACTTGCCTGGAGAGCTTTTGGAAGAAACAGCATAATTTTCAAGAGCAATATGCCATTATGTCTTAAAAGAAAAGTGTTTGATCAATGCATCCTTCCAGTGCTTACGTATGGTGCAGAGACGTGGACCTTAACTAAAAGAGACATACAAAGGCTCCAGACAACTCAAAGAAGCATGGAGAGGTGCATGCTTGGGGTAACCAGGAGAGATAAGAAGAGGAACTCGTGGATCCGAAAAATGACAAGAGTGGAAGACATCATGATCAGAGTTAAATCCCTGAAATGGCAATGGGCTGGACATACTGCCAGAAGGACAGATCATCGATGGACAGCCGAAATTTTAGATTGGATTCCAAGGGACAAGAAAAGACCCAGAAGAAGACCACATGGGAGATGGGTGGATGAAATTCGAAAGTATGCAGGGGTGACATGGAGGAGACTGGCACAAGACAGACCGTTGTGGAGGAAACTTGGGGAGACCTTCGTCCAGCAGTGGATTGATAATGGTTGACAATGATGATGATGATGATGATATATATATATATATATATATATATATATATATATATATATATATATATACTTAAGAGCAAAACTGAAGACTAAGGAAAAAATTTTAGAATTTAGAACGAAGGGTGCAAAATAACCTGAAAATCAAAACGCGCAACGCAGCAGTTTTGAAAATTCAGAATTCACATTCTATAAAGATACCTAAGCAAAAAAAAATATACAAATATAATTTTGACTCACACCTAGTACAACATAGAAAAGGTTATGTATCTACCTGTGTGAGTAAAAGGAAAAAAAAAAAAAAAAAACTACTGAATGTAGAAGGTGTCGAGAATACTGAGCCTTGGCTTTATCAAGGACCAGCAAAAGCTCTGCATTTTCTCACTTCCACAAAGACCTAGTTGGAAATGGGTTTCTGCAAGGCCATAGATGCAAGTAACATTCCCACCTAAAATAGTTTAAAATATATATATATAAGTCATGTCCTCCGTAGAGTAGCATGACCTAGCACTAGTTAACAATTTCGCTTGCATCCATTAACCTTCATGGCCCGACCCATGCTCTTCATCTGTTACTATTAAACAGAGAGAAGAAGATTAAAGAGAACTCAAGCTGTGAGAGTGACATAATAAATAGAAATGATTTTCAGCTATAACGAAATTCCAAGTTCGTTTGAGAGAGAATTTAAACCTGAAAAACAAATTTTACATTGAAATTAAAAAAGGAAATGTTAATTTATAACGAACAGATTTTTGAAAGAAAACTTGAGTCTAAAACCCCCTACTCTACAACTTATGACAGCACGAAAACTAAAGTTCTTTCACACCGCTTGAAGGTAACACTGGACATGGCTCAACCGAGAGAACAAGCTGGATTCAGGAGTGGCTACAGCACAATAGATCATATCCACGTGCTGAGAGAACTAATTGAAAGAGCGAGGGAATATGAACTTCCATTGTGCATGGCTTTTATCGATTATGAAAAAGCCTTTGATTCGGTGAAACCATCAGCAGTTACAATGGCTCTGAAAACCTGCGGTATTGAAGATGCATACATTAATATTATTAATAACATCTATGAAAATGCAAGTGCAAAGATTAGGCTGGTTGAAAATACAACACACGTAAAAATTGGAAAGGGAGTGAGACAAGGTGACACCATATCTCCGAAGCTCTTTAATGCCACATTGGAGAGTGTTTTTCAGTCGCTGAGCTGGGAAAACAAGGGGATAAAGATTAATGGAGATTATCTAACCCACCTTCGTTTTGCTGATGACATAGTCATTTTTGCAACTACCCCATCAGAGCTACAGAGTATGATCCAGGAACTTGCTGACAAGAGTAAAGAAGTGGGATTAAAAATGAACTTTCAGAAGACAAAAGTGATGTTCAATGCTTTTACAAGAAATGAAGATTTATCGATTGATGGAGAAAAGCTGGAGATAACAGACACATACATTTATCTTGGACAGCAGATATCAAGTGAGGGTCACATTGGTGAAGAAATTAATCGGCGTACAAAACTTGCCTGGAGAGCTTTTGGAAGAAACAGCATAATTTTCAAGAGCAATATGCCATTATGTCTTAAAAGAAAAGTGTTTGATCAATGCATCCTTCCAGTGCTTACGTATGGTGCAGAGACGTGGACCTTAGCTAAAAGAGACATACAAAGGCTGCAGACAACTCAAAGAAGCATGGAGAGGTGCATGCTTGGTGTAACCAGGAGAGATAAGAAGAGGAACACGTGGATCCGAAAAATGACAAGAGTGGAAGACATCATGATCAGAGTTAAATCCCTGAAATGGCAATGGGCTGGACATACTGCCAGAAGAACAGACCATAGATGGACAGCCGAAATTTTAGATTGGATTCCAAGGGACAGGAAAAGACCCAGAAGAAGACCACATGGGAGATGGGTGGATGAAATTCGAAAGTATGCAGGGGTGACATGGAGGAGACTGGCACAAGACAGACCGCTGTGGAGGAAACTTGGAGAGACCTTCGTCCAGCAGTGGATTGATAATGGTTGACAATGATGATGATGATGATGATGATATATATATATATATAGGTTAAGGCTGAGAAACAGTGTAGCGTTTGTCATCCGTCAATGTGCATGCACCAAAAAAGTTTGCATTAGTTGGTAATTACTGCTAATATTACATAAATGTCAAATTAATCATGTTCATCTTCAACGTTGAGTCGACATGAGCATTTCCCATGGTAAAGGAATGTAAAGATGATCAATCAAGCTACATTTCTTTACTGTGGAAAATGCTCAGGCGACTGCTTATAGCCCATTGAGTTGCTCACGGTGCTCGTTAAACCTTCAATCAAAATAAAAATAAAAAATGCTCATGTCGACCAACATTGAAGACGAACATGATTAATTTGACATGTATGTAATATAAAGAGTAATCATGTTCATCTTCAATGTTGGTCGACATGAGCATTTTCCACAGTAAAGGAATATAGCTTGACCGATCATCTTTACATTCCTTTACTGTGGGAAATGCTCCTGTCGACCAACATTGAAGACGAACATGATTAATTTGACATTTATGTAATATAATCAGTAATTACCAACTAATACGAACTTTTGGAGAATGCGCATTGATGGATGGCAAACATCACGCTATCTCTTAGCCTTAACCTGTACATATACTGTACACATTTACACTCCTTCATTCGTAGTGCACTAACACATCTGAGGATGGACACGGCGAGCAGGTCCAATAGATCTGATGCTTTTAACTTCATGATGTTTTAATGATTTTAGGAATAAATAGTCTTTTAAAATGGTCACTAAGGTTGAATTTAAATTGTATTCATGCATCACTCTTTGGGATCATGCAAAAGACGGTAGTACTTTGCATTAAGTTCCCAGACTGTATCATTACAGGCCTTGGAAATGGGAGAAATGCATAAAAATTGATAAAGAAACTGTAGTGGGGAAATACATCAATGGGCTTCCCAAATGCAGTGTTCATGGGTTTGGGACAGGGTTAAGAATGTACAAAAATTTCACTTCTAAGTTCCACAATTGAGAGGAAAAAATGAAATCTAATGAAATTAAGCTATTCACAGACAGAAGGTTGTGTCCATGAGTATCATGTTTCAGCAGAATTCTGGGAAGCTTCCATTTTGCATGAAATAACTTTGTGATGGGAGTCATTTTAGATTGAAATAACTTTCCAAAGGTGCCGCTTTTAAATCCCATGACTTGTGAGAGTGCAAAAGAAAGATACTAAATTATCCTAAAACTGACACCTGATTAGTTACTTTGCTTTTATTGGTAATTTGGACAAGTGGATTTCTGTCCCAGTTCCAGGGAGTGCAGCACAGAAACACTTTATTTTAGGTAGGAATTTGGGGCATTCTTTTAAAAATTTTAGGGATTTTTTTCCTTCTTAAATCAGACTAATTTAGCAGAAGAATTGAACACATGTCTAAATAAGACATACATCAACACTTTCAAATGTATGCAGCTTAAACGAGTTGAGTTGATATTATGTCACATAAGATTACATAAAGACATATGACAACACTTAAATTCACACAATTTAAAAGAGTTGGCTATATGTCTATTTAGTGGTTCTATTACTCTGTTAGTTTACTAATCATGTTTTTGATGATTATTACCATCTTGCACATATATTTTTTTCTAATAAACCTTAAAATTAGCAATTATATAGGTTGCCAGCTCATTCAGTGCTCTCAGCAAAGCAGGGCCACATAAATATTGGCAGTTTGGGAGCAAAAATATTTAGATTGGTACAACACCAATATTCAAATGTATCATTAACTACACAAATATAAATTTCAAAACTCATCTGGGTGTATGTGATTAGGAAATAATTCACCATAATTGAACTGTGCACACTTTGACAATGCAAAACAAATTGTTTTCAAAAAAAAAAAAAAAAAAAACATAGTTTAAGGACTCCAAATAGTATAACTATACTAATAATCAAATTTCTTGGCATAGAATAGAAATAAAACTTCCCAAGCTTTCACACATCAGCTAGATGGCTTTTTCAAGGAAGGTAGACAGCTAACTTCAACAGTAAAGGAACAGATTCTTTATCTCAGTTGAAAAATAGCTAACTTCCTTAGCTATCCACCTTCCTTGAAAAAGCCATCCGGTTGATGTGCAAAAGCTTGGAAAGTTTTATTTCTACTCTACGCCAAGAAATTCGGATTATTAGTATAGTTATAGTATTTGGAGTATAATTGGTTTACACTTCCTACTTATTAATAGTTTAAGGATGACACAAATGTGAATAACCTCCAACTATTTAAGGCCTGTGAATTTGGTAAAAGTGTAACATACCACATGAATTAAAAAAATCATTTGGGAACTTTTCCCCCCTCCTGTTCTTTCACTGCATGATATCCGAAGGGAAACTGACACATCCTGCTCTTTTGTCACTGCATTAAAATTGTCACAAAAAATCCTTTGGCACATCCTGTTTTGTTGTCACTTAGTTAAGAGTGTCACAAAAAATCATTTGGCCATTTTTAAGCATTTCTTTCTAA
The DNA here is from genome assembly GCA_039090855.1 of Macrothele yani. NCBI lineage: Eukaryota > Metazoa > Arthropoda > Arachnida > Araneae > Macrothelidae > Macrothele > Macrothele yani. Next base: position 107,993,714 of record CM077030.1, on the reverse strand, counting down.
GGGAATCTTTTTATCTTCCAACACTTTTATTTTCCAACTGAGATAAAGAATATGTTCCTTCAGTTATTAACTTCTGAGCAATTATCATTTCAGTTGCATTGGTTTTGAGTTTGCTTGCTTTGGCCACTCGTTCAGTTCCTTCTTTTATCATAGACAGGGAAGCCTCTTTTTCATTTTGTAACTCCTTTATTTCAACATCACATGTTAAAATGATGTCATCACACTCTAATTTACACTTTTTCAATTCCCCCTGTTCCTGTCTTTTTCAGTTTTTAATTTTTGTTTCTGTAATTTTAGTTCATCCTGCTTTCTCCTTTCAGTTTATTCTTTAAAATGCTTATAAGCATTCAAAACTTCATTTGAAAAAGGTAGAGTGATTGGCACATCCAGAACATTTCCACCATAATGATGAATTGCTGATTTAATGGTGCAGATGGCTGTTATTGTTGACTTACTCAAACTGAACCTATCTTTGGTCACCAAAGAACTGTTCAAAGAAAAGCCACACTCAGGATTAGCATTTCTGTACGGCTGAGCCAATGCAGACTTTATGACTTTGGCTAAATTCGCAAATTTAAGCTTTCCATTAACATCAATTACCCTTAGTATCCTTGCCCAGTACTAACCAATAGGGATGAGCATTCCCTTATCACTTCAAACATCTTCAGGTAAGGTCTGTGGTTGGTAAATTTTCCATTCCTCTCTTACTAGATCAGTCACTTCATCGAGAAAATGTAAATATTGACACACGTGTGTTATTGCGTGCAAACCATGGTTAGCATCACATTCAACCTGTGTGGCTTTTGGCATGTTCTGGTGAAGAAACTTGCAGATCTTTCAATTTTTGGCTACAAAATGGAAGATTTCCTTTCAGATAATCAACATTTTTAACCAAAGTAGCTCTTATATCAAAAAGGAATTTTCTTCTTGCATTTGCTTCTAGTGTCCTCACTACGCAATTAGTTGCCATACCGATTTCAATTTCGTTCAAAGCTCTGAAGTGAGTCATTTTTTTAAATCAATTTTTTCAACTCTTCCCCTTTTTTGTGTGAAAGGATGTTATCATTAATGAATTTTGACATAAGGCTACACAAAAAAGAATTCATCTCAGAATACATAATGTGAATTAGAGGCTCTTCATGCTGAAATAGGGTTAGAAATTTCTTGAATACTGGATAAATGTGCATTACAATAAGTCAAATAGCAAGGCATTATTTGTCAAGAAGTTTTTGATTCTTCTATATCTCTCAATATTGTTTATGCTGTTGTCAAAAGACTTTTGTTTGGGCAAAAAATTCAAAAAATATTCTTTCAAATTTGGCAGCTGTTCAAAAATTCTCTCTGCGACAGATCCTATAGTAAGCCACCTGCTTGTAACATGCTTTACCATAAACTGTGTTAAAATGCCACCAATCATATCCACTTCCTAAAAGTCCTCCCATCATGCAGCACTATTTTTCAAAAATGCACACAGATCTGTAACAAACTCGTCAAGAATGAAATCAAAAATTTGCAACATCTTGCTGAAGCTATTGTGCACAATTTGTAAACAGCAAAACTAACATCAATCATTTTATACCCAGTTTTAATTTTCATTAATTCATTCAGTTTACTATACTTTTATTTCCATTTGGGCCATCTGTGGAGTTGGTCAATGAATTACAAAAAATTGATCTGATGTGAAGCCAATTGATCAAGGAGCTCATGCACCACCTTATCTGCTGATGTATGACCCAAAAATATGTTTGTAGCATACCAACACACTATCCCATTTTTTTCATCAGACCAATATCTAACATAGATATCTAGCTGTTGCTTTATTTGGCTATTTGTGGTCTCATCAAATGCAAGTGTGAGAGGGTTGTTGCTTTCCCTAATGTCCCTTCTCAGTTCCCTATCAAAATGTACAGCCAACCCATGGGATATAGTGTACGATATAGTTTTTCTTTTTTTATTTTAGCTGCATCTCAGCAGTTATTTTTGAATCGCCAAACATAACCTTAGAAATAATTAAGGTCTCATTACAAGATTTAAAAGAAAGAATTTTGTGTGCTATGTTTAATGACCATATAGCTTCTGCTTTAACTGTTTCCATCTCAATACCTAAGGAGGGTAAACTGGTTTCACTGCCTTTACCTCGCTCGCTGAATGTCAAACAACTTAACAAGTGAAGTGCCAGAATAACTCACAAGGAAACTTTCTTTGTGCTTTTTCCCATTATTATGGGATTTAAGCTCAGAAAACCCAATGTTGGATACAGCGAAACTATCATTTCACAATTCACACTTAGCTGAATATATGTCAGGCATGGCGGAACACCATTCAACAATGAGAACACCATCCAACTCTCACATTAGCTACGATGTCTGAAATTTTGTTTTTCCATGAGGCACTTTAATTGCTAAATTACTTAATCAGCTCAAGAATAAAAGTAGAACAAAAAAAAAAACTTACGAAAATGTCAATGACTTGGTTGTTATTGAACTTCCTATGACAAACACACACACAAAGGACGTTTCTCCCTTAGCACATTTTCTTTGCTATATCAATATTGCATACCACAAGCAACAGATATTTTCATCCAATCAGTAAATTCAGGTTTATCACCAGTTCATTCTACTAATCATTAACAACCTGTTCACAGTTGGAGGGAGGGGGGGGACTGTTCACAGTCTCTATCTGCTCTGCTGTTTTTCGCACATAACTGAAAGGGTGTCAGTTTATCTGTCAATCAAGTCGTACTCATTTTATTTCCAGGGAAGGAAAGTTAAAGGAGGTGAGTCGGGGAAGAATTTAGCTTCGTAATTGGGGTTTTAAACCAATTATTACCATGGTGGTAACATCTATTAGGGTTTGAGTCTTCTAATTTCCCTTTTCAGGTTTACAACTACAAGAAATGGAATGTTGATTGGTAGTAAATAAAGGCCAAGGGCACAGATATGTATCTTTAAACTTCCCAGCACAAAACATGCACAAAATCACACCATTGTACATCTCTTCCCCAAGAGAACTTCCTAAGAAACAAAACTTAAAAAGCTCCATGTTTTCCCAAGAAATGGCCAGCCCTACACTGTTATTCTTACAGCTGCAGCTCTGCATTGCACAAACAAATTTTCATTGCTAGTTAAAAGAAGTATTTAGCCGATTCACGTGAAACTTTGGGTTCTAGTTCCTATTAGTAGTTTGCTAAAATTTCAGCCAGTTTTGTGAAAAATTCACAATTTTTTTTTATCCTAGTGAGTCTTAAATCAAGGAAGTCAGGCATCAGGGTGTGTGATTCATCTAGCTTTATCACAAGAATAATCACCCCACCAGAGTTTCTACCCCCCCCTTGAATACAATCAAAGTTCGTCAGCGTCTTTGTCCTGAACCCAATGCTTCCGTAAATAAACACTCTGGGAAACACTTCAGCTCTCCTGGGGGAGGAGAAGTACACAAAGCATCTGATGAAAGAAGATCAGCTTAATGGTGCATCTGCCTTCTTTGGAAAATCAAACTTTTAAAACTACAAGCTGCAGCTTTTAGCCTGAAAACATGGTTCATAGCTTTTTTCAATCACAAAATTCCAAGACTTTTGGATTTTTCCAGGACATATGATCCAAAAGCTCTTACTTAAAATATAGTGAAATCATTGGTCTGTTCAATCTGTAACCTACAACAAACAACTTCTTACCTGCTTGGGCAAACAGAATGCAGAATGTTAAATGACGTCTGCTGCAGCTAATCAGAAACTTAGAATCAGAGATAAATACTAAAATACCAAAACTGTCACTGAAAATGTGACCAGGTTTAATATCTACTAAACTTTTATGTACAGTATACTACACAGATTTTGAGAAAAATTTATTTTTCTACTTTGGCATTAGTTCAATTATTGAAGCAAATTATAGAATAAAAAAACCCATAAAACTCAAAAATACATAGGTATGTGGCATTACTCTTGAAATGCTTTTATATACCACACAATCAATACATAAAATACTATTTATATTTCATTATTTTGAAATAATGCTTACATTGGAAATTTAAGGGTAAGAAGAGGTGAAATATTTGGAACTTTTTTAAAGGACCAAAGGGATTGTTATTTCTTAAACACATAATCAGAGCAAGTATTTGTGTTACATTTTATTTAGGGAAGAAATTTTCAACATAATATTGATGCTGTAGCTATATTTTAAATCTGTACTCATCAGCAAACAAAGTATGCACAAAAATTTCCAATGTGAAATGAAAGAGAAAAATAGGAAAACCAAAGGCCGTGTAACAACTGCATTCTTTATTGATCAAGGCAATTTAACTGGGCATGATTAGAAAACTAATATATAGAAGATGCAAAGTGATTGCTTAGCTCCGAAAATACTAAGAAACAACTATTTGATCATTTCCATCTCAATTCAGGCAGATGTGGCCAACATGTGTCGGTTGACTACCTCCAATTTTTTTGAAAAAATTATGGTAGCTACTCCTAATAGAGGTATAATATACTGCAAAAGGATTTTTATAAAAAAAAATTTGGGTCCAGCTACAGCATTTTGAAAATAGGCAAAAAATACACCTGTGATGAAAATCATGTGAAACCCCAAATTTTTAAGTGCACACTGCTACTGAACTATAACAAGTAGAGACTCGAATTTCTTTTTATTTTGAAGCTATTGAATTGGCCTTTCTTCAAATTCACAGAAATCAGTCAAACAAATGTTGCCAGATGGCAAAAAAATTCTATTTATTACAAAAAAAATTATTTTCCACAAATTTAGGATTTTTTTTTGATTTTTTTTTTTAAGAAAAAGACTTATCAGGTGGGTAAGTGTGCCAACCTGCACCCCTACTAGGGTTGTCTTAGCAGTAATTTTATTTTTATCCTGTGATGCTTGTAACTCAAAATTAATTTTTAAAATATACAAAATTTAAAAAAAATCAACATTTTTGAATTGCAATATCTCAAAAACCCCATTTTTTTTTAATTCTGTAATTTTGTCTAAATAATGTCCTAATGGTAGGTAGTTTACTGGGGAGTCAGGTTACTGGATTTCTACCTTGAAATTTTCTTACATATTTTTGAAAATGACACTTTTTTTCCAAATTTTTGAATTCAATGAAAAAATGAGACCTGTAAACATTATTTAGAACAATTTTAATAGCAGGAGAACACAATTCTCGGCAGGGCTCGCACTAAGCATTCACCAAGTCGCCAAATGTGACAATCTGAAAATGGCGAGAAAAAATTAGTAACAGTGAAAATGGTGGTGAATGATTTTATGAAACTTAGGCAGTTTTTGACTCATGGGTAAACTGTAATTTGCGGTAATTATTGGGCTAAACCGCAGCTGATATGATTTTAAAGTTTGATTTTCCAAAGCTGTGGCACTGAAAATGGTACTGCTCAGTGCAATTTTATTGGAGTACTGTGAAACACCTATTAAGGCTGCTTGAGAGTCATTGGGGGAGTCAATGAAAATAAGAACTACTGAAGGTGGGGGATATCGAGAAAGAAGAAACTCTTCCGTAATTCATAATGAGCGGATCCAAAGAAATGGGATAGCAGAGGTTAAACAGTCTGCAGCACATAGTCCAGTGTTGGTGTTGCACTTTGACTTTACTCAGAACTGATCTGTAATTCTACTACTGGCAAACAATGTCCAGATCTCACTTTTTACATACATTGCATACTTTCCAAATGAGGCTAAGTCTTTTGTGGTAGCATGCAATGATATAAGCCATGACACACCACATGCTCTGTGTGCCATTCTGCTCATAAAAAGCGAAATTGCTAAGACTTGTCCTTTGGAAAAATTTAAAACAATTGTTTACATCTCAGATGGAGCAGCCGAGCACTTCACTTCAAAAACAAATACCAGTTCTGTGAAATCTTCTCAGATACAGGCCAATGCAAGAGTGGATGTGATGGTGTGAGTGGCCTGTGCAAACATTTTGCTACTAAATTCAACTTACAGAAAGAAGTTTCACAAGCTATAAGAGATACACCTTCATTTGTTGAAACTGTCTCCCCCTTGATCCCAAAGACTAAACTTCTTTCTACTCCTCACAACTCATGAAGTTCAGTCATATCGAACCAGCAAAGTAGAAGAGTGGGATACAGTAAAATCTGTTGTTGGAATACAGTCACAGCATTCCTGGTTAGTACAATGAAATAAACAATCAATGGCTGGAACAGTCCGGCACCCACATAAAGCAGTGCAATTTTCAAGCCAACAAAAAAAGAACCCATTTTCTGTGAATGATTTTCAAATAGGAGAATTTATAGGATGCATTTATGACGATAACTGGTGGATGGATGGGACAGATTACAAACATATCTAAAGAATTTGAGGATATATCAGTATCTTTCATGCACCTTCATGGACCAGCCAGAGGTTTTTGGTGGCCAGAAGAATGTGGCAAGAAAACAGACAAGTGTCCAGTGCCCTTTAAAAATGTACTTCTAAAGGTGAATGCCCCAACTCCTGTTGGATGTTCTGCACGACTTCATACCTTTGATGAGAAGGAAATCAATAAAATCCAGCAGCTTTTCTCAGTTTGAATAATTTGTAGTTATGATGGTAAGCTCATAATTTTGTTTTTTGAGGCCTTCTTATGTAAATAGAAACTGAATCTTAACTGCAACTGAGATAATGTATTGTATGTGTATAGACTATGGATTTAAAAAAAATTTAACATGTACATAAGTGACAATTATTAAAAATAAAAAAAAATGACTTTAAAATATAGATTGAAACTACAATTTGGAATATATACTCAGGTAAACTTTTCAGAAATATCTTTCGAAGTTTTTTTGTTTTTTTAATAATAGCCCAACCCTGAGGTTTGAGCAGGAGAGAAGTGCATTTTAAAAAATGTGTAGGAAAATTCCAAGGCAAAAATCCAGTAACCTGATTCAGCCAGTTAACTACCTACCATTAGGATATTATTTGGACAAAATTTCAGAATTTTAAACAAGTTAGTAAAATCATGCAATGCATTGATTATGATACGTTTTCCAATATACTAGAAATCATTACTCAAGCTATTACTCAAGTTATGAGGAAAATGGCTGTGGAATAAATCTCACCCCTGTGCCCTGACCTTTGATTCATTTGGATGATATTCAACGGAACTGGTTCAGTATATCTCCGAAATAACATGATAAAGTTTTGTCGCAATCGAAGAAATTTTACGTAAGTTATGATGCATAAGCGCTATGGAATAGATCCCGCTCCTGTGTCCTAACCTTTCACCCCAGTTTGCCCATTTTCAATAGGATTTGTCCCCAAGAAGGTCCCTACAACATACCAACATTTCATCCAAATCGAAAAAAAATTACGTAATTTATGACTCATAATGGCGATGGAAGTGATTCCGCTCCTATGTCCTGACCTTTGACCCCCATTTCGCCAATTTTCAATAGGGTTTGTCCCTAGGTGGTCTCCTACCACATACTAAAATTTTATCGAAATCGAACCTTTTCACATTAGTTATGACGCATAAGAGCAGTGAAATGGATCCTGCTCTTATGTCCTGACCTTTGACCCCATTTCGTTCACTTTCAATAGGGTTCCTTCCCAGGTGTTCCCCTACCACATAATAAAATTTCATCGAAATCGAACGATTTTTACACAAGTTATCATGCGGATGAACATACGCACACAACGCGTGACGTAATGAGGCAGATGGGAATCGCGACCATCTGCTAGCAAGGTGTGACGTCATAAAACTTTAATAGGATCCACAAACAACGTGTGACGTAATGAGATAGATGGCATGACCGCATGCCAACATCTAATGCGGCGACGCCATGACACCACACTACAAACTTGGTAATTCAGGGTGGTTATTTAACCCACTAAACAAATTTTCTTAAAGTCGAGATCAAGCTAAATTGATTTCTAATACCAGAAAACGGTAGGTTAACGACTTTCATCAAAATTCTTAGAGCCGTTTGCAAAATAAAATTTACATACATACAAGAATTGCTCCTTTAAGGTGAACGTCAAGTAATTTTGCTTCCTGTACTTCAAATGGAAAAATTTCTGTACACAGTTTCTTCCCAATTAATGCGTTCCCAAGGATGAAAATTTGAACATCAATTAAAATAGCTTCATTTTATAACTTGGAATACTTAATATTTTCTAAAACATAACCATAATTATGCAATCCAACATTTGTTTGTCTACTGACGTCATCAAAGTACAGGTCGCGCCATCCTTTTTCTGGTTTCAACACCACCAAAGGAAAAGTTATTGATTTTTAATATAATTATGGTTATGTTTTAGAAAATATTAAGTATTCCAAGTTATAATAAAGTTATTTTAATCGATGTTCAAATTTTCATCCTTGGGAACACATTAATTGTGAAGGAAATGTGTACAAAAGTTTTTCCATTGGAAGTATAGGAAGCAAAATTATTGACGTTAACCTTAATAATATGGGATAAGAGCAATGGAATGGATCGCAATCCTATGTCCTGACCTTTGACCCCATTTCATCCACATTCAATAGGGTTCGTCCCCAGGTGGTCCCCTACCACATACTGAAATTTCATCGAAATCGAACCATTTTTATGCACGTTATGACGCATAAGGGCAATGAAATGCATCCCACTTTTATGTCCTGACCTGTGACCCCACTTCACCCATTTTGAATAAGATTCATCCCCAGGCGGTCCCCTACCACATAGTATAATTTCATTGAAATTGAACCATATTTACGCAAGTTATGACGCATAAGGGCAATTGAATGATCCTGCTCCTACGTTGTGACCTTTGACCCCATTTGTCCCATTTTCAATAGGGTTCGTCCCCAGGTTGTCCCCTACCACATAGTAAACTTTCATTGAAATCAAACCATATTTATGCAAGTTATGACGCATAAGGGCAATTGAATGATCCCGCTCCTACGTCGTGACCTTTGACCCCATTTGTCCCATTTTCAATAGGGTTTGTCCCCAGGTGGTCCCCTACCACATACTAAAATTTCATCGAAATCAAACCATTTTTAAGCGAGTTATCGTGCGGACGGACGGACAAAGCTGGAGCATATACGGTTCTTCAACCTACGGTTGGAAAGCGTAAAAAATGGGGGTTTTGAGATATTGCAATTCAAAAATGTTGATTTTTTGAATTTTTTTATATTTTAAAATTTAATTTTATGAGTTGCATGCATCACAGGATAGAAATAAAATTAAGACAACCCTAGTAGGAGTGCAGAAGTCTTTTCCTTAAAAAATAAAAATCCTAAATTTGTGAGAAAATTAATTTTTTTTTGCAATAAATGTAGACTTTTTTGTCATCTAGCAACATTCCTTTGATCAATTTCTGTAAACATAAAGAAAGGCCAATTCAATAGCTTCAAAATAAAAATAAAAATTCAAGTCTCTGCCTGTTATAGTACAGGAGCAGTGTACATTTAAAAATTTGGTGTTTCACACTATTTTCATCACAGGTATATTTTTTGCCTATTTTCAAAATGCTGTAGCTCGACCAAAAAATTTGTTTATGAAAAATCCTTTTGCAATACTTTATACCTCTATTAGGATTAGCTACCATAATTTTTTTCAAAAAATGGTAGGTGGTCAACTGACACCCCCTGCCTGAATTGAGATGGAAAGGGTCAATTTCTGATATTAGAAAGCAACCTGATTTTATGGCAAATTTTTATATAAAGTATTCATTATAAAATTTCCATGAAGGTCAAAATAACCCACAAAAAAAATCAGCTATTTACTTCTACCAGTGGCTAAAAAGTATGTTACAAAAATTTACAAAAATGGTGCAAAAAACGTTTCCCATAGCAGAAGGAAGATATTAGAGACAAAAAGATTTTCAAATCAAACAGTTAAAAGAAGAGATATAGAAGGAAACATGATATAACTCTATGCCTTTTAGCGGAAGAATTTTGCATAATGGAAAAATTGAAAACAGAAGAAAAGCATTCTTCATAGCAAAAGCTATCTATGCTAAGGAAAAAGAACTTTACAAATATGTCTCCCGGAATCAAAGATGGCAAGAAAAAGGTTTTGACCTTTACAACCCCTAGGGCAAAACTTGTACATTATTTGAAGAGGATCTTCTTATTGTAACAAAAATCTTATCCACTCTCCATCTTTATTATACCGAATGGCATACAGTAAAAAGAAATTTCTCAATAGGGTTTTTAGAGGCAGAGATAGGCTGCAAATGGAAGTACACAAACACCACTTAGCAGCAGAATTGTGAACCACAAACCGCCTCAAATACAAACCTAAAGTGTTCCATAAGGTAAATGGTATCTGGTGTTAAAAGAATTTTTTAAATGACATGTAGAAGTACAGATATTGAGAAAAATAGATTATATATTTGCGCCTCCTAGCGGCGAAATTGGGCACTATTTTCGGATGATAATACATAATGAGTTTTCACAGTTAGTAATATCTAATCAAAAGGGAATATTTTTCAATCGGGTTTTTAGCCCCGCAGATATTGCTGTAAACGGAAATGTTAACTTGCGACCTCTAGTGGCACACTTGTGCATTAAGAAATATTTTAAATTATATAAGAAACATTTCACACCGCAAATGTTCTCCAACAAAGAAAGAATTTTCCAAATTGGACTCCTAGAAACAGAGATATGGACAAAAATAAGATATACGTGTACGCCCCTGGTGGAAAAATTATGCACTATTTTAAACAGGAGGTGTTCTCAAAAAGTTTTCTGAGGTGAGCGGTATCGGTTCATGGAAGAATTTTTTCAATTGAGTTCCCAGCTCAGATTTTGTTGCAAATACATCAGAAGCAAAAATAAACACTTACGCCCCAAAGTGACCGAACCATTCTTTACTAAAAATGAAAATTTATATGCAAAACGTTTCCTCTCAAGAGCTGTACCTGACGCAGGAAGAATTTTTTAAATCGGACTTTCAGAAGCGGAGATTTTGGGAAAATCACGATTTACCATTACGCCCCCTATCGAAAATGTTATGCATTATTTGTAAAAGGGACTGTAACTAAAATAGTCTTCGATATAAATGACACCGAAAGGAAAACGATTTTTTTCAGTTGGATATTTAGAAACAAATATATTCATGAAATAAAATGATTTTAAATTTGATACAATTTCCATGTGCACCCTCTAGCGGCAAAGTTGGGCATCGGGAAAAACCGGAACGAATGGATTATCATTCTCACATTTTAAGCTTCATACAAATAGAAAGCTTCCTGATACAAAAAGAATTTTACAAATCGAACTATGATTGCAGAGATATATGGTAACCCCAGCCGGACAGACAAAGTGATAACATAAGCACGATGCAAAAGATGCTAATAACGCAGCTTCAGTCCTCCTAATAGACAAGAAAACCAACAGCCCCCCCCCATTTTGTAGGGGGTGGGGAGGAAATTCGTCAGACATAAGCTATGTCAGTAGAAAAATCCAAAACTACAAAACATCGTGCAGGGACAAAAAGGAAAGAATAGATAAAATTCCAGGACATGTAACATAATTTTAAGACATTTCCAGGGCAAAATGGATTTCCAGGATGCGTATGAACCATGTGAAAATTACTGTATACAACAAAATGCATCACAAAGAAACCATTTTTCACATATAAAACCAAAAAATTAATGATGGACAAATTTTAGGATCTTTTACGTTATTTTAGGAATCTTAGGACGCAAGTAAATGTTTAGGGATTTCTGGGATTTTAGGGCGACTGCACTCCCTGCAGTTCAGTAGACAGGTCCTTTTACCATAGTCGTCAATATTTCTGAGTAGTGTTCTCCCTGGAGCCTTTTTACTGGGCAGCCCACCCACCTAATTTTCTTGGCTGCCCAGCTGTATTTCCTTTAATGAACGTTTTCACAATGCTCATAACGGTATGAGTGGAAAACTTATTCCAACATACAACATAAATATTGATGAAAACTGGCTGAAATCTGTGTTGAATATGATTCATTAGTAAGTACTCATTTTTTAGCATTTATGTACAATTTTTAATGTTGTTTATCATGTTATGTTACATTAATGCCTACCACACCACTAAAGATGTTTAATAAGTATAATAATAGTTGTAAATGCATTTATGGCACCTCTATTCATAGTGATTGTGGAATAACTTTTTACGGGTCTTATAGAGGTTATTTTTCATCGAAGTTGGTTGTCAAATTTTCGAACTAAAGCCTAGTTCGTCATCAGGACTATGTCACTGGAGTAGTTGTTGCCACTCAATTGGAAGAGTCCATCCATAATTATCGTTAATTGTGGTACTTCTTCTTCTTGCTATTTCGATCCCTTCTTCTAGTTTCCTCTTTACTAAGTTTGACTGGTGGGCGATTATTTTCACTGAGTCCCAATTTATGGAGTGTCCACTTGCTTGTATATGTCTGTCTAGCCCTGTTTTGTTCCCAATGTTCCTAATAGCTGCTTGGTGTTCTTTCATTCAGACCTTAATACTTCTCCCTGTTTCTCCAATAAAGCTGAGTCCGCAGTTACAGTCGATGCAGTAAATTACTCCTTCCTGCAATTGGATGTCCAATTCTTTCTGCTTTAAAGCTGGCAGGAACTTCTTTATTTTGTTATTAAGATCTGGAGCTAGCCTGATATTATATTTTGCTCCGATCCTTTTCAGTTTCTCGAAAAGTCCCTTGTGGTACGTAATTTTGCTGGTGAATTTGAAGTTGGTTTTTTCCTGCTTCTTTTTTGGCACTTGTTTAAATATTTTCTCAACATATGGGGAGGGGTAATTGTTTTCTGCCAATACTACCCTTAATTCTTCTTTGTGAGATCTTTTTGAGTAGCTGAAGAGACCAGGATTTCAATTTTTTCCAAAAATTGTCTCGCCGTATTCGATTTAATATAATCAGGGTGGAATGAGCAGAAGTCTAACATCTTCCCTGTGTTGGTGGGTTTTCTAAAAAGCTGAGTGAATATTTTCCCCTCTCTTGAGGTCAAGGTTAAATCTAGGTAATTGATGCTATGGTCTTTTTCCTGTTCCAGGGTGTACTGCAAGGTATTCTCTAGTAAGTTAAATTCTGCCAGAATCTGAGAGGGTAGAGATTGGTCCACAGTATCTACTATAATTAGGACATCATCCATGTATCTTACATAGAGATCAAACAAGGAGGGCTGTATAAGGATTTTTGCCAGAAAACAATTGGCAGAAAACAATTACCCCTCCCCATATGTTGAGAAAATATTTAAACAAGTGCCAAAAAAGAAGCAGGAAAAAACCAACTTCAAATTCACCAGCAAAATTACGTACCACAAGGGACTTTTCGAGAAACTGAAAAGGATCGGAGCAAAATATAATATCAGGCTAGCTCCAGATCTTAATAACAAAATAAAGAAGTTCCTGCCAGCTTTAAAGCAGAAAGAATTGGACATCCAATTGCAGGAAGGAGTAATTTACTACATTGACTGTAACTGCAGACTCAGCTATATTGGAGAAACAGGGAGAAGTATTAAGGTCCGAATGAAAGAACACCAAGCAGCTATTAGGAACATTAGGAACAAAACAGGGCTAGACAGACATATACAAGCAAGTGGACACTCCATAAATTGGGACTCAGTGAAAATAATCGCCCACCAGTCAAACTTAGTAAAGAGGAAACTAGAAGAAGGGATCGAAATAGCAAGAAGAAGAAGTACCACAATTAACGATAATTATGGATGAACTCTTCCAATTGAGTGGCAACAACTACTCCAGTGACATAGTCCTGATGACGAACTAGGCTTTAGTTCAAAAATTTGACAACCAACTTTCATGAAAAATAACCTCTATAAGACCCGTAAAAAAGTTATTCCACAATCACTATGAATAGAGGTGCCATAAATGCATTTACAACTAGGATTAAAACCACATACGGGCTGGATATATGGCGAAACATCAGAAAGATAGAAAGGAGTAAGTGCAAAAGCGACAAATGTAAGTCACAACTATATTTTCTTAAGAAATGTAAGAGAGCTAATTTTGTTCCACCTTCTTTGAGACTCACGAAAAACATCGCAGAAAATCTGTCAAGAAATTTTATTTAAAAAATAGAACTAAAAATGGTGAATGGCGCGATTCGTAATAAATTCAAAACTATTGAGCAATGCGAATGAATAGAAGCTCGTATTTGGACCTCTTCATTAGGTGAAATTCCGGAAGCAGAAAAGAAAAATATTGATAATTGGTTAGCTAAAGCAGTGAGAGATAAAAACAAAAAGTTTATGGAAAAATTGAAGATTAAAGAGAATAAGTGGTTGAGTCCAAAGTTAATGTCTACAGCACCTGGCCCACAGTTAATACCATCCCCCACTAACAAACATGTCATAGATCTGACGGAAGAAAGAGTAGATGAAAACCTGATTAATCTCCTCAATAAGGGATATAATTACAACCTTTCCTCCGCAACACTTGATAAAAAACGTATGCTGATTGATTTAGAAAGCATCTGTAGTAAGGTAGAAAGAGAAGATGAAAATACAGCAGTTACTTTAAGGAAAGAATTCTCAGACTGCGTCTCAAAATTTGTAAAAAAGCCAGTAAAAGTTTATTACAATTTTAATAGAAATGCCATTGCTGACCTTAAAAAATTCAAAGCCAATGATAAAGTTGTAGCACTAAGAGCAGATAAGAGCAAAGTTTTGGTATTGGTAGAAAAAGAAAAGTATTACAATAAAATGGAAGCTGAATTGAGCAAGCCTTATTATGAAGAACTCAATGGTAACCCTATAGATCAAACTGTCAAAAATCTTAAGAAATAAATCAGCTCTTTAAGAAATAAAAAACAGCTTAATGAGCTCTTCAAAAACTTCTCCAAAATCCAGTCAAAAATTCCACAGATCTATGGTACGATAAAAGTTCACAAAGAAGGCCATCCAGTAAGACCTATAATAGACACTAGAAATTCGCCACTCTCCAACATTAATTATTATTTACTTGGTCACCTCAGAGATATTTTCCCTTCTCCTCCCTACCTACTAAAAAATTCCATGCAGCTAAAAGGAAAACTGGACAACTTGCCAGAATTAATACATCCAGTAATGGCAAGCCCGGATATAGTCTCTATGTATACCAACATTAACCTAGACCTCCTACTGGAATTCATTGCAGATGACCTTGCGAAAAAAATAGTATTCCATAATCACAATAGAGAAATACTACTTGGCATATATGAACTGCTCCTATTTTCCTTCAAGAATAATTTCTTCCAGTTTGGAAAGAAATATTACAGGCAAACTTCAGGACTTGCAATGGGTTCTCCACTAGAACCTCTGCTAGCAAATTATTATATAAGTAAACTAGAGGCAAAAATCCTTATACAACCCTCCTTGTTTGCTCTCTATGTAAGATACATGGATGATGTCCTAATTATAGTAGATACTGTGGACCAATCTCTACCCTCTCAGATTCTGGCAGAATTTAACTTACTAGAGAATACCTTGCAGTACACCCTGGAACAGGAAAAAGACCATAGCATCAATTACCTAGATTTAACCTTGACCTCAAGAGAGGGGAAAATATTCACTCAGCTTTTTAGAAAACCCACCAACACAGGGAAGATGTTAGACTTCTGCTCATTCCACCCTGATTATATTAAATCGAATACGGCGAGACAATTTTTAGAAAAAATTGAAATCCTGGTCTTTTTAGCTACTCAAAAAGATCTTCACAAAGAAGAATTAAGGGAAGTATTGGCAGAAAACAATTACCCCTCCCCATATGTTGAGAAAACATTTAACAAGTGCCAAAAAAGAAGCAGGAAAAAACCAACTTCAAATTCACCAGCAAAATTACGTACCACAAGGGACTTTTCGAGAAACTGAAAAGGATCGGAGCAAAATATAATATCAGGCTCCAGATCTTAATAACAAAATAAAGAAGTTCCTGCCAGCTTTAAAGCAGAAAGAATTGGACATCCAATTGCAGGAAGGAGTAATTTACTGCATCGACTGTAACTGCGGACTCAGCTATATTGGAGAAACAGGGAGAAGTATTAAGGTCTGAATGAAAGAACACCAAGCAGCTATTAGGAACATTGGGAACAAAACAGGGCTAGACAGACATACATATACAAGCAAGTGGACACTCCATAAATTGGGACTCAGTGAAAATAATCGCCCACCAGTCAAACTTAGTAAAGAGGAAACTAGAAGAAGGGATCGAAATAGCAAGAAGAAGAAGTACCACAATTAACGATAATTATGGATGGACTCTTCCAATTGAGTGGCAACAACTACTCCAGTGACATAGTCCTGATGACGAACTAGGCTTTAGTTCGAAAATTTGACAACCAACTTTCATGAAAAATAACCTCTATAAGACCCGTAAAAAAGTTATTCCACAAAAGTATAATAATGTTAAGCAAAACAACAGCCTTTTTTTTTCTTTGATTGGGGAAGGGGTTGTTAAAAGTACCATGCAGCTAAAATTTCTTGGCCTTTAGCTATAAAAAAATTCTAGGGAGAACACTAATGAGCCCCCAGTCACAGATAGAGAATCAGTGAGTAACAGTAGATTACCAGTTCACAACTTTCAGCATTCTTAATGATGTGATCCTTGAGTTACTATGGTGAAAGATATGGTTATAGCTTTGAAAACATTCAGATAAAAAATTGATATGTATAACAATTTTTGTTTCACTGCAGGATGTGTTTAAGTAGGTATAGAGTTTCACTAAATTATGGGATTTACTCAGGAAAAAAGGAAATTACAGTCAAATCTTCAAGTAGCACCCCAACCCTTCTTCAGGACTACAACTATAGTAGGTGTTGCCATTATTAGCTAAATTCCATCCTTTCACATCATTTAATGTTGTACCTCTTCTTTCCTCAATTTCCAGTCCTTCTGACAATTTTCTTTTGAAAAAGTGCTGTTGATGGGTCAGAACTTCTACAGAGTCCCCAAAGCACTTTATGTCCTGTATTTTGAACTTGTCTGTCTAAACCTGTTTTGTTTGTCAAATTTTTAATGGCAGCTTTATGTTCTGCTAATCTGGTATTAAGCTGTCTGCCTGTTTCTCCCATATAGCTGAGACCACACTCAAATTTTATGTTTTAGACCACACCTTTCTGTAACAGGATGTTTTCTTCTTTTTGCTTTAATTAGTAACTACCTTCCAAAATTAAAGAAAAAAAAAAAAAGAAAGAAAATATCCTGACTAGCTTCCAAAAATAAACAAAAAAAAAAAAAAAAAAAAAAACATCCTGTTACCGGAAGGTGTGGTCTACAACATAAAATGTGAGTGTGGTCTCAGCTATGTGGGAGAAACAGGCAGACAGCTTAATACCAGATTAGCAGAACATAAAGCTGCAATTAAAAATTTGACAAACAAAACAGGTTTACACAGACATGCTCAAAATCATGACATAAAGTGCTTTGGGACTCTGTAGAAGTTCTTTTTTTTTTTTTATTTAACGACCACCGTGAGCAACTCAATGGGCTATAAGCAGTCGCCTATCCCTAATTTAGGGTCACTGGTTCCAGGGAAGGGAGAGAGCCAGTGCTGTAAGACAAACACAACATCCATGCCTCACCGGGATTCGAACCCGGACCCCTTCCGTGAGAATGATCAGAAGCCATCGCTTAGACCACTGCGCCACCGGGGCGGCTGTAGAAGTTCTGACACATCAACAGCACTTTTTCAACAGAAAATTGTCAGAAGGACTGGAAATTGAGAGAAGAGGTACAACATTAAATGGTGTGAAAGGTTGGAATTTAGCTAAGGAATGGCAACACCTACTATAGTGTAGTCCTGAAGAAGGGTAAGGGTGCTACCCGAAATTTTGACTAAGTAATTTCCTTTATTCCTGAGTAAAACCCATAATTTAGTGAAATTTATAGTGTATCAAGTTTAGGAATAGCCATGACATCAATTATTACCAAGTATAGGTATAGAGGTCAGTTTTTGTTTCAGAGCTGTTAGATTTGAATCTTTTAAACCTTAAATGATGGTAAGGAGAATAATTTTTGTTTCAGTACTGTTACAGTGGGAGTTTTTAAAACTTACAGGAATTTTCAAACCTGAAGATAGCTTGATGCATTACCCAAAAAGAAATGTACAATAAACCCTATAATTTGAAGATAATTTGGGAGAGGGATACTCAAACCAAAAATAAAGAGCAAAATCTCTTTGTGAAAGGTTTATTTAACACAGAAATAGAAGGGGGAAATTAGACCACTTCTGTTCTTTACAACAAAGAATGGGTTTGCAAATATCAAATTGCACCAATAACTACACAAAGAGAAAGTAACATAAAATTATTATTATGTTACTTTCTCTATAATTTTTTTATTGGAGGTTTAACGACCACAGTGAGCAGCTCAATGGGTTATAAGCAGTCGCCCATCCCTAATTTAGGGCCACTGACTCCAGGGAAGGGAGAGAGCCAGTGCCGTAAGACAAACACTACATACATGCCTCACCGGGATTCGAACCCGGACCCATCTCGGATGAATGATCAGTAGCCATCGCTTAGACCACTGCGCCACCGGGGCGGCCCTCAATAATTCATGGCACAAACTCCTTAAAAGTATAATTACCTGCAGAACTGAGAAGAGAGGATGCTTTATTGGTTTCAAGTCTGGAGTATTCTACAAAATTTGCAATGGTAAAACACAACCTGAGCTATGGTGTAAGAAGTAATTGGAAGGATATGAAAGACTTTATCAGTACCATTTACAGTAGAAATTCTCAACAAAAATGGAAGCAAGGTTATTAGCATCTTCCTTATCAGAATAAATTACAGAGCAAAATAGACAAAAGAGAGAGAATGAATGAACAAAAGATCACAGTCATGAGTTGTGGTGAATGGTCTAAAGGGTTTTTTTTTTTTTTGATTGGAGGTTTAACGACCACCGTGAATAACTCAATGGGCTATAAACAGTCGCCCGTCCTTAATTTAGTCACTGGTTCCAGGGAAGGGAGAGAGCCAGTGCCATAAGACAAACACAACATCCATGCCTCACCGGGATTCAAACCTAGACCCCTTTCAGACGAATGATCAGAGGCCATCGCTTAGACCACTGCGCCATCGGAGTGGCCCAAAAGATTTCACCAAACCGTGTCACCAGAATATAAAACTGTTCACATCTTCTCTCACCTCAGTTTTTTTTTTTCATGATTAATCACTTGACCACATTTATGAAAGGCTTTGAAAACTGCTAATTGTGACTGTGATGACAATAGTTTTTTTTTTTTTTCATTTTGGGTTTGACAAACACCATCAGCAACTCTAAGGGTGATAAGCAGTTTCCCATCCCTAAATGAGAGCCACTAGTACCAGGGAATGAAGTCAGTTGGGGTCATAACATAAATACACCATCCATGCTTCAACCAAGACTGGAGCCCGAGCTGCAAGGGATCAGAACCCAGTGCACCACCAGGGAGGCAAACATAGTCTTTCAAACATCTGTAGACAATGATTTGGTCAAATGAAACTTAACTGACCATTCTAAACAAACTGATTCTATGTTGTTAAATCAGGTTTTCCCTTTCAATTTAGTGTGTTACATTCTGATAAACAGAAAATTATAATACGACCTGTGCCTATTTAATAAACATACTCATATAAGCTGGTATATATATGACCTGTGCTTATTATAATAAACATACTCATATCATCATCATCATCATCATTGTCAACCATTATCAATCCACTGCTGGACGAAGGTCTCCCCAAGTTTCCTCCACAACAGTCTGTCTTGTGCCAGTCTCCTCCATGTCACCCCTGCATACTTTCGAATTTCATCCACCCATCTCCCATCAGGGTTCGTACTCTTTTGGGGGAAAAAATTCAAGGACTTTCCAGGCCTTTTCCAGGCCATATACAAAAAATTCCAGGATGATTACTACGCTTTACAGTATCATGCTCAAATTAGTTTTTAAAAGCAATTTCAGTTTTAAGTAATAAAAATGATGAAAGATGCAAATGGATGAGTGTGCTTTTTTACCCATTACATTTCTTTTTAATGTTTTTAATTGGCGAATTACCCAATAATGCTAAATTGAATCATGATGCAATTATCACAAGGCTATTCAGAAAATCCTTTCCCTCAATCAGAAAATGATTAATTCAATCAGTCATTTTAGCTGCATCACTATTCTGCACTATCTTCCATGTAATCAGACTATTATTGATAACAACTGAAATTATTATAAAATAAAGTGAGGGCAGATTCAGAATTTAAGAATGGGGAGGGCGCACGTCTAACAGAGGACTGGTAAAAAATCTCTGAGATTTATTTCCTCCAAAAAAACACGGTGGTAAAACATGGAGGACCCATAAGGGGGAGATGGGGTGCTTGCCTGTCAGAGTACATCACAAACAGCAGTTCTGAAGTACTGCTGTGTGGATCACTGAAAAGTTCGGGCCAATGTAAGACAAAACGTGGAGTTGCAAATCTATAAGTGAAAAAGTGTAATGTCTGGAAACAAGAAACGTGAGACAAAGCAAAGCACTTATCTACTTACTCACCCCCCCTTTTTTTTTTGAAATGGGGCATGTGCCTGTTATGCCCACAGGTGGATTCTAGCTCTGATAAAAAGTGTTTCCATACATGGGAATGATTTTTTTTTTTTTTTAACATTCCCAATGACTGCCACTGGTGGATGCATATTGGGATGTGACTTTTGAAGGCAATGAAAATCTTAATTACTAGACAGAATATGTTCCAGACTTGAGGAAAATTTCATCCAATTGTAGTACAGTTATGTTAAATCAAAAAGCATAAGCCACGGAATCACTATGCACCTCAAGAAATGATTCGGGAGTGGACGATCATAGAAAGGTGAACCAATAGAGTTTAAAACAGAAAGTGTAATTTTAGGAACATGGCAACAAATTTCAAATAAGTTTCATCATAGAAGTCAGAAAGTCCTGGCCCACCACCCAACCCAAAAGAATCTAACCACCTTTATGTCTACCAGTACACTTGCCTCATATTACTTTCCAAAAATTATTTTTCATATCAAACAAGATTGCCTCAATTTACTTTTATTTTTTTAAATCAAAATCACTGCTAAACTAAATTTATGAAGTGCTACCCCAAAATGTGGAACTAGCTAAACTATTTATAAAAACCTTAAACATAAAACAATTTCAGTTTTTTATTGGTATAAATTAGGATATTCTTAAGTATTTTACATAAATGAAAAATGATGAGCATAAGGAATCTCTACCTCCAGTTAAGCTTCAATCATAACCAGAATCAGAATAACCACTTTTGGTTCAACTCCCAAAACATAAGACAATTATATGAATTAAGTTTTTAAAAGCTTTTTTTTAAAAAATTGAAGTTTGTCAGTTATATAAACCAAAATCTGATCAATGCATTAAGGACAATTGATTGAATTGTTTTGGCCACAAATTCATAGTAAAATGTACAGCAAAAATATGTTTTAGGAGCCCATGAGTATTTACTGTACAAGTATAAATAAGGTTTTATGTTACTTACCAAAGTTTTAGTCTAATAAGAAGCCTAATTGTGGAAGTTAGTTGCAGAAAGTTATAAGTTTTTGGAACAGAAGAGTTCATTAGTCTATTTACATGAACTTCATATGAAAAACACTAAATAATTATGAAGATATAAGATCAAAACTGGTTTGAAGTTCAACATGCTTCAAAGAAAAAAAGTTCATTTCTATTGTAAATTGTACAAATATAAAAATTTTATGTTTTAGTATTAATTCTCTATATGCTTGGAAGATACCACAAATATGGAGTATCAATGGATGGTTATACAGATTTAAGATTGCTGACTTTGGTTTCAAGTTCCATATCCATTTTTTAAGTACTGCTCTTTTCTCATGAGCAGTTTTTCTAAAGTTATTAGATTTTACAATGTATGTAATGTTATTTGTAGTTTCAGCTTTTAAAGCTAAATCATCAGCAGAGTTAAGTAATTCTTTGACTTCTCCTTCAATGAGTTTCCTTTTCTTTTCTATGCTATCAATTTCATCTAAAATAGCTTTCCTTTTTCCACATATGGCTGCTTTTTCCTTTTCTTTGGACTTATCATCCAAATAATGTATGTATTTTTGCCTTGCAGCTCCAACTGATAACAGAAGGGATTTTGAGATATTTACCTTATCAATACCACCTACATAGGATATATGATCATAAATAATTCTCTGTGCTACAATTGACTCCTCTCTCATGTTTTCTACAATGAGCTCCTTATTGACTGAAAAACCCCTCTCAACAGAAGCTTGCCCATGTGACAACAGTAAAGGAAGTTTCACAACTTTCCACAGTTCACTAAAAGCTTTAGTAGAAGACATGTACTCATACAATAATGTGTCTACTCTTTGTTGTTTATCTTCTGGATCAAAGTTTATGAATGAAGATTTTACTGCTGCAACACTGGTCACAAATTCCTTAAACTGCCATATTACACCATCACATAATTCTGGTTGTATTCTATGAGCATCAACAAGAAGTGTGAGAATGGATGTTAGATTCTTAATACAAGTCTCACTATTTTTTGACATCAACCGAGGATCTAAACAATTCATGTGGCGAACAAGGGAGTACTTAAGTGGATTTTTTTCCAATAGCTTCACAACTAGCTTTTGCAAAAATATTCGGCATTCCATTCTAAACTCCATAAGTTTGCGTTCACTAATGTTCTTAGCACTTAATTCTTTCAATACCTTCTCTGTTTGAAACCCAACATCAATTTCTTTATAGTGACAACACTGAGATGCATCTGTAAGGTCTACTTGTAACAGCTTTAAGGCAGAGTTAGCTTCTGCCATTACGGTTCTTTTAACAAAGCGATTCATCATATTTCTTAGCATCTTTTCAAGATCTGTGGCCATAAAAGGCATCATTGGCTTATCTGACTGACATGCCTTGAGAAATGGTACCAGCTGTTTTGAAACTGAATTGAAGAAATGCAGTTTAACCAAAACAAAAGGATCTTTAGTGAAAGTTTTGATAGCATCAAATGATACAGTGTGGGGATTCTTGATGCACTTCTTTTCAACTTGGTTAACATAATTTTCAATGTCTGCCCAAATTTCTAATGCTCGCTCGCAGGCAGGAGTATTTTCTAGCCACCTGTGTGGGCAGAATTTTAATGGCATCTTACTGGCTAAAATTATTTTAGAAAAATCTTCCCTCCTTGCAGGTGAATCTTTAAAAAGCCTAAATAATGATGAAAGCAACTTTTGAATTTCCCACCCTGTTGCTGAGGCTCCATGTCGAAAGGCATTGTTTGCAATGTGAAGTCCACAGCTCCCTGTGTTTAGGAGTTGGACATTTGAGTCAGCACTAAGTGTTGATTGCAGCATATCAAAAAACTTCCAATTAACATTGGGTCCATCCATTGATAACTGCACAATGTTACACAGTGGGAGGCACGCCATGCATTCAAGAAATTTTTCCATCATTATGTCTGCACTAGCATGACCCAAAAAAACTGATGACAAATATCTGGTTGAAACTGTTCCTTTTTCCCATTTGTTTTGACTGACTAAACTTGTTTAAACTTTCGTCAAACAAAATCACAAAATTTTCATTTTCAGTTTTGACTTCCTGAACCAACACTGATTTAAAGTGAGGTGCCAAACCAAAGCAACAAATGTAGGAACATTTTTTTTCGCCACAGCTGAAGTTTCCAGCAATTCTGCTGTCAGAAAACATTAGGCGGAATAAAACATCATTACCTGCACAAGACCTGTAAGAGTAATGGGATTTAACCACTTTTAAACAACACAATGCTTCTGCTTTAATGGTTGCATTTTTTTCAAGAGGAATATGCAGAGGATTAGATGTGGATGCAATAGGCTGTACTTGTTTATCACTTGATACACATAGCAATTTATCAACAGTTAGTGGAACATTTTTACAGCTTTCTGTCAACATACTATGTTTTTTTCCTTTCATGTGGCTTCTTAAAGCGGATTCCCCCATATTCGAAACATCTATTATTTTAATGGATAAAAATGCATTTTGCAACATGGCAATTGCTTTCATCTTTTTTAATCCATCCAGCATATTTAGGATTTATTAGCCAAAGATTACTAAAAGTACACTTACCCATGTTTAATGGGGGGTGAAAAAATGGGTAAATCAACTGAAACAGTAAATGAAAACCAAAAAAATATCTAAGATCAGGAACCACACAACTAAAAATTGAGAATTTCCCCTGAGTAAGGGGCTACACATGTGACCAATTACTATAGGCCAGATTTTAAGTAATTAAAGAAAAAGGGGTCTTACTGCTATGTTCTTTCCTGCTCCCCCAGCTTTGTCCTTTAGGCAGCCTGGGTTGCAAATGCTTTGGCATTGATTTAGTCTTCATTCAAAACAAGGAAACAACACTTAGTGAAGTTACTGTTTTATGACCTGTATGCCAATCAGTAGACAGAGTGTTGTGCTAAAAGACTGTTACAAAGCATCACCTCTTACAGCTGGGCTCCAAACCAGAGGAAAGGAAATGTTAACAAACACTTAGTGCCTGAGGGAAGCAAAACTTTGTACTGGGTCTCCTCCAAGTCTCAAATCTTTCATACTTACCCAGCTGGAGTGGACGTAGGGCTTCAAGCTTGGAGAATGAATACTGCTCTTATATCTATGCCTTTGAATTTAATTTCGACCATTTTCAACAGGGTAGGTTCCTAGGTTGTACCTAACAGCATACTAAAATTTCGCCAAAATCCAACCCCTTTTACGTGAATTATCGTACGGACAAATGGAAAAAACCAAAGCATAAACGTTTCTGCAACCTACAGTTCGAAAGGGTTAGTAATTTCTAAAATAAAAAGAACGAACAGCGTGAAAACTAGCTCATACACAGAATATTTGAAACTACAGTATTGCGCTCTCAATTATTAGGGATGATAGGGGGGAAGGGAATAGAACTGTTCATAATTAGCATGTTCTCATTGCGCTAGGCGCTTAAGCACTGCTGAATTCCGTCAGACCGACAATGGTCAAATGATTGAAATGTGCTGATGTTCATGGAATGAAATGGTTGATCAGCTATGATAACCGCATAAAAGTTCGAAGGGGGAGGAGGGAGGAGATTTTTTTTTTTACTTTATGCAACATTCTACATTACTCCAGTATTTATCTTGTCATCATCAACAATAGCAATGTAACTACCACTTACGATCGCGGATATCGGCCAACTGAAAATCTGCCATACAACTAAGGGATACAACACACAGGTATCCTGTTACAATGTATTGTAATTGAAAAAAAAAAAAAAAGATTTCAGAAATTAAAATCGAAAAAAAAACCTTTCAGAAATTAATATCATCAAGTCATGGTGTTTCAAAAATCCGCTTTCCTTTATAATGTTTAAAAACATGTAATGTTTTTTCTTTTTTACCTGTCGTGTATAATAAAATGGGTTGATTTTTTTATGGAATCAGACGTCCATATGTATGATTGTCTTCGTCTGAGTTCACACGTTAGCTACTGTGTACAAGTAGACATATTTTTTCAGCTCAAAAATATGTAGTTTTGTATGTATTCACAGTATAACTCATTCCGTATTCCCACAGAACAAAATTCAGCAGATACAAATGAAGAACATCAAGACCCACCCAACACCATGTTTCCGATTGTCTGCTGTTTATATTCAAGAAATGCGAATATGGATCAATGGTGAATGCAGCAACTATGGTTTTTATTTATTACCAAGAAAAAAAAAGGAGCCTGAAAGCTGTAAAGCTGAAACGGATATTTCTCCCCCTCCCGAAAACATTCCGATTAAGTTCAAACAGCAGGAGCACGCGTCCACGCACACTCAACCTCTGGAATGTCCTGATGGAACGGCTTCTTTTCATTTGGCACATCGCCATAAATCACCACCTGCAGCTCACTGAAGTGTCTTCCTCCTTCACCCTAACTATAGGAGAAAACGTAAAAAAAAAATGCTGCCCAATTTTCGACAAAATGACCAAATTTACGTCATAACGTTGCAATTTACTAAAATACGTTTATCTGCTGAATTTCGCCTAAATCCATTGAAAACTTTTTAATTATAGATTTTTTTATTAAAACAGTAACTCAGACATCTGAATAAAAATGTATGTTTGTAATTAAAATAGAGTCCATATCATCACAGAAACAAAATTTAAGGATCACTCTGTTTAAATAAACCATGGCATCTAAAAAAAAATAATTTGCTTGCTTTTCCCGTAATTTATAATTGCCGTTTCTTTTTTTTGAATCCGATTTTGCAACGGAAGATTTTTTTTTTTTTTTTTTTTTTTTTGCATCTGCTAAAGTTTCAAACGGAATTCGGCGAAATTCGCACTAGAACTTTATTGTGATGTATTTTAACCACTGTAAAAATTTTACTGTGTTATTTTCAAAATTCCGGAAAATGGATTTCTGAAAATATCTCTTAGTCCTTTTGAGCCGTGGAAGTGATAAACAGGTGTTTGCTTTCTTCCCAACCAAGGGCTTCGGATCAGCGCTCCCAGCTGTCAATCAACCGTTGCTATGGTAACACACTTTCTGCTCAAGGCTCACTGTCTAAAGAGGCACACATAATAAAAATTTCCAATGCTAACTTTTTAAGTTTTAAACCGATTCAAATGGAATTTTGGGAGTGAGCTTCTGTAATCCAATTATAGTAAATGTAAAAATTTCAGCCACTTTTGTGAAGAATTCGAAAAAGATAGTTTTCTTATTTTTTATCATAAGTAGCCGAAGTCTCTTGAGGGGTGGGCAGGAAGCAAGCGTCTTAATGCAATAAACAAGGAGCAGATGAATGTGTTGTTCAGGCATACTCTTCACTGGTGGATGCCAGCTGACTTGGTAAACACGCGACCCCCTTGCAAATGCTAAATGTCTCCCCTTCTGTTGTTCTCAGTAGTTATCGGGCGGACATCAAGCTCAGGGCTAGAGAATGCATCAAGCTCTCCTTCCCTAACAGACCTGCTAGTAATCATCCAATTTTATTGCACTGGAAGTAGTGCTCCCCCCCAAGCCAAATTAGGATTTGGGCACATCCGAAACACCACTGTAGCCGGCGGTTTCTTTGAGAACAGAGGAGAGGAACTTAAAAAAATTAAGGGGTAACAGTCAGTAACACGATTTCCTAAAAGGGCATTTTTTTTAAGCACTAATTTCAAATTTCAAGGCTTTTCAAGACAGCATTAAAAAAATACCGTTTTTCCAGGATATTCCAGGCCTTGAAAACGTAATCATGATTTTCCAGGACTTTCCAGGTTTTCAAGCACGCGTGCGCACCCTGTCCCATGTGGTCTTCTTCTGGGTCTTTTCCTGTCCCTTGGAATCCAATCTAAAATTTCGGCTGTCCATCGATGATCTGTCCTTCTGGCAGTATGTCCAGCCCATTGCCATTTCAGGGATTTAACTCTGATCATGATGTCTTCCACTTTTGTCATTTTTCGGATCCACGAGTTCCTCTTCTTATCTCTCCTGGTTACACCAAGTATGCACCTCTCCATGCTTCTTTGAGTTGTCTGCAGCCTTTGTATGTCTCTTTTAGTTAAGGTCCACGTCTCTGCACCATACGTAAGCACTGGAAGGATGCATTGATCAAACACTTTTCTTTTAAGACATAATGGCATATTGCTCTTGAAAATTATGCTGTTTCTTCCAAAAGCTCTCCAGGCAAGTTTTGTACGCCGATTAATTTCTTCATCAATGTGACCCTCACTTGATATCTGCTGTCCAAGATAAACGTACGTGTCTGTTATCTCCAGCTTTTCTCCATCAATCGATAAATCTTCATTTCTTGTAAAAGCATTGAACATCACTTTTGTCTTCTGAAAGTTCATTTTTAATCCCACATCTTTACTCTTCTCAGCAAGTTCCTGGATCATACTCTGCAGCTCTGATGGGGTAGTTGAAAAATTACTACGTCATCAGCAAAACAAAGGTGGGTTAGATAATCTCCATTAATCTTTATCCCCTTGTTTTCCCAGCTCAGCGACTGAAAAACACCCTCCAATGTGGCATTAAAGAGCTTCGGAGATATGGTGTCACCTTGTCTCACTCCCTTTCCAATTTTTACGTGTGTTGTATTTTCAAACAGCCTAATCTTTGCACTTGCATTTGCATAGATGTTATTAATAATATTAATGTATGCATCTTCAATACCGCAGGTTTTCAGAGCCATTGTAACTGCTGATGGTTTCACCGAATCAAAGGCTTTTTCATAATCGATAAAAGCCATGCACAATGGAAGTTCATATTCCCTCGCTCTTTCAATTAGTTCTCTCAGCACGTGGATATGATCTATTGTGCTGTAGCCACTCCTGAATCCAGCTTGTTCTCTCGGTTGAGCCATGTCCAGTGTTACCTTCAAGCGGTGTGAAAGAACTTTAGTGAAGATTTTATAAACTACTGATAGGAGGCTGATAGGTCTGTAGTTTCCGAGATCCTCAATGTCACCTTTCTTATGTAGCAGGATCATTGTAGCGGTGTTCCAATCCTCAGGAATCTTTCCTTCATTAAGGCATCGAGTGAAAATTTGGGCGAGTACTGTTTCGATTTCTCCACTTGCTTCTTGTATGATGTCCACAGTAATTCCATCTTCTCCTGGAGCTTTTCCCCGCTTCATGTTCTTGATTGCATGTGCAACTTCTGCTGGAAGGACTGGAGGAACTCTGGTACTGGTATCTTTCATGATGTCTGGAGTGTATGTATCATCCCTTTCATATAATTTGGAGTAGAAATCTTTCACTCTTGTCAAAATTTCGCCTCTATTTCTTGTTACAGAACCATCTTCTTTTCTCAGTGCCATAATCTGTTTTCTTCCCTTACTGAGATGTCCCTTTGCTATCTTTAGGCTTTGGTTGTTTTCAATTGCTTTCCTCACTAGTTCACAGTTGAATTTTCTTACGTCTTCAGTGATACTTTTTCTTACTGTCTTGCATAGCTCTATATATTCCACTTTGGAAGTCAAATCTTCTTTAGTTGTCCTCATCTCTCTTCTTTTTTGCATCAACATTTTCGTTTTTCCTGATAATTTATTTACATGCAACTTGTTCTTAGACCCAGCTAATTTTGTTGCTGTTTCCATAAGAGCTTTGGTTACTTTTCTGTTAACTTCAGAGATGTCCACTTCTTCTGATGTTAGGCCTTCTGAAGCAGAGAACCTGTTCTTCAGTTCCAACTTGAAGGTATTATGGTGTTTTTTAAGGTTGGTTATGTCAATAGATTTTGTTTGTCTTATGAGCTTGCCACGTTCAAGTTTAGTGTTGAGGTGCATCTTACATCTCACCAATCTATGGTCACTACCTGTGTTGAACTTGTTTAGCACACTGCAGTCTTCTATGACGATTTTTTTGTTACACATAATAAAATCAATTTCACTTGTCGACTCATTTGGATGTCTCCAAGTCCATTTCCTGGGTGGCTTTTTCTTGAAAAAGGAGTTCAAGATGAAAAACCCTTCTGCCTCTGCAAACTCAACGAGAGTATTTCCACGCTGGTTTCTGTTGGCGTGACCAAATTTACCTACTGAAGTTTCATTCTGTTGCCGTTGCCCTATTTTTGCATTGAAATCTCCCATAATTATTTTCAAATGCTGCTTACCTTTATTATTTAGATGACAAATTTCCTCATAAAATTCTTCAATTTCTTCTTCAGGATGACTTGTGGTGGGTGCATAAGTTTGAATAATCTGAGCCTGGTATCTTTTCGAGAGTTGGATAACAAGTCGTGCAGCTCTGTCAGAGGAACTTTCAACTTCTACAACTTTATCCTTCAGTTTCTTGTTTATTATAAATCCAACACCACTAGTTCTCCCAGTATCTGTCCCACGATATTAGAAGAGATGTCCACTTTTCAGTTCGATGAGATCTTCTCCTTTTCTCCTTACCTCACTTAGCCCCACGATGTCCCACTTGATTCTCTGTAGTTCCTCTTCCAATTCAAGAAGCCTTGAATCATATCATCATCATCATCATTGTCAACCATTATCAATCCACTGCTGGACGAAGGTCTCCCCAAGTTTCCTCCACAACGGTCTGTCTTGTGCCAGTCTCCTCCATGTCACCCCTGCATACTTTCGAATTTCATCCACCCATCTCCCATGTGGTCTTCTTCTGGGTCTTTTCCTGTCCCTTGGAATCCAATCTAAAATTTCGGCTGTCCATCGATGATCTGTCCTTCTGGCAGTATGTCCAGCCCATTGCCATTTCAGGGATTTAACTCTGATCATGATGTCTTCCACTCTTGTCATTTTTTGGATCCACGAGTTCCTCTTCTTATCTCTCCTGGTTACACCAAGCATGCACCTCTCCATGCTTCTTTGAGTTGTCTGCAGCCTTTGTATGTCTCTTTTAGTTAAGGTCCACGTCTCTGCACCATACGTAAGCACTGGAAGGATGCATTGATCAAACACTTTTCTTTTAAGACATAATGGCATATTGCTCTTGAAAATTATGCTGTTTCTTCCAAAAGCTCTCCAGGCAAGTTTTGTACGCTGATTAATTTCTTCATCAATGTGACCCTCACTTGATATCTGCTGTCCAAGATAAACGTACGTGTCTGTTATCTCCAGCTTTTCTCCATCAATCGATAAATCTTCATTTCTTGTAAAAGCATTGAACATCACTTTTGTCTTCTGAAAGTTCATTTTTAATCCCACTTCTTTACTCTTGTCAGCAAGTTCCTGGATCATACTCTGCAGCTCTGATGGGGTAGTTGCAAAAATGACTACGTCATCAGCAAAGCGAAGGTGGGTTAGATAATCTCCATTAATCTTTATCCCCTTGTTTTCCCAGCTCAGCGACTGAAAAACACCCTCCAATGTGGCATTAAAGAGCTTCGGAGATATGGTGTCACCTTGTCTCACTCCCTTTCCAATTTTTACGTGTGTTGTATTTTCAAACAGCCTAATCTTTGCACTTGCATTTGCATAGATGTTATTAATAATATTAATGTATGCATCTTCAATACCGCAGGTTTACAGAGCCATTGTAACTGCTGATGGTTTCACCGAATCAAAGGCTTTTTCATAATCGATAAAAGCCATGCACAATGGAAGTTCATATTCCCTCGCTCTTTCAATTAGTTCTCTCAGCACGTGGATATGATCTATTGTGCTGTAGCCACTCCTGAATCCAGCTTGTTCTCTCGGTTGAGCCATGTCCAGTGTTACCTTCAAGCGGTGTGAAAGAACTTTAGTGAAGATTTTATAAACCACTGATAGGAGGCTGATAGGTCTGTAGTTTCCGAGATCCTCAATGTCACCTTTCTTATGTAGCAGGATCATTGTAGCGGTGTTCCAATCCTCAGGGATCTTTCCTTCATTAAGGCATCGAGTGAAAATTTGGGCGAGTACTGTTTCAATTTCTCCACTTGCTTCTTGTATGATGTCTACAGTAATTCCATCTTCTCCTGGAGCTTTTCCTCGCTTCATGTTCTTGATTGCATGTGCAACTTCTGCTGGAAGGACTGGAGGAACTCTGGTACTGGTATCTTTCATGATGTCTGGAGTGCATATATCATCCCTTTCATATAATTTGGAGTAGAAATCTTTCACTCTTGTCAAAATTTCGCCTCTATTTCTTGTTACAGAACCATCTTCATGGTATATATATGACCTGTGCTTATTATAATAAACATACTCATATAAGCTGGTTAAAGCATATACACTGACATGCCAAAACATTATGCAGGGATCATAGCATACTTCTGGAAAATTTTAGGTAGGAATTTTAGGAATTTTTAGAAAAATTTTAGGAAAATTTTAGGAGTGTATTTCAATAAAAACTAGATGTATATTTGTATACATCTAGTAAAACAACTTTGTATACATTGTAAAGAGTTTGCTTCACACCCTTCAACCATATATACTGATAGACTGTGCATGACATCAAAATTTCTGGCTCCAACATAAAATCACATGACATCAGTCAAAACGATGGGTTACACCTGCTGTGCTTATGGTTGCTCTGGGCGATATAGTAAAGGAAGTTCTATGATTTTTCATGGGTAAGAAACGAATTAAATACCTAAGTCAATAAAGTTCAATTACTTAACCAGAAACTTGCAGCTATTGATATAAAAATATAGTAACTTAAGAAAAAAAAATGGAATGCATGTTCCAAATTCTTCGCAAATGTTCATCACATTATAAATCACGAAATGTAAACAACCCGATCATGCATGTATATAGCTCATAAGTAAACTTACCTGAAGAGTTTTCATTATATATGAGGCGCATTCACACAATACACCGAAAACACTGAAGTTCTGCAGCGTAAATTAGTAATCATAACAGCATTTTTACACGAAATTTGGAGTCTGATGATGACGTGCCCAATGTTTGAGCCATGGCGGCTTTGATGCAGCTATTGCCAATGCGCAGTCCATTAGTATATATGGTCGAAGTTCACACCCAAATTTTTTGCATAACGTCTAATGTCTAAAGCTTAAGTATGATTTACTTCTAATGTTCAGTTCTTATCTTTTCACGTGTTATTATCATATTCAAGTATATTTACCACATTCAAGTTTCACTTTGAACATTAATATGCTGTTGAACCAGAAGCAATTCACGATTTTCACAGTAAAGTTTTCAGGTTTCACATTAAATTATAATATCCTAAAAAGGTAATTGAAAACCAAGAACTATGTACAATTGTTCACTGAATTACTTTTTTCATATTATTGTTTTAACCTTTTCCTGATAAGCCTATCTTTTTCTGCTTCCACCACAACTAATTTACTTTCAGTTTTCTTTATTTCAGCTAAACCTTGTATGATCAAGTTAGAGGCAACTGCTATTTCAACAGTATTTTGTTTTTCTACAGCTTTTCTCATTCTTTCTGTTCCCTCTTGAATTACTGCTAGGGAGGCTTCTTTATCTTTTTTAAGCCTATTTATTTCTGCATCATTTTCTTTTATTTTGTCATCAAACTCAGCTTTTCTTTTTTCTCTAGCTGCTTTTCCTTATTTTCCCTCTCTTTCTGCTTCCTTTCTTTTTACCTTTCTTGATTCTTCTTCCTTCAGCTTATCAACATACTCTTTATAAAATTTATGTGAATCACGAACACTATTTAACAAATTTCTTGTTATGGGAACTTTACTTACACATCCATAGTGTTTAATGGCCCCTTTAACTGTTCTTAATGATGTTATAGTTGAGTCTTTTAAGTTAGCCTTGTCCTTCCTTAACAGAGCAGTGTTAACCGAAAATACCCTTTCTGCATCAGCATTACCATGAGGTAAAACTAAAATTGACTTGATGAGTTTAGCAAGATTTGAGTATTTTTATTTTCTGCTAGAGTCTTTAATACCAAATATATTACGCCAGTAATGATCAATCCGCACTGGAATATGCCCTTCCTCTGAAAATTTCACTAGTTGATCTAGAGTTGGCTTATCGCAATTTAAAAGTTTCCACTCTTCTCTTACTCTATCAATTTGTTCCTCAGAAAGATGCAGAACACTTGAAATTCTGGTCACTTCCGAAAGTCCTTCAGTGACAAAGTTGAGTTGACTCTTTCTTTGGTTCTTTTACCTTTAAAACTTCTATGTCTCTTAGCTTTTGATTGCAGAATGGCAAATTTGACTTTAAATATTTTGTGGTTGCAATTAGTGATGATCTTACATCTAAGAGAAATAATTTCTGCCTGGTCTCCTGAACATTCCTGAGGAGATTTTTGTCTTCATACCAACTTCTAACTCCCTAGTTTTTTCCATGAATTTTTGTTTTCAAAATCTACATTCTTTAGGTCTTCTCCAAATTTCCCTGCAATAACATCATCTTGGATAAACTGAGCCATAACATTCCTCATTAAAGTATTTAAATCAGAATATAACTGGTGTATTTTTGGTTCTTCACTCTGATAACATAATGAAAACTTTTCAAAATTTTGGTGTGAAAATGAAATTAATGCTAAATAGCAAGGAGTTAGCTCATTTTTTAGGAAACAGTGAATTCTTTTATACGTTGCCGAATTGCGTAGTTGTTTTTCAAATATTTTTTGAGATGGCAAGAAGTTTAAAAAATATTCTGTAATATTTAGCCATTGATCCAAGAGCCTCTGGGCTACAGAACCAACGGTTAACCATCTGTTGCTGACATGACACAAAAGAAATTTGGCTGTGACCAATGTTATGTCCTTGACAGATTTATAATCCTCTCGTCTTGCAGCACTACTCTTTAAAAAGTAATGCATATCAGTAGCAAATTCGCCAAAATCTATATTTAAGCTTGTCAAAAAAATTTTAAATGCATTACTAACAACATGCAGGTTGCAAAAACCTAGTTCCAAAGATTTCTGGCCTGTTTCTTGTTTTACAACTTCATTGAATTTGCGTAAAAAGCACTTATTTGCATTTGGGCTGTCCATGGATACACAAATAATTCTGTTCAACGAAATATTGAAGGATGATAACACATCAAGAATTTCTTTCAGCAAAATATCTGCTGTTGCATGACCCAGAAAAACGCTTGTTAGGTATCAGCAAGAAACTGAATTTATTTCTGAAGACTAGTACCTGAGATACACATCCAACTGCCGTTTCACTTGTGTATTTGTAGTTTCATCAAATGCTATAGTAACCTTTCCTGGGCTACTAGATGCAATGTCTTTTTTCAAATCCTCTTCAAAATATTTTGGCAATCCATGTGATATCACATAAGCAACTTTTTCTTTAAGTTGCATTTTGGCTGCAATAGCAGAATCTGGAAACATTTCTTTGAAAAGTTCAACTGTTTCAGTGCATGAAACAAAAGACATATTGTCCTTAGCAACTTT
This sequence comes from Macrothele yani, assembly GCA_039090855.1. NCBI lineage: Eukaryota > Metazoa > Arthropoda > Arachnida > Araneae > Macrothelidae > Macrothele > Macrothele yani. The sequence continues at coordinate 107,959,050 of CM077030.1, read as the reverse complement.
CATGGCCCATAATGCTTCGGCTTTAGCCAACTGTAAATCATGACTCAGTACTTCACTAATATTTGTTTTGGGCTGAAGATCCCGTTCTCCAAAGGCTTTCAGGATGGACTTATTTTGAAATTTACTTTGAAATTTCTGCAAATGTTTTTTCCCTTCATGATGCGCTTTTACTTGTGAAAAGCCACTATTAGAAATATTGAAAATTTCTGAACACAATATACACTTAGCAGAAAATATTGTTTCAGTTGCAGAACACCATTCTTTCAACTTCACTCCGTCTAATTCTTTGGCGAGCCACGCATCTTGAAATTTTGTTTTGGATTTAGGCATCTTAAACACTTGTTTTACTAACCAGAAAATGAAAAGGAAGTACAAAAACACGTTCCAATATTTCAAAACCAGACAACTTCCCAAAGTTTGGCTGCGAGGATGTCAGAAGATGGAAAAAAAAAAAAAAAAAAAAGCAAGTCACCACTAGAGAACTGAACCTGCACACAGCACAGAGAACACCATAAAAGATGCAAAATCAGAAACTATCATACGCATCTCCTGCAAGTTCAGTCAAAGCGAGTCGGAGCCGAGATATATTGCGCATCGAAGGTCGCTGTCACCGACGCACGATCGAAGGTCAATGATCACGTGCTCTACTGCCTGCCACGATAACACTCAGCTACCATCCCATCGTCATTACCAGAGGTTACGGAAGGAGACCACATGTTTCCTATTTGCTTCCACCCACCTGCGGTTTACAATAACAAAACATCAGCAGAAAGAGGAGGTTCCACGAAGCATGTCCAAAATTAAAGTACGATCATCTGCGTGCCACGGAGTTTGTCTGCAAAGCGCAAACCAGGGGTGAAAATGACCCCTTCCCTTTTTCCCTTAGATCTCTTGTTACTCTCCAAAACTGTCCAAAGGCACAAAAGTGGAGCGCCCGCCCCAAAGCAAGTGCATCTCGATGGCGTCATTTTTCCCTCCTTCAGCAGCACAGCATATAGGCTGTGTTTCTACAATAACAGGTCTTTTTGCCTTACTGTAATTGTAAATTTATTGGTGTAAATAACGGTTGTATTTTTAATAAATAAGCTTACGAAAATTTTAGGAAGAATAGCAAATTTTAGGTATAATTTTAGGAATTTAAGGAGGGTCACAAAATATTAGGAATTTTAGGAGAAATGCGATCCCTGCATTATGACCAGAGCATCTTTATATAAATCGAAGCAACTGCAGGTAAACAATGGTGTGTCCAACAGTCATGAAATGGTATAAATAACACCTGATATTAAGCTCTGTTAATTGGGGTTATTCTTCTTCTTCGGATGGGAAAAGCAGCAGGCCTAAGTGAGTTTGACAAAGGCCAAATTATAATGGCCAAACTAATGGGTTAGAGCATTTCAGCGATGGCAAGGTTTGGGTTGGGGGTGGTCATGGTCAGCCATAGTTAGTAAACTTAAAAAAATAGTCTGAGGAGAGAAAAACCACTTGCAAACTATTGGCAAGGTGTGAGCCAACCATGACTCATCAGTGCTAAAGATGAATAAAGGCTGTCCTGTTTGGTACGAGCCAACAGAAGGAAAACTGGTGCAACTCACGAGAAATTTGAATGCTGGTGATGGGAATAATGCATGACAACATACAATACACTGAACCCTGCTGAAAATGGGGCTGTTCCGATTACCTCTGTTCACTGCTGAAAGAGCATGCAAACATCAAAACTGCATATTGAATAATTGGAAGAAGGTCAATCTCATTTCCTGTCGCATCATGTGGACAGCTGGGTACATGCACACTGTTTACCAGGGAAAGTATTGGCACAACAATACACTGTGGAATGAAAACAAGCCAATGGAGGAAGTGTACTGCTTTGGGCAATGTTCTGCTGAGAAACCCTGGGTCCAGTCATTCATGTGCAGGAAACTATGATACCTACCATCTATCTAAACATACTTGCAGACCAGGTACACCCTTTCATGGAAACAGTATTTGCCTCTAATAGTGCCTCCTTTCAGAAGGATAATGGGCCATGCCACACTGCTCAAATTTTTCCAGTGGTTCGTGAAACATGAAGCCTTCCACGTACTGCTCTGGCCTCCAAATTTCCCAGACATCAATCCAATTGAGCAACTTATATTTGTGTTGGAACAGCAAATCCGATCCATGGTGGCTCAATCATGTGACTTACAAGAGCTAAAAGATCTGCTAGTAATATGTTAGTACCAGATACCACAAGACACCTTTAGAAATCTTCTAGCATGCACACCGCTCCAGGAAAGAACTGTTATGGTGGCATGTGGAGAACCACCATCGTATTAGGCAGGTGGTTATAATGTTTTGGCCTTTTGGTATATGCTTTCCAGTGCTTGAATGCTCTAAGGTATAAGCTTCTGACTTCTTTTTTTTTTTTTTTTTTTTGATTGGAGGTTTAACGACCACCGTGAGCAACTCAATGGGCTATAAGCAGTCGCCCGTCCCTAATTTAGGGTCACTGGTTCCAGGGAAGGGAGAGAGCCAGTGCCGTAAGACAAACACAACATCCATGCCACACCGGGATTCGAACCCGGGCCCCTTACGGACGAATGATCAGAGGCCATCGCTTAGACCACTGCGCCCTTCTGACTTCTTTTACAACTGAATCTAGGTTAAAATCCCAGGGTAAGATATGGTTTCATTTGGGGGGGGGAGGGGGATAACCACCATGAGCAACTCCATCCCTAATTAGGGCTAGTAGTTCCAGGGAAGGAACAGAAATAGTACTCAACTGTCAAACAAACACTCCAACCATGCCTCATTAGAGATTGAACCAGGGCCCACCTCTATTTAGTCAGAAGCCAGCCTTAAACCACTTATCTACCAAGAATGTTTTGCTTGCCTTCTGAAGCTGGTTCTTTTTCCTTCCCTAAAACAAATGGCTCAAAATTAGGACTGGACTACTCTTTCCAGACATGCTCAATGAAGTAATTAAACCTAAACATCAAAAGAAAAAAGAAAAAAAGTACCACTCCACACATTGTACTGTCTTTCTGTTATCAACAGAGTTTGTTTAAATAAGTACTTTATGAATTAAACTGAAGACAGCATTCTTTACATGCATAATAGTCTGATAAATGCTGATAAATGTAACCTGATGCATTCATTAGACTGCACAACCATATCAAAACATACAATACATTTCTCAAGGCAAAGATTCTGGGTTAAAATCTCAAGCTAGATTGTGAACCCCAGAAAATCTTTTCGTGTACATAATATCAGAAATTTACACATGAAAGCATCATATATTTTTACTTTGTTTTTACATAAAACAGAGTTGGACCACTTTTATTACATACTTTATAAACTTTCAATATGATACTAATTTTTGCACGACCTTTGGATTTATTTCTCTATCATGTTACTGTCAGGAATGAAGTCCTTTGCTGTCACATATAAAATGCTACCTAGAATTTATACCTGGGCGAACTGCTGTTCACGATCATTATTTTATACCAAATTTCAAAAATTTGGGAAAAAGATTTACTCGTTCGTTTGTTTTTTGTTCTTTTACACGTACAGTACTTCAAAAGGAGAACAGGTGGCTCAAATTTTTAAATGAAACTGCGGGGAACAATAGTTTAATCTAGTACTTTATGAAATAAATGGTCACTCAGAAAACGGAAAAGCAAACTGCTAGAAAGAGAGTAGTAGCACTGTGTTTACCCAAATTTCCATAACCCAAAATTCCCACTCGAATTACCATATTCTTAAAATTTATAGGATTTATCCATAAAAATTGTAATAACTATTGATCTTACAGTATTATTCACTGAGCTCACAAATGGTGGAAAACTAATCAGTTTGACGTGATAAGTGATAAAGCACGTGCGTATCACAATTTGTTTACATTTCTCGCGTCCCGGAACAGTAAAAAAGAATAAATTAAAAAGTGATGTATCATTGCGATTCGATTAATTGTATCAGTAAACCCTTCGGCATCGCCAAGGAGATTAGAAGAAAAGGAGGTGAACGGACCCGTTTTGAGTGAAGCCGAAACAGATCAGCTGTTTTCTGTCCTCTGAGGTGCTGGGAGTCTGCGCTGCGTGAGTTCGGGAACATGACGTCACTTCCTGTGGCTTAAGCAGTTTTGTTTAGCGCATGAAAACCAAGGATGGAAAGAAAGAATATTTCGGACTTCTTATTTCTTAACATTAGGCTTTTGGTTATATTTTAAACATGGTTACTTGCATAATGGAAGTATGCATGGTTACTTGCACATGGGCAGTAAGTAACCATGCGCACTATGCACTTCTGCTAAAAAAATCATTATTTTGTTCAATTTTTTAAAGAAATACCAAGACATATTTTCCTGTTTTTTCTGGAATTTTTTTATTATGGGAATGAATATTTCAGCCTCAATTTTCTTCATGCCTGTATGGGCAGAGTAAAGTTTCGAAAAACCCGTTCAAAATGGCGATTTCCCCATAGAGATATACAGGAGATTCTTAGGTTGGGCGCGTTGGCGTAGTCAGCTGATAAAAAGTGGCGTCACGCCAGAAGCACAGGGAGAGGGGCTGGTGCCATCTCCTCTTACTTCTAACCTCCTTGGGCATCGGCTTCCACTTCGGCCTTCAGAGGCAACGAGCAGCAATTGATATAGCAGCGCCATCTCTAACCACGAGTAGTTGGTGGGGAAAAAAACATCTATGAAACATGAAACTACAAGTACAAAGATTCGGCTGTTTGAGAATACAGCACACATACAAATTGGAAAGGGAGTGAGATAAGGTGACACCATATCTCCCAAGTTCTTTAATGCCACATTGGAAAATGTCTTTCAATCCCTGAACTGGGAAAACAAAGTGATAAAGATTAATAGAGATTATCAAACTCACCTTCGTTTTGCTGATGACGTTCATTTTTGCAACTACCCCAACAGAGCTGCAGAGTATGATCTAGGAACTTGCTGACAAGAGTAAAGAAGTGGGATTAAAAATGAACTTTCAGAAGACAAAAGCAGAGGCGACTTTAAATCTTTTGGGGCCCTAGGCGCCAAACGATTTTGGGGTCCCTCCTTCCCCTTCTTATCGCCTCAGAAATTTTCATCCGTCAGATTAACGAAGAAAAAGCAAAGTCAAGAAAAATGTTTTTGCGCTTTTTGAAAATGCGATTCTACCATAAATTATTAGGCCGTTTTGTCAGAAACAGTGCTAATGTAATCAGTTTGACTGTTCACTCACATCGAACTTTTTGTTTTTACAGATATTTCAAAAATTATTTTTGCGGCTAATAGGAATTCAAAGGGCACTAAATTTGGCACTTTAAATATTTAAATATCCCATATTCTTTATGAATTTACGACTAAGAGCTGTCAAAGTCGAACATTCAAGAAATAAAATATTTCTTCACGAGAGAACATTCAAGTTCACTTGTGAAGAAATATTTTTGTGCCTCTCAGACTAGGATTTAACAGTTCTTTCTCAAATACTTAAATTTTCGAATCAGTTCATTAATTTCCTGCTAGAGGTACTGAAGGACAATAAATGTGGTTTTCACAGATTCTTAAAAAATTATTTTTGCGAATGATAGGACATAAAATTTCACTAAATTTTGGCCATTTTAAATTTCACTACCAGTTCATAAATTTTCCTCTAGTTCTGGAACTGGAAATTTAACAAATTTCAGCTTTACTCTACGAGAGAGCATTTCAGTTACAGCAAAAATTCTTTTTTAGTTTGATATGCTTAGCAAAACTGGCTACATTAGTACATCTTCAGTTGCTATAGCTATTTGGCAAATTTAACGTTAAAGGCGCTGAAAATGGAGTTTCGCTAAATTTATCAATACAATTCGTATAAATTGTCATGAAACTGGAATAAGTTTCAATTACAAAACATGCCCTCTCCATTGCTTCAGCTTTAGAAAATCACCTTGTTTTTACGTTATGAGCAAATTAGTAGGCAACGAGCATATGGTATCCAGCAAAAAAAAAAAAATGCTTGAAAACACTGACAACCGGAGAAGTCCTCCACGTTACAAAATACGTATAATTTCAATTTGTGCGCAGTACTTCGCTTTAAAAGGGTGGATGACTTTTCTTGGAAGAGTTTTCTTGTGGCGAAAGATTCTCTAAGTCGAAGAGATTCAGCCGTCCATGGCATAGACAAATGTCATGGACCAAAAAAAGTTGGACAGTAAGAATTTCATCAGTCAGTGCAAAGGCGAGAGAGTGAAGAGTTTCTTGAAAACATTTTTCCTTATTACTTTCATCAGAAAATTGAGGTCTGCGTTTTATTTTTTTATGTCAGAAAGATGCGTAAGATTTTCTTTATACCTCCACCGCAGTTATCAGAAATACACTGCCGGACAATTGCTAAAGACGGATGACAATAACAACGATAGAAACCATAAAATGGAAGGCAGGAAAATGTGGAAATTAGCATAAGTGCGGGATACAGTAAGACGTGTTGTGCGTATGCAAATTTTGGATTGCCGAACTTGTTCGTGGTGTCATAGCGCTGATAAGAGATGTAAAGGATTTGACGCGTATTGACCGTTGTTGTTCAAACGCAAAGTTGAAAGGGAAAGAATCAATTAACGAACTTGCAATTTTCAGTATGTTTTCCCGACATCACCTAGATGATTTTACGCGTGGCCGTATTATTGGCAAGATTGAAGAAGGGCGAAAAATAACAGATGTTGCCAGGGAGTTCGACGTCAGCCACAGTGTTGTTTCAAGGCTTTGGAAATCATTTCAAACAAATGGAAAGTGTAGCAAACGTCACGGGGGAGGTCGTGTTCGCAGTACAACACCTGCAGAAGATCGGTACATAGTGCTATCAACAAAAAGACACCGGCGTACCACAGCTAGTGAGGAAGCAAATCAGTTTATGGCTGCTACTGGCAAGCGGATCTCCCGAAAAACTGTCGCCAGACGTTTGCATGAAAGAGGACTATACGCCCGCCGTCCTGTTGTGTGCATTCCATTGTCCAGACGTCACCGTACCGCCCGTTTGCAATGGTGCCATCAACATCGCAATTGGACTGATAACGACTGGTCTGCTGTCCTCTTCTCAGATGAGAGTAGATACAGTCTATCGTCTGATTGTCGACGACAATTGATCTGGCGTGATAGTGGTACTGCATATTATCCAGCAAACATACAAGAAAGGGACCGATATCCGACATGTAGTGTCATGGTATGGGCTGGCATCATGATCAATGGCCGTACGTCCCTCTATGTGCTTCCAACTGGGACTATGACTGACCAACGATACATTAATGATGTTCTGCTACCTCATGTTCGCATGTTCCGTGGTGCTGTCGGTGATAGATTCATTTTCATGGACTACAACGCAACATGTCACCGAACAGTCGCTGTCCAGGAGTGTCTTGAGAGCGAGAATATACATCGCCTCGTATGGTCAGCACGTTCTCCAGATCTGAATTCCATTGAAAATGTGTGGGATGCTTTGGGGAGGAGTCTTGCTGGTCGCCAATGCCCTCCAATAAACAAGGACACCCTCATCCGTGCACTGGCAGAGGAATGGGATAAATTACCCCAACAGCAGCTTGATAATGTTGTGCAAAGCATGACACGACGTGTGGAATCTAGCATCGCCCTCCATGGTGGCCATATCCCGTATTGACATCTTACGCCGGAACGCCTGCGGACGGAAATTGCATTTTTTTCACGTTTACGTATTGCACAAAATGGCCTGTTTGTCCCTTGAACACGTTCCAAATCCTTCTGGATTTCAGAGCACAATAAATTGTCTTTCTTGTAATGTCCTGGCATTCTGACATTATTTTATTTCACTTGGTATCCAACCACACTTACTTTTTCATGCGCTATATAGCCGTTTATGATCCGTCCTTAGCAATTGTCCAGCATTGTAGAAGCATAAGGATTAAGTGCAAAAGATTCAGCTTAAAAATGGAAAAGTAGGAACCACAGTTTTTCGAGTAAGAGTATCATTGAAACTTTTGTTGGCCGCCTGGTTGGCGCAGTGGTCTAAGCGCTGGCGTATGACCATTCGTCCCAGATGGGTCCGGGTTCGGATCCCGATGAAGCATGGATGTTGTGTTTATCTTGCGTTACTGGCTCTATCCCTTCCACTGTAGCCAGTGACCCTAAATTTAAATTAGGGACGGGCGACTGCTTATAGCCCATTGAGTTGCTCACGGTGGCCGCTAAACCTTCAATAAAAAAAAACTTTTATTGTTTTTCAAATGTTCATTTGTTGTTAATTTAAGGAATAGAAAAGGTGAGAATACTTGATAATTATCAGTATTGAACTAGGGGAGGAGAAAGCAATAAGAAAATGCTATTTCAATACAATAGAAATAGCTTTTAACACTATTCAATAAAGAAAAGATAAACAGTGCAACATTCTCGAATTTCTTTATTTTGCAGCCTAAGCATACACTTTTTGTGAAAAGAAAAAAAAGTACGAAGAACCCCGAGAAAGTTCTTTGATCCTAATGAAACTCTGCATGCAAGAACCTCAGCACCGAATATGCAAATGATTAATTAAAAAATAACGACCAATAACTAAATAGCGGCCCGCGACAGCGCATGGGAACCGCCTCGAGAAGGGTATGTCAAGAGCAAAGGGCGACACAACAGGTCGTAGAATGCGTCGACGTACTGGACAATTGTGACAGCGAATTTTTTTTTTTTGATGTGAGGTTTAACGACCACCGTGAGCAACTCAATGGGCTATAAGCAGTCGCCCGTCCCTAATTTAGGGTCACTGGTTCCAGGGAAGGGAGAGAACCAGTGCCGTAAGACAAACACAACATCCATGCCTGACCGGGATTCGAACCCGGACCCCTTACGGACTGACAGCGAATTGCTGGTACATTAACCTCCCAGACTGTGAGGATGCCACGACGACGGATCCGTGCACACCACGAGAAGTGGAACGGGTTTGCGAGAGGATATATAATTGGGCTGAGAGAAGCCGGTTGGTCAAATCGCCGTACCGCCAGGCATTTGGATCGGAGAGACACGGTAATTGGACGATGTTGGCGCCAATAGGTCGAACAGGACACCACAATTCAGCGGCACACGGGCAGTGGAACGCGAGATTCGAGCGTCTGTGAGAGCCGCGTGAACAGAACCGAATTCGTCGTTCTCAACCATCCGTGGCCTTGTTGCGTTGTCCACAGATACGGAAGTGACCATTCGGACCGTTGCCAGACTAGTTGCGACAGTAGGATTTTATTCGAGGAGGCCAATCCGCCGCTTACTACTGATTAGAGAGCATCGCAGGCACCAGTTGCAATGGTGTTGGACCCGATCTACGAGGGATAATGTCCAGTGGTGTCATGTTGTCTTCAGTGATAAGTCACGGTTTGCACTTAGCGCCGATGACCAGCGCACGGATCCAACTTTTACCGTGTAACGGCACAGGGCTCGGACACCCGATCTGATTGTCTAGGAAGCTATTTCCTACGATAGCTGGACACCCTTTGAAGTCCGTACTACCCTCACGGCTCAACGGTAGGTCGACGCATTCTACGATCTGTTGTGTTGCCCTTCCCGTAGCACATCACCTAGTAATTTTGCAACAGGATAATACCCGGCCACACACGGCACAGCTCTTTCGGGCCTGCCTCTGTAATATCGACACCCTTCTAGGCCAGCCCGATTACCCGATTTCTCACCGATCATACATGATGGGACCCCACCTACACTCATCCCGGAATGTCGGCGAATTGGCCAACAATTTGGACACCATCTGGCATTCCATACCTCAGAACAGTTTCCTTAAACTGTATGTCTCTGCCGCGCTGGGTTTCTGCTCGTATCCGAGCGAGAGGTGGCGCTACAACTTACCGACTTCTTCTACTCATGTAACTGTTTTATCCGAATAAATTGTCCAAATGCTGTGGAATTGCAATTATGTCCTCTCCTTTACTTGTTCATTACACATGCCAATTTTCACCTTAATTGGATGATTCCTTCTGGGTGCTTCGCCTTCTTTTTTTGTTGTTGTTGTTCTTCTTTCTTTCTTTTTAGCGAAGATTTTTAGCTACTTTGGTTTCGGGTGGTGTAGGAAGATTAGGGCTAAAGAAGAACTTGATTATACTACCCCAGAGAGAAAAGGCAGTAAACAGAAAACACCCCGGATCATCAGGACAGTTTCTGCAAGCACTCTTCATCGCAGCTTAGGAAAGACAGGTAAAAATTCCAACGCAGATGTTTTTCCTTGGCTGGAAGTCATATGAAAGTAATTTATATCACAGCCAGCTAAGTATTCGCCTTAAACAATGAAAAGTGTGGGAAGCGTCAACTCTTGTTTCACCTACCACTAAAAGGAAGGATAGGCTATTTTAACAGTTTCTTTCAAAACAAGTACATCGATAACAATTCGAAACTTTAAAATGAGAAAGTAAATTATCAATTGACGATAAAGTGGTCACTTTAAGGATTGATTTGTTTCGGTCCGTGAAAAGCAAAACAAAACTGGCAATCCAATTATACGTTTTCGAGGCCCCTCAAGCTCTGGGGCCCTAGGCGCGCGCCTACTCGCCTAGTGGGAAATCCGCTCCTGGACAAAAGTGATGTACAATGCTTTTACAAGAAATGAAGATTTATCGATTGATGGAGAAAAGCTGGAGATAACAGATGCGTACTTTTATCTTGGACAGCAGATATCAAGTGAGGGTCACATTATTGAAGAAATTAATCGGCGTACAAAACTTGCCTGGAGAGCTTTTGGAAGAAACAGCATAATTTTCAAGAGCAATATGCCATTATGTCTTAAAAGAAAAATGTTTGATCAATGCATCCTTCCAGCGCTTACGTATCGTGCAGAGACTTGGACCTTATCTAAAAGAGACTTACAACGGCTGCAGACAACTCAAACAGCATGGAGAGGTGCATGCTTGGTGAAACCAGGAGAGATAAGAAGAGAAACTCGTGGATCCGAAAAATTACAAGAGTGGAAGACATCATGATCAGAGTAAAATCCCTGAAATGGCAATGGGCCAGAAGGACAGACCATCGATGGACAGTCGAAATTTTAGATTGGATTTCAAGGGACAGAAAAAGACTCAGAAGAAGACCACGTGGAAGATGAGTGGATAAAATTCGAAAGTATGCGGGAGTAACATGGAGGAGACTGGCACAAGACAGACAGGAACAAGCTTGGAGAGACCGTCCAGCAGTGGAGTGATAATGATTGACAATGATGAAAATGATGACATAGCTACTGGAAAGGTACAGACCTAAAAAAAATCGAGTCTCCCCCCTTCCTTAACTTTCGAATCGTTTGTCGCATGCGAACAAGTAAGGTACCTTTGGAAAGCCCTTGAAGGGAACTATCATGTGATGTGAAGAAACATATGCTAATTAGCTCTCTATCTCCGAAGTTTTGCATATAAGAGGAATGTTGTTTTACGCGCTTCTATTCGGCACATAATAAACCTAAAATTCCAAATTTCATACGAATCGAACAATAAATACGTGTACAGTGAGCTGCGGAAAAAAGATGCCGTTAATGTTAAACTGCAAAAGTTGTTTCTGCCTTGTATCATTTAATCAAGAACAGATACAGTGATTCGGTATTGCACAGTAAGACACACAGAGTCCCAGATAACATGAGCCGCTATACAAGAACCGAACGGGTATATTAAAGAAATTATTAAATAAGATCATGAAAAAATATGAATTATGATCATATCAGGTTAATTGTCCATTTTTTTTTTTTTTGATTGGAGGTTTAACGACCACCGTGAGCAACTCAATGGGCTATAAGCAGTCGCCCGTCCCTAATTTAGGGTCACTGGTTCCAGGGAAGGGAGAGAGCCAGTGCCGTAAGACAAACACAACATCCATGCCTGACCGGGATTCGAACCCGGACCCCTTACGGACGAATGATCAGAGGCCAACGCCTTAGACCACTGCGCCACCGGGGCGGCGAATTGTCCATTGGATGCGAAATATTATAAAATCCTTAAATCCAAATTTTCGGCGTGGTAGCATAAAGCCTTGCTGAGCTATACGCGAAAACTCAAGTATACATTGATTAAGGGGCCGTGCATAAAAAAACCTATTTTCCTCTACTTACCGTAAAACGGCTTACCCCGTAGTACTGAAAAATGCTTAGGAGAAAGTGTTTCTGCGTGAAGTTGGTTGAAGGAAGCAGTAATAATGTTGTATCCCTAAATTCAGAATTGCAACTTTTAATGATGAGCATCATAAGTTATTAATAGTTTTGCACAAAAATAACTTAGAACATAGTTCGTGCAATTACATATTTAATTTTTTCCTATTGGTTACGTAGCTGACTCTTGTATATTGCTTAATTCAAAACCGCAAAAAAAAAAAACAGTACGTTCCACAAAACGAAAGCTTCGTATGTGTTTTCTGTATATTTTTTACATAAATACCATTACAGCTTCGTTAAATTATGAAACTGTGATCATGGAAATGAAAACTGCAAATTTTTCCCTGTGCGAGTGAACCAGTGTGCTTGATTTTTTAGCACGTCTTTTGAAAAAAGATCGTGCTTATGTTATCGGTTTCTCCGTCCGTCCATCTGTCCGCCTGTAGACACCATATCTCTGCAACTATTAGTCCAGTTTGAAAAATTATTTTTGCATTCGGAAGCTTGAAATGTGAGAATGATGATGCTTTATTTCGGTTTTTTTTTACGATGTACAATTTTGCCGCTAGAAGGCGTGACTGCATGCAGATGATGTCGAATTCAAAATACATTTTATTACATGTATTTGCTTCTAAACATCCGATTGAAAATTTTCTATTCTATTATCTTTCGATTCCGTTTATGTCGAATAGTATTTTAGTTATACTTACTTTCTCAAATTACGCATAGATTTTCCGCTAGGGGCGCAAAAGTAAATTATATTTTCCCCGATATCTCTTCTTTTAAAACTCTGATTTGAAAAAAAAAATTCTTCAGTGGATGTAGCTCTTGATGAAAAATCTTTTGCGTATAATTTGTAATTTTTTTTTTTTATTAGAGGTTTAACGACCACCGTGAATAACTCAATGGGCTATTAGCAGTCGCCCGTCCCTAATTTTGGGTCACTGGTTCCAGGGAAAGGAGAGAACCAGTGCCGTAAGACAAACACAACATCCATGCCTCACCGGGATTCGAACCTGGACCCCGTTCACGCGAATGATCAGAGGCCATCGCTTAGACCACTGCGCCACCGGGGGCGGCTCTTATTTTTGGTAAAGACTACTTTGGCCACCAGGGGGCGTAAGCTTAATTTTTGCTTCTGATGTATTTGCCCAAAAATCTGAGCGTCTAAATAAAAGCTCGGTTGAAAAAATTCGTTTGTAGACCGATACTATTCACGTCGACAAACCTTGTCGAAATATTTCCTTCTTAAAATATTGCATGTTTTCGCCGCCACGGGGTGTAGAAGTATATCTTTTTTTTTGTCAATATCTCTGCTTCTAATAGTCTGATTTGAAAAAATCTTTCTTTATTGGATACAGTTACCGATGTGATATGTTTTCCATGTATTTTCATAATTTTGAAGTAATTCACAGACCTTCCACTAGGGGGCGTAAAGGTAAATTGCGTTTCTACCGATATCTCTGCTTCTAAAACTACGATCTGAAAAATTCTTTCTGCACCGGATACAGCTCCTGGTGGAAAATCCTTTGCATATAGTTTCTAATTTTTTTCAAGAAAAAGGGTTTGGCCACCAGAGGGCGTAAACCTTAATTTCCCCTTCTGATGTATTTACAGCAAAAATCTGAGCTTCTAAAATCTCGATTGAAAACATTTCGGTTGTGCGCCTATACTACTCACGTCGATAGACCTTTTAGGAATATTTTCTTCTTAAAATAATGCATGATTTCTACGCCAGGGGCGTAGATGTATATCGTATTTTTGCCAATATCCCTACTTCTAGGAGTCCGATTTGATTGATTGGAGGTTTAACGACCACCGTGAGCAACTCAATGGGCTATAAGCTGTCGCCCGTCCCTAATTTTGGGTCACTGGTTCCAGGGAAGGGAGAGAGCCAGTGCCGTAAGACAAACACAACATCCATGCCTGACCGGGATTCGAACCCGGACCCCTTACGGACGAATGATCAGAGGCCAGCGCCTTAGACCACTGCGCCACCTGGGCGGCGAGTCCGATTTGAGAAATTAATTCTTTGTTGGATAGTGTTTCTGATGCCAAATGTTTCTCATCTTAATTCAAATTTATCTTAACTTATAAGTCTGCAACTAGAGGGCGTAAGTACATCATTCCGTTCGTAGCAGTATCTGCGGGATTAAAAGCCTATTGAAAAACTTCTTTCTTCGGTCAGATACATTTTTTTGCCAGATTGGTTCCATTGACTTTGTATAGCTTTGATAAATTTAATTTGCGTCAGAACGGATTCAAAAGATGTGCTCATTACCCCCAAAAATTCGGTGTCATCTTTATTGTTTTTTATATTGCAGATTAGCTCTTGTGTCCATTCCGTCTCGAATTATGGTATAATACGCATGTAATTGCATATTGTTTCGATTCATTGATATATTCCATTGTAGTTATACTGCTTAAACTGTCTGTAATATACAAAATGAAACTGCCTTTCGCTGCAATACAGAAGCCGAATCTACGTGTGTAGCTTGATCTGCACGCAAATTGCCTGTTCGGCATTAAACATTTTCAAGGAGGTTATATTACTGGAGACACCACTCCTATCCACGCAGCATTGCCGCCATAAGTGACCGTCCGTGCTGCCAATGACGTCAGTGCAAGCACGACCAAGGCCATCTTTATACCTCACCAGGCCTGCCACAAGGATTTGTGACGTCACAATCGTGGTGCTATTGCTTAACTCTTCGTGGTAACAGAAATGTTAGCGTTCACATCGTAAGGGATATGTTCTCGAGTACTTCTCGGAACTACTATACTGTGCAAATTAATTGGGACAAAGTAAAAAATCACTCTTTTTTCCAAAACTATGCCTTTATATCATTCTATGCCTTGATACACGCTGATAAATACCTGTATTAGTATGAAGTACGTCTTCCTTTAGCAGAAACGAACTCTTGAATTCGCTTTGGCATTGACTCCACTAATTGAGTGCATATATTTTTGACTTCATCATCGTGGAACCACACTTTTATAGCATTCATTATCATGCGTTCTTTGGTTGTACAGTCCATTTTACCTAAACGTCTCTTCAAAATATTCCACAAGTTTTCTATGGGATTTAAGTCTGGTGAATTTCAAGGCCAATCAAGCAAATGAATTTCATTTTCCAGCATGAAATTCTTGACCAATTTCGAATTGTGACATGGGGCCAATTCATGTTGAAATGTCCCGTCAAAAGTTTGCAAGAATGGAACAATCCTACGTTGTAATACCCTGAATTCACCATACCTTGAACAGGAACTAAGCTTCCAGTGCCATTTGATGGGAAAAAATCCCAAAACATCTGTTTCAGAAGGTGTTTTATAGTTTGTTTGACATACATGCTCAGGTCTGAAGGGTTCACCGTTGCTTCGTCTAACGACATTTGCTTGGTAACCCTGTACAAATAAATGAGTTTCATCACTGAAAATGACCTTTTCCAGTCGTCAGCAGTCCATGATTTATATTTTTTGGCCCATGCTAAACGTTTTATCTTCATTTTCGCATTCAAATATTATTTTTTCGTTGGTCTTCTTGCCTTCCGGCCAACTTCCATAAGCCTACGGCGTACAGTTGAATCACCAACACCACAACCACTAGCCAATAAATCTCTTTGCAGGTCAGTGCTTGTTTTTTTTTTTTTTATTCATTTTACTATTTCTGATTAGATATTTATCGGTTCGTGGAGTTGTTTTTCGTTTTCTTCCACATTTACCACTCCTTTTTGGAGACGGTGATCCAGATGCATTGTATCGCGCAAGCAGTCTTGATACACTGGATTTGTCTACACCAACTGCAGAAGCGATATCTCTCATTGTCATAGAAGTGTCATCCTTCAGAGCAATAATTTTTGCACGCTTCCTTGGAGAAATATCCATTTTTCAATACAGGAAAGCAAAACGTACTCACAGAGAGCAAAAATTAACATCCACCTGTCACACACGAAAGTTCACAACTGAAGCTGAAGTGCCTATTTCCTGTTTAAAACCGGTCAAACCACATTCTTACTATCAAGTTCTAACAGTCACACCACCTCACAACTGATAAAAATCGGTTTATGTGGGTTTCCGACATCAACTGGCGATCACATTACAATTCTGAGAATAAAATAGCTTGTCCCAATTAATTTGCACGGTATAGTATATTGGAATATAATTTCTTCAGAAAGGTAAGTAGTACTCTTAATGCTTTTGTGCGTATAGTATTTGTTCAAGTATCACCTGAAAAATTCAAATTAAATTTGCATCGCGATTGGGAGACAGCATGTGGGTGAAATCTGTTTCTAACTTGTCGACATTCATGTTTTGGAAAAGAGAAGTCGCAACCAGACTGAAATATTACTGTATTTATTACTATATGTGCATATTTATTACTACATGTGCATATTTATTACTATATGTGCATATTGAAAGTATTAATTTCACAGAAAACTTAAAGTGCATTGTATAATTATATCTGATCGGTGATGCACTATCACATTTAGTGCTGTTGGTTGGTACAGCAGAAATAGAGACCTGTGTGCCTAAACATAATTTTTTAATCGATACGCAAGCTGTGGAGATTCTTCAGCACATTGTGCAGCAGCTTCACTCAATTCGTGAATGCATAGCAATCATGACATTTTTATTTTGTGTGTGTGTGTATGTGTCGTAAAAAATCGCGAATACCCTTTTTCCACAGCTATGCTGTAAGTATCACTTAAAGTTAAAAACACGATCCCTGAATCCACGATGCGTAATTTTTTCAGGTAAAAGCACTCAGGTAAAATAAAAGAAAATGTCGAATACCTCTAGGTATCCCAGTTTCCAGTCATCGTAATGTTGTTTGGCATTCTAAAATTACATGCTGTCTTATTTACAAAGCAACAAGCATTTCAGGATCATCAGTTATTTTGATATATCGTAAATAAGCTATGAGCCTAATACATTTCACTTTATTGCATAGTTATCGAAGGAAAAAGAAATATGGCAGTTGAAGAAATGAGGTTTTGAATAACTTGATAATCATAACAAGTCTTCAAAATTTTCAAAAATGGAAATTCGTCCACAATAAGCCCCAGGACGCAAGAATGAAAGCTACGTGTGTAGTGTTAAAAACAGAATTACTGGTGGCATACAATAGAAGATATGTTTTGAAATTCCAAGTTATCAGTTTTAAATTCAGTGAACAACCATTAAAACATGTTATTCAAAACGAAAATTTTGTAATTTCCTGTAATTCTAACATTATTCTTAACTAACTTTTGCAGAATAAAGAAATGATTTTTCATATGACGTCTTCAGAATCATGAACCCATTTCTAAGATCACAACGTAATTTCCCTAGTTCCATTTGCAGCATGCACATATTACGTATAACAAAATGTATAACATTACATCCCGTTTTATTCCGCAGCAATGAGAACATTTATAAAACGTAAAACCCGCACTTCATGAAGGATTAACTAACTTTCAATCAACAATTCGTATTTATAAAATTTCAGTACTGAATACTAATAAAAGAAACATTCCTTACCGTTGAAAATATCTTTTGTAGTCGAGCAGGATCTTTACAATAGACTTAAAACACGCTGTAAATATCCACACAACGTTCACCAGAACAACAGAACTAGCCAACAAAAACCGATATGATAACACAACTACAACTACGAAACGAGTCAAATCCGTAGGTCTACTGGGAAAAGAGTAGCCCTACGATTGTGACGTCACGGCCAAATCACGTGACCTTGTTGCAGGCCCGGTGTGGTGTTAAGATGGCCTTGGCACGATGCAGCCGCAGAAAAGAAGCTGTTTTGAAACCAATGGAACAAACGGTTCTAAGCGTATAAACAGATAAAATGAGTAATTCAATAATCTTGATCAATGATACACAAGCTTACTGTTTTCTCAACGGTATAACTTAGTTCGTTTTTGCCTGCTTGTGACGTCACACCACAGATTAGCTGTGACCTATGGCGGCAGAGCCAGTGGTGTCTCCAGTAATATAACCTCATTGGACATTTTCGCCTACCTGTTAAGAAACTAACCGCAACCAGTAGCGTTTGGAGCATTAAGCTTACTTAGTGTAGTTTAATACGGATCTAATTGCATTTTTGTTCTCTTTTTGTTTTCTTTTGCATTTCTTCTACAAATATAAATAAAATAATAACTTGTTACACTCTGCTAAAAAAAAAATTATATTCTAAGAATTTCGTATTTTAAGGAAAAGGGAAAAAGAAAGTTCCCAAATCATGTTTCTTCAGCATGCGCATGAAATAATAAAAACACAATGTTACCTACTGGACAATTTTTAGACTTAAATGAGAAAAGAAACTGGTTTGACAATCTAAAATAAACATTTTAGGTTCGCAAGGGAAATCTTAAAATTAAATTTCATACGACAGAATTCTTGTCTGCTGTTCGAATCTCGAACCTGCCGGCTATCAAGTCTGCGGTTTTTCCGGGAGTTTCCACTGCCTCCCATGGCTTGGGGACGCCAATGCGTAGACGGTTACCTGTCAAGTCTGTCCCGGTTGCACTTTGTCTGTTTCTCCTTATGCTGGCAGTAGCAGAAAAATGCATTTCCCAAGCCGTCTAGTCAACGTGGGAAATTAGACGATTACCCTCCCGAATAAAGAATTGGGAGGTACCTATAGCCAGAAGTGGTTATAAAAAGAGTTAACAGACAGACAGAATTACCATAGGATTCTAAATGAAAAATTCTATATGTTGTTTATGAACGACAAAGTACAACTAAAATTCCTGACGTAACCTTTTCCTGTTTCAAAAGAGTTGAAGGTGTGACGTAATGCATCTCTGATGTCATGTTAGAATGATTTAGATGAGATGGCGTCACACCAGTAGCTATTGGAAATAGGACCTTTTTGCTATAAAAACAAAGCAAAGTGTTATGTGCGTCCGCTGTGGGCGACAAAATAGGACAAACGTTCATACTTTCGAACAAAGGAAATTTTATTGTTTTAAATTGACACGTGGAATTAATACATGAGAGGTGCACATTTAAATTACAAGACAGCTGCTCCCATTAATTCGTAAGTTAAGCACGATATCTATGAAAGAAAAGTGAGTTTTTGAGGTGGAAAATAACAAATCATTTGGAATAGATCGCACAATTTCGTAGCATGTTGCGAAAGTCATTTCCAAAAAATTGGGTGATCATCGCGTTCCTCATATGTTGCCAAAGTGTTCCGAATGTGTGTTAACCTGTTTCGCGTGTGTTTTCAAAAGCTCTTTCCACCATAAAATGCTTTATGATGTAAGATACTAGTATTTTTACATAACACATTCCAGACACTTCGTGGCAAAAGCATGGAACACTCTCGTAGCACATTGCGTACACATTTTCCGGAATAACTTTCTCGATGTGTTCCGAATGAGTTGTCAACCTTTTCTCAATGTGTTCAACTGGGAACACGTTGATGTGCTATATATTCCGAAATGCCACGGAAGGCTAGAAAGAAATTCTCGAAATAGGGCATGGCTGAAGCATCTGCATCCTTTTAACTGTACTAATGCCCTAATTTACTAAAATAGTGGATTTTGTGTAAGTGAAACTTGATTTCAAACATGTCATATGTCTTTTGTAGCACACAGACATTAATCTGTTACCATTCAGTAGGTTAACAGAAGCGCCAATCCTTATATATTCCATGGTATATTGGGTTGGTGCGAATGAAATGTCCGGCGCGAACGAGCAGTGGAGACAGGCCCCCACCACAGCGGAATGGATCCACCCACAGGTGTTGCGGGTATTACGTCACAGAGTTACTATAAATAGCAAGCATGTGTGTGAAGAACAAGGTTCAGACCAAAGCGAGTTCAGACGTGATTTGGTTGAACGTAACGTGACTTGCAAAGGAAACATTCGGATGCCGGATTTGAGAGTTATCTTCCTGTATGAATTTAATCTGGGCCATTCTGCCGCAATTGCCGCTCGAAACGTTAATAAAGCGTTTGAGGAGAATACGGCCAGCGAACGAACCATTACGTATTGGTTTGTGAAGATACGGCCTGAAAAACGAAGCACATGGTCACTGACCTGTAGCTGTTTCTGACAATGTTCTGTTGCGTGTGGTTGAAGCGGACCACAGATAAACATGCCGTGAGATAGCGCCAACGAGGTTAGAATAAGATATCTGGAGATACCCTTGTTAATGGAGCAAAACCACTTCGCGTGAAGCCTATAACCGCAAACGACGGCCGTCAAAGTGTGGGAAAGCTCATTGTTTTCAAGGCTATTGCAATGCAATGTGTGTTCACCGAATCACTTTCTTTCGTCGCAAATGTTTCCAATTTCGCATCGTAACTTGCTGCCAATGTGTGAGAAAATGCTGAATTCATAAGATTCCTAATTATTTTCAAGCTCCTTCCCATTTTTATTTTAAATTGAAATACACGAGTGCTAGTGCAAATTCCAAACAAAACATAACGCTAAAATTGTAAACTTCATTGGTATAAGAAATATTATTCATTCCGGTTCGATATTAACACGATTTCTTCAACCGAAAACCACGCAATTCCAAAATACACACAGTTGAAATTGCACAGGTATCATGTAAACAACGTCAATTTCCCACACATTGTGGCTTCACGGTTAAGAGACTCGGGGCATCTCCAGAAGTATTATTCTAACCTCCTTGGATAGCGCAGAGGTAGGTGTCCACCACACGATAGTTGTTCGACGTCTGGTTGCTCTGGGTAAGGTCAAAACGCTGGACATGTGGCTGCTGCATGAGGTTGACAACTGGCGTTTGAAGTCTCCACATAGCTCCTTGCCAGGAATAAAAAAGAACCTCTACTGCATCGAATAATCATCTGCGACGCGAACTGCGTCCTTTATGATAATCGAGAACGATCTGCACAATAGTTAAGTCAGGTACAGCCTGTTGGACGGCATCCAAAGCAACCCCTACACACAAAGAAAATGATGCTCCTTGTCTGGTAGTCCACAGCCAGGATAATTCATCGGAGTTTCTTAGCAAGGGGCCAAGCCATCACTGCAGAAGGTTATTGTGCTGAATTAAACCAGATCAACCGGAAATTGCTGCAGAAACAACCGGCTTTGGTCAAGAGACATAGTGTACTTCTGCTCCAGGACAACGCTCGTCCCCATGTCGCACAACGAACAATGCTGACACTAAGTGCCTTGTGCTATGCAGCACTGCCTCATCCTGCCCAAATCCCCGGACTTGTCTCCGACAAACTGTCATCTGTTTCGTCACCTGGATCACTTCCTGTCCGGGAAACAGTTCACGACAGACAACGATGTTCAACGTGCAGTTGACGACTTCTTCGGGTCCCAGCCACAAGACTTTTTTCGTTCCGGGATCATGGCTTTGCCGGACAGATGGCAACTATGTGTCGATGCCGAGGGGATTATTTTGCCTAGGTAAGTTGTCCTACTTTTCCGTTCTCGCGGTCAATGTGTACTGATCCTTTGCCAGACATTTCATTCGCACCAACCAATGCATATAAGAGTTGACGACTTTAATTATTGTGACAAATAACTTTTTCACGGTTCGGTATATCAGAGCGGAGCATGAACTATATTTGCGGGTTTATTTTATTAGGTCGAATCGGCCCCTGCCCTAATTTAGACTATTTGGACTTCGTGTTCATGTGTGGCTGTGCATGGCTCGAACGCGGACTTTTCAGCTGGTTCTCGTAATACGTGACCATTGACAAGCAGTATAGAGTTTTATACGTATTTCCAGTTATATTTGATATTTACATCCTCGTTCTCTATATTTGTGCTTTCCAAATATTTGAAATAAAAAGAACGATGACAACGAATTTTCTGTTGTAATCAGCACATCTTTTGAACCGTTTCTGTCACGAATTATA
Source organism: Macrothele yani (assembly GCA_039090855.1). NCBI lineage: Eukaryota > Metazoa > Arthropoda > Arachnida > Araneae > Macrothelidae > Macrothele > Macrothele yani. The sequence goes on along the minus strand of CM077030.1, from coordinate 107,937,114 downwards.
TTTTTCAAATTTATTCAAGGTCAATGTAAGCATTTAGAAAATATCAACCGGATTTTTGCAATCAATAAAACATCCAGAAATAGAAAAGCTACATTTCTTCTAACACTGTCTAAAACGTACGTTACAAAAATTAATTAGCAAAGGGCGCACAAAAACGTTCTCATAGCAGAAGGATATCGGTGACAGATTTTCAAATCGAAAAGGTAAAACAACAAATATAGAAAGAAACATGATATAACTCTACGCCTTCTAGCTCAAGAATTTTGCATAATAGGAGAGTTGAAAGTAGGCTTGGAATATTCTTCGTCGAAAAAGCTATGCAAAGAAAAAACAACTTTTCAAATACGTCTCCCGCAGAGGTAGCGAAAAAAAAAAAGCATTGGCCCTTACACCACCTAGCCGGAAATCTGTGCATTATTTAAAGAGGATAATGTTCCACATCTCTATTGTCATGAATGGCATACAGTAAAAAAGCAATTTCTCATTAAGGTTTTTAGAAGCAATGATACAGCTGCAAACAGAAGTACACAAGCACCACCTAGCGAGAAAACTGTGAACTATAAAAGTCCTCAAATACTAATCTACAGTGTTCCACAAGGTAAATGGAATCCGATGGTGAACGAATTTTTTTAATCGCACATTTAAAAGCAGAGATATTAAGAAAGACGTTGACGTCCCCTAGCGGCGAAATTTTGCATTATTTTGGTAAGAAAATACGCTCACCGAGTTTGCACATTTAGTAGTATCTGACCGAAGAAAGAAGTTTTACAATCGGGGTTTAGTCCCTCAGATATTACTGTAAACGGATACGTGAGCTTACACCCTATTGTGGCAGACTTCTTCGTGAAGAAAAATTTGAAATTACATGAGAAACATTTCGCAGCGGATATGCTCTCAAACAAAGGAAGAATTTTAAAGATCGAACTCTTAGGAGCAGAGCTATTGACAAAAATAAGATAAGCATCTACGCTTCCTGGCGGGAGAACTATACATTATTGAAAGAAAAGAGTATTCTGAAAATGTTTCCCAAAGAGAACGAAATGAATCCACGAAAGAATTTTTTCATTCGAGTTTTCAGGATCTCAGATTTAGATGCAAATGCATCAGAAGCAGAAATAAACCCTTGCCCCCTGGTGGCCAAACTGTTCTTTATCAAATATAAGAAATTATATGCAAAACATTTCCCATCAGTAGCTGTATGTGATACAGGAAGAATTTTTCAAATCGGAGTTTTAGAAGCAGAAATATCGGGGAAAACACAATTTACCTTTGCGCCTCCTAGCGAAAAGTCTATGATTTATTGGAAAATTTTAAATTTATGTGAAAAACATTTCGCATCAGAAACACTATCCAACAAAGAAGTAATTTTTCAAATCGGACTCCTAGAAGCAGAGATATTAACAAAAATATGATATTCATCTACGCTCCCTGGTGGAGAAACCATGCATTATTCTAAGAAGAAAAAATTCCAAGAAAAAAAATATCGACGTGAGTGGTATCGGTCAAAGAAATAACTTTTTCAATCCAGATTTTAAAAGCTCAGATTTTGCTGCAAATATATCAGAAGCAGAAATTAATACTTACGCCCCGTGGTGGCCAAACCGTTCTTTAACAAAAATTAGAAATTGCATGCAAAAGATTTCCCATCAGGAGCTGTATCCACCGAAGCAAGAATTTCTCAAATCGGAGTTTTAGAAGTACAGATATCGGGGGAAAATGCAATTTACTTTTACGCCCCCTAGCGTAAAATCTGTGTGTAGCTTGAAAAACTGGCTAAACCTGAAATGCTTTTCGACATAAATGGAATCGAAAAATAAAAGAATTTTTTCAATCGGATATTTAGAGCAAATGCATATAATAAAATGTGTTTTGAATTCGATATCATCTGCGTTTACGCTCTCTAGCGGCGAAATTGCATATCGTAAAAAAAAACGCAATGAAGGATCATCATTGGCACATTTGAAGCTTCTCAATGCAAAATAATTTTTCAAATCGGACAAATAGTTGCAAAGGTATAGTCCACAGACGGACGTACGGACAAACCGATAACACAAATACAATCTTTTTTTTTACAAAAGACGTTCTAAAAATTCGGATTTCGTGATTCTGCTTCAATTTTCTATTATGAAACTACCTTTTAATGATGAACGAATACTCAGTGCCTTGAGAAAGTGTAATGATCGGAAACAAGAATATTCAAAAAAATTTTAGCTTGCACAGATTCGGGTTTTCCATTATTAGAAAAATACACACTGTTTATTCTAACACTAATTCAAGTCACTGGCACGAATAAATGTTGTTGTTGTAAGGGAAATGGCAAGAGTAAATGAACTCCGTTCCTCGATGGCTGAGGTTATCGTACAAAGCACTGTAAGGGCTTTTGCTCGTGGTCCTCTGCTTTCAATTTGTCGGAGATTCCGTTCAAGACGCAGACTTTTCTGCATTATTACTCTTCTTGCAGGGAAGGAAACATTCAAGGTATGTTTCCCAGATGTAGATATATGGATGCCCCCTCTAACTTTATTTGCAAATATATTTGCTATTAATCATCCGATTTGGATGATATTTAAGATTTATGGGTTTTTCCATGTGCTAAATAGAATGCACATAAAATAACATAACTCTTACACGGAAGAATTCGGAGATAGTGAGCTAATTAACATGTTAATTAGCTTAATTTGCGCTTTGCTTCGTATCAGGTGATAGTTCGCTTTTAATGCTTTCCAACGGTACCTTACTTGTTTATCTGCGGCAAATGGTTCGAAAGTTAAAGGGGTGGCTCGTTTTATGTTTTTTTTAGGTCTGTATATACCAAAACATTCAAGCATAGGCGCTGACTTCAACGGTTCGAGACACTTTTTGAACCTCCAATGATTTTGTTGTGGGTTCGTCGAACCCCTAATATTTTTGCTCGTATTTCGTGGGGAAAATACACGTACGCATATGCGCATAAATCTTATTTTTCGTTATCAATACTTGAGGTTTTTTTAATATTCATTCCCCGTTTACTATATATAGAAAGTGTGTATAGAAATTTACCCATCAGACTGTTTATTGTGCCACAAAAAAGAATTAGTGTTTGTTCGTGCTTATCAAATTTGACGCGACAGACAATAGTACTGTTGTTTAAGATCATTTAAAACTGCCTCTTTCATAAAAGAAAACTATTCGGTTTGTCTGGGTTCCCACAAATTACAAAAGTCTAGCTCTACATTCCTATTCGAGGTCATAGCAATAAAGGCGGAAATACACTGCCGGACAATTGCTAAAGACGGATGACAATAACAACGATAGAAACCATAAAATGGAAGGCAGGAAAATGTGGAAATTAGCATAAGTGCGGGATACAGTAAGACGTGTTGTGCGTATGCAAATTTTGGATTGCCGAACTTGTTCGTGGTGTCATAGCGCTGATAAGAGATGTAAAGGATTTGACGCGTATTGACCGTTGTTGTTCAAACGCAAAGTTGAAAGGGAAAGAATCAATTAACGAACTTGCAATTTTCAGTATGTTTTCCCGACATCACCTAGATGATTTTACGCGTGGCCGTATTATTGGCAAGATTGAAGAAGGGCGAAAAATAACAGATGTTGCCAGGGAGTTCGACGTCAGCCACAGTGTTGTTTCAAGGCTTTGGAAATCATTTCAAACAAATGGAAAGTGTAGCAAACGTCACGGGGGAGGTCGTGTTCGCAGTACAACACCTGCAGAAGATCGGTACATAGTGCTATCAACAAAAAGACACCGGCGTACCACAGCTAGTGAGGAAGCAAATCAGTTTATGGCTGCTACTGGCAAGCGGATCTCCCGAAAAACTGTCGCCAGACGTTTGCATGAAAGAGGACTATACGCCCGCCGTCCTGTTGTGTGCATTCCATTGTCCAGACGTCACCGTACCGCCCGTTTGCAATGGTGCCATCAACATCGCAATTGGACTGATAACGACTGGTCTGCTGTCCTCTTCTCAGATGAGAGTAGATACAGTCTATCGTCTGATTGTCGACGACAATTGATCTGGCGTGATAGTGGTACTGCATATTATCCAGCAAACATACAAGAAAGGGACCGATATCCGACATGTAGTGTCATGGTATGGGCTGGCATCATGATCAATGGCCGTACGTCCCTCTATGTGCTTCCAACTGGGACTATGACTGACCAACGATACATTAATGATGTTCTGCTACCTCATGTTCGCATGTTCCGTGGTGCTGTCGGTGATAGATTCATTTTCATGGACTACAACGCAACATGTCACCGAACAGTCGCTGTCCAGGAGTGTCTTGAGAGCGAGAATATACATCGCCTCGTATGGCCAGCACGTTCTCCAGATCTGAATTCCATTGAAAATGTGTGGGATGCTTTGGGGAGGAGTCTTGCTGGTCGCCAATGCCCTCCAATAAACAAGGACACCCTCATCCGTGCACTGGCAGAGGAATGGGATAAATTACCCCAACAGCAGCTTGATAATGTTGTGCAAAGCATGACACGACGTGTGGAATCTAGCATCGCCCTCCATGGTGGCCATATCCCGTATTGACATCTTACGCCGGAACGCCTGCGGACGGAAATTGCATTTTTTTCACGTTTACGTATTGCACAAAATGGCCTGTTTGTCCCTTGAACACGTTCCAAATCCTTCTGGATTTCAGAGCACAATAAATTGTCTTTCTTGTAATGTCCTGGCATTCTGACATTATTTTATTTCACTTGGTATCCAACCACACTTACTTTTTCATGCGCTATATAGCCGTTTATGATCCGTCCTTAGCAATTGTCCAGCAGTGTATGTTGTACAGTCAGTTGACCCACCCTATTTTCGGGCCGTCGGGGACCTAGGAGGTTAGAACGGAGAGAAGATGGCATCAGCAGCCGCTGGTGAAGCCAAATCTGATCTGGTTTCTTGCGCCCTCCGGATGGACTGATGGAGAGGGTTCAGTGACGTGACGTCACTTACTGAAGACTTGTGCTGGAGTACGGGTTGATAGCGGCCGTCACCTACTCTCTGCAGTAGTTCCTGAAGGCCAACAAGACTCCCACAGCTTTAACAAGGCCGTGATTGGTTAATACGCAATAGGCACTTCTGGTCGACGAAGCATAATTTTGCTTAATTATTTTAGAATACTCTAAAAAGTGTTTGTAATTTTTGAATTTTTTTTTGTTATGTGCATGTACGCTGAAGAGCAATTGAATTAGAAATACGTGTCTAGTAACGTGTAGCATCACCTTTCGTCCTGATGACGGCAGCGATTCGTCTCGGCATGGACTCGACAAGACACTGGAAGCGTTGGATAGCCATATGGATCCACGACCCCTGAACAAGCTCCAACAGTTCACGAAGATTTTATGGAGGAGGGTCAGAGCCTCCAACATCTCTCTCGATGGCATCGCAGATGTGCTTGATGGGATTGAGGTCAGGTGACCTGGCTCGCCAAGGAAGCGAGGTCACGTCGGTGGAGTGTTCATCCAACCATTCGGATACAATTCGGGAGCGATGGCACGGTGCATTGTCTTGTTGCAGGACGAGGTCCCCAGTGGGATGTTGAAGACGCACAAACGGGAGCAAATGGTCGTCCAGGATATCCCGGTAACGTTGACCTGTGAGGGACGATGTCACACGTACCAGGGGTCCCATTTCAGTCCACGTAAACAATCCCCAGACGAGAATGCCACCCCCACCAGCTTGAAGAGTACACTTCTGGCAAGAAGGATCCATCGCTTCATGTGGTTTGCGCCGTACTCGTACCTGCCATCCGCATGTACCAACGTGAATCTCTACTCATCAGTCCAGGCAACATTTTTCCACATGTCTAGGGTCCAGTGGCGATGTTCCCGCGCCCATGCTAATCTTTGCATCCTGTGATGTGCGGTCAGCAGCGGTACCTTCGTGGGACGATGGCTTCTGTACCCCATAGCGAGGAGATGGCTCTGGATGGTGTGACTGCTTACACGTTTTTGTGCACCAGCGTTAAATTGCGAGTGATTTCTTGCACTATGGCTCGTCTATCCGCTGTTACAATACGAGCTAGCCAACGATGACCCCGCTCATCCACACGCTGATGTTCACGGCAGTTGGCTCTTGCAGGGATGGTTTTACCGGATTCGATGTACTCACGGTGCACCCGTGACACAGTGGCTCGGGAAAATCCCAGTGCCTGCACGACTTCCGAGATGGAGTGACCCATTCGTCGGGGGCCCGACAATTTTCTCACAATCAAATGCGCTTAGATCCGTCGTCTTACACATACTGCGTTCGACTCTTACTGATACCCGTCGCATCACTCCTTATATTGTCGGATCGCTGCATACGTCATGTCGTTTCCGTTTACAGGGCCGCCCACAGCGCCACATTTGCATAACACCAGCTGTCCCTAATTCAATTGCTCTTCAGTGTATATTTCGGTCCCATTTTTTCCTGACTGTACATACTGCACAAGTGCCTTTAAAACCTCTAAAGTACAGAAGCAGCCCAAGTTGGGCATACACAGCTGATACGAGTAGAGCCCATGGAAAACGTAGGGTGTACGGCTGATGCCATATCATCTCCCTTCTAACCTCCTATTTTAACTCAGAAATCATTTGAAGAAAAAATTGTTGGCATTTTTAAAATTGGTAAAAAAATCTTACAATAAATTTCACATGTTTTTCATAGTTTTATAAAACAACTGAGTTGGAAATTCACACATTATCTGTGTATTGTATATAATAATGTCGCGCCTACAAAAACAAAATAAATAGAAATAAATAATTATCTAGAGAAAAAAAATTCTGTAATTAACTATAATTTGATTCATTTTAGCATTTCATCCGTTTCATTGTGCCAGGTAATCTGACTGAATGAAATTTATATTAGACTTAAATACTTTCAATAATTTTTCAAGTCGGCGCCTATGCATTTAAGATACATACAGTGTTTGATTCAACGCATAATATATCGTATAAATAGAGCAGAAGGAATATTCGAGTGTGAATGCGAACCAACAAATTTCTGGGTCAAAATTTAATTAGCAAGTTCTCAATTTCGATGAAAATCAGCTATGAAATAGAAAATACGCCGCTACATACAACGAACACATGATACGTGAAATTGCTGCAAAGCGAATTTAAATATACTGCATTATCGTTCATTCATGCTACCTTTAATCACCTGATTTTGTTCCACAAATTGTTTTACTGAAAAATATTTTTACCCCATGAGCTCATGAAAAATTAATGTCGCATAAAATAAAAAAGGGGGTCTACACATATCATGTTTACAAAACTATTCCGGTGGCGCAATGGCCTAAGCGATGGCCTCTGATCATTCGTCCGAAAGGGATCCGGGTTCTAATCCCGGTTAGACATGGATGTTGTGTTTGTGGTTCTCTCCCTTCCTTGGAACCAGCGACCCTAAATTAGGGACGGGCGACTGCCCATTGAGCTGCTCACGGTGGTCATTAAACCTCCAATAAAAAAACTATCACGGCTTTTCCTTTCATATATATTGAGCTGCTCACGGTGGTCGTTAAACCTCCAATAAAAAACTATCACGGCTTTTCTTTTTTATATATTTATTATTAATTGCAGTGCCGTATTCATACGCATTAAACTAATTTTAAAAGCACATAATTTGAAAGAATATAATTTGAAAGAATAACAGCACTTTGTTTCATCTAATTTTCTAACCAAGCACTTCTATGCACAAACACTGCATGTTCTTATGAAGCAAATGAACAGTTAATACATCACTCCCTCTAACCGATACATGCATACAAAAATCATTTTCTTACCTTAATTTTTTCTTTGACTGTGTGAACTGTTTTTTTTAAAAGAAAGATGACTACATAATAAGCTGACCAGAAGTCCCCAATTCTTGAGGACAGTCCTCGAATTTAGTTTACTACCCCCAAAAAACGTCTGATGCCTTTGGGGACGCAAATTGTCCTCAAATTTTGATGTTTGTCCTCAAGTGTCCTCGAATTTACAATTCCTCACTAGCTCGTTAGATTTCTAATGAAAAATGTTCTTAAAAAGAGTTTTTGTTGTACTAGTTTTCCTACATGCTTCTTCTGAAAACAAATCTTGCCTATTTTTGTTTTTCTTCTTTCCGAGTTTAACGACCACCGCGGGCAACTCAGAGGACTGTAAGCAGTCACCGGTATAGCGTCTAGAAGGTAAAATGTGCCGAGCGCCTAGCGTACGTAATGATTGGCGTGGATACCGAAATTTGTCCCCTTCGTAGATGGCGCTGCGATCGCCTTCCCTTTCCTCTTTCTTACTGTGAGGGAAGCGGGAAACTAAATTATTATTATTTATTTTTTGGTTGTAGGTTTAACGACCACCGTGAGCAACTCAATGGGCTATAAGCAGTCGCCCGTCCCTAATTTAGGGACACTGGCTCCAGGGAAGAGAGAGAGCCAGTGCCGTAAGACAAACACAACATCCATGCCTCACCTGGATTCGAACCCGGACCCCTTTCGGACGAATGATCAGAGGCCACCGCTTAGACCACTGCGCTACCGGGGCAGCAAACTAAATTCGTGTTGCTTACTGTGAAAAGAACGGGAATTTAGACGAAGGCGTGTTATGTTTCAGGTTTTAGAAAGAATGTGGATTACCTAAATATTGTATATAAGTTACACTTAGCTCATCATGCGGAAGAGGAATTACCATTGTTTTGTACCAGGTTGCAATACTCAGTACAAAAACAGTAAGTTGTCACTCTTTGGAATACCCAAAAATGATAAACTTTTACAGCAATGGCAAAGATTGATTCCCCGTGCAGATAAAAACTTAGACAAATTTAGTGTTGTATGTGAATTACACTTTGATTAGAGATTTATGGTTCGAAATTTTGTGCATAAAATAAACGAGGAGACTGTGTTAACACCCAGAGATCGGCCCATCTTGACACCAGATGCAATTCCAACAATATTTCCAAACCTTCCCCATTATTTGTCAAAACCTCTGGCAAAAAAGAGGAAAGTTAGGGAAACCGATGATAAGCCTGATGGTAATTTAAATAGCTTGGAATTTACTTCCCATAGAGTTACACTGATCTGCCTTCTGAATATCAACCTTCCTTCAGAATTTTGGGGTAAGCAAATTCCTGCTAATAATTCAAAGTGCATAATTTTCCATGTTCATTCATTCAAATGTGAATTGTCAAATTCATTGACAACCGAAAAACTGGTTGTTGTAACCGAAAGTGAACCAAAGGTTACCTCTGTGAAGTGGTTTTTTTTTTTGATTGGAGGTTTAACGACCACCGGGAGCAACTCAATGAGCTATAAGCAGTCGCTCGTCCCTAATTTAGGTCCACTGGTTCTAGGGAAGGGAGAGAGCCAGTGCCGTAAGATAAACACAACATCCATGCCTTACCGGGATTCGAACCCGGACCCCGTTCGGACGAATGATCAGAGGCCATCGCTTACACCATTGCGCCACCGGGGCGGCCTCTGTGAAGTGTATTTACGTGGATTAAAAATTAATACAGTTTCTAATATTACTTCTAAAGATGAATTAGAATCCATTATTCGAGACGCTGATAGGCTAACAGTATGTCATGGCGCAGGCTCCATTTCAGAATTTGAAAATAACAGGAAGTACCATGAAAGTGGAGTTATTTTTGAGAATAATTTGTACAGCAAAAATGTGTAAGGAAGGGAACAACAGAGACTTGCCTCAAATGTAAGTATCTGCGGCGCTTACTTTTGCACAAAATAGCTTATCATAGAAGAAAGGCTACATTTAAAAATAAGTATCAGAATAAAGTTCGGAAAATCAACAGGCTGAAGAAACGGGTTATTTCGCTCTCTGATTACATTAAAAAAATCCAAAACAAAAATAAGAATTTTACAGAACTTTCCATTAATGAAAAAATAGCAGAATTACCCATTAAGCAGCAACAAATGGTTATTCATAGTTATAAGGCAGCAAAAAGGAAATCTGCAAGAGGTATGTCATATACCAAGTAATGGTTACTGGAATGCTTACTAATGCACATAAAAACTCTAAAATTGTACGAGCACATACGGAAACACAAAATCATGATCTTACCTAATAGAACAACGATTAGAAAGTATATTTCAAATTACAACAGTGGTTTTGGATTCAATGCACAGGCGTTTGAAGCAATTTCAAAGAAAACAAGTGAGATGGAGCCTTTTGCAAGACTTGGTGGTATACTAATAGATGAAATGAAGCTTACAGAAAAACTGCAAACAAAATCATCTGGTGAAATAATAGGGTTTGTTGATATTGGAACAAAATCATCTGGTGAAAATAATAGGGTTTGTCGACCATATTAACCAGGGGTGTATTTAAGAGAGAGGTTTGGGGGATTCAAACCCTGCCCGAATTAAGTCCAAAGATTTTTCAAATATAAATTTTGGGAGCTAAAATGTCAAAATGTTTAAAAATTGCTTCAGAACCATGCAGTATTTGAAATTGAAGTATATAGTTGATCTTAGTAAGCCATAATTATAAACATACACATACTGCTAGTTTTTATTACACAACACGACAATTTTTTGTTTAATCTCGCACAAAAACCATCCCTAAATTATCTCGAAAACGTTACTGATATTAACTAGAAATATCACATACACTGCCGGACAATTGCTAAGGACGGATGACAATAGCAACGATAGCAACCATAAAATGGAAAGCAGGAAAATGTGGAAATTAGCATAAGTGCGGGATACAGTAAAACGTGTTGTGCGTATGCAAATTTTGGATTGCCGAACTTGTTCGTGACGTCATGGCGCTGATAAGAGATATAAAGGATTTGACGCATGTTGACCGTTGTTGTTCAAACGCAAAGTTGAAAGAGAAAGAATCAATTGACAAACTTGCAATTTTTAGTATGTCTTCCCGACATCACCTAGATGATTTTACGCGTGGCCGTATTATTGGCAAGATTGAAGAAGGGCGAAAAATAACAGATGTTGCCAGGGAGTTCGACGTCAGCCACACTGTTGTTTTAAGGCTTTGGAAATCATTTCAAACAAATGGAGATTGTAGCAAACGTCACGGGGGAGGTCGTGTTAGCAGTACGACACCTGCAGAAGATCGGTACATAGTACTATCAACAAAAAGACACCGGCACAGCACAGCTAGTGAGGTAGCAAATCAGTTTATGACTGCTACTGGCAAGCGGATCTCCCGAAAAACTGTCGCCAGACGTTTGCATGAAGGAGGACTATACGCCCGCCGTCCTGTTGTGTGCATCCCATTGTCCAGAAGCCACCGTACTGTCCGTTTTCAATGGTGCCATCAACATCACAATTGGACTGATAACGACTTGTCTGCTGTCCTCTTCTCAGATGAGAGTAGATACAGTCTATTGTCTGATTGTCGACAACAACTGATCTGGCGTGATAGTGGTACTGCATATTGTCCAGCAAACATACAGGAAAGGGACCGATATCCGACATGTAGTGTCATGCTATGGTCTTGCATCATGATCAATGGCCGTACGTCCCTCTATGTGCTTCCAACTGGGACTATGACTGCCCAACGATACATTAATGATGTTCTGCTACATCATGTTCGCATGTTCCGTGGTGCTGTCGGTGATAGATTCATTTTCATGGACGACAACGCAACATGTCATCAAACAGTCGCTGTCCAGGAGTGTCTTGAGAGCGAGGATATTCAACGCCTCGTATGGCCAGCACGTTCTCCAGATCTGAATCCCATTGAAAATGTGTGGGATGCTTTGGGGAGGAGTCTTGCTGGTCGCCAATGCCCTCCAATAAACAAGGACACCCTCATCCGTGCACTAACAGAGGAATGGGATAATTACCCCAACAGCTGCTTGAAAATGTTGTGCAAAGCATGACACGACGTGTGGAATCTTGCATCGCCCTCCATGGTGGCCATATCCCGTATTGACATCTTACGCCGGAACGCCTGCGGACGGTAATTGCATTTTTTTCACGTTTACGTATTCTGCACAAAATGGCCTGTTTGTCCCTTGAACACGTTCCAAAGCCTTCTGGATTTCAGAGCACAATAAATTGTCTTTCTTGTAATGTCCTGGCATTCTGACATTATTTTATTTCACTTGGCATCCAACCACACTTACTTTTTTATGCGCTATATAGCCGTTTATGATCCGTCCTTAGCAATTGTCCAGCAGTGTATTATATTGTCAATACTTGCTTGTGTTTTGTTTTGCCAGCGATTTATATATAGTTACTCCACATCACATCTACCCACGTATAAATATTTTGAAAAAGGAAAAAAATTTTTAACAAAGATTTTGGGGCCCTTTCAATTTGAGGGCCCTAGGCATGTGCCTTGCGTGCCTAGGAGTAAATCAGGCCTTGTCTGTTTGTTGATTTCATTACATGTGATGGAGCTTCTTGGAACAGGAATATGTGGAAGACATTTGGTATATCAGCAGATTGTTCTGGAACTAAATACAGCATTATGAATCCTACAGATTGTTCTATGAGTTTACATTTCATATCAGATTTTCCTCACTTAATAAAATGTGTACGGAACGCATTTGTTACCAGAGGTTTTCTTCTGCCCTAAGGGGAAGCAAGACCAGAGCATGTTGAAGCGGCAAGGAGGAAGGACTCTGACATAACTACTCTAAAAGCCATGCCAAAAATTACACGCGTTCATATACACCCGAATAACTTAAAGAAAATGAGGGCAAGCTATGCTTCACAGCTTTTTAGCAACAAAGTATTAAAAGGCCTTTTTCTCTATAAGCATCATATTGAAATACAGTTTGGAAGTACTAATGCAACTACATTTTTCATAAAGTTGATGATGGAGTTAATAACTGTAATGACCTCTAGGAGTCCATCAAGTAGTCTCCGCGTAGATTCTGAGGGATGCAAAGTACTTAATGATTTTCTGTTATACACTGACGGAAAAAAATCCCAACACCACGAAAAAATAGTTGTAGAGGAAGTAAATGGCGGCAATACATTTGTATAGGTAACATATTTAATCGATTAAGGTTTCAAGATCACAGCTTAATGTAAGCGCGAGAAAAGCCATTTTAAATGTAAAATGCTGGTACATTAATAACCGGTGTAACCACCAGAATGTTGAATGCAAGCACGCAAACGTTCATGCATTGTGTCGTACAGGTGCTGGATGTCAGTTTGTGGCGTGGAGTTCCATGCCTGTTGCACTTGTTTGGTCAATACAGGGACGGTTAATGCTGGTTGGGGGTAACGCTGGAATTGTCGTCCAATGATGTCCCATACGTGCTCGATTAGTGAAAGATCTGGTGATCTAGCAGACCACGGCAACATGTCGACACTCTGTAGAGCATGATGGGTTACAACAGTGGTATGCGGGCGAGGGTTATCCTGTTGGAAAATACCCCCTGGAATGCTGTTCATGAATGGCAGCACAACAGGTTGAATCACCAGACCAACGTACAACTGTGCCGTCAGGGTGTGTGGGATAACCACGAGAGTGCTCCTGATGTCATAGGAAATTGCTCCCCAGACCATAACTCCAGGTGTAGATCCAGTGTGTCTCGGCCGCAGACAGGTTGGTTGCAGGCGTTCACCTGGCCTCCTTCTAACCAACACACGGCCATCACTGGCACCCAGGCAGAACCGGCTTTCATCAGAAAACACAACAAATCTCCACTCCGTCCTCCAATGAACTCTAGCTTGACACCACTGATGTCGCAAACGGCAGTGGTTTGGAGTAAGTGGAATGCACGCTACAGAGCGTCTGGCTCGGAGCTGTCGTTCAAGTAACCAATTTTTAACAGTTCGTTGTGTCACTGTGGTGGCAACTGCAGCTCGAATTGCTGCCGCAGACGCGGTACGATGCGCCACGGCCATACGCCATACACGGCGGTCTTCCCTCTCCGTAGTGCCACGTGGCCGGCCGGAACCCGGTCTTCTTGAGGCAGTACCTTCCCTTGACCACCGCCGCCAACAATCATGCACAGTGGCTACATTCCTGCCAAGTTGTTGTGTAATATTGTGGGAAATAAAATCCACCTTCTCGTAGCTCTATTACACGACCTCGTTCAAACTCCGTGAGCTGTTGGTAATGGTTTCTTCGTCTTCTTAAAGGCGTTCTTGACTAACATCAACACCCTACGTTGAATCTCAACGATAACTAACGCTCACGAACTTTACAGCGCGTATTTACAGCAAACCTGCTTTGCATGTTCCGAGGGCGCTACTAGCGCCACACGTATGCACCGAGCGCGAAATTTGCATAGACGTTATCTTCCAGATGTACTCTCACCGCCTACCAACTGTCGTTTATTTAACACAACCCCTTCTTGCTGTTGGAATTTTTTTCCGTCAGTGTATTTAGATAAATGGGAAGCTTTTGCAGGAGATAAGAAGATTGGGTTTTAAAGTGCTAGCACAGCTGCAGGATTACGAGTCACTATAAGCAGTACCATCTCTCTACTAAAATAACTAACAGAAACCTTGAACTACAAGTATGTAATGACATCGCGCTTGAATCAGGATTAGAATCCGGTCCCTAAATCGGCAGTTCATTTGGGGACACATACGTATTCAATATAAATATGCAAATCTTTTTGTCAGAAAACTGCATTGCTAATAAGTGGGATTTGCATATGGAAATTTGTGTCTTAAAAGGATGTATCTTGTAAAATGTTGGTAACTTTTATTGACAAAGTAGAACTATGATGACGAGAACATATTAGCAAAAGTAAAATGCTTTACCTTAGGTATATGTCCCAAATTAAAATCAAGCTGCACACCAAAGTAATTGCATGGCGAAGTTTTCACTTTGCCAAAGTTCTTCGAGGAACTCAAAACAAGTGCAGGCGAAATTTAACCGTGCCAATGGTGCAGTGTCTTAGCGCTGCTGACTGACGATGACTCGTACAAATTGGCACGGGTTCGAGTCCTGAATGAGTCCTGGGTGGTGTGTTTGTCTACAGCACATGCTCTCTCCCTTTCCTAGAATGAATGTCTCTAAATTAGAGACCGGTGACTGTTTATAGTCCTTTGAGTTGCTCGCGGTATCGTTAAACTCGGAAAGAAGAAAAACAACAATAGGAAACATTTGTTTTCAGAAGAAGCATGTAGGAAAACTACAGGGTGTCCACAATGTCTTATTGCCTCCCCCCTTCCCCTGTAATAAGAAATGTAAGTGAGGTATGTATCTGTTGTATGATGTATATGTTGAGTTTTTGAGTTATGGTCTGTATTGTGTTTATTTACAGATTAGGTACCGAAACTATGTGTGATACGAGCAAATACACCCTGGAACAGCGGATTATTGTCAGTGTCTGGGTGTACGAACGTCCACACACAGGGAAGACAATGCGTGACGTGCGTGCCGATTTCCAACAACGATTCGACAAAGAGGCCCCTCAAAAACAGACTTTTCTGCGGTGGGAACATAAACTCTTCGAAGCAGGCAACATCAAGGATAAACCACGAAAGGAAAGATCATCAACCAGAGTGCAACAGTGTCAAGCGGTCGAGGAATCAGTTATCACGTCACCGACAAAGTCGCTCCGCAGACGATCAGCGGAGCTTGGAATACTACGATCGACACTGCATAAGCACATGAAGAATGACTTAAATTTGCACGCATATCGCCCGATGTTCGTTCAGGAGTTATCAGACATCGATTTAAACCGCAGACGGGATGTATGTGAAATGATGCTTCAGACATTTTCCACAATCCCATAACGAGGAAAAGTCATTTTCAGTGATGAATGTGCGATATACCGCAGCTGTCGATCACGGAACGTTGTGTTCTGGTCCAAGGAAAACCCACATTATGTCGAAGAATTGGAACATCATCCTCCGCATGTCATGATATGGGCTGCAATGAATAGTCGACATCTTTTGGACCGTATTTCTTTGATGGTCCAGTGAATCAGACAACTTACCTGGACATGCTGCAAACCTGGTTTGTGCCACAACTTGGAAATCTTGACATTCTGAATGACGTATGGTTCCAACAGGGTGGGGCACCCGCTCATTACCCAATCGCTGTTCGGGAATACCTTAGTGAGGTCTTTTGGGATCGTTGGATCGGCCGAGGTTCGGCAGTGCTGCCCGCTTCATTTGAATGGCCACCTCGAAGCTCAGATCTCTCAACGTATGATAATGCCCTTTGGGGTTTCATAAAAGAGGTTGTTGCACAGCAGCGCTACCAAACCACTGATGAATTTAAACAAGCAGTGAGACGCGCTTTCTCTCGTATCACCCCGCAACTGCTTCGGAAAATGTCTTGCAGAAAAAGGCGTAAAATTATTCTCTGTTACGAGAATGACGGAGCCCGAACGGATCCACTGGATGTTTAAGGATGCCTCAACATATAACTCAACATACACATCATACAACAGATACATAGCTCACTTACATTTCTTATTACAGGGGGTAACAAGACATTGTGGACACCCTGTACTTTGTACTCATTATCTTTTCCTCATGCAGGTATTTCTGAATCTGGCCTCCCATAATTTCCTTGGCCCTCCTCTACTTTCCTTTCTTGCCACTTGGGCTGAATAAATTCTTTTAGTAAGCATATCACTATTCATTCTTTCAATATGGCCAAGACATTGTAGACACTCTGTAGTACAACAAAAACTACTTTTAAGAACATTTTTCTTTAGAAATCTAAAGAGATAATGAGGAAGTGTAAATTCTAGGACACTTGAGGACAAACATCAAAATTTGAGGACACTTTGCGTCCCCAAAAGCATCAGGCGTTTTTGAGGACAGTAGACTAAATTCGAGGACTGTCTTCACTTCTGGTCAGCTTATCCATGCCTCATTCGGGACTCGAACCCGTGCCAACTTGTACGAATCATCGTCAGTGACCAGCACTAAGACACTGCACGAATGGCACGGCCAAATTTCGACTGTACATATTTTAAGTTCCTCGAAGAAGTTTGGCAAAATGAAAATTTTTTGGTGTGCAGCTTGATTTTAATTCGGCGCATATACCTAAGGTAAAGTATTTTAGTTTTGCTAATATGTTCTCGTCATCATAGTTTTATTTTTTCAATAAAAATTACCAATATTCTACAAGATATATCCTTTTAAGACACAAATTTGATATGCAAATCACACTCATTGAAGCAATGCAGTTTTGTGACAAAAGATTTGCATATTTATATTGAATACGTATGTGTCCCCAAATGAACTGCTGATTTGAGGACGCCACGCTCTTCCTCAAATCAGTGTTCCAATATCTGGTCACCTTACTATATAAACATTTTTTCAAATTATCTTGTAAAAGATCAAAAAGCCCCGGTGGCGCAGTGGTCTAAGCGATGGCCTGTGATCATTCGTCTGAACGGGGTCCGGGTTCGAATCCCGGTGAGGCATGGATGTTGTGTTTGTCTTATGGCACTGGCTCTCTCCCTCTCCTGGAACCAGTGACCCTAAATTAGGGACGGGCGACTACTTATAGCCCATTGAGTTGCTCACGGTGGTCGTTAAACCTCCAACCCCCAAAAAAAAGAAAAAAAAAAGATCAAAAAGAAGAACATAGCATAGGATAGGCACTGAAATAGTGGTAAACAATTTTTGTTTTTCTTACTGCAATCATGATTTTTTTTATTGAAGGTTTAACGACCATCGTGAGCAACTCAATGGGCTATAAGCAGTTGCCCGTCCCTAATTTAGGGTCACTGGTTCCAGGGAAGGGAGAAAACCAGTGCCGTAAGACAAGCACAACATCCATGCCTCATCGGGATTCGAACCTGACCCCTTCACAGACGAATGATCATAAGCCAGCGCTTAGACCATTTTCAGGAATTTTAAGTTTCATTCCATTTTTTCCGTCAGATTATCTGGTACTATAACTGAAACGCTTAAAAAAATACAGTTAATTCCTGAAAGGTACAGAGCTATATTTCCCAGATATTTATTGCACTTATTTTGGTTTCGTAAACGCATAAACATTGTTAAAAATTTTCGCCTAATTTCCTCGACACCCGAATATGAGCATAGTAGAGAATAAAGTGCTTACCTCATTACGTTAAAATCAAGGGAAATGATTTTCTTCGTTGATTATTTTGTTGGATTCGTCTGTAACTTCATCAGTTGGTTTGATATTGGTTGCCGTCCAGATGGTGCAGTGGTTTAAGCCCTGGCTTCCGACCATTCGTCTAAGATAGAGTCCCGGTGATTGTCTAACGGCACTGGCTCTCTCCCTTCTCTGGAAACAGTGACCATAAATTATCAACGGGCGACTGCTCACAGCCCATTGAGCGGCTCACGGTGATCATTCAGCCTCTAAACCAACAAAACGATTTTGTTTAATGACCACCGTCAGCAACTCAATGGGCTGTAAGCAGTTGCCCGTCCCTCTTTTAGGGCCACTGGTTCTAGGAAAGGGAGTGAGCCAGTGCAATTACACAACATCCATGCTTCACGAGATTCGAACCTAGACCCATCACGGACGAATGATCAGAGGTCTGCGCTTAGATCACTGCGACAGCACAGCGGAATAATGATTGATCTGGTATACGATAACCCCGATGTATGTGCTGTATGGTTATGTCATTATGGTGGGCTTATGCCATTGTCCCGTACGACATGCGACAGGTTCGAATGTGCCGTAAGACAAATACAGCATCCATACCTCACTTGGATTTGAATCCAGACGAATGATCAGAGGCCTGAGCTTAGATGGTGCGCCTCCACGACAGTATAATGATCCACCTGGTACATATGTATGTGCGGAAGAGCCATATCATTACGGCGGATTTGTGCCAGGGTCGTTCTAGTATACGATATATTCCAATGCGCCGGAAGTCCTGGCATTCCGAGATTTTCGGATGCTCAACTTCGCTGCTAGAGGGCGTAAAGGCAGATGATATTGAATTTAAAATGCATTTTTTTTTGCCTCACCAGGTTTCGAACCCAGTCCTTTAGGACGAATGATCAGAGTCCAGCGCTTTGCCATTGCGCCCCCGATGTACGTGCAGAATGGCCATTTCTTTAAGGCTGGTTTGCGCTAGGGTCGATTTGGTATACAATTTAACACGACAAAGGCTTGAAAACGTATTGCTGTTATGCAGGTCTACACTGCCGCCTCAGTGGCGCAGTGGTCTAAGGCGTTGGCCTCTGATCATTCGTCCGTAAGGGGTCCGGGTTCGAATCCCGTCAGGCATGGATGTTGTGTTTGTCTTACGGCACTGGCTCTCTCCCTTCCCTGGAACCAGTGACCCTAAATTAGGGACGGGCGACTGCTTATAGCCCATTGAGTTGCTCACGGTGGTCGTTAAACCTCCAATCAAAAAAAAAAAAAAAGGTCTACACTGGTATAGTTAAAATCATATGAACAAATTTGCCGAACTCCAGTAGCATATCAGTTAGGAATATCTCCTTTTTGAAGAAATTTACAACCCCGTCAAAATCAAGTCAAATTTCGTGATCGCAAAATGCAGGGGCAGCGGAAAGCTAAGTTCGTTGACCGTGCCCGAAATTTCGGGCCGTGGTGCATTTCCTCCCTTCCCACAACAAACAGAAGAAAAACAATGCCTGAAGAGCTTTGCTGGGGATTAGGACTTACTTATCTAGAGGAACTTTCTAGGGCGCGTCACAATAATCGCACATATGCCAAACAAACAAAAAACAAAAATAAAAATCTTGGCTGAAATTACTGACCGGGCCCTGGCGGTTTCCCCGCCACTAGCAAAATGCCAAAGAACACAATTAAATCTATGCAATCCTTTTTTTATTGGAGGTTTAACGATCACCGGGAGCAAGTGAATGGGCTATAAGCAATTGCCCGTCCCTAATTTAGGGTCACTGGTTCCAGGGAAGGGAGAGACAGTGCCGTAAGACAAACAAAACATCCGTGCCTCGCCGGGACCCCTTTCGGACGAATGATCAGAAGTCATCGCTTAGACCACTGCGCCCAAGCCTATTTCGCTTCTGTAATGATAGTCCCTAAACATTAGAAAACGCTAACGGGAACAGTTTCCCTTTTCCTTTACGTTACCTCTCTTTTGTTTAGCAACTACTTTTAATACATTTTTTTTTCGGGGATCTGGGGACAATAAACGATCAGCGTGTGAAATTTCTATACAGACTTTGATAAAAACTGATAAATGGGAACGAAACAACGAATTATATGCACACCCGCACGTGTGATACATTTATAGTCAAACCCTTTCTTAACGGGCTGCGATTTAACGGATTCCGCAATTTTACGTACATTTTTTATAGTCCGGATGGAAACACATTGAGATTAATGCTTGGCGTTTCCCGATTTAACGAATACGTTTTCTCAATTTAGCGAACATGTACAAAAAAAAATTAACCGCCAAACTATGTTAACCAGCATTTTCATGCTAAAAGTTAACTATTAATAGAAAGATAGGCTCGGGTAACATGAAGATTTTACGCATGCAGTTAAGCAGTGTTTTTTTTTTTTGGATTGGAGGTTTAACGACCACCGTGAGCAACTCAATGGGCTATAAGCAGTCGCCCGTCCCTAATTTAGGGTCACTGGTTCCAGGGAAGGGAGAGAGCCAGTGCCGTAAGACAAACACAACATCCATGCCTGACCGGGATTCGAACCCGGACCCCTTACAGACGAATGATCAGAGGCCAACGCCTTAGACCACTGCGCCACCGGGGCGGCTAAGCAGTGTTTCAAAGAATACCATCTACGACACAGCTTGACAGGATTAAAAATCAGTTCGCCTTTCCTCAAACTGTCAAGCGTAAGCTTCTTACAGGAAAAAGCAAATGACCAACAAGTTCCAAAGGAGCGCAGCGTTTTCTTGCATGGGTAGAAAGCAGGGAAAAGAAAGGCGGTGTGGGAGAGGGAACCTAGAGTACCGTGGGAATTCTTGTTTTCAGCTACAGACAGAACGATAGCTTTCTTTGAAGTCGGGGGACACACATTTTACGTGCCCATTACTGAACCTCTGTAATTCTCCCCAAATTGCGCTTCTTTTCTTCTCAGTGTTAAATCAACAAGTTAGATTAAACAACACAACTCTTTTACGGATAAAGTTTCGATGAACATAGAACTGGAAAAGTTAGAAAGGAAATTTACTGATCACTGCATTTTTTGATTGGGGTTTAACGACCACCGTGAGTAACTCAATGGGCTTCAAGCAGTTGCCCGTCTCTAATTTATGGTAGCTGGTTCTAAGGAAGGGAGAGAACCATTGCCGTAAGACAAACACAACATCCATGCCTCATCGCGATTCGAACCTGGATCCATCTCGGATGAATAGTCATAAGCCAGCTCTTAAACCACTGCGTCACCAGGGCGGCCCCCTGTAGTTTGCAAAAGTGCGTTTTATGAGAGCATTAAAAAACCGAATGAATGCGGTGGCGCAGTGTTCTAAGCAATGGCCTCTGATCATTCGTCCGAACGGGGTCCGGGTTCGAATCCCGGTGAGGCATGGATGTTGTATTTGTCTAACGGCACTGGCTCTCTCCCTTTCCTGGAACCAGTGACCCTAAATTAGGGAGGGGCGACTGCTTATAGCCCATTGAGTTGCTCACGGCGGTCGTTAAACCTTCAATCAAAAAAAAAAAAAAAAGAATGCAGGAAAAAAAAGCGGAAACAGTTTTCAATAAGTGAAAAAATGGGCATTTTGTCGCAGCTTGATGCGAACCCAGGATCACAGACTGCTGCAGCAGAGAACCTCGGAATTTCCAAGTCAACGTTGTGTACCATAGTGAAAAATAGAAAAGAAAGTGAAAGCTGTGCATCAAACTGTAGGCAATTTTCGGGTAAGAGGAAATCTATGAAAGCATCGCACCCGAGTTGAAAAACGCTCGTCATTTGGTTCCAATAAACACGCGCTGTTAATTTGCCTACCAGTGGATCACTTCTGAAGGGAACAGCAGTTCATCTTGCCCACCGACTCCAAATAAAGGAATTCATCGCACCAAATGGATGGGCTGATCGTTTTAAGCAGACATAACATAGTGTATAGAGCTGTATCCAGTGAAAGTAAAAGTGTCGATTCCCTGATGGCACAAACGCGGAAAAATGAACTGCCACAAATTGTTAAAATGTACATGCTGTGTGACGT
Source organism: Macrothele yani (assembly GCA_039090855.1). Lineage (NCBI taxonomy): Eukaryota > Metazoa > Arthropoda > Arachnida > Araneae > Macrothelidae > Macrothele > Macrothele yani. The sequence goes on along the minus strand of CM077030.1, from coordinate 107,915,122 downwards.
TTTTAATGCTGATGAAACTGGGCTGTTTTATAACCTGCAGCAAGATAAAACACTGTTTTCGAAATGACACCTGCCACGGAGGAAAGAAATCAAAAGACAGAATAGCTGTTCTAGCTGCCAATGGAGATCGGTCAGAAAAATTGCAGCCATTAGTGTTTGGCAAATCTGCTAAACCACGTTGCTTCAAGCATGTGAAATCTTTGCCAACTAAATATGAAGCAAATAAAAGTCGTGGGTTACCCCAGCTTTATTCAAAAATTATGTGGAAGCCTTAGGTGCTCAGATGCAGGCAAAAAAGAGAAAAGTCCATTGATCAGTGTTCTGCTCATCCTCAGGTAAACAATCTTACCCAGCAAAAACACAAGTGCTAGGAAACTGCTGGCCACCAGCTGGCAGTGATGGGTCACTGCTGGCTGAAATGTGCCGCTCACGGCCCGGTAGTGGTCCGTTGGTGGCATCGCTATCAGTTGGCGAGCCATTGATGGCCCTGCAGCATCGCCGTGAATTGTGGGCCTCCAAGCAAGTGCCACTAGTGGCCCGTTGCTGGCAACCAATGCAAACCCCCAACAGCAGGTGGAAGCATCGGGACTGCGCAGGCGCAGAAGCAACACTTGCTGTGTCTTTCATGGTACCAGTTAGTTGAAGACGACGCTATCGCCATCGTGTTATTTTAGTGGATGTTAAGAAAAAAATCCATATGTGGAGAGGCGAATTAATTTCCTAATGAAATTTTACGTCGACGAAGATATCAGATTAAGCCGGGAAATACTAGATTACAGTCATGAAATACACCCACTCCATTCCCATGAATATAACAATTCATGGAATGGAGTGGATGAATAACAAGAAAAATTTGAAACCGTTTGAAACACATATCCTGGAAAACCATTAAAACAGCGTTTGTTGGAAAAAAAAAAAGAATTATACGCGTACAAAATTTATTAATTATTTGAAAGAAAAAAAAAAGCAACGCTATGTGGTGTACTCATCTATGAGTTGAATACACAAGACTGGGAGGAATTCCCTTCTAAAAATAACGAGAAGTAAAATAAAATATCTTTTACTCTTTAAAACAAATGTAGCTTCGGACAACGGAAAGGAAAGACACAACGTTAAAAATGTAACAGAATGTGACATGAACCCGGGTAAATATATATTTATTCAACAATCTCTTTTCAAGACGGCAAGGACAGTACAAAACTTTGGAAAGCGACTCTAAGTATGTACACGCCTTGAAAATGAGTAAAGTTCCCTTAAGGTAAAAAAAAAAAAACTATCGTTACGTTGAAAAAATTAATTTATGATTTATATGAAACTGACTTTTATGAAAAATACCTCTCAATATTGTAAAATGAAAGAGGGACGCATTCGATTACAAATTGCATACCAAACAGATAGCTTCCAGCTCGTGTCAGAGCGAAGTGAATTAGTCCAGGCGGTAGCGAGCGTGGCTTCCACGCAAACGGCCTAGGATCGAATCTAGTCAAACGCAAACGGCCCAGGATCGAATCTAGTCAAACGCAAACGGCCCAGGATCGAATCTAGTCAAACGCAAACGGGCGTTTTTCCGGTCTGTTGAGAAAATTTCCCCATCGCAGTGCGTTAATTCACAAGTTTCGTAAGGGTAGAAAAAAAGAATTGTAGCTTTAGGAAACTGCGGTTATCCTTGCATTTTTTTATTATTATGGCTACTACTGGGAAATTGGCGGACAGGATTCGGCAAGCCACCAGTTACGTCACGTGATTGCTGGCTGCCACTAACGGCCCACTAGCGGACCACATTAGGCTAGCCATCATTTCTGGCACGTGCTTGCAGGGCCGCTAAAGGGCCACTTGTGGCAGCTACTGCCTGTGATGGACCTGTTGTGGCATATGACAACTGATGGGGTGCCAACTGTTGGCCAGCTTTTGGCCTGAACTGCTGGCCCTTCTGTTGGCCTCCCGGATATTTTATTGACGGTTCGGCAGCGGCAACATAGTGCTGGGCCAGCAAGACTGTTTTTGCTGGGTAAAAATGTTCAAGTCATTCTTTCCCCAGTAAATTGTACTAGTGAATTGCAACCGCTGTATCTGGGTGTCACTAGGTCTTTAAAGCCCATTATCGAAAGTTTCTTATGTGAAAAGTACTTTCTGTTATTGATGCAAAGGATGATGTATCCGAAGTTAGTTAACATTCTCAATGCAGTGCATTTTGTGCGATAGTCGTGGAATGCAGTTATGACAGATACCATTAAAACTGCTTTAACAAAGTAAGCTTCTCAGGTTGTGAACAAGAAAGTGGGTGCAATACTGAAAATCTTGCTGATAATTTTGCGGATGACGATCTTGCAGAATGGAATGAAATTGCCTCATCAGGTATTGTGTTTTCAGATTATGTTGATTGTGATGCAAATGTGCATACCTTCCAAATGTGATCCCTTGACGATGTTTTGGATGCCGATGAACAAATGCATATGAATGAATGCATCAGATTCTGATGAAGACGAAGCAGAACTGATAGTTAACTGCTTTAGTTATGCTGCTAACGGTATAAAATGTGCTAAAAACTACTTGATGCGTTTCAATATTAAAGTGGACGTCAAGTAATTTTGCTTCCTATACTTCAAATGAAAAACTTTTGTACATATTTCCTTCACAATTAGTGTGTTCCCAAGGATGAAAATTTGAACATTGATTAAAATAACTTCATATTATAACTTGGAATACTTAATATTTTCTAAAACATAACCATAATTACATTAAAAATCAATAACTTTTCCTTTGGTGGTGTTGAAACCAGAAAAGAGATGGCGCGACCTATACTTTGATGACGCCAATAGACAAACAAATGTTGGATTGCATAATTATGGTTATGTTTTAGAAAATATTAAGTATTCCAAGCTATAAAATGAAGCTATTTTAATCGATGTTCAAATTTTCATCCTTGGGAACGCATTAGTTGTGAAGAAAATGTGTACAGAAGTTTTTCCATTGGAAGTATAGGAAGCTAAATTACTTGACGTCCACCTTAATGATGATGTTTTTCATGCACTTCATAAAATTGAAGCTGTAATTTATGAAGCTAAACATTCAGAAAAAAATAAGCAATCTTCTCTAAAGCATTTCTTTTCTACAATGTAAAAAGGTAATGAACATATTTTGTTTTTACAAATTAATTAGTACTAACTGATGTTCTGTTTCATGCAGTTTATAATACTGAAGTTGTTATTTAAGAAGCTAAATGCTTGGAAAAAAAATGAACTATCATATTTTTCTCTCAATTTTAAAGTACGCTTAAATTTTGATGCTACAGATTGAAGCTACGAATTATGTAATTTAATATGCAAAGTAAATGTGTACGTATTATATTTTTGATAACAAATTTCGTAACAAAAAGTATTATACATAATTTAAATTTCACTGAAAGAAAGAACTTAGCTGCTTACGTATTCTGTTATGAACACTAGCTTAATTTGATGTTTCATTCGAAAGGCTGCCTCGATTTTACGTGCAAGAGTATTGATCTCTTGAAGTTCGTGAAATCGAGGTTTGACCATATTACAAAAAAATGCCCGAAATGTTCGGCGTGTGAAGAGTGCTTCGATCCCTCAAAAGTCAGCACTTTTGTCTGACCCTACTTGGATCGAACCTGTGATACTTGGGTTGTTGGTAGGCAGATGTGCTAACCACAAGGCGGCACAAAGGAAATATGGTATAACATTATGGCCAAAGTGAGTATGAGAGAGCCTAAAGATGGAGTCGATTTGCTGCGGTATTCACTTGCGATGGATGAATGTATGCCTAATTAAAAGCAGTGAACAAGGTTTGCATTTGTTAACATTACGAACAGTTTTTTTTATTATTTTCACGGTGCAAAAAAAAGTCCCCTATTTATGGGATTTTTTTGCTGTTAGTTGCACGACTTGTAAAATTTATGCCGTCTCGGTGGTGCAGTCTGCCTTTTGTTACATTTTTAAATAACCTAACTACAATTAGGTCAAATCCCTGGTTTTTTTGTGAAAATCATTATGCCTTATGTAACTGAAGGTATAATCCTAAAAGACTGCATAAAGTACAAGGATGTTTTACAATTCCTTTCCTAAATTCCGATTGACAAGTGCATTGATTTTAAGTATCTGTAGTTTCCGGAGCATATTTGCTTTGTGATATTTATTAATATGCGGGCGGCCGTAGTGAGCGATGGGGTTGCCTCCTTGGGGCGCTCCGTGGTAACAATGGCACACACAACAGCAACTAGGGCCTCTGTGAATCTTGAAAAGGTGCCAGCTAGTTCTGTGTAACATTGGCGAAAAGACCCCAACTCACTGGGATTTGTTCCAGAATCCTTTGGTTGAATAACCAACTGGAACTGTCAGCTGTGGGCTAATCTCCCACACTGATGTACTTATCTGATTAAAAAGACAAAAGGAAATCAATACCCGGACTCAAGTGTGGGATATGGTAGACCTACCACCCTTAAGAAGGATGGTCCACCACGGAATCGACCTGGACTTTCGAAACGGCGAATCAGAGATCTCGGCTAAGTGAATGTAAGATTGGTGTATGGAATACCAGAGGTATAAAAGAGGTGATTGAAGAGATTAAATATAGATTGGATGTGCTGCGTGCAAAAAAAAGAAGGAAATTGAGGTAGAAGAAGTGAATGGCACGGTGAGTGTATTGGATGATGTGAGAGGAGAGGCTGGTGTATAGGTGTAATTTTAAGTGAAAAGATGAAGAACAACTTGATTCACTATAGTTGCGTAAGTGAGAGAATTCTCTGGATTCGTTTGAAAGTGAAACTTCAGAGAAATGTAATTGTTGTAGTGTATGCTCCTTGCGACTCGGAACTTTCTGATAAGTAGATAGCAAGAGGACCAGGGTAGAAAGAATAAAGGTTGATAGGCTCCTTGAAGATCATCGGCGTTATTCTGACTTACTCAGAGAACAACTGAAGGAGTTGAAGTCTGGTGAAAGGGATGTAGAAAAGAAGTGAGACTGTTTAGAAGCAGGTCTGTGGCACCACAATAGTGGGTAACAATAGAGGTGATGCTTGGTCAGGGTGTCTACCAGGTCACGAAATGAGAAAACGGTCACGGAAGTCAAGGAAAGGTCGTAGCTCACGGTCAATTTTTTCGTTTTTTTTTTTTTTACCCTGAAAAATTCAGATTTCAGCTTTGAGCTAAAAAGGAGAAGTCTTTGCCAATGACGTCATTTCCTCCTTCAGGCAAGTTCTGAAGGGATACACCGTGATACCGTTCTCCCCTTCAGCGTTCAGACTCAGCTTGGCACTTTGCCAACCGCGGTCCTCTCAACCAAGGTACTTAGAAAGCGGAGAGGTAGGTCCAATCGCCTTTGTTTTCGTGCCGCCGGCGAGCTGTCACCCTACGAGCTGGAATGTGACGTCACAGTGGCCATAAACGATCTCTTGAGCATTCAAAGCTTGTGCTGTAGTGTCGATTACTCGCTGCATTTCTTTGTCAATTTTAGACCTGCTTTGTCGTTTTATTCATTTTTTTCTGTGTACGACTATCTCGAAAATACCTGGATACGCTGTTGCACTTTGTCGTAATAACCCTTCAAAGGAAATGAAGTTAGATGTTGCATACCATGTTTTTCCCTCGGATAGAGATTTCTTGAAGCAATGGGTAGCGAAATGCTGTCGAAAGGATGTATTCGATGCAAAGAAAGCTCGAATGTGCCTCGAAGTAAGAGCGAGATCTTAGAAATGAATTGCTGAACTTGCCTCCCAGAAAAAACTGAGAAAAGATACCGTGGCTACAAAAAATATGCCTTAGCAGATGGAGGAGCAAACTTCTGTTCGAAGTAAACGGTTTAAGATCGGAGAGGTGAAAAAAAAACGCATTAAAGTATATCTCCAATTAAACGTCAAATCACAAGTCACAATGAAAGTGACATCATTCCTGACCAACATTTATCATACTGTCAACGTTATGTGAGAAGTGCGAATGTCTGAACAAAAATTTAATGCAACTGAAGAGTGAAGATAATTCACTAGGGAAAGAATTCTCAAGCGTAAGAAAACAGTTGGAAATGGTAAAACAATGCTTTTGCCTGGAGAAAAGAAGCCTGAAAACGGAAATTAATATTATGAAACGCAAATGCAACAATGGAAATTTGCTGAGCAACAGTGAAAGGTGGCCAGCTACCATAAGTTTGCTTGGCCATTGTTTCACTGAAGTGCAAATTCAAATTCTTGTGTCAAAAAAGAGACCAGCAAAATGGAATGAAGAAGATATAAGTCAAGCACTTGTTTTGCATGCTTTTTCTCGAAAAGCATATCTTTTCATGCACATACTGGTTCCAAGCATTTCCTCTCTGAAAAGGTGGTGTGGCAAAGTTGTGTTACCGATGGTTTAATTGTGCCCGTTTTAAAGGTCATTAAAATAAATGCTATACACCTAACCGAATTTGACAAAGTTTCAATTTTATCTTTCGGTGAAATGAGCGTTGATTGCCGACATTTTGTTATGATGCTGCTGCGGATAAAATTTTAGGACCGCATAGTAACATTTTAGTAGTTATGCTGAGAGGCTTCTGGAAAGCTTGGAAACAACCATATAATGTATTATTCCTTTGATAAACAGATGGATCAAAAGCTGTTAACTGACATAATTCGAACCGTTGAGCAATCGGGTTATTTAGTGCTGATCTAGGGAGGTAGGGGGGAGTATCAAGGTTTAGAGGCAGCTTGGAATAACTCCAATATTGTCTTCTTTTCCAAATCCAGTAAATGAAAATCGAAAAATATGGATGTTTGTCGATGTGCCCCATCTAATTAAGCTTCCCGAAATCATATATTTGATAGCGGAACACGCTGTAGTGTGGAACCATCACTCGCCAGATATTTGACCTTTTGGTGGAACGTAATAACTCAGAATTAAAGGAGTTTTAGTTTAGGCGCCCCAGATGCAGTCTAACAACGTAAGCAAAGCTGTAGATTCGACGTAATGAAATGTAGATTTCCCAGCTCCAAAGAGCTATTGCAGTGTGCTTTTGGAAAAAAAAAAAAAGATATTCTGCAAAAAAGCATCGAACAGTATTCATGTCATATTCCCGTTTTTTCCCAGTATATATATATATATTTTACTCTATTTTGAAAAATAGTTGGATGTTTGTACAATTTTTACTTAAAAATTATTTACTCAAAACTAGCTCTGTTATTTCGATTGAAAATTCACAGAGCACACGACACTTTCTCGGTATGGCTCCGTGCGTGTTACAGCTTCGCTTATGGCCACCGTGACGTCACAGCGCAGCGAAGAGAAGCGGAAAGACGGCTCGGTTACGATGGACCTACCTCTCCTCCTTCTAAGTATCTTGCTCTCAACTGTGGGTCCACAGTAAAGGTCTTTTTGTCGAAAGTAACCAATAACCTGCTTGTTTGTTTCGCAGAATATTTCGTCGCGAGTCATTCGGTCTGGACGATGTACTGGTATAACGCGAAAAACAGGTTTAAATTTTACATCGAGGCTCTGATTTTTCAGCTAACGGTACTACGATGCGTCGTCCTTCGCGATATATCGTGAAGTACGATGTTGATGAAATCACACGATTGCGTCGCGGACATCCTTCAGGAATGATGGGAATCCATCACGAAACAAACACAATGTTTAAACCGGTTCTTATCGGGCCGTCGTGTGTCGATGATGCCATAAATCGGCGAATTCGCATGTACTGTGCTATCTGCCAGCAGGAATCATGTTCGAACAGGTTTTGATCAGTACGATTCCAAAACTACAAATCGTTCGAAGTCATAATAAACGCTGCTGCATGTTTGTATGCCGTGACTGCAATCTCCGGGATCTCGAGAATTTACCGCAGTCTGGGAAGTAGTTGGCGGATAATTAGCAGGTCTTTTGTAAAAAAAATATCGTGCATGCAACTCGGTTTGGCCGTCCGTCCGTCCGTGGACACTATCTCTGCAACTATTAGTCCGATTTGAAATATTTTTTTTTTTTTTGCATTGGGAAGCATAAAATGTGAGAATGATGATTCTGGCATTCCGAGATTTTCGGATGCTCAACTTCGCTGCTAGTGGGCGTAAAGGCAGATGATATCGAATTTAAAATGCACTTTATTGCATATATTTGCTTCTAAATATCCGATTGAAAAAATTCTTTCTTCCTTTGGATGCCATTTATAACGAAGACTGTTTTAGATGCAGTTTCTTTTTCAAGTAATGCATAGATTTTCCACTAGGGGGCGTAAAGGTAACTTGCGTTTACCCTGATATCTGCTTTTAAAACTCCGATTTGAAAAATTCTTTCTGCATCGGATACTGCTCCTAATGAGAAATGTTTTTCACGTAATTTCAAAATTTTGATAAAGTATGGTTTGGCCACCAGGGGGTGTAAGTATTTATTTCTGCTTCTGATGTATTTGCAGCAAAATCCGAGCTTCTGAAAAATTCTTTCGTAGACCACCAATACAGCTTACCTCGAAAAACGTTTTGAAAACACCTCCTGCTTAAAATAGCGCATACTTCTCCCGCCAGGGGGCGCAATGTATATATTATTTTTGTTGATATCTCTACTTCCAAGAGTACGATTTGAAAAATTCTTTCTTTGTGGGAGAGCATTTCTAGTGCGAAATGTTTCTCAAACAGTTTCAAGTAATGCATAGATTTTCCACTAGGGGCGCAAAGGTAACTGGAGTTTCCCGATACCTCCGCTTCTAAAGCCTCGATTTGAAAAATTATTTCTGCATTGGATACTGCTCCTGATGGGAAATGTTTTGCATATATTTCTAAATTTTGATAAAGTATGGTTTGGCCACCAGGGGCCGTAAGCGTTTATTTCTGCTTCTGATGTATTTGCAGCAAAATCAAAGCTTCTGAAAAAGTAGACTGAAAAAATTCTTTCTTAGACCAATACAGCTTACTTCGGAAAACGTTTTGAGAACATCTGCTGCTTAAAATAGCTCATAGTTTTCTCGCCACGGGGCGTATATCTTATTTTTGTCAATATCCCTGCTTCTAAGCGTCTGATTTGAAAAGTTCTTCCTTTTGGGGGAATGTTTCTGCTGTGAAATGTTTCTCATATAATTTCAAATTTTTCTTAAAGCGCAAGTATGCCGCTAGGGGCCGTTAGCTCACATTTAGGTTTACAGCAATATCTGCTGGACTAAAAACCCGATATGAAAGATTATTTCTCGGTCAGATACTGCTAACTATGAAAACTCTGTGTATTTTCTTCCCAAGATAATATACAATTTCGCCGCTATGGGGTGCCAATATTCAATCTGTTTTTCTTAATATCTCTGCATCTAAATGTACGATTTAAGAAATTCTTTCAGCACCAGATGCCATTTACCTTGTGGAACACTTTAGGTTAGTATTTGAGCAGTTTTATAGTTGACAGTTACACCACTAGGTGCTGATTTGTGTACTTCTGCTTGCAGCTGTATCTCTGCTTCTAAAATCCTATTGAGAAATTTCTTATTTTTACTGTATGCCATTCTCCACAATAGAGATGTGGTGCATTATCCTCTTTAAACAATGCACAGAATTCCTGCTAGGGTACATAAAGGTCAGTACCTTTTTCTCACTGTCTCTTCTTTTGGGAGCCATATTTGAAAAGTTTTTTTTTCGTTGGCATATTTTTTTCCATGAATATTTTTTTACTTTCCCATTAGGCGTAGAGTTGCATCAGGTTTCTTTATTTATTTCTCTCTTTTAACTGTTCGATTTGAAAATCTGTCTCCGATACCTTCCTTCTGCTGTGAGAAACTTTTTATGCACAGTTTGTTCATTTTTATTACGTACTTTTTAGCTGTTTCTATTTCTGGATGTTTTATCAATTGAAGAAATCTGGTTGATATTTTTCTAACCAGTTGCATTGGGTTTGAATAACTTTGATAAATTTGATTTGCATCAGAAAAGATTCAAGACGTGCTCATTACAACCCAAAATTCGGTGCCGTATTTCCTGTTTTCTGTTTTGTTCACATTTTAGCAAAACAGTATGAAGAGATGCATAGGCATTTAAAATTACATCTGTGTAATTTTCTGAATATCAGTCAGTGCACTTCCACTCCTTCAGGGAATCATTTCATTTTTTTCAACATTTTCAAAATATTTAATCAGGCCTAGGCTAGATAGAAAAAAAAAGCCTAATTGCAGATTTCGGTACTTCCCGATGGAATTGCTCCATAGAAATTGGTAAAATGCACTGCACATTGAGTAGACAGACACAAAAATATTACACTTTCAAAATGGTTAGTCAGGCCTAGGCTAGGCACAAAAAAAAAAAAAAAGGAAATGCCTGACTGCAGATTTGGATACTTTCAGACAGAATTTCACCATGAAAATAGTTATAAATGCACTCCATGTTGAGTAGACAGACACAAAAATATCACACTTTCAAAAAATGTAATAGGCCTAGGTGGGATACAGAAAAAAAAAATGAAAAAAAAATGGATAAATAAGAATAAAAGCCTAAACATAAGTTTGGGTACTTCCTGGTGGAACTTCACCCGAAAAATCTGTACAAATGTACTAAGCTTAAAGTAGATGGACAGAATAACATTATATTAAAAAAATAATAATCAGGCCTCATATTCAACATATATTGAAAATAATAAAACTAAATGCTGCATCAAAATGTAAAGAAGCACTAAGAAAACAGAAAAGTCAGCAAGCAGAGAAAGAAAAGGAAATCAGATGTGCTGTGGGAAGAATTAAAAAACTGAAAGAAAGAAAAAGTTATTGGAACAGGCTGAAGAAGCTAATTCAATAGAAACAGAAATTAAAGCAGCATACGCATACACATACAAAGAAACTGCAGAGTTAAAGCTATGTCATACATTGCATTTGGATTGTTAAAGCTCTTCCTTAGTGCCCTGAGGGTTAAATGTTAACCAATGAGGAAGTGTTTGATTTAGATAACTTTTTTAGTTTTGTATATGCACAGTAATACTGAGCCGTACATGTCTACTTAATGCATGTTCTCTGTAACGTACGTACAACATTTTTACCCGTTCCCGACATAACTTATTAACATCACGCTGAAAATTTCCACCAATTGGAAGCTGCATACTTTGAAGTCTAGAAATCTTTGTTTACGGTACACTTGTTTCTAGCTTCTCTGATCGGAGGAGGAGAAATTCGCATTAGTATTGCTTTTTTTATTGATTTACTAAGGACTTTCTTGTAAAAATGTCTTTCAATAAAAGAAAAAGATGCTGAAAGTGAAATATTGAAAAAATGCCACAGAAATCCTTAAAATTACAAGAAAAAGTGGACTTAATAAATATGAGGCTGGTGAGTTAATAACTAAACTTTCAAACTCTATGAAATGGTCCTAACCACCCCACATATTCAACAGACCATACTCTTATGTAACTTTTTTTTCTTTTGCTACGTAACAAACACACACCTTAAGTTCTACCTATGGAACCAGGAGCTATTGCCACTTTTTGAATCATATTATTTATCGTATCATGATCTGAAGACAGCGTATTTTAGTAACCGTTAGTAAGGACAAGGCAATTGTTCATCAGTTTAGTTGTGATTATAATATTTTATATGCAGTATCACAGAAACTTCGATAGTGCATGAAAAATGACACAGTAATGCATGGTTGGACTTTGACAAACTTTTTGTCCACAATTTGTGACTGATTTGGAAGGATTTCAACCAACTGTTAGAATAATAATATTGTTCAAGAAATTCTCTAGCTACCTGAAAATCTTGATTTGGAAACTGATTATGTGAAAGAATTGTTAGCCTCACACAGTAAAAGACCTAGCAGTGCAGGCTTGATTGAACTGGAAACATGGTCACGGAAAGTGGCTCACAAGAAGACTCAGCTGAATAAATTATTAAAGAAAATGTGCACTAACAAACATTCTCGTTAAAACTTTCAAAATCCTAGAACAGCTTGTAAATAAAATTGATAAGTGTGGCCCTGATATTGAGCGCAGTTCTTCAGTTGTGCATATGTATAGATACTTTGTGCAAAAGTGTGAAGCTTGTTTTGAATAGCATTTATTTGCTGAGTAATAATGTTATCAAAAATTGAAATAAATTGCTATTAATTTTAATTATTGATAACAGTCTAAACCTTTATAACGTTCTTTTGTGTAACGTGCAGGTTTCCCGATTACAAGTAATTCTTTATAGTGCGATGTTTTGAGTTTTTCACTAAATGCAAGCTTACTGGTAAAAAAATTGCTATTTATTTTAACTTTTTTAGAAATCATTTTATATACTCAATTTATCCTTTTAATTTCTTAATTACATACTCAGATTTTATATTTAATGAATTAAAATGGCCAGACTCCTACTCTGTTGACAGAAAGATAAGTCGAGAAACTTAGCTTTAGGGTCCAGAAATGTCCCGTAAAAGTCAAGGAAAGGTCAAGCAATTGAGTCTCCTGAAAATGGTAGACTGGTGGAATAGTGAGATTGAAAAGGCAGTAAAGTGAAAGAAGGAAGCCTATTTGGGGATGTTGCAGAGTAGAGTTTCTATGGATGAATATCACTGTAAGAAGCATGAAGCTGCTAAGCTGGTTTGCCAGAGTAAGGCAAAAGATAGGAAGGAGAAGGTGGAAAGGCATGAGTTGGCTTTTTGAAAAGATAGGAAGTCTTTCTGGAAGTACACGAGACTCAGGAAAAATAGGGGAAACAAAGTGCTAAGTTGTGTGAAGAATGAGATCGGGGAAATGATATGGGAGCCCAATGAGTTAACTTAGTGAAAGATGGGGTGAATACTTCTGCGAGTTATTAGATCATGAAAGCAAAGAGGATTCTAAGACAGACGCAGATGATGTCACAGTGAGGGAAGGAAGCACAGGAGGGATCTCAAGAGAAGTGTGTAAAGCTCTAAAATCTCTTCAGAATAGTAAGGCTTCGGGAGTTGATGGCATAACTGCCGAGATGTTGAAATATGGTGGTGACTCTGTAAATGATTGGTTAACTGAAATTTGCCAGTTGTGCTGGGAGTTAGGAATGGTCCCTTGGGATTGGAAGAATGCTATCATTGTTCCCTTGTGTAAGGGAAAATGTGATCAGACTGACTGCAAGAACTATCGTATTATTAGCCTACTAAGTGTGCCAGGGAAAGTGTTTGGTAAGGTTGTTATTGAAAAAGTATGGGGTCTTACATCAGAGAAAGGGTGGGATGTTTAGAGTGGTTTTATGCCTGGTAAAGGCTGCACTAACCAAATTTTTGCATTACACATGCTGATTGAAAAGTATCTGGCTGTTGGTCAAGCTTTTGCTGCTTTCATAGATTTATAGAAAGCTTATCACCGAGTAAATAGGACACTTTTGTGGAAGGTATTGAATGAATATGGTGTTACTGGGAATCTATTTAATAGTGTAAAAGTCATGTATGCTGGTAGTAGAGCTTGTGTACGAGTGAACGGTGTTTTATCAAAATGGTTTTCTATTGGTGCAGGAGTCAGACATGGTTGTGTTATGTCACCATGGCTGTTTAATGTACACTATCTACCAACAAGTAATTGGACACCTGTGATAGCAAAGGAAAACGAAGTTTATTCACCTTCAATAGTTGGTGGAGCCTCCACGAGCGGCGATTACAGCTGCAACCCTCCGGGGCATACTCTCAACCAGGCGTTGCACGACGGCTAGCGGTATTTTCTTCCACTCGGCTTGGAGAAGACAGGTCAGTTCCTTCACCGATTTCGGACGGTGGGGACACCCTTAAAGTCGACGATCCAACTGGTCCCAGAGGTGCTCGTAGGGTTAAGGTCCGGGCTCTGCGCAGGCCAGTCCATTCGATTAACCCCATTGTCACCATACCAAGCCAAGGTGGACCTCGCAACATGACAGGTGGCATTGTCATCTTGAAAGTAACATGGGTCCACCCCGTAAAACTGCCTCAACGTAGGAAGCGCATGGTCATCCAAAATGGGATAGTAGGTCTCGGCGTTGAGTCTACCAGGAATTGCGACCAAGGGTCCCGTGTCATACCAGGAGAAACACCCCCATAGCATAATTCCACCGCCGCCGAACTTTACAGTTGGCACAATACATTCCGGCACGAGGCGTTCTCCAGGCAAACGCCAAACCCAGACCCTGCCATCCGAACAGTAGAGTGTGAACCTTGATTCTTCACAACAGAGAACCTGTTTCCACTGTTCAACGGTCCACTGTCGAAGTTCTTTGCACCACGTTAGCCGAGCACCGCTATTGGACTTGGTGATCAAAGGCTTGTGGGCGGCAGCACGTCCTTGATAACCGAGCAGATGGGCTTCGTTACGGATGGTATTCATCAAAAGAACACTCCCGGATGCCTGTTGAAACTCCTCGCGTATGTGGGCCATCGATTTGGCGTGGTTCTTCCGAATTTCTCTGGCCAGCATCCGTCGGTCGCTAACTCCAGTTTTGTGGGTCGGCCGGGTCAGGGAACATTCCGATAGTCACCTGTCATCTTCCACTTCTCAATCACGTAGGCCACTAACGATTTTGGGTACTTCAACTCGCTGGATATGTCACGTGTGGATCGTCCATTTCTGCGATACCCGACGATTACACCTTTCTCGAAATCAGATAGCTCCGAACTGCGTGGCATCTTGCATGCGACTGGTTGCGTTGTTGTTTCCCACACGATATTTAACGGCCGCGGCCGTGACGTGTATCAGGACCGCAGACATCGTCGATTGCAGGGGTGTCCAATTACTTGTTGGTAGATAGTGTATTTATGGATGCGTGCATGCGTGATGCCAAATTAGTGGTTTGTCTTGGTGATATTAATGTGTGCAGATTGCTGTATGCTGATGACACTGTCCTGTTGGCAGAGAGCAAAAGTGATTTGCATGGTATGTTGTCCCGGATGTATGAAGTTTGCATGAAATTAACACTTACACTGACTGGAAAAAAATCCCAACGCCAAGAAGGGGTTGTGTTAGATAAACGACAGTTGGTAGGCGGTGAGAGTTCTTTTTTTTTTTTTTTTTTTTTTTTTGATTGGAGGTTTAACGACCACCGTGAGCAACTCAATGGGCTATAAGCAGTCGCCCGTCCCTAATTTAGGGTCACTGGTTCCAGGGAAGGGAGAGAGCCAGTGCCGTAAGACAAACACAACATCCATGCCTCACCGGGATTCGAACCCGGACCACTTCGGACGAATGATCAGAGGCCAACGCCTTAGACCACTGCGCCACCGGGGCGGCGGTGAGAGTTCATCTGTAAGATGACGTCTATGCAAATTTCGCGCTGGGCGCATACGTGTGGCGCTAGTAGCGTCCCTCGGAACATACAAAGCAGGTTTGCTGTAAATACGCGCTGTAACGTTCGTGAGCGTTAGTTATCGTTGATATTCGACGTAGGGTGTTGATGTTAGTCAAGAATGCCTTTAAGAAGACGAAGAAGCCATAATGAACAGCTCACGGAGTTTGAACGAGGTCGTGTAATAGGGCTACGAGGTGGATTTTCTTTCCGCAATATTGCAGAACGACTTAGCAGGAATGTAGCCACTGTGCATGATTGTTGGCAGCGGTGGTCAAGGGAAGGCACTGCCTCAAGAAGACCGGGTTCCGGCCGGCCACGTGGCACTACTGAGAGGGAAGACCGCCGTGTACGGCATACGGCCGTGGCGCATCGTACCGCGTCTGCGGCAGCAATTCGAGCTGCAGTTGCCACCACAGTGACACAACGAACTGTTACAAATCGGTTACTTGAAGGACAGCTCCGAGCCAGAAGCCCTGTAGCGTGCATTCCACTTACTTCAAACCACTGCCGTTTGCGACGTCAGTGTTGTTAAGCTAGAGCTCATTGGAGGACGGAGTGGAGATCTGTCGTGTTTTCTGATGAAAGCCGGTTCTGCCTGTGTGCAAGTGATGGCCATGTGTTGGTTAGGAGGCCAGGTGAGCGCATGCAACCAACCTGTCTGCGGCCGAGACACACTGGACCTACACCTGGAGTTATGGTCTGGGGAGCAATTTCCTATGACAGCAGGAGCACTCTCGTGGTTATCCCACGCACCCTGACGGCACAGTTGTACGTCGGTCTGGTGATTCAACCTGTTGTGCTGCCATTCATGAACAGCATTCCAGGGGGTGTTTTCCAACAGGATAACGCTCGCCCGCATACCGCTGTTGTAACCCAACATGCTCTACAGAGTGTCGACATGTTGCCGTGTCCTGCTAGATCACCAGATCTTTCACCAATCGAGCACGTATGGGACATCATTGGACGACAACTCCAGCGTCACCCCCAACCAGCATTAACCGTTCCTGTATTGACCGACCAAGTGCAACAGGCATGGAACTCCATCCCACAAACTGACATCCAGCACCTGTATGACACAATGCAGGAACGTTTGCGTGATTGCATTAAACATTCTGGCGGTTACACCGGTTATTAATGTACCACCATTTCACATTTAAATTGGCTCTTCTCGCGCTTACAATAAGCTGTGATCTTGAAAATTTAATCGATTACATATGTTACCTATACAAATGTATTGCTGCCATTTCATTCCTCTACAACTATTTTTTCGTGGTGTTGGGATTTTTCTTCCGTCAGTGTAGTATTAAATAAGGGAAAAACCAAAGTTATGGTCTTTGAGAGAGGAACTGGTTGCACTGAATGTAAGGTAAGTATAAATGGCACTGTGATTGACCATGTGAGTGAGTTTGTGTATTTAGGAAGCATGTTTGACAGAGAGAACAAATTGGATGGAGAAATTAGTAGGAGAGTGAATTTTTCATTGAAAGTCATAGCTGCTCTGGGAACTTGGGGGTGGGGGTGGGGGTGGCAAGACACAGTCTGATTGTGTGAGGAATAAAGATGTGTTGGAAGTGTGTAGTGTGATGCAAAATGTTGTTAGCAAAGTGGTTGATTGATTGATTGGAGGTTTAACGACCACCGTGAGCAACTCAATGGGCTATAAGCAGTCGCCCGTCCCTAATTTAGGGTCACTGGTTCCAGGGAAGGGAGAGAGCCAGTGCCGTAAGACAAACACAACATCCATGCCTGACCGGGATTCGAACCCAGACCCCTGACGGGCGAATGATCAGAGGCCAGCGCCTTAGACCACTGCGCCACCGGGGCGGCTTAGCAAAGTGGAGACTAATATGCTTAGGTGGTTTGGCCATGTTGAAAGAATGAGTGATGAGATGCTTACTAATAAAATCTTTTTAGCCCAAGTGGCAGGAAGGAAGGCAGAGGAAGGCCAAGAAAGACATGGGTGGATGATATTCAGGAGTGTCTGCATGAGAAAAAGATTATGAGTATGAAGTATAAAACATCTTGTGTACGGCATGTAATGGATATCAGTGAAGCCAGAGTTGTATGTCAAGATTGCTGTAAATGGAGAAGTTTGATACGACAACAGTAAGTAAAAATATCTGGTAGTTCATATTTCTTTGTGGAACTAACCTCAATCTCAGAGAACAGCTCAGTGATATGTATGTATGTTTATTAATATAAAACAAAGGTAGCTGCTCAAAATAGCCAGAATTTACTGAAGGATCTGTGCTACTCTCACAATTTACTCCACAGTTGCAATGGTAAGAAGAAACCTGTACATCCCTGCAAAAGCCATGTAATAATAAATTAAAGATATGTTCCAAAATTCTTTAAAAACAATTTACATGATTTTAAAACATTCTACATACTGAAAAATAATGTATATTCTACAAAATGTTGAAATATGTTATGTAATATGCAACAAATATGTCAATTAATACTTATCCCCCCTACACTACTTTATGTTTGTAGCATGTATACATAATTTTTCAACTTACAATATAGTCTGCCAAGCAGGTAGTACAAGTTTGGTCTTGTTTTTTCTTTGGAGGTAATTTTCCTTATCATCATCATCATCATCATTGTCAACCATTATCAATCCACTGCTGGACGAAGGTCTCCCCAAGTTTCCTCCACAACGGTCTGTCTTGTGCCAGTCTCCTCCATGTCACTCCTGCATACTTTCGAATTTCATCCACCCATCTCCCATGTGGTCTTCTTCTGGGTCTTTTCCTGTCCCTTGGAATCCAATCTAAAATTTCGGCCGTCCATCGATGATCTGTCCTTCTGGCAGTATGTCCAGCCCATTGCCATTTCAGGGATTTAACTCTGATCATGATGTCTTCCACTCTTGTCATTTTTCGGATCCACGAGTTCCTCTTCTTATCTCTCCTGGTTACACGAAGCATGCACCTCTCCATGCTTCTTTGAGTTGTCTGCAGTCTTTGTATGTCTCTTTTAGTTAAGGTCCACGTCTCTGCACCATACGTAAGCACTGGAAGGATGCATTGATCAAACACTTTTCTTTTAAGACATAATGGCATATTGCTCTTGAAAATTATGCTGTTTCTTCCAAAAGCTCTCCAGGCAAGTTTTGTACGCCGATTAATTTCTTCATCAATGTGACCCTCACTTGATATCTGCTGTCCAAGATAAACGTACGTGTCTGTTATCTCCAGCTTTTCTCCATCAATCAATAAATCTTCATTTCTTGTAAAAGCATTGAACATCACTTTTGTTTTCTGAAAGTTCATTTTTAATCCCACTTCTTTAGTGGCTATATACCTTTTTAAATTGTGAAGCCTACCTTAAAGAAATGCATGTTTTTCCCATTTCTAACATTATCATCTTATTGTATCAAACAGAAAAACAAACAATTTACCAGGTAAAGCAAAACTAACACCCGAAATTGGTTTTTATGCTGTTGGCATATACCTTCATGACCCGCACAGTTGATTTCATTGCAGAGTAGAAAGAAAGACCCCCCTCCTTGTTCTCTGCCACCTTTTTCTTGAAAAACAAATTACAGTTTGAAACACAGCCTTTGCTTGATCTACCATGAAAATGAACTTACTGTAATGTAAAATTTGCATTTAGGTGTTTTACCTGTTATGCAGTAATTACATGGTTTTAATATTTGAGTTTTGAAGTATTTGCATACTTTCTTTGTTCTGTTCATGTATATTTGCTTTTTAAAGGGAATATACGACCAGATTTATTAAATATGTACATATTATTAGATTTACCAGATTTGTTCTTGATTTATGAATTCTTATGGTCATCTTGTCCTGTTCGCAGTTACAATGTTGGTAGATTCGACCCTTTGTTATATCCTTCTTGTAGCCTTTAGGTGATCAGGTATTTAAGACTTCTATAGTTGAAATCAGACCCCTCCTCTGTTTTCAGTACATATCCAGTTCTTGTCGGAAACTTCTTTGGAGATTCAGAATTTCAAACAGGTCCAGCACTTGTCGGAATTTTAACAAGTTTGTTAATTTAGCCGTATTCACAATAAAAGTTATTTTATAATCTAACATATTTGCAGATACATTGCCGACTTTTTATGCATTTGAATACTTTTGGTCATTAAAAAAATTTACATCATTTTCTCCTAGTTGTATTTCTGTTTTTGGATGCATTTCGTGCAGCAATCTTCGCTGGCATTTTTGACAACTATTTGTTGACAAATGAATTGTAACTTGTCTGTGATTACTTCAGGTTTCTCCTTGGATGCACGTGCCTTTTGATGTTGTAGTTTTTATTATTATTATTTTGTTAAAAAATAAACAGAAAAAAAAACTATAATATACAACAAGAAATGATTGGTTATGACACACACACACACACACACACACACACACACACACACACACACAACTATTATGCCAAAAGGCATGAGCATTCGAGGAGAAACCTTAACTAATGACAGACAAGTTCAGATTAATATTAATTTGTCAACAAACAGTTGTTGAAAATGCCAGCAAAGATTGCTGCATGAAATGCATCCATAGATGCCAACCTCTAAAAGTAGTTTTCAGTAACCAACATGTTCATTTTTCAGAAATTTTCAGTAACAAATTTTTTTTTCCAGTAATATTCAGTAATCCAGTCTACAGTGGCAAATTTGGGTATTTAACACTGCAACAAATTCTAATCTGTCAGAACTATTAACAAAATAATAATAATAATAATAATAATAATAATAATACAATAACAAATAATTTGCTAGTGGGAAAATTGTAAATACTGTCTACCAGAAAAATATAATAAATTACCTCCAGACATGAAGAAAAATTATTCCTTGGAATGTTGGCCAAATTATTATGATAAACTGGCTGTAGTTGCCATTTTGGCTTTCCTTAGTTCAATTTGCGAAAACTGCTTCTGATAGCATAGTTCACTGTGTGCAATGTTGCTTATTTTTTCTACTGATAAAGAAGACAGCACATGAGTACTTGAATTAGGTCTGAATTCATTCATGTTTTTCTTTTTTTCACAATACTGAAAATTCTTTCTGTACTTGCATTGCTATGAGGGACTATTAAAATCATTTTCATAATTTTGCTTAATGATTTATACTTCAACTGGCCACTTTCATTTTTCATTAAAGAAATTCTGTGCCACACTTCATCCATTCTCCCATAAGTAACAGCACAGTTAAAATTTTCAAACTGGTAGTGTGCAAATACAGATTCCACCTTGTCAGATTCTTCTGGTTACAAAACTGGAAACACATATATTGGACTGATGCAAAAGAAACACTTTGCCTTAATGCTACATCTGCAATTTCAGCATGACTCAGAAATTCATCATTAAGTGGAAATTTTCTTAAAATGTAATTGCAGCCTGCCTTGTAAAATTCCCTTACCTCAGAATAAAAAGTAGCCACTGTGTCTTCACTCAGATCTGCAGTTGTGCCTATATAAGATCTCGCTTTTGACCCAATTACGAGATCACAGTTTTCTTTTTGATTTCTCCTTCTTTCAAAATTTCCATCTGCAAAAGATGTTACTGTCACATCAAATGCTGATGGCTTGATAAATCGTACAAGCAATTCAGATAACAGACTATGAAGTTTTCTTTTTAATACATGCACAAGCGGAGCTTCCTGCTGCAAGAACACGTTAACAGATGTAAACAAAGGAAGAGTAGCAGATAAAAAAAGACAATAAAGTTTAGATGAAGGATTTCCAATCATACTTGCAAGGTTCTTATACTGTGAATTAGCTTCTTCATTGTCACTGAAATAATGTTCTAGAGCCTCCCACGGTTCTAAAATTCTGTCAATGGATTCCAAAAGTGATAACCAGCGAGTATTGACATGCTTTAGAATTTTGTGTGGTTTAGTACCACAAACAGCTTGGCTCAGTTTTAGATTGTGTTTCCTCTTTGAACTTTTCTCCAAAAAAAAAAGTACAACTGTATCAGAAACTGCTCAACATTAAATCCTTTCAGTTGAGTAGCAGATTTCTATGCAGCTAAATTTACTAAATGACATGAACACCGCTGCACTATGATTGCAGGCTGAACCTTCTTTATGTGAGAAACACCACCTTTTACTTGACCTATGATAGTGTTAGCATTGTCACAGGAAAATGACACACAGTTGCTCCATGAGATATTTTTTTTAACAAACTCATTGTTCAAAACGTTGAATATTCCTTCACCTGTATTATTACTTGATTCAACCAATGATAACAAAACAGTTGAATTTCCCCCTATTTTTTCGTCAAAATATGTTATTGTAATGGGATACAGTTTATTTGCTTGAGCATCATTACTTCCGTCCGTAGATAGAGAAAAAGGATTTTTTTTTTTTACTTCAGATATGATGTTACTTGTAGAAACACTGGGCATGTGCTGAATTAGTGCAGTAGCCTTGGTTCTTCCACACGAATATTTTTTTGCGATCGCTAAATCAGGAAACATGGCTTGAAATAACGGTTTAGCATGGTCAGCAGCTGCTATGGGTAAATTGTGTTCCACAATAAATGGAGTGAACATAAGTTCTGCATTTATTACGCTGTTCTCCTTTGATGCAAACAAATTGCTCACTGACTGAACTTTCAACTCACTGAAAGATTTATGCTTTTTCGATTCTGCGTGTCTTCGGCAATCATCCTGCCCACCATGCGTAATACTAAAATCGCATCTACCAATTCTGCAAAACACATGGTTCACAGAAACTTTTGTTTTCTCAAAACAGGGCCAATCTCTATTGTAAGTTTCTAGAAAACACTGTTTCTTCTTCGACGACGAAGGTTTGTCTAAAGAATGCTTCATTTTAAATAAATGAAAGAAAACAGCAAGAAAAACTTTACAATCGCCTCATCCTTCCATGATGTAACAGTAGGGTAGCACGTGCAGCAGAGAGAACCGTCCAAAAAGCATCAAGGACAATAAAGCAGGAGCGCTATGGCATAAGGGGAATGAAAGCAACTGCCCTGGTTGCACGCAGGAGGCACGAAGTGCAGTATGGGATTTGGGAATGAATACCTAAGCAGCATCCACACAGAACTAAACTGCGTAGTTGCGTCTGGCATGGAGAGAACCAATGGGAGCGGTGTCATGGAATGAAACGCTGAGCCAGCATAGTGTGGTTGCTGCTCAGTCTATGGTAGATGGATTGCCAATTAAGATGCAGAAATCTATAATACACAGAATGTGGCATTTAATTTTTCCCCCAGAAAAACTTGAAGAACCAACAAAAATTTTTAATTTGTTAAAAATGTTGCTTTCTATCTCAGAAAATTAAATCAAATGGCAATTTTCTATAATTTCAGCAGTGTTTCCGTACTTCCATAACAGCAACCAAAAATCCGTAAAATTACAGAAAATCCGTACTAGTTGGCATCTATGCACATCCAAAAACGGAAATATGACTACAAGAAAACAATGTAAAATTTTTGAATCATCAAAAGTATTGAAAAGGTATAAAAAGTCAGTGATGTATCTGCATTATAAAATAACTATTATTGTGAGTACAGCTAAATTAACAAACTTTTATTAATATTCCGACAAGTGCTGATACTGTTTGAAATTCTGAATCTCCAAAGAGGTTTCTGACAAGAATGTACACTGAAGTGCCAGAAAAACTGGTACAGACAAGCTTATGCAAAATACATAGCAACGTCACCTATGCACGTACTCGGTTGCGTCCGCCAATGCGTATATAAAGCGATAGACATTCTTGCTAGCTGTCAGAGCTGTTTTAGGCATGAGAATGACAAGTAATAACGATTTAAGCAATTTTCAACGCAGTGTAATAGTTGGCGCTTGTGAGATTGGCCATAGTATTTCGGAGGTAGAAACGAAGTTCGGATTTTCACAGACGACCATTGCAAGGGTGTACTGTGACTACAAGAATTCCGGCAAAACCTCCAACCAATGATACCAGTGTGGCCGTAAAAAGACATTGGGTGAACGTGACCATCATCGACTGTCAAGAATCGTTTCATGCGATAGGCGTGCAACTCTCGCAGGTGTCATCGGAATTCAATGCTGGAGCCTCAACAAGCATCAGCGTCCGGACTGTGCAACGTACCTTGCACGATATGGGCTTTAGGAGCCGACGCCCAACTCGAGTCCCCTTGGTGGGTGCATGACAGAGCTATGTGCCTTGCTTGGCCACGTCAACACCACCACTGGACACTTGATGACTGGAAACAAGTCTGACGAGTCGCGTTTCCAACTGTATCAGGGCAGATGGAAGGATTCGTGTGTGGCGCAAACCCATGGATCCCGCCTGTCAACAAGGGAACTGTACTGCTGGGGGGGGGTCCATAATGGTATGGAGTGTGTTTAGCTAGACTTCACTGGAACCCCTGGTACGTCTACAAACGTCTGTAACCAGCCTACGCTATGTACGCATCATTTCTGACAAGGTACACACGTTCATGTCCTACATTCATGCTGATGGGTTGGGCCCATTCCAACCGGACAATGCACCTCCACACAAGTGTCGGGATGCCACATTATGGTTAGAGGAGCATTCATCTGAGTTTGGGGTGTTACCATCCCACCCAAGTCCCCAGATCTGAACGTGATAGAACACATTTGGGATGCCATGCAATGCACTATCGAACACAGGAATCCAAGACCTCGGAATACACCCGAATTGTGGAACGTTCTGCAGGAAGTATGGTGTACATTGCCTACAGCATATTTCCAGAAGCTAGTGGAGTCCATGCCCTGTTGTACTGCTGCCGTCCTGCGCTCCCGTGGGATACCTACCAAATATCAGACTGGTGTACCAGTTTTTCTGGCGCTTCAGTGTATATGTACGGCAATACAGAGGAGGGCATCAGATTTCAACTATAGAAGTCTTAAATAACCTGATCACCTAAAGGCTACAAGGATATAACAAAGGACGCGTTCAGAATATGAAGACAGCAAAGGATCAAATCTAACGACGTTGTAACTGTGAACAGGGCAAGGTGACCATAAGAATTTATAAGTCAAAAACAAATCTGGTAAATCATATTTAATAAATAAAATTAAGGAATAATACTACTACAATATACTAATTGTTTATATGGTCATATATTCCCATTGAAAACCAAATATACATGAAGAACAGAACAAAGAAAGTATGCAAATACTTCACAATTAAAATAAACTTTCTGGACAGGGGCCGCCGACTGTGTGGGTGCTCTGGGGCCTGCACACCCATTGAAAATTAAGTTTTCTTTCCTTTTTTTTATTTATTTTATATATTATTATAATTTTTTTCTTGTTAATGGAAAACATTGGGGGAGCTGACTGTGAACAAAGAAGGAGTAGCAAAATGTCATGTTTGGGCTGCCAGTAGGGAAAAATTATTGTTTCATTTCTTTTAACCCCACTGATGGTCAGAAACTAGAAATGACAGGGAAACGATTTTAGGTAGTAAATCTCTCACTAATCGCCTCAAGAAACCATTAGCGAGGGTGACCGAGAGGGACAAACTAGTAACAGAACAAAGTTCTTTGAGAGAAAAACACCTTTTTTTTCAGTTTATTTCACTTTTTTATTAATGTGTTTTACATTAAATGTACTGTATGTTTAACACAAATACTGAGGGAAAATTGTATGTTTAACACAAAATTTAGGGAAAATTAAATGTTAGGGAGCCCTGAATGTTAGACAGTGTTACCTTGCGACATTTGCTGCGGATGTTCTCTTTTAATTCATCCAGCGTTCGAGTCCCATTTCGGCGCAAACTGAAAATTAGAATTGCTGTGGTTCCACAGGAAAATCCACGAGAGTCAATTTATAGTAATTTTACTTTTGACCATACCATGTATACGAACATATTAGACACTCTAGGAGTAAATAAATCCTTTTTTAAAAAAAATTTGTATCGGTGGGAGGTTGGAAAACTCGAAAGTACCCAATACGTGCATCAGTGCAAATTTTTAATCTAAAGTGCTCCAGGGTTGTTGAAATTTGAAAAAAATACAAAAATTTTTATTTACATTATTTTTTCAAATTTGAACTGCTTGAAAACGCAAATATTAATTCGAAATATTTGAAAACGCAAATAATAATTCAGAAAAAAATATTTGATCTTCATGTTCTGGTGTTTTGAAAACCCAGTGGTTTTCCAAAATACATGGGAGGGGGGGGACAAAATAACTGCCGAAAATGTTATAGTCATCGACAACAGATTGTTGCATTTGGGGCAGATATGTATCTAACAGCATCGGAATCTAGGTTACATACACTTTTTGAAAAAAAGTGTATATGTAACCTAGATTCCAATGACCCCCCCCCCCTCTTTTCACTGCTTGTACTCCAAAACATTGTTATCGACTTGAGCACCCATTGGATTTCTGGAAAGTTGGCGTCTATGTTTCTGGATATTAATAAACTGTGGGCAGGGTAAGTATGCATTTTAAACTTTAATCTGGTTTAAAAAAAAGGGGAGAGAGATACTTCCTTTACTGATTCATATATGAAGAAGAGACAGTAAAAAACAGGATAGCATGCATTTTATTACAAAAACCTTGTTAGGAAATATGAAATAAGACTCATTTCAATCTGTGTAATTCACTTTAAATGTGGATATAAAGCAGTAACATTCCCATGTAAGGACATACACCATTTCAGGAAATACCAAAACATCAGGTAGAAAAAAAGTGTTTTAGTTAGTTTCAGGAAGCAAATGTAAGCCCACTATGAATGACACCTACTAGTAACATACACTATTCCATACATATTATACATATCACTAAGCTGTTCTCTGAGATTCAGAGGTTAGCTCCAAAAAGAAATACAAACTACCAGATATTTTTACTTATTGTTGTCCTATCAAACTTCTCCATTTACAGCGATCTTGACATACAACTCCTGCTTCACTGATATCCATTACACGCCGTACACAAGATCTTTTATACTTCATACTCATAATCTTTTTCTCATGCAGACACTCCTGAATCTGATCCACCCATGTCTTCCTTGGCCTTCCTCTGCCTTTCCTTCCTGCAACTTGGGCTAAAAAGATTTTCTTAGTAAACATTTCATCACTCATTCTTTCAACATGGCCAAACCCCGAAGCATATTGTTCTCCACCTTGCTAACAACATTTTGCTTCACATCACACAACTGCTATACATCTTCATTCCTCACACAATCAGACCGTGTCTTGCCACAAACCCCACGTAAGTAACACATTTCTCCAGCACACAAACGACTCCTATGTTTCTTCTGCAGTACCCAGGTTTCACTGCCATACATCAGAGTAGGAACAATTACAGTTTCATACACACCATGCAGAACTCTCTAGAAAACCCATCATTCCTGTGAAAACCTCCCAGAGCAGCTATGACTTTCAAAGAAGAATTCACTCGCCTACTGATTTCACCATCCAATTTGTTCTCTCTGTCAAACATACTTCCTAAATACACAAACTCACTCACCTGGTCAATCACAGTGCCATTTATACTTACATTACATCAGGGGCGGCTCTTGCTATGGGGCTGTGGGGCTGCAGCCCCCAACTCCTACCCAAAGCAGTTTTTTTTTTCATACCGTACCAAGAGAGAGAAGTTTTCTGAACACTGCTGTAAGTTTTTCCATCATAATGCCACGACTGCAGTTTTCTGAACTCAACTCAAGTTTTTCCTGCATAACACCACTGGGAGCGGAAAGAACATTGGTGGACTGCGCTGCTTGCAGCTCTCACGGCTATTGAAACCAACTCATGTGGGAAACTCTGCCTATTCCCACATCAGTTTGTTTCCTTTGAATAAAACTTTCCTGGAGACTGCATTGATGGCAGCTCTTGCTAGCAGGGCTGCTCGCGAATGCAGTTTCTCGTTGGGTGGGAATGCATCGCCGGGCCCACCCAACTGTGTGCTTTGTTGATTAATATGGTTCTTGTGCTTCCGAATAAGAAATAAAATAGGGGAATGAATTAAAAATAATGATGAATGTTGAAATAAAGTATGTTTGAATGTATTACTCAACCTGTTTTTTTTTTTCCAATTTTTGGTTTGTCCCTGCTTTTATTCAATGTAATAATTCCAATGATAATGTTACTCCTATTGAACTGGAGATCATTCGTGTTTGCTAATAACAAATACTCAGTTGCCGGGACTTTTGCAAAAACGTTTTACTTATATTTTCTCTTCTGGTCAAAACGGGCATGTGAACAACAAATTACAATTAAGAATAGACTTCAGTATTGGATATATATATATATATATATATATGTGTGTGTGTGTGTGTGTGTGTGTGTGTGTGTGTGTGTGAGTGAGTGAG
This sequence comes from Macrothele yani, assembly GCA_039090855.1. Lineage (NCBI taxonomy): Eukaryota > Metazoa > Arthropoda > Arachnida > Araneae > Macrothelidae > Macrothele > Macrothele yani. The sequence continues at coordinate 107,887,660 of CM077030.1, read as the reverse complement.
TGAGTGAGTGAGTGAGAGAGAGAGAGAGAGAGAGAGAGAGAGAGAGAGAGAGAGAGAGAGAGAGAGAGAGAGAGAGAGAGAGAGAGAGAGAGAGAGAGAGAGAGAGAGAGAGAGAGAGATTTTTCGCTTTTAAACTCACATAAATTTTTACTCACCAAATTCATTAAGTCACTCCATTGGATACATTTTATTTTTCTGCTGCATCCCCCATCCCTCCCCAAAATAAAGTATGCATTTCAATTGAGGTAGTGTACTTAATTACTTTGAAAAAAAAACATTTAATCAGATATCATTGTTCAGAAAATTTACGAAGTTGGTAAATTTTAAAATACAAATTTTTCTACACTAAATGGTTATCACGGCTTCAAAATTAAAACTGGACTGAATATGTTTGCAATCCGTTTTTATTAAAGAGAATGCCAGTGTGTGAATATCGCAATAACAACTCATCGTGAAATTCTGGCAGACCCTTCAAAATTCCACAAAATGTTTTTCATCGCCGTCCAAGTTGCAGTGGTCGGTATCAAGTCGAAGCTTCAAAGGGAGTGTATCAGAAGAAAAATATTTATTGTCATATTTCTAGGGGTCACAATAAGACACTTGAGAACGCGTACATGACCTTGAGTGTGTCTCCGCTGCCACTGGCACACGCATTAAATTCTTTATATGTATATACGTACAGTATATGCATGAACAGTATATATAATTTGCAAACACTGTCAATCCACACCTGGATGAGAGTCACCAAGTTTCTTCTTCCACAACAGTCTGCCTTGAGCCAGTTTCTTTCATGCTTTCGAATTTCATGAACCCATTTCCCTCTTGTCATCTTCTGGGTATTGTTTTTTCCCTTGCTATCCAGTTCAATATTTCAACTCTCCGTCGGTGGCTCTTTTTTCTAGCAATATGTCCATCCCATTGCAATTTCAGGAATTATGACCATAATGTCTTCCACTCTTGTCATTTTCCCGATCCACGAGTTCCTATTTGTATCTTTACTGGTAACATCAAACGTGCATCTCTACATGCATACCTGCCAACATTGGGTAGAGCCTTGTCTGTAGTAATTAGTATAATTGTGCGGCATACATAGACTTTTTTATGAAACAATTCATCTCTTTGAGAAAAAAGAAATACACACCGCAACGAAACGTTACAACAAACAAGGACTCTAATGAAACAAACTTAACTCATGTGAAACGCAAATTTGATTCACCTGCTGGCAAGGGCATGATTCACCTGCTGGCAAGGACATTGCGAGATTTAAGTTCGAAACTTCCACCAATAAAAATCAGTCAGATGCGTTAAGAATTCCACAACACCTGACAGATGGGAAATCCAAGCAAGTGGATGTGCAGCATGCGAACCTTCACTCACCATATGATCATTCTGTCTCTAAAATGGCAGTTTATGACAAGATAAACCAAAGAAGGAAGAAAAAGCTGGATGCTTTAACTGGGTGAAAAATCAAAACACGCAGCAAGACTGCAGACCACTGCTGTTAGTTTGTTTTTTATTGACCCTGCAGCTGCGCAGCATCCACTGCTTATTTTTTTTTCTGCTGATATCTTTCTCTCCCTATTTCTTTATTGCTGATTTTCTTTTTCTTTTCTTTTTTTTTATTCCTTCCGATAACAATAATTTCTTCTAGCACGCTGAAAAAACTTTCAGCCTGAGGACCATGAGTGCATGATATCAAAGCTTCAACTATTTTAGATAAATGGTGTAACTTTGAGGATAACACTTTTGAACACTATGCATCAATTTTTACAAATTTTCCAACTTTGTCACTTCTGTTTTCTGGAATTTACCCCTCCCTTAACAAGCTTAAATGCAAAAACTTATGGGATGGGGGATATTTAACAATGCAGAAAAGCGGAAACATCACGGGGGGGGGGGATTACGGCGAAAATCTTTCCTCCGTATGACTTCCAGTTTGGGAAATTTTCCATAAATTTTCAAGTTGAAATACAAATATTTATGCAGTAAAATTATATTTAGCAATATTACTGGACAGGACATTGCGAGAAAAAAGAAATTATGATTACAGAAAAAATCTGAATTCCGTCGACCTTTCGTTTTCAAAAGTTTTGTAAAGATGGAATTCTGTTCTCCGACATGACCCCCCTCCCCCCAAAAGGTATTCTTTTCACTTGTGTATCGATCTCGTAAATAACCAAAATAATAACGAAAGGGCGGAATTCTTCGAATTCGACGAAGAAGAATCATGCCTGAAGATTACGGGATAATTTTCGCAGCGTTCTAAGTTCCACTTTTTGCAAATTGTTGCCTGCAGTTTCAAGGTGAAATACGGACATCTATGCAATTAAATTATGTTTAACAAGAAAAGTGGACACGAAGGCAACATCAAGAGAAAAAAATGTGATTACGGCAAAAATTTTCACTCCGTTTAACTACCGTTTCCAAAATTTTTTAAACACAAAATACTGCTTTTGAGGACGATCTACCTGATGACCCCCCCCCCAAAGCGGAATTCTGCAAATCCACTTCCGAATCAGATGTGTATTGTGAAATACTAGAAAAATGAAAAAAAAAAAAAAAATCAAAACAAAATGAAAATTTGTAGAATCCGTAGTTTTGACAGCGATGTCCATAGTTCCGTAGTCAAACAACTGAATCCGTAGAAACTACGGACATTCCGTAGTAGTTGGCAGGTATGCTACATGCTTCTTTCATTTGTCTGCAACGTCTGTATGTCTATTTTAGTTGAGGTCCATGTCAGAGCTCCATGCGTAAGAACTGGAAGGATGCACTGATTAATTAGTTTCTTTTAAAGAAATAATGCATCCGACAAAGTTTTATAGGTCGATTATTTTCTTCATAAATGTGGCAATGTGGTCATCACTTAATATCTGCTGCCTAATTTAGGTATAGGTACCTCTACATTTTCCCCTACCAATAGCTAAATATAAAATCTAAATATTCATTTCTTGTAAAAAAAAAAAAAAAAAAAACACTTTCGATCAGTATATACACTGAGTGGCCACTTTATTATGACCACATGAGTTTTAAGCAAATGAGCTATGGCTGCACACTGTTGCCGCCAGAGGGCAAGGCTAGTGTAAAAAGGGAAAGCTTAGTGCTTGCGACAGTAGTAGAAGTGATTTTTGGGTGATGAGATGGGTAAAAAATGCGGTGACAAACTTTCTGCATCGGATGGGATATGGCAGCCAAAGACCTGTTCAAACACCTTTTCTGTCAGCAGTTAACAAGAGAAAATGCCTCCACTTCGCACAAGAGCACAAGGATTGGACAGTCGATAATTGGAAACAAATTATGTGGTCCGATGAATCGCATTTTCAGTTGCACCATGCCGATGGCCGAGTGAGAATTTGGCGGAAACAGCACGAAAGTATGGATCCCAAATGCATTGCTACAACTCTTCAAGCTGGTGGAGGCAACGTTATGGTTTGGGGAATGTTTTCTTGGCATGCTTTGGGCCCTTTAATTCGTGTTGATCAACGTCTGACTGGCACATCATATGTAAACATCATTGCAGACCAAGTGCATCCTGTCATATGGATGGTTTATCCCAATGGCGATGGCTACTTTCAACAAGATAATGCGTCCTGCCATAGTGCTCGTATTGTACAGGATTGGTTTCAGGAACATGCCGGTGAGTTTACTTTGCTTGGGTGGCCTCCACAATCACCAGATCTCAACCCCAATGAGAATTTGTGGGATGAAGTTGAACGAGCCATCAGACAGCTGGATCCACAACCCTGTAATCTCACACTCCTGGAAAGTGCTATTCATCAAACATGGTCTCAGATTCCACAAACCACCTATCAACATCTCGTGCAGTCCATGCCACGTAGAACTGATGCAGTGTTAAAGGCAAAAGGTGGCCCACCGAAGTACTGAGGGGGTGGTCATAATAAAGTGGCCACTAAGTGTATGTATGTATGTATGTATATATATATATTATTGATATTATTATTATTATTAAACGGACAGCATCAGCACAGGTTCAGCAACTTAGCTTTCGAAGTGGTATCATGATATCTACAAAACAAAATTGAAATGCAGCCCCATCTCAGCTTACCATGAGCCGCCACTGCATTACATTCAGTGCTACCCGTTCCTCTCTCAAACACCATAACTTTGGTATACTCAGTTTGAATTTCATGCAAACTTCGTGCATCCGAGTCAACATACTCTGCAACTACTTTTGCTCTCTGCCAACAGGACAGTGTCATCAGCATACAGCCATCTGCGCACACGGATACCAGCAAGACATAAACCACTATTATCTATATAGATAATAAATATAATAGTCCATAAATATATTAAACAGCCATGGTGACATTACACAATCTTGTCTAACTCCTGCACCAATAGAAAACCATTTTGATAAAACACCATTCACTTGTACACAAGCTCTACTTCCTGCATGCATACACTATTCCCTGTACTCTTTTTTCCTTTTCTCTTTTTGGTTTTCTTTACACTTAGATAATAATAATTTCACAATATTTGAGTTCTTTGTCCACTGCTAAATTGGTGACCTGAAAATGGAAAGATAACACTGTAGTTTTCAGAATGCTTTTATTATGTTAACCTGTTTATGGATGAGTGAGCCATAAGCAAATTATCAATATATGGATAAAAATATATATATATTATTTACAAATTTACATAACTAAATGATGGTTTGAGAAAAAAAATCAGGTCTTTGTTAGAACATTCTCAAGAGATTGTGTTTCCTCTTTAGACAATGCCTTCAAATCAAATCCTTTTAATGGAGCTTTGCCTTCAAGCTTTCTTAGATCATCGACTTTAGTTTTCAGTCCATTCCGCAAGTTATTGATTTCTTGATCAAATTCTGTCTGATCTAAGAAAGAAAAATCAGTGATGAAATATAAGTACTGATCAAACCTAAAAATGCACAACACAATTACTGCATATAAGACACAAACTTTTAAAAGTGAAATAAAATCCAAAGCATTTATAAAATGGAGCAAATGTGGGTATCTAGGGTAAGAGTACCAAACAAATACGCCTGGATTTATATAAAATCTACAGGACGAACAGTACAAGAAAATAAACTTCAGATACTGGTTACAATTTTTTTTTAAATTGCAGTAAAAAAGATACAATAAGCAATAGTATGCAAATACGTTTTTTTACAGCAACAAAGTGTAAGTGAATTTCACCTACTGTGCATATGTGTGCAAATAAATATACATATAAATAAACAGCACTTATTTATTTTATGGCAGCTTCAATGGTATAAAAAAATGATCAAATTTTATGTAAAGACAAGGTTTTAAAGAATATGTTAAAAAGCCACGAGGCAGAATAACCTACAGGATTTACACCCAAGAAGTTCTTTCTATTGAAAATTCTCCCACAGCATGCCACAGGCTATGGTCAAAACCAGCCCTTGCAAAACTGCTGAAATTTCTACTAGGCAATGGTGGCTAGTGGAATAAAAATTTTACTAGCCAAATGACAAAATCTGGCCATGCAAAGTTTTTGAAAAATAATAATTATTAAGTAACTTCTCTACTTATGTTTCTATGAAATTAAATGGGTGAATGTTTTTTTATTTTTCCTCTTTCTAATGAGAGACCCCTCCCGTTAACTTCATAAAAACAGATGCAGAGCAGTTACTGCATAGGATCATTAGATTGACAGCAAATATTTCATATGCTTTTGTTCCAAAATGATTTTTTTTTTTTTTGACAATTTATAGCAATTTACTTTCAGTGCTGTAATCTCATTACTCTATCTTAATTCACACCCATATAATTTATTTTCGAGAGGCCATTGAAGTTAAATGTCTAATTTCTTTAATAATATTTAAAACAAAGGGGCAAAAGCTAGGATATATATACATAAAGTGGCACTAATAGTGTTGATACAGTTTACCAGTGATATGTACTGTGTCTGATCTTTTCATCAGAGATATCCACCCACCACAATTGAATAGCATTTTGAGGATCAAAATCTTTGACTGAAGGGCCATTGCATCTAATCATCATTAAGTCATTTAAAGTGTCACTATTCAGACATGCCCAATTACTCATTTTTATGAGGTTCATTGCTGAAAAGATGTGCTCACAAGGAGAAGTACTACATGGCATTAGATATAGCAGCTGCATCATCTTAAAAGCATTGCCATAACAGCTTGTTTTTTTTTGTTCAGCATATATGAGGCTAAACAGAGGTTCAAAGACAGTTCTTTTACCTGTAGATGACATTATACTTTGTGCAAGGTATACCATGGCAAAGATAAAATATACCATGGCAAAGGTTGTTTTAGTAACCTTGACCCTTTGGTCCTTCCAGGCTGATCCATCAGCAAATTAAGTTTTTCTCGAAGCCCACCTTCACCTCCATTTATTTTCGAAGCAGCTGCAAGAACACGAGCGAGAAAGCTGAACTTGATATTTATTCACAAGTGGGGGTGGTGGACAAAATAGTTGCTCACTGAGGGAAAAAATCTACTTGCCATCATTGGCTGTTATATTAAAAATTTACTATCCACTATAAAATACCTGGTGGCCATTTGGCAACTGGTGACCGACATTCACAACGGCTGGTTAAAACCTAGAATATTTTCAATTCAACAGAGGCCACACTTAACAGTTGTCAACAGGCAGATTTTACAATGCACTGGAGAAAATGGAAAAGTTTGTATTCACCCAGCATTAATTTTGGTTTTGTTATTGAATATAATCTTTTATATAGTTTAGATAATGTGCAACTCTATCCTGAACAGAGAGAACGTTTGCATGGAAACAAAATAATAATGAACTCAAAATATTAAATATACATAATATCTAAATTATTATTAACTGATATTGGCAAAGTATTTCGCACGTTGTTGCTCAGTGAGGCACGTGCTCCCAGCCCAAGAGAGGCCTATTGTTATTGGTTTTTTTCGGTTAATCAAAATTTTTTTTTTAATAAATGAGATAATTATCAGTTCACATTCATTTGTTCGTACAATCAAACGTTTTAAATTTACTATTAATTAAAAGATTGTATTAGAAAAAGTTATACTCATCGGGCCGGGAGACATCTCTCAAGAGGCTCTTCGTCACGTTGTTTTGGCGAGCGCTTTTAGCACAGCCGGTGTGCCATCGTCGGGCCTTCTACACCTACATGAAGGTTTCCTCACGTGTGTGTAGCCACTGGAGTTGCATGTCGGGAAACGAAGGGAAAGTTTTGTGGGCTGTGTGTGTTAGGTGATTGCTTCTCATGTGTCGCCATCTATTGGATGAGTTGGTAGGTATATCAGTCGTAAGTACAATTTTTTTCTTTTTTGTGTAGCTATTTTTGAGCTATTGTTGTTTATTTGTAGAAACAGGTGTATTATTTTTAGTCCTTTATTAAATGGTGTGACTTTTTGTAATGTTCTTTTTTTGTCTTTTTTTATGGATTTCTTCGCTTTTTATGAGTGACTTCCAGGCTGTATACAGGGGTAGGGTCTTGTAAGTTGCATATCTTTTTTATTGTTTTTTTGTTTGTTTTTCAATATTAAGCATTATAATTGAACAAGAAAAAGATAAAATATACAACTTACAAGACCCTACCACCCTGGATACAGCCTGGAAGTCACTCATAAAAAGCGAAAAAATCCATAAGAAAAAGACAAAAAAAGAACATCACAAAAAGTCACACTATTTAATAAAGGACTAAAAATAATACACTTGTTTCTACAAATAAACAACAATAGCTCAAAAATAGATACACAAAAAAGAAAAAATGTACTTACGACTGATATACCTATCAACTCATCCAATAGATGGCGACACATGAGAAGCAATCACCTAAAACACACAGCCCACAAAACTTTCCCTTTCGTTTCCCGACATGCAACTCCAGCGGCTACACACACCTGAGGAAACCCTGATGTAGGTGTAGAAGGCCTGACGATGGCACACTGGCTGTGCTGAAAGCGCTCGCCAAAACAACGTGACGAAGAGCCTCTTGAGAGAAGTCTCCCGACCTGATGAGTATAACTTTTTCTAATACAATCTTTTAATTAATAGTAAATTTTAAATGTTTGATTGTGCAAACGAATGAATGTGAACTAATAATAACATAACCTAATTGTTTCATTTATTAAATTTTTTTTTTTAACTAACCGAAAAAACCCATAATAATAGACCTCTCTCGGGCTGGGAGCACGTGCCTCATGGAGCAACAACGTGTGAAATACTTTGCCAATATCAGGTAATAATACCTTAGATATTATGCATATTTAGTCTAAAGCACGTTTATAACATAAGACAACCCTTAAAGGTTTGTCTCATGAATTACATATTTTGTAATTCAAAATATTAATTGTACTCTTATAGGAATTTTGGTTACATTTTTGTTTCCTGTTATAAAGCAATAATTACACCACAGTTTCAGATTATCCTGTTGACAAGCTGCTCAGTTGAAGAACAAGGCGCATTGCTATTAGCAGTTAAAATTTAAAATAAGAAATTTGCAGAAAATGGGTTTGATCAATACTGTGTGTATGCCTCAAGGGCATAATCCTCAAAGCAAATCATGAAAAGTGCCACTGTATTTTACAGTATAATGTACACATTTTCTGACAAAAACTAAAATCCAAGGTATCTGTGAAGTGTAATTAGTATGTATTTTCTTTTTAGAAAGAAAAGCTTTCCTGGACAAAGTCGATAAATTTGGTCATATTCCCTGATGCCTGAGCCTGGCGAATTTTTTTACTTCAACTTGAAGTGGCAAAGGCACCATAATAAATGCAAATATATATCTATTTTGAAGAGGGAAATTCTGAATCAGATAGAACTGGAAAATGATGATGGTTACAATGCTTTGCTCTACGTAAGGTACTGTGATGACAAGAAGAATATATTTACCTTACCTAGAGCAATAATGTTTCAAGAATGTGTGTCAGAGAAAAATTATAATCTTGGCCATTGTATTAATTTTTTATCAAATTCAGAAATGATTTTCCAGTTCTGTATCAGCAATCATTTTCAAAGAGGATTTTCTGGTTCAACATGAGTGAAAATATGAGTAAACCACTAGGTGAGAAAATTTGGGAACCTGGAAAAATCTAGAAAAGCATGGCAAAGAATTGATGATGGATACGTGGACAGCGGGGCGCACACACAGGCACACACAATCTTACAGAAAAAGTATTTCCTATCTATTTTCCATAAAAGCAGATATCTCAATGGAAGTATGCATTTCTGCCACCTAGCAGAGAATGTACAAGTGATAAAAAACAGGAAAACTGTACAACTGGCAAATTTGTAGGTATCTATAGCAAATAACATGCTTTAAATGAGCCTTTTAGAAGTGCAGAGGAACTGCCAAATATAAAATGTACTGTAATGTTCTCTCATAGAAAATTCAGAACATGTGTGTGCATAATATTAGTTGTGGTTAGAACTAGCCTCTCTTATCAGATTTTTTTCAATCCAATCTGTAGAAACTGAGATACAATGAAATTAAAAATATGCAAAGAAAAATAGAATAATGGATGGCAAAGTTGTGAACATATATGGTAGTTATGGAAATCATGGGCAAAAATAATTTTTAAAAACAGACATTTAGAAGAACACATGTAGTATCAAATGTAACTCCAATCCAACCTACAGAAGTTGAGAAGTCATCACATAAAAATATAAATTCAGAAACAGCTCAAAAATATGTTTCTTTTTAGTTGTTGTTTTAAATAATCACAGATATATCATGCAAAAAGAATTTAAAATACAATATTTGGAAGCAAGATAATTTGTGAAATGCAAACAAAAATTTGCATCACCACCAAGAAATTTAAATGTGGCAGAAAATCATGCATCATGCAAAGCAAAGAATGAATATAAAGTTTTGTTCAGACTTACAGCTACCCAATATGAAAAAGTATTGTTCCAGGCAGACTTTCAAAATGCATATGTGCCAAACATATAAATATGTTAATGCAATTTGGTTGGAAAACTGCACTAGTGAAATCCAAGAATGCATGAATTATCATTTCCTTGTTTATTGTTATCCACTGCTAAAAGAATCCTTTGAATATGACTTGCAGGTGTGGAGATATTGTACCTACCAACTGATGAAGAGATACAAATTTTGAAGATGACAATCCGATTTTCATTATATGGCGTAATCCCGTATTTCTTTCATGATGAAGAGATGTCATTAGCACATCTCTTTTTCTGGGAGGAGGGAAGAAAATATGCTAATGTCTTATTGGCAAGCAAAAGTATTTTTTGTGCTACTGCAATAAAATTTTCCTTTAACTGTACTCAAATTTCAATAAAAGTTTAGTTCAAATATTGCAATTCTGATCTGTGAAACTTTGGGATCAGTCTAAAGGAAACCCAACAGATACGTATATCAGAACTTCAATACCAAGCAGCAGCAACATAGATAACTTCAGTTTCATAATTTGTTACATCACTAACATAATTCTTCCTATACAAGGTGCTACCCAAAAGTTTGCAAAATGAAAAAAAAAAAAAAAAAAAAAAACAATGTTAACTTATATCACATCTTATGGTTTGCCATCACCTTCAAAATAGGCTCCATTGGAACATATACACCGATTCCAGAGGTCTTCCCATGTTTGGAACGTCTTGTTGAAGTAATCTTTCGTTAGCATGTTCAGCACCGCCTGCAATTCTGTCTGGATCTCATTTATGGTGTCAAATCTTATCCCTTTCAGTTAAATTTTTATTTTAGGGAACAGGCAGAAGTCACAGAGAGCTAAATTTGGCAAGTAAGTCAGGTAAGGGACAACTGTCATTTTATGGGTCGCCAAAAACTTGTTGCACTACCAACGCTGTATGTTACTGTGGTGGAGGAGCCAGTTGTTTGCTTGGCACTTCTCAGGACGTTTCCTTCGCATGTCCTCCCTTAGCTGGCGCCAGATGTTATGCACAGTAGAATACGGAATTGGCAGACTGACCAGGTGTAACAAATTCCTTATGAATAATTCCATCCATATCAAAGAAACAGATCATTATCGACTTGATGTTGCTTTCCATCAGTCGGGCTTTCCTTGGTTGCAGTGAACTGGGAGACTTCCATTCTGATGATTGTTTGGTTTCAGGGTCATACCCATAAAACCAACTCTCATCCCCAGTAACAATCTTAGAAAGAAAATCTGAAACGTTTCTGACCTGTTCCTGAAGTTCCCTACAGATTTCCATATGATGATTTGTCACTCAGCAATCCTCCTCATGTTCTTCTGATTTGTCACTCAGCAATCCTCCTCATGTTCAAGATGCTAATGAAATATGCCACAAGACAGCCCAGCAATCTCACAGACATTGTGAATTGTCCACTTCCGATCCAACATAATAATTTCATTTACTTTTGCAGCTGTTTTTTTGCATTGTGCTAGTTGACGGTCGTCTGGAATGATCATCATCTTCAATTGACATGAGGCCATCTTTGAAGCAGTTAAACCAATAGGTTACTGTTTGACCTAAGGCATTTTCACTGAATGCTTGCTGAAGCATTTTGTGAGTTTCTGTAGAACTTTTACCAAGTCTCTAACAAAATTTAATGCACATGTGCTATTCTGTCACATCCTCCATTTTAAAGCACAAACAAATTGTTGAACATACCGAACACAACATCAAACAACCGAGCACAAAAACAGAAGATGACCTTCAATGCAGTTATGTAGGGATATATGCAGCATGGCTCTTACAAACTATAAAGTGGTTCATGGGCAGGAGTGGGAAATTCTTGAACTTTCTTACCAGCCAGAATGCATACTGCTTACTGTAGCTCACACATGTGGTGTGGGGTGGGGTGATGGTATAGGTATTGAAATGTGCTGTGATAATTAAAAAACAACAACATTTAAGTTGAAAATATTTACATACTCTTAAAAAAATACTTACAGATTAGATTATGCATACTTTCATATCCAAGGGATGACAATAATGATTAACAACACTTAGTCACTGACAGGAACAAGTTTTCTTTTGTGACCACCATGTTTTTTAAAACCACCAGTAAAATACCACTTGTCTATTGAATCTGATGGATCAAACTTTTCAAGGGATACTCCATTCATGTGAATGTTTAGCAGATGTATTGTTCTCCCTAGAGCCTTTTTTCTGGGTGGCCCGCCCAGCTAAGCTAATTTTCTCTGTCATCCAGGTGTAGATGCAACTACGGAAAGAAGGGATCACCCATATATGTATTGTTGTTAAATGTTATGTTCCCCATAAGTGTTTGCATTTAAGCTGGATGGAAAGGGGGAGAGGGGTCCAAAAATAGAAGTGACAATTTATTACTGACTGATGCATGGTGTTCAAAAGCATTAATATTCCCAGTCTCAACATTTACTTAAAATTGTGAAGCTTTGATGTCATGCATTCATGGTCCTCATGCTGGAAGTTCTTTCAGCACGATGGATGAAATTGTTATCAGAGAGCATTTAAATTAAAAAAAAAAAAAAAAAAAGGCAACAATGGAGAAATGGGAAGAGAGAGATACTATCAGCAGAAAGAAAAAGAAAAAATTAAGCAATAGATGCTATGCAGCTGAAGAATCAACAAAAGACAAATGGAAGGTAATCCATGTTCCTGCTGAACGTTTTGATTCATTTTTCACCAAAGTTAAAACATTCAGCTTCTTTTTTTCCTTCATTGGTCTCATGTATTCAGCATTTTCTATCATATTTAACCCAGTTGCTCTAAAAGAAACATCACCAGAGAGGGTTAGTGAGCTATGCGAAGAATGATTTATTCTTATAACAGGTTGCTTACCTTTTACACATTTCCCTGCAAGTTTTATTCCTTTAGTTGTCTTGCTTGGTTTAAGCCTCTGGTGCAGTGTTCCATTTTCGTCTTCAGGTTCTATCAAATGCTCGATAAATGCCCAAGTCCGCGAAGTGCACTGTTTTAATGACTCTAGGTCACATAAACTGTATCTTCCTCCCTCCCCACCTTTATTACCACCAGCTTGTAAAACCCGTTGGTTGATTGACATATATTAAAAACCCCAATTCTTGAACTCAAAACCTTTTGGTACCATCAACGAACACAAACGTTTATTTACATACATACATACAAAAAAACCGAACAAAAATATTAAAAACGTATATACAACTATTTACAAATGACTCATCTTATTCCTTCAACTCCCCTTCCCAACACCTCATGACAACTAGAACATTCATTCACCGCACCCCAAGCCATTCCCACGCAGACTGCCTCTAGTACTTTCTATTCCCATCAAGGGTTATCCTCAGGAGGTGTTCTAGATGTTTTCTCCACTGCTACCGCAGTGAGAGTGAGTGACATGTCCGTCCTCCCTGCCCCGCTCCAACGTCATTTACGAAAAACCTCCACCGTGGCTCCATCTTTTATTCACTTTAGTAAACTCTTCTTCTTCTTCCGTGTTTTTGGTATTTTTGTTCAATTTTTATTAGTTCTTTCCATTTTCCATTAAGGGTGCTTGGGTCGTTATTATTACAAATTCGATCTCTATTTTTTTTTTTTCAATCCATACAGACTCTGCAGTGTGTAGGTGTCTCTCATTGCGACCAAGCAAGAAAACTAAAGGAATAAAACGTGCTGGGATAATGTGTAAAAAATAAGCAACCAGTTATAATTGTATGTACGTAAATTACGAACAACCGTGGCCTGTGCTATAGATGTTCTAACACTGAATTATTTATTCATTACTCAAAAACATGGAAATCCCCTTTCTCTTGATTATACTGCCACAAAAGCAGAATGGAATGTGGTTTCAGTTATGATCAGAAGTGATTCGTATAAAGATATGTAAACAAGAAACTGTTTTAAAAAACTAGCCACCAATTATGAACACAGAGAATCATTCCCTAATTTATCCAAATTAGTGACAATATGCCTCTCCTTACCAGTGTCAACTGCAGAATGTGAAAGGGATTCTCTGCTTTGAAAATGATAAAAACACGCCTACAAAACACAATCAGCCAGAAAACTCTAAATAATGTATTGTTGATTGCATTAGAAGGTCCTGATTTTTCAACTTTTGATTATGATCGAGTTC